>CM075173.1:29611491-30211491 GCA_037576465.1 Parascaris univalens
AGATTTTGTAATCGGACGCAAGCTGCGAAAATGTTAAAGATGATTTCTGCAATCGATTTCAGGCAGCCGCAGTGCGATGTGTGTGACATGAACGACGTACAGAAACGTCATCCAATCGAGTTCGCAATTGATGGGACACCAAAATGGTGGCAAAGTCCTTCACTGGCAAACGGTCTTGAGTACGAACGTGTCAACATCACCATCGACCTCAGACAGGTGTTCACTGTCCACATGTCTTTCCTTTGCTTTTTATGAACGGGATTCTTTAAAAATTGTTCCTTTAAGATGTAAAAAAAAACAGCTGCATACGATTAAGATGATGACATATGAAAAAACCCCGCCACAATGTCACTGCTTTCTACTTTCCAATGATCAGTCACCGTATGCGAATTTTATTTGGGCACATCTGAAATATTTGACATAATCTTTAGGAATCGTTCTCATTGGCAAATTTGTCACGAATGGACAACTTTTTTTCCTTGAGATCCGGTGCTGTAGGATAGAAAGGACACCCTCCTCTCAGAACGGTAGAAATTCGGAAGAAAATAATATGCCAACAAGTTTACATAGCTTTATGTTTCTAGTTGCAAATTTGAAAACTGCTATAACCTTATGAGTACGCAGGTAAATCTCATCTTGTTTTCACTTGAGATTAAGATAAAGCGCTTCGCGACTAAAAATTAGAACGCCAAAACTCGACAGTTAGCATGAAATGCTCCTATAATTATTGAAGTAGTGTTTCTTCTTCGATTGATCAGAAGGTCTCTGTACCTTCGAGTTTGCGGAACTGAGGCACTGAATGAGAAGGTTAGAAATTTGAAGTCATAAACTCGACTTCCTTTTCTCACTTTGCATACTGCGATAAAATAAGTAAACGAACATGCCGGAAAAGTCAGCACGATATGCTTTTTTGATTTCCATTCATCTAACGATCGAGGCCTGCAAGTTCTTATCAAAAAACTGAGTATACAAAACAATTTTTAGATGCTGCAAGTGATCTCAGCACCAGTGTAAATCATTTACGACGATTTATTTTCCAGGGATTTTTTAAATTCCCATTAACTTCAGCCACACCATGAAATGAGAATTCGACCGGTGCAGAACGTTTGCAGTTTTTTACAACTTAACATCTCTGCAGCTGCTTCTAAGATTATGGTTCATTGTGGCGTATCCTATAGAAGTGCACCATGTACCAAAATCGTACTGAAGAAGTTTCGTAAGTCTGGCTTGAGTGATGCCGGACTGAAACTACCTAACATACAGGCGGACAGGTGGACCGGCCAACAAACACAGGTGTACATGCACGCCTTTTGCCACGGTGCATTTTGCAAACGCGGATAAAACTGCATCGAATTTGCCGTAGAAGTTTTTCTGACCTGACCGCTCGCAAAACCCATCTCCCAAAAAACAGCTGATATGTGTTTTTGCAAATTTTCACAACGCGTTACAACGAAATTTGTGCCTATGTTTTTATTCTGTTTCAATATCCGGCAGTTTAATTTTGGATCACATAGACTGCTGAAGCAGTTATGGACAATGTGGTATCAGAGAGCTGCATACACTTTGTGGTAAAAAGCAACTAATCCTTAAATTTGTGCGAGCGAATGGAACAGTTACTGCGGATTGGAGCCCGTGAAAGTGATTGTTGAAGTGAGTGGAATGTTAAGTCGGAAACGTTTCCACAGTTGTAGATGAGGACTTAAATGTTGTAAGTTATATGCAGATTTCTTGCACCTTGAAATCTCTGCGACTCACACCAGTGTTTCCATGAGTCTAATGCAAGGATGATGTAGGATTTTGAGGTATGCATTCGTTACATTCTTCAGGTTTCTGAATTCAAGCTTCATTTACTGCCCATTTGTAATAGTGATACATTTTATGATACATAACGTTCTCATAATATGCTCTATGAATATTAACTTGTGAAAGCGCCAGCAGACGGAAAATACCATCGCACCCAATCTAAGTACACAAGACCATGAGCACGAATTATTGTTGCAGTAAAGTGCGCTCAATCATACCAAATTACGACTTCCTTTCTGCTGTCGAAAGATTTGTTATTTAGAAGCGAAAGTGCATTATTTGGGGGAATGAGAGGAACACCGTGTGGACAGGGGTCAATAAGGTTATCATTTTAGAAAGTTCTCCAAGACACCAAAGCAGACCGTCTGACTGGTGACCAAACATTCAAAAGCAACCGCAGAATGCTCCTAATTGCTTCGGAAGTACTAGAGATGCTCACAATGAGGTCACCGTGTTTCTGAATAACTTACTGATTAGTGATTTTATCTGATGGCATATTAAAGCCGTTTTATGAGAACACCGTGAGCACATGAGCGGAGTTAAGAAGTTTTAAATATTTTGCACGCAACGGATTTCCTTGCGCGGGTTGCTTATAAGCCTCCGCAGTACAGTTGTGAGGCTTCGTGCCAAACACTTAAGCCCGTGAAATTTCTTTTCCTGTGATTAATTTGCAACGATAACTAATTCTGCAAGGGAAAAGCTTTCTTCATAGCTTAGAACATCGTCGTATATGGGCACATCAGAAGTCTATTCGAATGACGAAGTTGATGAGCTCACTTTTTTCCTCATCTTGAGAGACGCGAATGATACTTACTGATAAGGCGAAAACACTACGTGGCTGACTCAGATCTCCCTAATTCACAGCATATTTTGTTTTTCTGCTATAAATCATATGCGTTCAACACCGTGACCATAGGCGCTCTTTGTTTCAATTTTAAGAGCTGCTGTGCTCTTTCTCAAGTGAGGGTCATCGCCGCAATGTTATCTGAGAAAAGCTGCTTGATGCTGGCCGTGAAAGCCGGCGTCAAATTAAATTCTCTCTATTTTCAACTAGCTCATCAACTTTATCAGTAAGGCACAAATGTTTTAATGACATACTGAGAAGCCATACGCTTGAACCGCAAAGGTCCGCGAAAATGGGGTTGGTCATCCAGTTTGCTATCATAGCCAGAAATGTGAGATGACACTCTGGACAAATGATCTGCGAAGTTTTAATCATCATTCTGAGCAAATTCAGGAATTCGTTTCCTTAATGATTAGCACTCTGAATGCAGTTGCATCGGTTTTTGAATGACGGAAGTGGATAAGAGATAGCTGAAGAGTGCAATAGGTAAGAATATGAGTGGTTACGAAGTCGTACATAGATTACTCGCAAAAGTGCCTGTTCTCTGCGATAAGGAAATCATGTCGCTCAAAACTGCAGTGATTTCTTGAGCACTGGACACTGATCGATCAAAACTTAGGTGTTCAGTAGCTTACGTTTGGAAGCACTTCTATAAAATCGAAGCCGCTGCTCACCTAGAGTGCTGCAGTTGGGAAGCCCTCAGTTTGGTCAAATAAAAAGTTTGTTCATTTTTTTTAGGAATATCAAGTAGCATACATAATAGTGAAAAGTGCAATCGCACCTCGACCTGGAACTTGGGTTTTGGAGAAGTCACTCGACGGTGTCACCTATCAACCCTGGCAGTACTATGCGACTAGCGATGCTGAGTGCATGCGTCATTTCGGAGTGCCTGCCACTGTTGGGGTGCCCAGGTTCACAAGAGACGACGAGGTCGTTTGATATTTCTATGTTAATTTTTTCAAAGATATAATCAGTTATTCTAGCTTTTTTAGAAATCAGCCAAATGAACTTTGACCCCTCTTTTGTCTTTGTGATTTAAAACGCTATATTTAAAAGAATGTTTAAAATAATCTAGAAGTTATATGTCTTATGCCAACTTCAGTTTATTTTTAGGATTTCAGGTAGACAGAGTCGAGAAATTAGCTAAAACCCTGATTCTCGCATAGTAACCTGTGTTGCACCTGGTGGTGAAGTGAAAGTATTTTAATTGTTTCACTCATAAGAAGCTGTTCTATTTGTAAAACTTCGTTGCCTGCTTGAACATTAAAGTTTGCCACCTACGAGGTGATTGCTGAAGGGGTGCTTCATGTTTGAGACGCATGAGTGGTTTGGAAGAGATATTGGTGGAAGAGGATTTATAGAGGCATCGCAACGCAGATCAGATACTTTGAGTAAAGTTTCGGCTATGAGCTCGCATCGAAAGGCACATGACTGCTCATGATCCCTCAAAGCACTGAGTCAGAGTTCTGCTGTAAAGTGGGCTTTATTTATACATAATATCGCCCATCAGTGTCAGCTGGGCTTTGACTGTACAAAATGTCGCCCATCAGTACAAATGAAATGATTATGAAGGAATAAACTATCAGCTTTTTTCCTATCCATCTTGAAAACCGATTGCATAAGTGTTTCTGCAAAACATCCGTTCTTGCGCAACAACCAGCTGTAAAATGTGGGCTCTCTCGGTCGAGTGATCCATGAAAGTTTTTGGATGCCTTTAAATGCCTACAATTCTGCTTTCGTATCGACAAATCAACTTGGAAGTTGACCTGTCTCATCGTTTGGATCACGTGTGCCAAATCTCGAGACCATAGCGCTGGTGACCGTGAACTTGAAGCCACTTTACAAATAGAGAAATACATTTGCATACAGGTCGCCATAATATGCTCTACAAACGTTAATTTGCAAAGATGCGTAGCGATTACGAATTCATATTTTCCAGCTCTTTCTTCCCGTATGTACTTGGGAGTGTCCGAAATTTCTAAGTTGCGATTTAAGCAGAGTCACTGCATAGGTAGGTTCCAATTAATTGGAGTCTGTATCGTTCTCCACCGTTTATGCAGTTGATTGGTCAGGTGGGTGGAGGTGGATGGAAGTTTAGGGAAGTGACGATAATATGGTCAAAATGTGAGCACTTTTTATGTTTTTTGTTTTTTGTTGGTCCTTTCGAGAATTGTTTAGTCAGACGAATGAAATTCAAAGGAGTCAGTCATGATAGACAGCTTCCTCACTTCCTTAAGTCAGAAAATGAAACGACGGAATGAATGACGGCAGAAAGCCTTTCATTGGGCATATTTAGACTGAAGGTTATTATAGAATACGAAAGCTAATAGTTATTTTACGGTCAACCGCACTGATAGAAGTAATTCTAGAATTTCCTGCTCAGATTATTTAGAAATGCTTCTAGACTCCGTACTGTCGTTCTCCATCTTCAGTTGTCCTCCATCCTCCGAATAGGGTTTATTCGTATTAATCTAAGCGCTTATTATCTAGCAGAATATGCTTACAGGTCATTTGTACTTCATATTTCTCAAAGCTTGATCCACTTGAGAATGGAGAAATTCATACGTCTTTGGTCAACGGACGCCCAACAGCGGAAGCTTCGTCTGAACTGCTTCAGGTGAAATCGGTTTTTTTTTTTGGGGGGGGGGGGGGGTGCGGAATTCGAGTTCACGCTCACAGATTTTTGACGCCTGAAGTGATCACGTCCTGTCGGTACAAGTGAGATGCAGATAAGAGTCACTTCTGCTAATTTACTGTGTAGCGTAAAACGAGAATTATGGGGCCACTTCAGTGTAACATTAACTGAATACTTAATTCAGCTTGAAATGGCCACTAATCGGGGTGTTGGAACGGTAAGATTGAAACGGTTCTCAGGTTCTCGAAAATCCAACGAATTTTAAGTGCCACGACAAAGAGGAGAAAGCTCATAAATTTTTTTTTTAAAGACGGTAAGATCACGCCTTATTGGTAACGCAGCTGTCCTAATTCACTTCCCTTCTCATCGACAGACTCTGGTAATTATGTTCCTTCGCTCTCCACCCACCTCTCGAACATTCGCATCTCTCATGAAAACTAGAAAAAGTTACAAATTGTCTTCAATTTGTGCGTCCTTCCTCATAACTTGAGGACTTGATGAGGCAGTGTTTAAGATAGAGAAATTGCATTATTCTTCATGCGATATTGAGTGGTTTTCATGGCTTTGGCGAACAGCTGTTTATTGTTCCTTTCGGTTAAGAAAAGTGTGATGCATAATCTCATGGTGTCATTGCTTACAAGCTACGAAAAAGTGTTTGCCTCCTAACGGTCGCACTGGCTGATAAAATTCAGTTGTAGGATGTTTTACATCTGCGACTGTTTATTCGGTCGCCATCCAGGGCGCGTATGGCTTATAAACATGTGCAGAACCCCTTATCTTTTGCATATCCAAGATCCTAAGGGGGTTGTTCAGACTGGAGTCATTTTCACTCATCTTGAAAAGACGAAAAGTTTGAATCAAGACTCGATTTCTTCAGGAGGAAATTTCGTGTTGACGATTCTCCGATATTTAGAAGCAGTCAGATGGAGTTTGATCCCTTATAATCTGTCTTCGTGATTCCTACAAAAAGTATTTTCCAATCTAGTTAAGTAAATCCCCTCTCTAACGTTTTTTTTTTTCAGCAATTCACACGCGCTCGTTACGTCCGATTGAAACTTCTGAGTCCTCGCACGTTGAATGCAGATCTTATGATCATCAACCATCACGGATCTAGTAACCGATTGGATAAATCAGTCACTCGACGCTATTTCTACGCAATCAAAGACATCAGTATCGGTGGACAGTGCATCTGTTATGGCCATGCGGAAAGCTGCCCACCTGATCCAGTCACTGGAGTTGGTTTATTTTGAATTGTAACCTCTAGTCTCACCAAAGCGAGGCAAATGAAGTGGGCTCCTCTCAAAAACATTTCTTAGCACTTTGTGAGATCACTTTATCAAGCGATAAATTGAATGCAGCAAAAAGATGGGCGCATACGTTGCGCATAGCACATTATCACATAAAGATATCGAAGAGTAAATTTTGGCAGAACACAGTGGATAATTTTGTATTAATAAAAAAGTCTCTCTAGATGAAACTAGATTAATATTGTTCAGACAGCAAATTGCTGTTTACGTCCTGCAGTAAGCTGACTGATCACGGAGGTAATTGCCGCGAAGGCTGAAATGTAATCGCAGTATCAACTGGAATATCGGGGACGCTTTTCTGCGCCAAATGAGAAGCTGCTTACGTTGCAGCAGCAGTGTTCAGTCACATTGACGGTCTTTCACACCTAATCCACTGCAGAGAACTAATTCATTAATATGCTTCGCGGCAAATCTGTTATATGTGTAGTACCAAAATTTCAGTTCCATTTTTAGTATAATTAGCTGAAAATATGCATTTTCGCTTTATAATCTCTTTGGAACCTGTATTGATCGAAATACTTTCTCTCAAAAA
Organism: Parascaris univalens; assembly: GCA_037576465.1. NCBI lineage: Eukaryota > Metazoa > Nematoda > Chromadorea > Rhabditida > Ascarididae > Parascaris > Parascaris univalens. Next base: position 29,618,613 of record CM075173.1, read on the forward strand.
CGAAATCAACCCAGTCTTTTTCCACCGTACTTTGAGTCGCAGGGTGAATATTCGATAAATTGCATATTTCTGAAATCCTCCCTGAAAAAAAGCTATAAAATATTAATTTCAGCAATTCCGATGTGACTGCCGTCATAACACGTGCGGTGAATCTTGCAATGTGTGCTGTCCACTGTTCAACCAACTTCCCTGGAAACAAGGAACACAGTCGCATCCAAATATTTGCCAAGGTCTCCTTCTAATTAACATTTTATTTTCGATATTAATACCCCAAGTTCATCCTAGCTTTTGTCTTAGTTTAAAATGGATACTCTTGGAACGAACTGAAACAGTGACACTGCATTTCACGCTTGAAATTTGAAAGAAGAGGAAACACTAGTAGGTATATACATTCCGCCTGAATATTAGACGCCTTTCCAAAGACAGCGAATAAATTAGGAACAGGGAGCAACTGTCGGCCATTTTCTTCAGGTGGCGAGAGATGCGAACACAAATAAGGGAAACCTTGACAACTTGATTGGTACAACATACCATCCTCTATGTCTCAGTTGGCGAAAATTATTTTCATCTAATAGTTTCCTGAAATAGTCGCAAACGTATTCTTACAGCATGCCAATGCTTCAATCACGCAGATCGCTGTGAGTATGACCCTGAGGTCGAAAGGCTTGGTCTGAGTGTGACTCCTGAAGGAATATTCGAGGGTGGTGGTCGATGCATCAGCTGTAAGGTACTTGTTTTCCTTCAATCATATTCACAAATGTACGTATAATCGTTATTCAGGTGAAGACGCTGAAAACAGGTGAAGGCATTGAAAAAGCGTTTATTGGTGACAGAACTATGGCAGTTTGACTTTTGCTATTAGCCATTTAAAGGTTGGAAAAACCGTTGCAGATTATTCTGAGGTCAGAATCATCAAAGACGCCGTAAATTCCGACCCATTTTCTGTGTCGAGGAACAGATGGTCCTCTTTTGAGAGGCAAAGAAGGAAAATTCCTCATTTATTTCTCTATCGCTCAGAGGTAGCAGATTTCTGATTCGTTGCGTCGCATGTCTCCGTTTATCCCTATTGTATGTGCATTCGTTCAAAAATGAATACGGTGCTGTTCAGCTCTCAATAAGCATCTCGAAGTTTCTTTGTATTCTGCTCAAGCATTAAGTACCAACAATATATAATCACCAAGACATCCATTCATCACATTTGTTCTCCTCTGGTTGATTTCGAGGATAGGACGACCTGATTCGATGAAACCGTTGGTCTTTCATTTCTCTCAAAATCACTCAGAGCCTTCTCTATTTCTTCACCCAGAAGACAGCACTCATTCGATTAGAAGTTTTGGCGTAACATTACACCAACTTGCAGCATAATACAGATGGCATAAATTGTGAGCGTTGTAAGTGGACGTTCTATCGACCGTCGGGTATAACGCACTATCGAGAGGACGCTTGCCGGGCATGCGATTGTGATCCAGTGGGCTCAGAGCACGGAAACTGCGTTCGGGATGAAACGAGTGCAGTTAATGGACAGGTATGAGGAATCACCCGAAAATGATTGCTAGGATCAGTTTGATTCCCATAACACATGTTCTCTCCAGTTCCTGTACCATGTACTTTTCCCATTTACAAACGTACGGGACTTGTTCACGTTGACTCGCATATTTCCACGTATCAGTCGTGTTAAGAAAGATAGCTGATGTAAACCGTTATCTGAAATAGTTTTGGGAGATGTGGTAAAAGAAATACTGGCATTCTATTCGCTCAGGAAGCCAAAGATTTGAAAATGCCATTGTGTTGGACTGAGGAGAAGTCAGAGGTATTTGTGAAGGAATTTGTTAAAAATGCTTTATGTACGTAGTGACTTGAAAAGGATTCTTCTTAGAAATGAAGGTCCTAACGCTTTGCTATACGAAAAAGTTAGGAGAGGAACAACAGAATCTCATAAATACGCGGGGGTTCATTTTTGTTCTCAAAAAATTATAATTCACTTGTTTGTGAGTTGGGCCATCCTGATAGACATATGCTCTTCCAACAGTTAATGATGCTTGGGTCCCTTGGAACTAGTCGCTCATTTATTTTCAGCATCCAGGTGACTGCATATGTAAACCTGGCTTCGGAGGCCGTCGGTGTGATAGATGCGCTGCAGGCTATCGTAATCATCCAAAATGCGAGCCATGCCCTTGCAATCAGGCCGGTTCAGTGAATTTCGACACCTGTGAGGAGGAGAAGTGCGTTTGCAAGGCAAATGTCGAAGGCATTTATTGTGACCGATGCAGAGTACGTATTACACCTCACATGCTAAGTTTACTATCCTGTATGCTTGAAGCCACTTACTAGCAGAGGGAGTCGGTGTCATGGACTCGCTCCGATGAGTCCATTCGTTCGCGAGCTGACGGAGTCTTTTATTGGAACGGAAGTCTAAAATTTCGAGTTTTTCACGAGCTTCAAGAGAAACATCGGATAGGAAATAAATTTAGTGTTGGTCTGGTTATGTACCGAGTTCGGATGCTGCCATCGAGAGTCTGTAATTAGAGCCTATGTTACATTCTTATTCTGAACTGTAACGGAAAGCTGTCGATAGTATCCGAAACCCCGACTACCTTTCGATCAAACTCATGAATCCGAGATTCCTAACAGTGTAAGTGAATAACATGTGGTAGTAGTGCTGCCGCTTACATTGTACCAGCAATAGAATTTTTATTTGCAATTGCATTCTTAGTACCGTACAGTAATACTAACATCATGAGACGACAACACATATCGATTAATGGTTTATAGTTGTTATTGCTAATGGCACTACTTTAACAGCAGCATAAGATTCTAAAATTAATGGGAAGTAGCGGCTCTAGTTATGGGCTGTTAGTGCTGCTGCGCTTATTGTTTCTGTTTTTATTGTTGGTACTGTCACTAGTATTGGCGCAGTATTAGTGACGCTGATAGTGTGGGATATTTGGTCGTTGCTGTTGGTGACAAATGCGAGCACTGGAATAGATATAATAACATTTGCTACAACTGCAAATGACATGAAGAAGTGACATAGATTATTTTTAAACGAGGTGGTAAAATGGTTAATTGAAGAACTCTGAGGCGGAGGCGCGTGATCAACGGAGCCGTCATCGTTGAAGTCCTTAGGGAATTGTGGTGAATGCCTTCGCCGGATTCCAATTTCTTATGGAAATTGTCTAGTTGTCTGGCATTGTTGCATTTGCCCTACCGTCGTTAAAATTAGAATCGCTCGCAGCGCAAACCTTTCCAGCTCTCTCGCGTGTGCAGGAATACAGCAGCGATTGCTAAAATTGGATATTAACGGCACCCATTATGTCTGCAGTTCATTTTTGAATGTTGTTTATTATTGCCATCGAAAACAGAATAGAACTGAGCAGTGGTTCTCTGTGCCTGAAAATTTTCGCCGTTTTAGTACTGCCGAGCACAAAAGAATGCTTTGAACGAGAGCGGAGGTATTTTCTGGTTCTCTGATTATCATGTTTGTCCGGAATGCGTCGCGAATTCTGGCGAATATGACTTGTCATCCCATAACTGCAGTTACTCATCTTGACTTAATTGACAAAATTAGAAAAATGAACTTGTGGAAGACAATTCCACTCCTCTGTTCCTGGTTTTTCCACTCTTCCTTCAGCATCTCTTTGGCCAAATTTATTTGTGACTCTGCCTTCTCTAATGTATTTTTGAAAAACAAACTCGTTCATAGTCACGAAAAAGTTTTAGCCTACCAAAAATTAATTTTTAATGCCATTCTTCCCATTAGAATTTCTTCTTTCGGTTAACGCTCATGCATCATCCAGCAGCTTCATGGTCTAAGTTGAAGTATTTCTGTCTCTTGCAGGTAAAGAGAACTTTGGGGAGTCCGCGGCTGCCAAAAACCTTTCTCGACAAACTTGTTGGGCCATAGGCTCGAGGATGCTCTATTGAATGAGTTCTGTCCGATTTGCTTGGCATTTCCATCTGCAGACATATTTTTAACAGTTTTTAGCAGTGTTTCATCATATTTCTTCCAGTTTACTCTAGTGAATAACGGTCGTAGGGGGACACTCCGGTAATAAGATCAGGAGCAATGAACCTGCAGTGGGTTTCTTAGTTTGAAAGTTGGTGCTGTAAAGTGGAACACTCTTTCCTCCAGACTTTGACCTTGCTACAGTCGACTGTTTTCTTTGCGGAACCGAAGTGCACGTAAGAACTTTCAATTTTCTGTCCACACGAATCCGAGATGAAGCTGTTCCATTTTGCCGAAATCACGGTCCAGTCGCCATTTTGCCAACTGTTTTCTAATGCTTCATGTTGCTATTCTTCGTTTTTTTTTCATGCTAAAACATAAATACTATTAGCATAGTCGGATCGGATGGGGTTTATTCTAAATTAATAATGCTGCAAACTGATTACTCCACTGTCTTCAGCAAATCTTTTGAGGGTTCTGCACACTGACAGTCAATTGGGCTATTTCATTGAACCATAAGGATGAGTTTTCCTGAATTATGGGTAACTGACATTGAAGCTAGGTTGAATCAAGAGAATGTATTCAAAGCTGTCGAATAGCAGGCTGTGTTGAAATTTTGGGAGTCATAAAGGCATTTGCATTCGCAATCAGAATCCGCTATACTAAAATCACTGGGCAATTAGGTTTCTCTACCAAGGAATGCTAAAGGCCTACAATGCCTTTGTTCGGATGAAAACTTTGAACTTCAGTTTTCAATGGTGCTTGGCTAAAAAACCCTATTTCAAACGTATTTTTCATGATGAAGTGCATTCCTAGGGGAACATTGAGCCCGCAGTCGAGGACATTCTGTTTTTCAAGAATCTCCGTTAGCTGGCTTCTATTCATAAGTCCGTGTGCGCGTCATATCATATCCCTCAAGGCTGCACAGTCGTACTATTGGCGTATCACTAAAACAGCATATTCACTCGTTGAACTGAAGTTAGAAATTGTTCTGTGCAAATGATATCTTCCAGGCAGGGACAATCAATTTAAACGTGAACAACCCACAAGGATGTCAGCCTTGCTTCTGCTTCGGGCTTGGACTGAAATGTTTCGAGAAACAGTGGGCGACAGGCCAGGTTTGTCGTCTAGTACAGTCTTAAGACATGTCTACGGCTATAGATCGTCAGTAGACGGCAATGCAGTTATCTGTCAAATGGGCATACGGTGTAGTTTCGTATTCACCACTGCAACATTCTGCAACTAGGTATTCCAAGCATCGCATTTGTTTCCTGAATAGCTTGTCTTAACTACTCCCTCCTTCCCTCTCCGGACTTGAAGACCTGAAAAGTGTCTGAAGAGATTTTTGCCAATTTCTCCATTCCTTCCTCGGTTGCAGTTCATTTCATTCAGTCCGTCAAGAACATTTGCTCATTTTCTGGTAATGATGATAAAAGTGGATCCTTTTAAGTCGTAAGAGCATTTTTTTTGCTGACTGACCAAGTGAAACAATTCTAGATCCGTGACAATCTTGGATGGCGATTAACGGACCTATCAGGGCAGAGTTCGGTCGAGCCAAAAACCGAGAATGCCGAGTTATTGATGTATACCACAAACGATCACAAGGATGGTTATCTCTATTATTGGAAAGCACCAGAAAAATTTCTCGGAAATTTGGTCAGTTTCTGGACGCAGTTGAAGTTGAAACTATCCACTGTTGGGATTTTGCTTTTAATTGTGTTTATCTACCTTCCTGCGAATAAATATGGACACAATCTTATTTGGACTCATTTCGTTCTCATCTCCTTCCATTTCGTTTTCGGTTCTCGTTTCATGGGTTCTCACTTCGTTATCAGGTGCAGTCGAGTGACGTAATAATCAGTGTACGACACTGAATCCATTTCTTTTATAAAATGATATTGAGCCGGTCGGGTATCTCATTTAGGCCATAGGCTTGCGTATTCAAGACGACAGGCATATTCCCGCAAGAAGTGTTCAAGCACTTCTCCAATGTCATTTCGGGACAACCCAGGAATGCCACTGTCGATATGCTATACCTACTTATATTGTGCTGCCAGTCAGCCACGATGAGCAAGCTTTAGGAATGTTGAGCTGAAAACAGTCTGATATGCCAAAAAGAATAGGGTAACCAGAAAATCTGCACAAACTTTGAAGTTAAAATGAGCAGTGGTGGATATCCAAATGGCACAAATACCAAAAAGAGAATGAATTGTTTATTACATCAGTTTCAGTTAAACAGTTACGGTGGAATGTTGCACTACTATGTCTACTTTGTTCCTTCGAACCACGGAGCTTCGGTACCGATCGCCGATCTGATAATGGAGGTATGTTGCTTATTTCATAGTCCCACCTACCGTTGAAGTGAACTACGGAAATATTCAAGAATTACCTTAATGTATTTGGATGTTTTCAGGGTAGAATGGAACCGCTTTAGAACTTTTCATTTTCTGCTTTGTAAAGCCCTGCACCTTGAAAATTCCCATTATTTGGAACCTAAAGCAGTCGGCTGACAGCAGTCACATATGAAGGGCAACTGGGGTCAAAAGATGCTAGGGGTTTTGAGCAAGCGTTCCACGTTTAGTCTTCTTTGCCAACTTCCAAAGCACCTTACACTCTCTGAAAAAGTAATATTCATTAAATGAGGCTAAAGCTTCATATACGCTTCACCTTCTGATTAGTTCGAATTTTGTATCTGCCAAGTCATTCATTACCACTGGTCGGTAGCAGGAAAGCAAACCTTCGGTCGGTGAAGTGTACTACTGCTTAGATCGTCTAAAGTGTGTAACTCCATGCTGTTGCTGGTGATTTATTAAAACGGCTGCATGAATGAGGATGGCTAAAAAGGATATATAATGCCAGCTGCTTCTCAGTTAATTTCATTTGCTCTCAAGCATCTGATGTGTGGATTGCTTAGTAATTCTCCGATTAATCGTGCTTTCTTTCTGATGATTTCTGTTAACAATAGCAAAAAATGCACCATAAGCACACAGGCAAAATGCTCGAAACGATTACACTTCTCAGTAGAAGTATAGTGGTCCTAAATTCAGGGAAATGGCATCAAGCTCGAATACTACAGCAGACAGGATTTCTTTCCACGGGAGAACATGAGCGTACAAATTCCTATGAAAGAGGGCACCGGTTGGTACAACTCACATTTACGAGTACCTGTCGATAAGAACGACCTAATGCGAACGCTCGCTGATGTGAAGTATATGCTTGTCCGGGCGATGTATCATCAAAACCAGTTGCAGTCGAGGTTTGTTTTACAATGATATCAATCTCTTATTACTAGAAAGTAATTCGTCTTATGACCGAATTGGGCAGTTTATATTTCAAGTCACTGAGAAGTAGTGGGCAGTTCTCAGCATCCGGTGATTGTTATCTGCTTCGGTGAATATGCAGACAGAATTACATAGGTCTGCGCCATAGTTTGAACACTGTTGAACTCATATCACATGTTAATTCGTTATTATCAGTGGTCGCAAAAAGAGTTTTGACAGTGATAGGGCTGGCAACTTAATAGCGCTGCAAATCTTTGAACTGCTTCACGGAACCCAGTAAATGAAGTGGAATGGAAAAATCGTATCGAAAAAAACTATTGCAGTTTATAAGCGATAAGAAATCGATTAGAACTGCTTTCAATAGGATTATTCTTCCCTTAGGTACTCCTCTGAGAGGATTCTGTTGACGGTACTCCTCTGAGAGGATTCTCTTGGTCTGAAGTCCACAGTAATGGGTGCTGGTAAAGAAGATAAGAAAGAAACATGCTGTTGTTTGCTTCACTGAGAAGGAATTTTAACTGTGTTATGCTTAGCAGTTAAAGAATCTACTAATATCCGTATTTCTGGTGAAAAGTTTCTGCCGCCGTTCAGCAGATAATTTGTCAGTTCGGAAGTTGTTTGCTGAGCAAAAAGACTTTGAAGAAGTAGACTGCGTTAGAAATGTCTGCAAGTTGGCTTTTGATAAATCGCGTTGTCCACTATGGATTCATGATGCTTTTTCTTGACAGTTTTTCTCCGACTGCTTGAGCGGCTTGTGCAACATATCAGATCTTAAAGAACTTAGGGTAGCTTCAGAAAAATTTAGGGGATACATATACACCGAAGTATTATTGTGTTCTTAACATTTTTTGAAACGATTGGCAAAATTGCACCCTGAAGTCTAATCCAGAGTAATTCTGAGTTTCGTCGGTAATCAGAGTTTTGTAACTAAAATTCCCCGACAAAGTAAGTTTCATTTCCATGAAGCTGTGACCAGGACCCTGGAAATATTGATAAGAATAATTAAAACAAGTGCGGGTCCGCTGGTAGAGATAACAGAAATATCAGGGATGATTGACTTTGTTTCGTTAATAATCTTTTGTGTTCTTACGTAGTTTTACGCGCCGCCGCATACACTGCAAAGAATATTTGCAGCAGTTAATGCAGCGTAGGATTCATTTGGCCTCACAGTTGCGAAGCGCTTGAATAGGAGTGACACACGTAAACTTGTGCTGTAAGTGCTGAAGAAAACGGGAATAATGCGCAGTTGATAGGGTGTAAAAACTCACTGCCATAGGAAATGCGGAGGGTACTACAGGTGGGCTATATTCGATGAAAAGTTAATTGGATATCTGTCATTCACGCCACAGGCTGTACACTTTCTGGAAGTTAAAGATGGAGGGTACATTCCCGTGCCGTATCCTGTCCAGTGTTCGGCTACCTTTTTCCCGTCATGCATTCAGCTCTGAAAATAACGTTAGAAAATTTCTTGGCATGTATTTCTCATCGAAACAGCTTATTATGAGTTTGTGCTAACAGACCTCTTCATTATATTAGTTATGTGCTATGCGCGTTTGCATATTAGTTTACTTTTTTTTCAATGCGCGTTTGGCAATACATCTGGAAATAAGGATTTTTTTATCGCAGTGGAGATGTGATCGTAGAAATTCACTGGATCTCAGTACACTTGAGTGCGCAGAAGATCGGAGGTGGTATCAAGAACTCCCTCTCAGATTCATGAAATATAGTGAAGAACGTTTTTTTTGTAAGACCAGAGGTGTTGATCAAATAGGGCGGTGATGAATTTACCGCTGTTAAAAAAAGTATTCTGCATGGCTGGTTCGCTTCTGCTAACCAATCAGTTCCATTTGTCAGTGGTCTAAAATTTCATTCTTTGATATTTTATACATCATAGAGTTAGAAGATCTCAAGAGTAAAGCTGGTGGAATATTACAGAATTTTGTTCCAAAGTTTTCCGTCTTCCGCCAGCTTATAGGCTGTAATAATGTAGCAGTTGCATGAAAAACATGGATGTTGTACTTTGTGGTGGTGAGGCAGCAGAGGTCAAGAACTGTCGACCTGACACTCTGACAAGTTCATTTATTGCATATTTGAATACATAGATATGACAGCACTAAGGAAGGCGATATTCAGTCAAAAAACTCATTGATATATAGGCTTTGAAATTTGAATTGAGATGAAATGGGCTTCACTTTGATACACAGAAGTAAAGTATTCTAACGCAGTAAGCTTTTGAGGACGTCTCATAGATTTCCGTTTGGTTTGCTGCAATCTCTATATTTAACCACAGTGGTAACGATGGTTTAACAAGTTTCCCCACCAATAAAGAGCAGTGAGATTTCAAGCTTCTTTTGACGCTTAAAAGGTGAAGAGCGGAAGGCTGAGTTGCTTTCGTGCCTTTACCATTTAACCAACTGATGGGCAATATCATGTGAGGTGGAACTGCGCTGCATTTACGAATCATTTCATAAAGCGTTTCAAGCAAACGTCGCACTAGGCAGCTGCATCATGAATAAAATGCTGATGCTCATCGGAAGGCTACATATCCCGAGCGTTTGTGTTTTGTTTATGCAAAAATCTCATCGAAAGACACAGTAATTAAATGCAAATCACTGAATGGTTGACAGCAAATAAAATCTCCTCCATTGTGCTTAGTTACGGAATCGTCAAAACGAATCGTCGATAAAACATTTCATTTTCATCGATGAAAATGAACCCTTTCTCATAAGACTTGGACGATCCTCGTTGAGCTCAACTTCCTAAACATTTGTCCATGCCGTTGAGAAGTCACCACAACCAAGCGCATATAATCAATGGAAAATAGAAAGACACCCCATATTACTTGCATCTTCCAGGACGTTTGCCTTCATTTCCAGTGAATCTTAGGCGAGCTCCAACTTCAGATACAAATAGCAAGATATAGAGAATGCTTGCTACAGAATACATTGGCGGTGAATTATGGCCGCAGAAATGCTCGAGTAAGTGTTACAAATGTAATGTAAACGACATGCGCTCAGAAATGTACAATTTAACACCTGTATTGAAGTGGCTCGTATCCTAAATGATCAACCCTTCATAATCGTTCGGCTGTGAGTCGAAACGTTTCCCTCGCCTTTCGAGTTCGCGAAGTATGTCGAGTTGTTTGAGAAGACTTCGCCCGAACCCCTTCTGAGATGGCTGACTGCCTCTGTTGATCCCCGAATTCACACTTCCCCACATATGCTGCAACATCACAGCTGCAGGATCGACTGCGTCGGCGCGGATTGCATTACCCTTACTGCACTCTTGTAGTAAGAAAACGGCAAAAACGAGCGCCAGTCTCATAGTAGACATCAAGGCGTCCAGATTCCAGATAAAAGGCCTGAAATATAGGAATGAAAACAGAACATGCGAGGGTATCGAAAGCTTCGAACGCACTGGGAATGAAAGTGGGATGCGCGGTCTCTCAGCAGCACCGGAATATTTTGCGGCAGCGCGTACTTCGAAGGCAAATTTTTTAAATTTGCACAGGCAGCTTATGTGACTGGAAATCGTTTCACACCAGTCTTTGTTTCCAACAGCGCAGTGTTTTATTTTATTTGAAAGGTTGTTATTTAATTGTCTAGTCGATACCATCAGAAGTAATTGCTAGCTTCCTTCGACAAGAGAACGCGACGTAACATTGCTCATAAAACAAGGTGGATGCAATCTGTCTTGTCCTCTCCTTCCATCCCCACGATTCCTCCTTACATTTGTTGAGAGCTGGTTGTAGATGCGTAGAATCGGTTTATTGTTCAAACGTTTGGCACTCAATAGGAAAAATATCTATGTTTCTCAAAGTTCAACACCATTAGGCGGTTACGTTTTATATCCTACAGTTTCATCGCATCGCGGCAAAGCTGGTAATCTGCACTACAGGCGATCTTTGCACTTTGGAGAGAGCTTGTTGAATTATCACTAGCTGCTCGAATCGGTTACGCTCCTCTTCGTCACTGATTATATTTCCCATGCTCTATTGTTGTTCCTTCGTTAAGTCGCTGGCTTCTCATTTCATATATTGTGATGTGAAAAAATCTCACAAAAATCGATCGCCATTGCTTGCATCATTTTAATTCCGCATAGTAGTTTACGCTCTAAGAAATGAATCAAATTAAAGATTTCGTTAGTGATTGTAAGGCCTCATTGCTTCATCTTATTCCTTTGAGCTCAGATATCACATATTATTTGTTATTCTTACTGATATTCATTTTCAATAAGAATAGCAATAGTATCACATAGCAATAAACAATGAAGTGACCGAAGTGCAAATGTGGTGGGCAGCATTGCTTCTGCGTTTTCATGTTGAACAAAGATGCTGCTTTCCCGTTTTCCATATCAAACCGTCATTTAGAAAAGTGTACTCTAACAGATAATGTGACGAAGATTATTAAAGAGATAACAACAAAGAAAGAACGACTGTGACTATCAGAACATTTGTCGAGCATTACGAATTGTTGTTGAAACTAAGTCGAGTTTTTTCACTAAGTCGAGCTTGCTGTGTATCGAAAAAGGTTGATATATTCAGAACCATTAAGAGTTCATCTAAGTGAAGAAATGAACGTCTTGTCTGTATCTCATCGGTCAAGCTAAGTGGACAGTGTCAGAAGTAGTGTTCTTTACTGCTTCTTTCGCAGTTTACGACAACGAAGTATCTGTTCGGTCTAGAAATAATCACAGGTACATTTAATATTCCGGAATGAAGTCTATAAATTCTCTTGTGTTCTAAATTCCAGCGGTGGAGATGATAGTGACCGTCACTAGGAAGCCTATCCAGTAAAGGGATATCGAACAACCATTCCTGGAATATAAGACTGGTTTTTGCTGAATATAACGAGCAAGGTTAGCACGCTAGAGTGCTGCTGAGGAGGTTTCAACGGTGGAAGATGGGAACATATTAAAGGGATCGAGGTTACCAAAAATTGAATTTGACGATTTTTTGTGAAGGAATGTCCAAACTTCAGACACAGCCAACTGAGAAAGGACTAAGTCATAAAAGTTTCATTCATGCACGACTTCATTTGAAAGTGTGCTCATATTTCACCAATATCTAACCAAAAACTAACAACACACAGAGTCAAATGAGAATCTTCTTTTCACCTCGTTTTCGTGCTTCCCTAAGCAATGAGTGTTCCTGCTGGCGCATTAATTCGAATATCTCCTGATATCGAACAGAAAGTCCTTTCTAGCTCGCTACTATAGAGTTCGCCTATGAGAATAAAATAGAGCAGGAATGACGTCCATCCACATACTTTTTTAGTAAGATGCTCAGATCGATCATTTAAACTTGGTCTGTTCTTGTGGAAATAGCTTTTCGGGTGCGGAATTCTTAGGAGGAAGAGGTATTTAACCGGTATGTAGGTCTAGTTAAATGATCAAAAGGAAGCCACAGTTAGTTAGTTGTACATGAGGAATAAGCACTGAAGCCAAAGATACAGTGTGCAAGATCTCAACCCCCATCCAAAAAATCGAAAAACCTCTACTGGGACAAGGCCCAGCAGGAAGAGAAATACATCATTTATGCCTTATATAAAGCAATGATCTGGGTCACGTTTATCACATGCTATTTTTGAAGCCGCCACTGACATCCATGATACAAACTTTCAGTAATGGTGAAATGGGAGCCGCAGATTGATTCAGGAAAATCCACTCTACTTTCCAAGGTTCCATCAAGAATTTATTCCATTACATCCATCACTTACTAAGGAAGGAAAAGAGAACATGCACCAGTTGTGCAAGACGCAAGATTCGTTTTTCCACGCCTCTTCTTCGACGAACCAGTAGCCGCAACACTCGAAAACAATGAACTGATACGTCGCGTGCTTTTTCTTATTTCGCCGAAATCACCTAAATTTGGAGAGAAGAACTGAAGACTTCAACAAAAAGCGCATAGTACTGTGAGCTGCATCCGACCGAGTATAGAGCAGAGGAACCCTAATGCCACATTTTAGGTTTGTTAAGCTAGCTTACGGGTTTGAAGTGAGAAGCATATTCACAAGAAGTTCGTCGCATCTGTGGAAGTTATATTTACGAATACGAAAACGTTAATGTAATGCGCAAGTTATATTTGGGTATTCATAAAATTACATGCGTGACCAAACGTAAACTTACGAATACCTAAATATAACGCGTAAATAATATTTACGAATTATAACAATGTAGGTTCCGTGACTGACTAGTTGGTTAGGCTACATGTATGCATGCACGTCGACTTCTCCGATGCTGTCTCATGCAGAATACGCTTTCGCAAACGTTTTTGGAATGAGCATTGCAGATAGTTCTATTGGGTGAGATTCTTGGTAGCTTGTCAAATACAGCGTCGAAGAATATTGCATTTCTACTGAGAAATGAGTGCATCGAGAGGATTTTTCATCAAAAGAAAAAAATTGCAATAAGGGAAATATGTGAGAGGAGAGGGGGTTGTTTTCGATTATGGTGTACCTAGGACATATTTTACTGAGAATGATAGCAATTAAAATCAACGGATTGGATGGCAAAAACGGTCGGTTACCGCAAACGTAAGTGCAGATAAACACTGCGTTCCGATGCTTATTCATTCTGTATATATATACCCGTTGTTGGGACACTCACGGCGCTAGTTGACGTCTGCATACGTGGCCAAGGCCTCAGAGGAGTCTTCTAAGCGTTTCTTTACTTGACCGCAAACACCGCCCACTTGCAATGCAATACGGCTGTCATCACTGCAAGGCAGTGTTCTCAGTTGAATATTTCAGCTGCCACTTCTAGAGGATTTCAAGATGTTACGGTGTCCCACGCATTCCCTCCTCAAATAAGTTCAAAGAGCTTTCTTGTTTTTCGTTTCATTTGCATTGCGAAGTAGTGGATCTTGATTGCATTTGTTTTCCGCACAGTCATCAAAATAATTCCTTTGGGAGGACGGAAGCGAGTGAGGCTTTCCTCTGGCCTAAATTTAGGTACCTTTTTATCACTGTAAAGCGATTGAATGGCGGCGGAAGTTCGAATCTAATTTATGGCAAGCGAAATTTTGCAATTCTCCTTTTTTCTTTGCATCGATTTTTGGAGAAATCTATTCACCTACTTATCGGAACTTGCAGAGCTCGCATTACTGTCATTTACTTTGCTCAAGTGGTTAGAATTTCATTCTTCTTTGGAAATTCCTCGAAGGAAGACCTTAGTTGCTTTCTTTTCACTCACAGCAAAAAAGGAACACTGAAATCCGAGGACAGCGACCACGGCAGAGCAAGATGTATGATATTCGCGTATATAACCCGCTATCAGAAAGCGAAAAATATGTCTTGCACAGAGAATGCGCAAAGGAGTCATGTGCTCGTTACGTACGGAAAACGCCGCCGATATATATATATATATATATATATATATATATATATATATACAACCAGCCTGGCCTGCGCGAAATAGTACTCACGTTTTTTCACGCCGGTTCGCACGTGTATGGCGTACGTGATACAAAATTCTGTTTTGGCCTGTTCTGGAATATGTAGTTCTTGCGCAATAAGTTGGGACGTATATTGCCTCATGGAGGACGATATAGGATAACAGCATAGTCGTAAGTTCAATTGGGCCTGTGTAGGCACTATCTAACATTTATCTTGACTAGAGTGCAGCAGCGCGCAGTGACATATTTCCAACGAATAAAAAAACCAAGAAATTTTAATTAAATTAATGAATTCATTCGTAATTTTTCGACGTATTCATAGGACAAGACAAGGCGATTCTTCATGTTTCCTTAACAGAGATTTTTTTGCAACGAACATTATCGTTTGAATCTTCCCACAGTTAGGTAAGGTACTGAAGTCCTTTATTCTAATGTGCACACAATATAATCAAAGCTTACATGCCCCAGATTGTTGTGGCGAAAATTAAATGCGGTTGCAATGTAAGAATGGCGGACCCTGTGCTCACTGTTGAATATAAACTATGACTGCTACCTGCATTAATTCTGCTTCAAAAAGGTGCATGATAGGGGAGGATGCGGTCTACGTTTGGGAAAAACTAGAAGCTGATTAAACTTCCAGCTTGGTAAAGGTCTAATGCAAGGTTTAGCGAAATAGCCCCCTACATAACATGTTTGAAGGGAGAGATAACAAAAAATTTGCGACAGTCGAATTCAGTGAAGTTCTTGTAAAATTATCCCATAATTTTTTAGAAAGTCTTAAGCACATCCGGGCAATTAGGCTAGAGGAAAGGAAAGGCATTGTTTGAGCACAGAACTCTCTACTGTAAAAATGGAAATTCTACTTAAGACCTTTATTTGATCCGATAGATATTAATTATATAATTTAACTTCACTCCATATAAAATATTAATAGTACACTTTGCTGTAATGGTACATCATTCTAACGCATTAATTATATTATCCTGTTAGGCAGTGCTCGACCATTTCTCTATTAAACGTAACATACTCGCGGCACTAAACTGTTCACGTTTTCACAATCCATAGTGCACTTTAAGTGTTTTGCTATCTCTTTTATTTGTCGTCTTCCCTCCTCTCACGTCGAATAAATCTCTGTTGATTTTGTGCATTACGCTGATGCTGGACTACGCATGACCGACGTGTTGATATCAGTAACTAACACCGAAACGTATCCATACCCAAGTTTTCATTCATTCGTTGCATTTGCATAACTCTTCACGGTATTGCTCCATTCTTTATTTTCTCCACCGGAAAAGTCACCACGGTAATTGTTTCGTTGCAGCTTCTCTTCTACATCTGCAGTTGCGGTTTTTATTTGCATAGCTCTCTCTCCCTCTCCCTATCTCTTTGAAGGCATGGAGAAAAGGCCGGGAATGACCCGAGTAACATATTACGCAACGGCCTGTTAGATATTTCAAAGTCTCGGTACAGAGCAGGATGAATTCATCCAAAGCGGGAGATAGGGCATGAAGGAATGAAACGTAACATCGCCTGCGAGTTTGTGAATAGGAGAATAAGCATACGGGAAGTGCGATGTGGATGCGTATTGACGAATGCTTTCAGTGCTTGGAAATATGGCGCGAAGAGTTGGTTGAACAGTCATCAAAACATATTTCATCTAATTAGGCAGTGCTTGTTCAACGTAAGCAACGATAACTTCGCCTGCATGGTCCTGAAACATTAGTGAATGAAGTGCAAACTCTGTGAGCAATGCATCCCACAAGAATTTGTTTGTTCCAACTATGGACGATAACATAAGTGATTTATCCGACATTTCTCTCTCCCTCACTCACTATCTCCTCCTATACATAAGGTGGCAACTTTAATAGACTTTCGTTTTCCTGTGATAACAGTAAGGAACGTGGATTGAGAATGAAGATGTTCTGATCGTAATACACTTTTTTCAAAGATGGCTTCAACTTCTTGTAGTAGAGAAGGTACCAGTCACCTAGCCATTATAAAGGAAATTACGAAGCAAGTCGAGGCCGCTAAATATATGATTGGAAAGTGAAAGGAAAAACCGCAAAGGAGCAAGCGGAATAATTGTTTTGGCTCCTTTCCATCTAGAAATCCGACCGGTTGCCCAACATTCATGAAAAGACTTGTTTTCCTATAATTCAACCAGTATAAATAAAAATCCAAGGAGCATGATAGGCACACAAATCTTTTTATGCATTAAGATTGCTATGATCCGTTTGGAATTTGATGAGTTAGTGTGAAAGATATAAGAAATTAGACCATACCAAACTCTAAATTCAGTGATTCCCAAACCACAACTATCACGAAAGCAGGTAGACAGATTCACGCGGACACACGAACACTATGTTACTAGCGAGTCTCACAAACGCAAGAGCGAAAAATGCAACACTGCGAGTGTATGCTAGGTCTTCATGGTGTTGGATTTAGGTTCAGGAAGAGAGTCTCTAGTCGCGGGAGTGAAGTTTTAAACAATGTCAGGAAAGACGCAGAGGAAAAAAGCGGACTCCAGCATAAGCTTCATCGATCAGAAATACTTCGAAGGGAATTTTTTCAAAAATTTCATAAAAAAGCCACTCCCTAATCCGCTGAGGTCTCTTCTCTCTAGGCTGGGTTTCCAAGGGGAATGAAAGAAAGGTTTTAAGCAAAGAAATTTAGTGTCGGAAGTAAAAGAAAGAGGAGAAGATAGGGAAGAGGAGCAGTGCAAAAATGACCGCTGAGGTAGTGAGATTCCCGAAGTGCCAACGATAAGCAACACGGCTTAAACGACCACTGAACAGTCCGAAAAGCTCACTGTGGTCGATCAACATGTTTCGTTCTGTTTGGTTCTTAAAATGATAACAATCTCGTGATGCAGTGTATCCAAGTCCAGCCACCGCCTAATGCTACTTGTCCAAACCTGAGACAAACAGCGAATGAAACGGGACAATTTCAGATAGGCACACGGCGCTTGACAATCGTGCAAAAACTGTTCCTGTTTGGATCGTGAAAATTTTTGGATGGTTTTCGCAGCAAGCGCTCATTTATAGGCGGTATTTTTTTGCCGGACTTAAGCGAAGCAGAGCAAATGCTCGATCTTTCTAAGTTCATAATGTGTCAAACAGTCATCGAAAGAGGAGAAGTTCCATGAATCCCCGCATCTCATCGGGATGAGAAATTCATGCACATCGTTCTTTATTTACAACCCGACCGCATTCCTTCGCAACCACTAAAGCCAGTAAAACCTTTTGCGCACTTGAAATTGTTTTCTCGGAACCACCATCGATGTTTGCTGCAGTTGGATTTGGATAGAATCTGTGATATATGCACTAGTTTTTAAAAGAGCTGTACTTTTTCTCAAGAATTGTGTATAGTCGCGGGTACGCGATCTTGAGATCTTTCCAAACTTTGGTAGATATAACAGCACTTGTGTTTTCATTCGAAGTTTCCTGAATACTGAGTTGGCAGTGTCGCAGACGCGTACCTTTGAACTGATGAAGATAAAGATGCAATGCGTAGCGCACCTTCCCTACTGAATGAAGAGCACAGTTTGGTGCGGTTTAATAAACAATCAATCAAAGGCGATTGCTGCAGAATATATCCTTTTAACCAAGGGTCGCAGCTATGAACAGGAGCTAGATGTTATAATAATGGAGACAGTTGTATTGTGTGGAACAACTGCTGTTGGTAATCATCGGTAGTCTGAAATGAGATCTAAAATTGTTTCTCTATTCGAACTGATATATGAGAAATCGAGGAAATGAACCTTTTCAAAAAGGAACTGCTCCATACGACTTATTCTGGTCGATAACGCCCGTACTTAATTTTAAAAGTGAACAAATGAGGTCGCGTTTACTGCGAATATGTTATTCAACATAGAATATCATCACAGCAGCAACAAAAGGGAGAAAATGAAATTCGATGATATTTTACGGGAGTTGGCGTGCACACAGAGCGGTAAACCTCAAATAAAAGAAACAACATCACATTCAACCCGGCAATAGGATACAAATTCTTTTTTAGCATTGCGTTGCTTTAGGAAACTCCAAACCAATTTCTGAATGCATATGACTATGTACTGCTTCAAAACACAAATAACATCGCCTCATATTAACTAAACTGCTTGAAGCATATCGCTGCTTTGAACCGAAACTTTTTCGCAGTGTACAACACGCGAACAGAGTTAACTCATTTTACATAAGCTTAGAGGAAGAATATATCCCGCCGCACGTCAGCTCCCACTTTCTTCACCTTTCAGTTGTGTCCATTCCGCAATTTTTCTGTGTACCTCATTCAGTGATGACATACAAAGTCGTATCTATAATAAGACAGTCTGAAATTTCTGGCAGAAGGGAATATTCATTGGCACTTCAACCTTTTTGTCGAGGACTCATATAGGTCACCGTGGCTTTTGGTAGTAACTATGAAGGATTTGACGAATCCCTGTGTTGTTGAGAAGTCCATTCCACGAAAAGCATTCCGCAGTCGTAAAACGCTAGAGTATCTGTGCTGTCCATCATGACCTACTCACTTGGGATTCCAATAATGTGGAAGGAACATATGAAATCACTTCGCCATCCCCTGTATTCAAAATTTTGTTGGTGCTACTTTTCGAAAAAAGGTGAAGAATCTTTCAACTTTGCATATATCCGGAGTTCATTTGTTAGCTCCACTTGTATCTGAGAAAGTATCGAAATTTTGGTCTCAAGTACCGTGAGTATAATTAATCTAGCAACAACGAAAATGTCTGTGCATTTCTGCAACCACAAGATATGTTTCAGGCTGAAAAGTCTTGAAAAGTAAAGGGGCATGGATGTAAAAGAGTTTTAGCTATGAAGATTGTGTTATTACCGGAGTCACTCAGACACTGAATATAGTTTTTATGCGTGGCCAAGGGCGGTCGCCTGAGGACTTATTATGAGACCTGTATTGGTACGAGCAAGTGAAGGCGATAAATTAACTGCTGCTACCTACAAAGTTTCGTCACGATATATTGCGTGCATCCATGCGAATGCGAAAAGCGCATAGAATTATGAATACAGATAGCTGCCGTCGTCATGATGTCAACCACAGGCACTTGCAGCACAACCTGCGGTCGCCATCACCGAAAAACACGCAAAGTTGCCAATTGCACGTGCTAATAACAAAAGTTACTAGTAAATCACTGCACTCCCAGAAGTGCTTTGAATCAGAAAGGGTTTTCAAATTCGCAGCTTGGCAGTTGAATATAGCGGATGCGGTGAGATCATAAGAGGTGGACGAATATCACAATCATAGGAGAGTGGCCAAGTAACCTTTGAAGGCTCAAGTTTTCCTGTAAATTTCAAGGAAGCTCGTCGAAAATCTTATTCGTCATTCGATCCGTGCTATTCATGTGAGCTATGGCAGCAATTTCACACCATTCTCATGCACTGAGATCGACTTTCCTTAGAGCGCATGAGAATGCCTTTTTACAAATATCATTTTCTCACGTTTATAATGTGACATCTTTTCCACCACCTTTTTCATGGTGCTGCAATTTGCAGCTTCAGTTGGTCAATGACTATTGTCTTTTCAACGAGTCCAGCAGTTTAATCGATGTTTTGCAATGTCACGCTTAAATGCTACGATCGAAGGAAGCATTTAAGAGTTTTCCAAGCTTCTGTCTTTCATGTGGCCAAATAGTCGTTCGGATGGCAACTTTGTTGCTCTGCAAAATCGCAGCATCTGCACCGGAAGTGGCCACTATTGCGTTACGTAGTTGAATAATCACGGTACTATTAGACGGTGTTTGAATGAGACCTCAAAGTGTTTTCATCTTGAGTTGAGGTGCGCAGTGAACTAACTCAGAAATTTCAATGTTTTGTAACGGTTTATGAATTCACAGCGGGAATTGTATGGTCGAACATTCTGAAATTGAAAGGCTGAAAAGTTTAGATCCATTATACTGAGTAGAAAAATAGAGGGGTGTCTAACTAGAGGGGTTTTCAGACTTCCTCTTCTCTGCATTACTGAATGTGGATCAAGACAGCGTTTGGAAACTTCACTTGATTGTTCCTTATGCTAAGTGGGATTACAAAAAAAGCGTAAGTGTACAAAAAATTGGACGATACAAAGGTAATCAGATAAAAATGTAAGGTTTCCCAATTTGCTGCTTTCCTACTCATAAGAACGCGTTGGAAAAATTGAACTGTAGAGAGGGATGGTGCGCGCCACGTTATGTGATTGAAATGCACTTGTAACATGGATGTAGCATGTAGTAGAGACAGTGCTGTTATGTTCTCTCATATGCATCTGTAAAATGGATACCCTCTACACACACAATCACGATGCACCTTCAGTTTCAGAAGAACACTCTATTTAAACGCCCCGAGATCAGAGGACGAAATTTTGTAACAAATAGTGGTTTATGCTTTTATCGAAAAATTTAAACGCGAGAAAATATGACGTGAGACTCCTGTTAAAATAGCTATGGCGCTTATTGATCTGATGTAGGCGAGCTTCTTTTTCACTCCCTTCTCAGCGTGTTTTCCAATGCAGTTTCATTTTTTCCCCACCTCAGAATACCTCTCATTTCGTGGAACTTCTTTTTCAAGCAACGTCCACACACTGCAAGCACTTTAATGTGCATGGGAGTTATCGATTAAGTAGGAGAGTGGGAGAGTTTTAGAGTTGCAACATTCTCTAGGTCATTGCCTACTGCCTGGAAATCAGCATTTTCTGTGTCGCACTCTTAAAAATAAATGCTCCCAAACTTTGGTTCAAAGACTGGCAGTCCAAACGACACATGACTTTCAAGTAATGTGTAAAAAGATAATGGCTTCTATAACTTTCACTGATCTCACATTTTCACTGTCACATAATAGGCATTTTCCATCCAGACAGGAGAGGTTTTAATTTCTTCAGAGTTTCGAAGCCGAAGAGATAATACTTGAAAGGAACCCTGAAGCGATTACGCCCCTGCAAGCAGACATATAATTTAAGGAACCAGTTTTGTGCTGCTAACAGTTTAAAAAAAGTTGCAGAGATATCACTAAAACGTTAGCGCCGACCGCCTTACTGATTGCTTCGTCAAAAGTATCCATCAAATGAATTAAACAATATATTGCAGCACCAACAAAGAGAAAGTCTTTCACATTATAAATGTGAGAAAATGACATCTGCAAAAACGCATTCTCATGTGTTCTAAGGAAAGTCGATCTCAGTGCATGAGAATGGCGTGAAATTGCTGCCATAGCTCACATGAATAGCACGGATCGAATGACGAATAAGATTTTCGACGAGCTTCCTTGAAATTTACAGGAGAACTTGAGCCTTCAAAGGTTACTTGGCCACTCTCCTATGATTGTGATATTCGTCCACCTCTTATGATCTCACCGCATCCGCTATAAGTGTCTTTGGTTGACATCATGACGACGGCAGCTATCTGTATTCATAATTCTATGCGCTTTTCGCATTCGCATGGATGCACGCAATATATCGTGACGAAATTTTTGTAGGTAGCAGCAGTTAATTTATCGCCTTCACGTGCTCGTACCAATACAGGTCTCATAATAAGTCCTCAGGCGACCGCCCTTGGCCACGCATAAAAACTGTATTTAGTGTCTGAGTCACTCCGGTAGTAGCACAATCTTCATAGCTAAAACTCTTTTACATCCACATCTCTTCGTTTTCGGTTTTCAATTTGATGAATATCCTATGGCCAGGGAAGGCCGTGAAAGTTTCCTCAGACAATTTATTCCTATATGTTGTTAATAAATTATGAGGATCTGTTGCGTACTTATGCAGCATTATGTGCTTGTGAAATCGAGTGCACGGATGTAGTGTCCCTGCTTTCCTGGGGCATTTCATTTTATCCTTGTGACATCGCATGCATTTAAGCAACTACCTTGTCTCGTACAGAGAATAATGGAAGTCCTTATTAGTCAAGGAATTCAGCAGATCTAACGATATATATATGGTTTTCATAGGTTAAACTTGATGCAGATTATTGTATGCATTTTGTAAATTAGCACTTGTGAAACGTTCGATGACACCTTGTCTAGTAGTTTAAAGTTGGGAACCTCCGAATCAGCAGCTTTGAAATTCGACCTCACCATAGGTATCCAACTCCACCCAACAGTTCCAGTAAAGCCATAGTCACCTAAAAACCAGTCGTTTTTTCTCTTTAAGATGATCGGGCTGTAAAGTATTGTTATAAGTGATATATGCGGATGCCTCGATCTGTTAAACCGCGGTTGGGTTTGACACATATTTTGGTGCGTTGATGGGTTGGTGCTAAGTGGGCGTGGTTAGCGGAGTTGCCAAGTCGCCTCGTTTGCCTGGCCGTTTGGTGTATGTCCGTACTTGTTGCACGTATTTGTAATTTACATGCTAGTTCATCCACTGTTGTTGTACTTTTGAATTCACAACAACAGTCAGGCTATTGCAGCATTTACGGACTCGCACTCGATACTGCAGTCGAACCGAGCGATGCAGTTGGAAGCGTCCCAGCCGAAGATGAATTGCTCAGAGCGAACGCTTTGACTAATACGTTAATGCGAGGCGTCGAAGTGTGCGAATGCCCAGAAAACTTTGCAGGAAACAGTTGTGAGGTATACGGTGCTACCCTTTCCAAATCACACCTCACTCATTTAAAGTGTTGCAACATCAAAAGTTTGCACTGAATGTAGGAAAAATTAATCAATTATCGCATGGGAATGTGGTACATCAGTTTTTTGAGTTGCCTTCTTTCGCAAGTTGAACGCTTCCAAAGTTTGGATCTGTCTTTGTCTCTGTCTAATTGACAGCGGTAAGTTCTTTTGGCTGTTTGTTTGTTCTGAACATCGAGTGCCCAAGGAATATTCTCCTCTGCCTAATGAGATCTTGCAGGCACAAAGAATTTCTGTGTGTTGGAAGAAATTCCCACTAAGATTTTTCCTCGCTGAACTTTCGTTTTGACTGCGGGTCTCTTTCTTCCCAGTTTTGAGGAACGGATCGAAGGCACCCCATTTTCCTTTATCATCGTTTCGTTTATCAAATTCTTAGGGAAAGTTCGAAATGCTCGTCGATGATACTTCCTCAAATGCATATGTAGACAAAAGCCGGCAGATTTCCTGATGAGTGAGTAGATTTGTTGATAAGTTGGGAGTCTAAATGCTCTAATGCCGAGGAATTTGAATGTTGGTTGTATGGAGAAGTCTTATGAACTGCAGCTTTTTTTTCAAATTGCTGATGGTGCATGCAAGGCAGAGCTTTGAACACTTGCAGATGAAGGGATGTTTTTCTCAGAGTCGACCAATTCACGATGCCTCTCTGTCCTCCCCTCTCTCGCTGCTGTCTACAGAAACGTTCCCAAGATGCCCATTTTCTGTAAAACTGAACTGTAAAGTCCATTAAAAAGTTGTTGTCTTCCTTTAAATTTTAGAGGCGCGGTTTTCAATGTTTTCGGTGAGGACTTCGGCAAATCGAGGACACCTGAGATAAAAGCGCCTAAAATTCTTTTGCAGCTCCCTGTATTCACGTCTAAAAATGGAGCTCTTCACAACTAGGAGGAAATATCGAAACCGGAAAAAGCTTTTCTGGATTAAAAAAACTTGCTGCATCGCCAAGTTTCATCGCCTACAAGCGGAGGGAAATAGGTATTATTATGCTGTATGGATTCAAAGATTCCTCATCACTTTCTCGTCGAAATTGCTGAATAAATAGATTGTGTTCCTGATATCAGAAATCGCCGTCGGAGACAATATGAAGTAAACGACAGTTGTCTTTGATAACAGTAGGTATTGAAAACTACATTTATTGTAGTCATTTAATTGATAGTATTATAATGTATCGATATAAAACTGCAATTGAGGGGTGGAGGATGTCTTTCTCGAGGAATTGGAGGAGACCTTTTAAGTGAGGGATTTTTGTGTTAAGATGTGCAAGGCTGGATACCGACGTGTCAACAATCAGCTCTATGGAGGACAGTGTGAGAAGTGTGCTTGCCAGGGACATTCTGATCAATGTGATCCGTTCACAGGACATTGTCTTAATTGCCGGGTACAAGATCTTGCTTTGTGCTTTAATTGCTTCACTCGATATGCGTTGAATTTTTTGGGCATATGCCGTTGAGACCCATCTATGACTTCTTCCAATTTCACGTCTGTCAAAAAAAGCTGAAGGATATTGAAAATCCTATTCAGTTCTAGTCGTCGGCCATTTCCCTACTATGCTCTCCGATGAGTCTTTAATTTTGCATCACCCCACTTGAAGGAGACATAAAATACTTTATGATGACCTCCATTAATTCCTTATGCACATTCGTTATATATACGATACATCTGCACGATCTCTTTGCCTCTTAAAAGACTAGCATTTCCTTTCATCGACTGCGCGTCATAAATAACTGGAGAAATTATAATTCATCTCATGACTTAAGGTGACCTTCCGATAATATACGTTTCTTCGAAATTCAGAAAGCTTCTAATTTTCGGCTACGGAGGGCTTCACCATTTGACCAAATAGCATCCTTAACCGGCTGGGGCGGGTCCCCTGTCCTCCGCATCTTTCAGAAAATAACCTTGAAGAGTTTTCAGCACCCACTAATTTAAAGCTCTAAAGCGTTCTTTCCGCGTTCCAAAATCTCTCTCTTTTCTTTTACCATCATTGACTGAAGTGAATTTACTGCATCTTCATTCACTAATATAGTGCTAAGGATACGTTGTTTCAGGAAAACACGACAGGTGCTCGTTGCGAACAATGCCTTCCTGGACATTATGGTAACCCGTCGTTGGGAGGAGAGTTGGGGCAGTGTCGTCCTTGTGCCTGTCCCACTATCGATAACAACCGTTCTTCGCAGTGTGCCCTCACACAATTGGTCGTTGGTGGGGCTGCCGCGTCTGGCGAAGATGCATACGTTTGCACAGCTTGTGAGACCGGCTACGATGGGAATAAATGCGAAATGTAAAAATTTGAATTTTATTTAAAATAATGAAGTCAATTGAGATATCACTTGTAGAAAAGAGAGTGGCAGCGAATGTTAGGCAACCGAGCGATGCGCTGTTACAACACATTTCGCAGCTGCCTGCAAAAGAACTCATCGTTGTTTGCACATTAACACCTTGCAGCGGGCATTATTCTCTTATCCCAAAGGGTTGTTAAATTCTTTTGTTTCGCTGTTATGAAATTTAGAGTGTGAAGGTGACCGCTTCAGCAGATTTATTTTCTTTCCATGTAGTCCTAGCAGCTCACTTGACAAATGTGCTTTTCGAAGGTCAACTGTCCATTTTACGCAAATGTGGCATTACATTTGAATCACGCACTGTTGAGCGGGCTGCGATTGAGCAACTCACAGTGGATGGAGCACAGTCGAGCAGCGAAAATGGAATCGCACATTCCTTAACATGAAGCATGACAGCACGGATTTTCAGCATGGGCTTTTACGTCATTGGGTAATATGCACGCACATAAAAGCGGAAGCCCTATTTCTGGGCATTTTTACTTGCTGAGGACTGCGCCATGAGCATTTATTTATGCACAGCAAAGATATGATGCGTTCGCGGCCAGACAACTCGGCTATAAGTAACCTGGTGTCGAATAACCTGCAATAAAATAAATTTTGCTGCTATGGCCACGTAATGAGTGATGTGGTGCAGCGCCAAAGGTGGGACGAAACTTCCTTCTAATGATGGTTGCATCTTTATCAACTTCACAGCTCAGTATGGGTTTTTTGAGCCCTCGCAAAGCACAATGTATTATCCTTTGGTACATTGCCGGAGCAGCTATAAAACAATTTTGAACTTGCGGTTGAACTTTCACAAATTTGGAGTCAGGTGGATGTTTTCTTGCCTGCAGTTTACTGAGATTTTGCATAAACTCAATTTTTGTAATTGTTTGATTATCCTTTTAAAATCTGTGTGGCACACAGTAGGTGGAAATTAGTTTTTCATTGACAGTGTTGGTCGGAAAAGTTTTCTCCGAATGGTAAAAATGGTCCTGAATTTGTTGAATTTGGGCAATTTTAAATCATAAAGCTAGTTCTCTTTGAGATGATTGCATACGCAGTCGCTGAACTCATACGGCATTGAAAGAAACGACTATTTCACTGCATTCCTCATAACAAGTGCAGGATGCCCGAAAAAGCTGTTTCTTGCTGACCATTCCCAGCACATTGTTCTGTGTGCCTAATTGCGCCACTGATGCATCACTTAGGAGAAATTAGTTGACTAGGTGACCACTTAACTACTTCAGCTTCAGAAATTTCATATCCTATGTAATCCGAAAAACAGTTCGTCTATTATGGCAATCACTCAAAGTAATTGCTGATACTCTTAAACGGACCTCTGACACCACAAATTCTCCGTAAGCCATAGCACGTAACAGTTTTGTTTAATTCTGTCACTTTCAAGTACTCTACGCAGCCAGTTCGATCATGGTGTTTCATTCTAAAGTCATCCAGAAAATCAGCATCCATTCGAACAGGTACAAAATTCTACGATGGTTATCATGTGAATTTCTTCTGTCACTTGAATTCATGAAGAGTCATGCATTTTCCTGAAAAGCATCATGTCGTCTATTCTCAGTTTCTGTTTGTTGGGTAAACCTGAGTTGATGAATAGGCGTATAGGCCTCATCGTCGGTAGAAAAATATTAGGGCAACTAAGCCTCATTTCTCAACCGCCAAAAATGTCACTTGGTAGTCTGCAAACAAAAAAGCGTCAGGCCGCAACTCGTGCTACCAGTAACCTTTCAGATTCGCCGACAAAGCTGTTCTAACGGAGAAATGAGGTTGTGTTCACACTTTTTTTTTTCGAATTGTTCACTGTGATTATTATCCGCATCAAGAAAGATAATTCCCATACTCCATAAGCTCCTTAACTTTAGGCAAAAGCAGTTGGCGAGAGATAAAGTAAAACGTTCATGCGCATTTTTAGCCGTCAGCGCCAGTGAAGGCCTGGGCGCCGATGTGACCGGCTGTTTCCAAGCACAGATATGTAGTATAGAAATGTTTTACAGAGCTCTGTGTGGCTCCACTCGTGCTCACTCATATATATGACCCGGTTTCTAACATTTCAATTCCACTGACCTAAATATTTTCTCAACCGTGATACATTCGAAAGTTGTTTGTCAAAATGACGTAGGTAGGCTTCATGGCATATTGTTTTTAGGTGTGCAGATGGTTTCTACGGCGATCCGCTGGCTAAAGGAGGCTCATGCAAGGCGTGCGAATGCAATGATAATATTGATTCAATGGCAATTGGCAACTGCGACCGCAGTACTGGACGCTGTTTGAAGTGTATTTATAATACTGCCGGTGATCACTGCGAACAATGCAAAGAAAACCACTGGGGTAGTGCAAAGGACAAGTCATGTCAATCGTGTGACTGTCATCCCAAAGGTAATCTAACTTTAGCCCTTCCTTTCTACCCTTACGGCTAATCTTGTTATGTTCTAACTGTTCGCCTCTGATTCTAATAAGCGCCTCAGGAGTGAACTAATTTTTGTGCATTACTTCTTACTCAAAGTGTTTTTTGCAGAAGTTTAGTCCCCGGATCACATTCACCACGCGATGCAGTCAGCCATTGTTCTACGTTTCCAAATTGCATCTTTAAATCATGTAGACTTCGTCAGTTTTTTGATTCACTCACTGATGAATGGAAACTTGTAAAGAGGCTGTTTTTTGTATTGTTTATTATACCAAATTTGCATATCGCGAACAACCTTCAGTGAGGTCTGTTTGGAGGATAATAATAGCAGAATGAACGGGGAGTAACTTATGCCGAGTTGAGGAGTTACTTTGGCGCTGGCAACCCTTTCTGTAGGTTGTCGTTTCGACTAGGCTGCATCATTCGTTTTGCATTACATGCGAAAGTTAAGCAGTCGATTGCTGAATGGCTCAAAGTAGCACAGTGATATGCAGAGTCTTCTCTCAAACTTGCTTGCTTTTTCGTTCATTTCGCACAGTCTCAAAAGAAACGCTGTTAATACCATAGGCAATCTGTGTGAATAATTCAAACCGCTTGGTGTTTTGTTTAAACAGGCTTAAATGTGCCAATCGAAAATTCACGGGACCATTTTTTCCGTCATTCTTTAAGTAAGTAACAGCACTTTGCTTCACACATAAGTCATTTGAGTCATTTGTGGGACAGAACTAATCGAATATTTTTCTAGTTCAGGCACTGCACAGAGGTAGGTTTAAAGCGAGCATTAGGCTTCTTCATCATCTTGGAGGTCATATTGAATGAGATTTGCAAACACATTCAAGGTGCCGTCGCCTCGAACTGTGATAATGTGACAGGTGCTTGTGAATGTCGACAAAACTATGAAGGAATGCAGTGTGATCGATGCAAGGTTTGTGTTAATTGGTATGCTGCGAACAAAAGCTTTAACCAGGGGAATACCGTCGAATAATCGATTCATTAGGAGAAGCTTTTGGCGAAAATGCAGGAAAGTGATTAGCAGGCAAGGGAGACGAACTTCTTCACATTTGGCTAAAGTCATAGTTCTAGCGGAGGCGAGTTGAAATTGCCATACTGACATTCATGTAAGTGCAAACATAGACAGACACAACGTTGCAAGAGTGCGAGCTGCTGAACTATTGATGAGAAATCGCCTAAGAATTGGATCATTTATTTGCCTGGATCAATGCCCATAGTTTCTCTCGGAATTTGCCAGCAGTGCTGTTGCCGAAAATGTTTTCAGAAACATGCATTCTCTTGTGAGGAATGAATTAGGAAGATTGTTTGGTTTCCTCACTGAAATTTCGTGGGAATGGAAATTTTCGAAACTCGCGAAGGGTGCAACTTGAGTTTTTGCATTTAAAGCTTGCTGCTTTTATAACATTCAATTTCACTCCAAATCCTTACCTTTTTGCATGTTTCGTGATGCAGCGAGAACGAATTCCTGAAATCTCTTCGAAACTCTTAAGCTTGCTTTTCTTGCCTCTCTTCATTACTGAAATGGTTTCTCAGCTATCCATCCTCACTTGAAGCATCTGCTGCCTATATAATTGTTGTTTCAGAGCTTCCTTAGCATCCGTCAACGTTTGAAGCAAAAGCTTGTCCTAGCTTAGTCGACAATTGCTTACCTCACATTTTCGCTGCGTTTGGAGATTTCTCTCAGTTTTTTTCCTGAAAACTCAATGCATTTTACATAGTCGATATCCTCAAACGCGATATGTCTGCAGAATTCGAAGAAAGTAGAGAAGCATATCAGAGAATTTGGCAAAACATACATTGCACCTTTCTAACGCAAATCGTTTCATAAACTTTGCAGAATAGTGTTAAATATCAATTAGCCTGATCGCTAATGCAAATTTTGGAAGCAGTCTATTTTTTGGCACTGTGGTTGCTACAGGCGAGAATCAACCGAAATAAAATGCGCATTAATTTTCTCATTCGTTAAGTACTCGTAGCTCATTTTAAAATCAGGTTGACTTAGGAGTGGTGTAGGTCTCGTTAAGCACCATACCGGCTGTATTTCGTAAGTCTGACTTTACTCTTTTGAAGTAGAAAGCCTATGACTAACACACACACACATGAAAAGATCAAAGCACATCGTTAGCCAAAATACGATTTTGGAAAGCAGTTTACAGAAAAGCCGAATTGCGAAAAGTGCGGATTTAATAATTGTCTTGTTGTCCCAGAAATTATTTCCGTGAGAAGTTTTAGGATGGCCATGGTGATATCGAAAACTTCTGTCCACCTTGCAATTGCAACGCCACTGGCGCCATTGGCTCGGAATGCGATCAAATTTCCGGACAGGTGTTGTGACATAAATTCCATTTTTCCTAACATTTTACATTTATTGCTCAATTCGGAAAATTTATCACATAGGACGTATGTGAAATTTTTGCTTGTGGTGTTCTTGATATAGACTTGATATGGATCCTGATGATGTCCGGGCTTGTGGCATTATGCGTCTGCTTTCGAGTACCCAGAAGCCATTTCCATAAATGAAAGCTTCTTTAAAATTGCCAGTGATCATTTGCAGGAATGCACTAATAGATGTCCACAGAAATTGATCCGTTCTTTATTTTACTAGTTCTCTGATATATAATTACGCTTTCCGTTCATACGAAACTCGAAACTGTTCATTTTATCCGCGCTTAAACAACATCAAATAAACATCCAGAAACTTCGCTCATTGAATGTGTTATTCTTGAACAGACAAATATATTACGTTAACACATGCCTGTGTTCCAGTAGACGAAGGTAGCGCTTTTTTTGACAGCAAGGCTTAACGATCTATGGCTTTGATTCAGTGCGCATGCAAGATGGGTGTATTCGGGAAGCAGTGTGATATGTGCCGTGCAAGCTACTTCAATTTCTCGGAGAGCGGATGTCACTTCTGTCACTGCAACTCCTATGGGTCCATTGATGATGGTCGTTGTGACAATGTAACGGGTAAGTGCGAATGCCGCGTCAACGTTGACGGTAATATGTGCGAGAAATGTGTCGATGGATTCTTCAATATCACTAGTGGAAACGGATGCCAGGTATAGTACCTGTGATTGACTTATAACAAATTGGGAAGAAGGGTGAATTCAAGCAGGAGGTTCCTGTGCCGATATTATTGTTAACACTTAATGTATTCTTGAACATTTATTTTCTAGTTGTGTTTTATTCGAATGAGGAATTATAAGCCTTTCTACAAGCCTTCGTGGGTACCGTCTATTGAAATTGCAGCGGTGTAGATGTGCTGATCTGCTGGTCCTAATCGCGCTTGGGTCGTTTAGATATTTAGTTGGAGGAGCTGCAAGGAAAGGTTCGAGGGTTCAGCTGTCGATAACGAATAGAGAAATCTCAGTGTTGCAAAATTTAGGAATGCGGGTGCGATGAACAGGGATCGGAAGGTATTCACTGCGATATGCATACTGGACAGTGTGCGTGTAAACCGGGTGTAACCGGGCTTAAGTGTAACGAATGTGCACCCAATCACTATGGGCTTGATGAAACCGGCTGCAAAGGTTGGTTTTTTGTATTTTACGCAATAAATTATGACCATGCCGACTCATATGAGGTAATCAAAGGACACTGCTTCCTGAATTCTTCTGGATAGACAGAGAGGGGTAATGTAGTACCTTATTCGAGTTTGTTTATCTACTCTTTATCTATTCACTGGCATTGAATATTACTGGTATATAAGAAAAAGCTGTGGCTTGAAAATTCCACTTTTCAGAGTGCCAGATTTGTCCGGCTCCAGGCCAGGTGTGCGATCCTGTGACGGGTGATTGCGTATGCCCTCCAAACACAGTAGGTGAAATGTGCGAAAATTGCACGAAAAACGCTTGGAATTATCATCCACTGAAAGGATGCACGCTGTGCGACTGCTCGAAAGTCGGTGCGGATGGGCCCGACTGTAACCCTCTTAATGGACAGGTATTTCGACTGTTCCTTCTCCGAAATATTCCGATGTTTTTGCTCACATCACTCTTGATATGGGGGCGTTCAAAGGACTTCAGGGACAGTGCAGGCCTCAAATTTAACATGCGTTTGCACTTCGGATATTTGAGCGGGGAATGATGGGTAGAGGAGTTTCAGCAAATGAAAATATCCTGAAGTATTAAAATACTGCATTAGAAGAAGTGCCTTTACTGGCAAAAAATTTTTGATAGATATTAACAGTGCTTCAGTACGTTTGAAGACGTGTGTGATGCAAGTGGTGACTTTAGATGTGACATAGGTGTTGTGGAAAAAAGGCTTCCGAAAAAGACAAGACCATCCCTCTCAAAGCCTGGTAGTAATAGAGGTGTATTTGTTTAAAATCTGACACTTGCATCACGAAAGATGCAGAACATTACCACAGTTCGGACTTTTGTGCATTTTCAAATATCGCGCGAATGCCATAGCATGTTCGCTCGCCTCCACCACCTACTCACATAAGTCACTGACTTTGCGGGACTGCCATACTGGCGTCATCTAGCCGAAGTGGAGTTTTCCTTTTACAGATGCTTGATTTTAGTGTTTCCAGCAGGTCATTGAGTTCGTTGTTTTATTTGTGACATCAGGAAGTAACTTTCAGTGCAAATGTCGCGCCGAATATGTTGGACTGAGATGTGATCTTTGCACACATGGTTTCTTCAATTTCCCAGAATGTATGGCATGTAACTGTGATTTGGCCGGAACAGATCCAAAAGCTTGTGGAGCGAGTGGTTCTTGTCTTTGCGACGAGAATGGTCAATGTCCTTGCAAGGTGATCCAGTTGGACTTTTCACTAATCGACGACTAATCACTCTTAATGTTCACTTTATAGCTCATGAGGTCTCCATATTTTCCTGAGAAGTTGTTCACTACGAGAAATTTCTTGGATTTTAGGAATACAGGCGAACACGAGTGTTTGAATTAAAGTTAGATGGTTGTAAAGAAAGTAGTGCTGGATTGTAATTTGAAGTCGACGGGCCAAAAGTGGTATTGTATAAATAAAAATATCGGCCGGCATCGTAAGATGCAGAATAATTTTTTAGAATCTTCCTTTTCCTAGATACCGTTTGATACTTTCCATTGAAGGCTACATGATGTTCAGGTTCTACGATGGGACCTATTTCTTATATTTACTGACGAACTGGAAACGCCCGGCGTTCTGAAAATGTGGAGTGCCTTTTGAATTTCAAAGGCAGTTATTTTCCGTGGGATCAGCTTCGGGAGCAGTAATTTTTGGTTAAACGCACTTCTTGAGTACTGAATAGTTAAGCTGTTTTGCTCGTAAATATTCTTAAGTCTTTGTCCACACCTGAAGAGCAGGTTCGAAGGACAGTTTTCGCCATTTTTCTCTCTATTGTGCTCCATTTTTCGGAACTTCAGAGATTCCACGATTATTTTTCGCGAAACAGAAATCTTCGGATTTTGTTGAGCAAAGTTATGCCGAAGTACATTTTGATTGTGAGCATTCTTCTCTGCCTCGGCTTGACAGCACATCATTTCACTGGTGTACTCTTTGATCGACGCAGTTTACCACTCATCCAATAAAGCAAGCGGTGAACAGGAAAATGGAGCAGTCGGACAAGTTCGGTCTTTTGAACTTTGCATAATTGTCTTTGAAGTTCACGTCAGTGGAAGATTTCAGAAGAACGTGAAAGGGTTGAAATGCGACACGTGCGATGCGTCAAGTTTCAGTTTGGAGCGATCGAATCCGGTTGGCTGCACCGAATGTTTCTGCTTCAATCGAACTTACTTCTGCGTTCAGAGCAGTCTTGTGTGGCAACAAGTTTACGCACTGGATAGACAGGTAATGTTCTCAAGATGATAGGTAGACGATTTCGTGTTGTCTGCATATAAACCCAAGAAGGCGTAGCATGAAAGGCTCCTGTGTCGAATTTGCATACGAGCTCATACAGATATGGATGACCAGCATAATAACGCGGACTCAATACAGAATTGGGATGTGCTTCCAGTCTCCCATTTCACTGTGTTTTCTAGTATAAAGCATCGTTCGCGTCGCTACAACGAAACCTGAACAAACCGTTCGCACATCTGTTATGCACGCATTTCAGGTGTCGTCTTTCGATGTTTTTCCGTTCACTTTAGTAACCCTCTCTAGAAAAGTTTTCGCGATGCGAAAATTCTCCTTCCGTACATTGCAGGTGGTCTTCTCGGAACCCTGGGAGTACTACACGAAGAAGCACAATATCAACATCCTCAAGGAACATCCCAGTCGTTACAATAGCTACCCAACCGATGCCACTCCTCTTTACTGGTATCATGTTGATTTTGATATTCAGTATGTTTTTTCTTCAGCCACTCAGCTCCGTTATTCACGCAGCAATGTTGTTAGTTATTTACCATGCTCGAAGTATGCAGAATAATTGATACATCGATTTCCCCTTTTGAATATGCAGAGGTGTTCAAATAGATTGGCGTTGCAGTTTTTGGAAGATGCCGTTTTTCTTTGATATGTTGGTTTTTCTTGAGTACACAGGTCAGCTGATTCTCCTTCAAGCTGCAATGTGTTGCAGGAGATATATTTTGTACGTAATGTTAGGGCAGTCGACGTTGAAATCTGAGGCAGAAACTTATAGGCCGTTACCAAGGTCATTCTTGGGAGATCGCACCACATCGTACAACGGATTCATCCGATTCAAGATCCACAACGACGATAACCGTCATGGTATCAATGGAGTGGTTCCAGATGCCGCATACTTTCGATATTTCGCCCAAGTTATACTTGTAAGTTCCTGAAGGATTCTCTCGATAATCCTCATGAGTTTTTGGTTCTCAAAGAGTTTGTTATCATTTTGTGTTGCTATTTTTTCCATTTTTTTTTCAGTAACTTCGTTTCACACGTCCGTCATTCCAGAAAATTCGAAGTGAACTGCCTTTACTCTCAGGCTGTCGTATAAAAGAGTTTTTTGTTTCACTGTCGCGTTAAATGAGGATATTTGGGCTTTTCGGAGGGGACTGAGGTTTAGATTCCTAAATACTTAGCAAGAAATTTTGAAATGGTGCGTTGCTGCAGTTGCAAAATGTGTCTTCCCAAGCGGCTTTTTTTGAAGAACTGAAATCGCGTGACGAATATTTTTTTTGGCGCAGTAGTCAGTTACCTCAAGCCCCCCACTTTTCATTAGAGATTTCCGGGTACATTTTTGAAATCGTTTTGAAGTGTTGGTTCAACAGTTGCCTGTATCAGCTGTGTCATTTTTGGTTAGTAAAATTATTGTTCCACTCGCACAATTTGATTAGATGAGCTGTTCAGCATACATGCAGGAGCGACCTTATTGAGCCGGGTCATCAGTAACGCATATTACAGGTTGGCAACCATCGAATTATACTCGAGCACATACCAGACGAAATAAGTGAGACAGGCAGGTATAAAGTGCGTCTTCATGAAAGTCAGTGGCGATCTCGACTCAGTCCCGATGTGCCTGTTACTAGGAAACAGCTTATGGTAGCTCTACAGAATGTTCAGGGAATCTACATCCGAGCGACCTACAACTATCCAGCAAGGTTAGAGCAGCGTTTAATCAGTTGAAAGTTTATTATAACGTCAGCGCTGAATCTCCGATTATTTTTGAGAGTATGCGTAACAAAAGAATCATGGGTTTTTGTAGTAAGCGTAGTTTAATCATCCATTTTCCGGTCGATGTTTTCGCACGAAATGGTCCTTTTTTAATGCTCTTCGAGAAGAGATACTGCAAAACATAACATTATCGGTTTTTTCCAGTGGAGAGACTCACTTCGTAATAACTCTTTGCATTAACTAAGCAGAAATGTCTTTGTGTGCCCTCCTAGATCGCTTCATGAAAAGTTGGGTTTTTAAGCTATTTTTGAGGGACCTTTGACCATCCCAGCCTATAAAAATGCAAACGACTTTAGCTTCTAAAATTTTTGGATTCATAGTTCTTAACGTCTGTGCTTCGCTCCACTGTTTATGCCAGACGCGCATTTACGGACGCAGTTAAGACTCATTCATCGGGAGTTATCTAATGTCCTATTAACATGAAAATTTCTGCAACAAAGTCTAATTCATTTGTAAAGGTTGAAGCGCCTTGAATCGACAACGCTATTTATATTCTTCTTATTTGGTCACTTCAAAAAAAGGCAGCAAAACTCTTAGGGCATCGTTGTCTCGCTCAGTTAGGTCATTTAAACGGGCATATCAGTTTATTTTCCAGTTAGATCTTCAGTTGATAATTCGCAAGATATGCATTTTTGCTTCGAGCAGACTTGTTGGTACTTTTTGAAAGAAAATTCTCCAGAGGTGATGCGGCGTCGATAAAAGAAATGAGCATCGATGTGGCTGTATGGGAGAATACGACAGACTCAGTGAACGCGACTGCAATCGGCGTTGAAATGTGTGAATGTCCAAAAGGTTATGCCGGTAATTCGTGTCAAAATCCTGCCGAGGGATACTGTAGAAGGAGGCAACCGGACTACTTGAACAGTGAGAATGATCTCGCACTGATCGGTTGGCCTGAGGCGTGCTCGTGTAATGGTCATTCCGCAACTTGCGATAGCGAAACGTGTAGATGCACGGTGAGTGTGTACCTCAGGTAATAAGTGGAAGTTAGTATGAGGTCTTCACACGTGAAGCAATAATGTAGCATCCGTTTAATGAGTGGATTTAAAGGCTTTTAAAAGCATTTTGGCCGCAGTTATTTCAGTGGAAAGTTTGGAAGCATATCATTTTTCACCGTGATATCAAATTATTCATTAACTTAGTTAACTGCCGCAAAAATTTGTCTCTAGTCTTAAAACTCGAAAATTTTTTATTTCGTGATAACTATTCCCTCTTCAATTAATGATCACTTTTGCTTCCGCAAAGTACTTTCAGAATGAGCCGTTTTCAAATACAGTTCTCATCCTTCTTTGCTGTCTGTTAAAATAATGGTATCAAAGCCGGATAACTTTGAAGAAAGAATGCATGCACCGATCAGCTGTCCAGAACGATGCATAGCATAGCCTTTAAACTCCTTTTGAAAGTCTCCTTTTTTGCTTAAACTTTGATTACTCGTTTTCCGAAACGGTCGATCGACGTAGGTCTCTTCCCCATCCACATAGGTCAATAACTACCTTTCTTTTACTGTCGTTGGCTCCCTCTCAATTACCAAACTAGTTCTTTGAATAACTGGAAGTCAGTAGCGTACTTAGACATGGTCCCTAATGCAGCTGCTATCAAATTAATTCAAACTTTGACTGCATACATATTTCTTCAACTACATCTGTCATGTGCGATGTTTTTAAAGGTGTGATATTTTTGCGCTCTTAAATAGTTTTCAGGCAGAAGATCCTCGTTCAAATAAGGGAATGTATTTACGATGGTAGTGTTTGAAACACAATAAATGCGTTGTTGCAGAACTGTGAACATAATACTTTCGGTGATTACTGCCAGTATTGCAAGCCGGGATATCATGGCGATGCGTTGATTGGTGGTAGCAATGCATGCACGAAATGCGCATGTCCACTGCCTGAGAACAGCTTCAGCGATACGTGTGTGGCAGTGAGCCATGGTCGTGGTTACATGTGTGACGCATGTAAGCCAGGCTACACGGGCATGTACTGCGAGAGCTGCGTCACTGGTTACTTTGGAGACCCAAATGTGCCCGGCGGATTTTGCGAGGAATGCGCTTGTCATCCGGATGGCTCTAGGCATGGCGCCTGTGATCCGGTGAGTCCAACTTCAGATCTCCAGTGGTATGCAACTTGAAGGCAGTCTCCGTTTGAGAGTTGAATTTTTAACCTCATTAATTGGGAAATGCGAGTTTGAGAACGAAGGCATTTTTTCTCAGCTTCATTTTGCGAGGTCCCTTCTTTCGTAAGAAATGTGAGATAGCTTCTTCTGTAATTTTCTCATGATTCCGAATATATGTGTGCTGTAAGATGAGTTTTTTTCTGCAGTCTACTGTTTACTCTGGCTGTGCGGCCTCTCAGAATGATCGCGGAAGGTGGTAGCAAGCGTTTTTGATCATGAGTATGCGGTCCCATAATTTTTCTCATCGCCTGTCTAGATGGTTTATTGTTGTCTATTCAGGATGAGAATGATGCTAGTAATAAAAGCCACCAACAGTGTTCACCATCACTTCATGCTTAAAACTACAACAGCTCAGATCACAGAGCTGTCTGTGTTGTTTATTGGGAAGAATTGTTATTCCTAAGCGGAACATTTGTGAATTTATTGGGAAGGATTGTTATATCTGAGCGGAACATATGCTGGAACCTCAGGTGAATGGACAGTGTGAATGCCGCGAGGGTGTGACTGGTCGTGATTGCTCACTTTGTCACGAAAGACATGCATTTGTGGGTGGTGTGTGTTCATCTTGCGATCAAGGATGCACCAAGGAGCTCATGTCGGCTGTCGATGAGCTCGAAGAGACGATGGACGCTCAGAATTTCTCGAACTTGAGACCAATACCGTGGAAACGTGTGGCACGTATTGGAAATACCACTGAAGGTAAGGCTACGGTATGTCTCCTGATTTAGAAACACCATATTCGGTGATGTGTTGCATACTCAACCGATCTCTAACCAGCGTTAATCTTAGCCTCTAGTTTAAGCCTGTTTGAGCGCCTTTTGGAAAACCGTTGAAAATGCGGTCTAATAATGTTTTTTTTGAGCGCGTAAATTGCTTCTCAAATAGCTTTGACCTGCGAGCCTCAACGGTCGTTGAAGTGGCATTTCTTATGTGGAATCGTTTTGGTCTTTTGTATGAGTGTGCAGTAATTTCATTATCTCTAATTGACCCTCTTATCTATGAGATACTGGCGTCCAAAGATAGGAAAGAAATCACTCTTGTGCAGTCAGTTGCAACCTGGAAATGGTTTAGCTGACTGCCGTCTGTATCAAGGGCCATTTTCCTAAGAAATAATATGAGCACAAATCGTTCCATTGTTTCCGAATATTTGAGCGAACGGTTGGTGCGGTGTGAGCTGAACTGCAAGCCTCATATCTTGTCAGCTATCCTGGCATATGGTCTGCGATTATGATATGTCGCATAATTTATAGTGGTGATTATTTGTGGTCTTCAGGGAAAGGCACAGTCTTAGACA
Source organism: Parascaris univalens (assembly GCA_037576465.1). NCBI lineage: Eukaryota > Metazoa > Nematoda > Chromadorea > Rhabditida > Ascarididae > Parascaris > Parascaris univalens. Next base: position 29,657,648 of record CM075173.1, read on the forward strand.
AAGAATGGGTAGATTATCGAATTATTTAGCGAAAATCGACGTTCTATTCCAATCTCCTCATATTATTAGCAAGAAAATGTCAGGAATTTGAGCACATATCACTTCCCCTCGTTTTTTTTTTTTTGCTACAGGAATAAGTGAAAAAATAAACGAAGGTCTCTTTCATTTAGTTACTTGTTTTGAGCCAAAAATCTAATTAGTGACTGCATTTGGCTACATATCGAAGCAGGTATCACGTGACAGCAGAGTTTAAGTGCGTGCTCTGAATTCCTTAAATTTCTGAGCCTTTCTTCAGGTGGTTGTAGATCGGATTCCTTTGTTCGGACGCGACGTTTCGAATTTCTATTTTATTTTCGGCTGAACAGTATTGTCGCTGCTTCCGTTATATTATTCGTTAGTTCAGGACCTGTAATATCTGCGAGGTTTTGAAGACAATTCGAATGAAGCTTTAAATTCAGGTTTATTGAATGTCCTCAACACGATAAAAGTAAGCGAAAACGACGTCGAGGAAATGCTAGATGGTTTGGATACTAAGAATCGCTACGCGAGCGAGGTGAATGCAGCTGTTGATCAAGCGAAATTTCTTCTGGAGCGAAGTAACAAATCGAGCAGCGCGGTGAACGATATAGTCGAGAGGGGGCTCAAATTAAATGAAGAAGCTCAAAAGACGTACGCAGACGTTTTTAGAGTTGTGCAGCAATTACACCATTATACCACACATGGTGGAAGCAAGCACGACAACTCAGCCATCGACCACTGGATTCTTGAAGCAGAAACCTATCTGAACGCAACCAGAGAACGTGGAATTTACATTGAAAAACGTTACAATCGTGGAGTTATTGAAAATGAGTTAGTCTAATTTCCACTTACAAAAATAGTTTCCTGCACTCGCTTCTAAATGACCGTTTGTGATTTCATGTTGCTGCTCCCGTGCAAGGTTCCCACCAAAATTCTTCTCCTCTGGTAGCCATACGCTGTTAAATAAAAATGCGATCGGTAGAAAATGTGTAAAATTTATTCTCTTATGCGGCTTTTGCAAGTTGATTTTTGGGGGAGTGTCTTGTGGAATGCATTATACTCAACAAAGTTCTCAACTCTACTGGCAGCAATCCTGGAAATGAAGCTGCGCAGCTTTGGTGTCCCCATAATGCAGCAAACATTACACGAGCTCATAAAAGCGTACGTTTTACTTGTACTGCATAATATGTGCTTTTTTGCATCTTCCATCCATTAAGGCTGCAATTATTTCATTCATTATTTACATCCTCACCAACCGTGAAAAGTGAAATATGCTAAAAGTGGCCTTGGTAGTTAACTGACGTCGCAGTACGTCACTTGAAATCAGCTTATATAGGTCACTCCGAATTTGTATTCGCTTGAAATATATCAGTGAAGCAGCGATGAATTCTTGAAAAATCTGAATTGTTGCTACAGAATGAATCGAGTAACATATTATTATGTGGCCTCGAACATCATTCTCTTCTATTCACCTCTCATAAAGTCAGACCAAAAGTCGGTCTCAAGTAAATCTCGATGACCTACTTTCAGCTGCGTATATATTGTCTCAGGTTGAGGAGCTAGAAAACCGGTGTCTTTTATTCGTCATTCTGAGTTTGTACCTTCGTTAACAGGGCAATTAATCTTCTCGATTGGACATCCTCAACAAAAAAAACTTCTTTGCAAGTTCTCTATAAAAACTTCACCTTTGAACCTGCAACTTCAATTACTGGCTGTTTTTACCAATTCAGTTTTCTGCTGATTGAGTTACAAACATCTCCCGGAAGTAGTGTTATCGCTGTGATTAACTCACAGTGTTAGCACTGTGATTAATTCAAGCACTTCATAAGCAATGCTTGTGTTTTCAGGAAGGCTCTTGAACTATTAAAGAAAATTACGTCGAACAAACTCAATGATACGACATTTGAGCGTCTGCGCGATCGATTGGATGAGTTTCGGCAATGGATCGAAGACTATAGGGACACGATATGGGATAGTGCAAGACAAAACACCGTATCGGCGAACAAGATATCAACAGTGGTCGCTAAACGAATCGATCGTTTCAATGAAGTTGAAGCGGACATCGCTGAAATGCTGTCCAAAGCCAATGACGAAATCGCTGATGCTGAAGAGAAGGTGACTGCCGCGAAGACGGAAAAAATTCTTAATATGTACGACGATTTCAAAGTGAGTTCTGAGTGGTTCACATATCGTTTATGTCGAAAAAATATAGAGACTACACAGATTAAATGAAGTTAAGCCGTGTATAAGGTGTAATTTTTCGTTTCGGAACGAAAAGCTCACGAGTGTTGGAAAGGAAAAGGATCGTGATGCAGTGGTATTTAAAAAATGGCTACAACAATGTCGGAAAAATATTTTTTCAAATGTACTTCGGCCGTCAGGCTGATGTGCTGAAGTGAGTTGGCAGAAGGCCGTTTGGTAAATAATTGGTTGCAGAAGTGTTGTGGCTGCGACGAGCTCGATCTTTCTTGAAATTTACTAAAAACTTCCATCACTTATAGGCCGAAAACGGAGGTGCTAGTTTGTGGTGGAACGGAGTTTCATGCGTAGACGTTTTGCAAGCTGGAAGTATGTGTTGGGAAGGTGAAAATAAAGGGGCTTATGTGAGATTAGTATCAATTTTGCACGGCAAAGGACGGTATTCACTTTTCAACCCTTATTATTCTGCGTTGATTATATTTACCATTCATAAACGAAATGTATATTAAACTGCGCTGCAATTAGGATCGTTCACCTGTAGACACTTACCGGTCGTCGGTCACGCTGATAAATGCACTGGATTCTGTCCAAATCAAATATGTGTGAGAGCTGATGTTGCTGAATATTTTGACCGACTTGCAGTTTTAGGAGGAAGGAGGGGGTCGACTATTCATTGCCGAATGTTCCTTTTTCTTTTGGTATAACCTATGAAAGTTTTATATTTCTATGTGTCTGTTTGTGTAATAGGAAAAAAGCTTATTTGTTTTCTTTCATTCGAAAATATTTCCTTATTCTGAGCACAGCTTCCTTCTATCCATTGCTGTGAACTCGCTTTCATAAATATTGACACTAGAGCGTGAGGTCATCAATATATATTTCCCCTTTTATCTTCCCCTGGAAGCATCTCGTGATCGTGAAAATATTTGAAGCATGTGAACGAATCGCTCCTTCCGTCTGTAAAGTCAAGAATTGATAAGTGCCGTGGCGAAGCTGATAAGTATTCGCAACTACTCGGCGAATATCGTCGTCACTATGTTGATGCCAGCGACAGGCACGCCAAAGAGCTCGTCAAGGAGGCTGCCAGTTTACAGAGGTTTTCGTCTGTTTCAGTTGAGGAACACTATCATTTTGTTGGAATATCACGACGACAGTGACTTAGTTCTTTTGCTTTCAAATGGTCGGAAATTTCAGTGACTGATTTCACCAGAGAAAAAGTAAGTTCAGGATTGCATTTTAATCTGCTAGCGTTTGCTTCTGAAGATAGTCCATGTTCGGCTGAAAAAGGTGGATGCAATAAGTGCATCGAGTCGAAATGAGAAATGACTGTATATTCGAAAATACTGTAAGGTACATTAAGTACTCGCTTTTTAAATGGGCTGCAGCAGAAACTGCCATTTACGGTGCTTGTAGCATTTCGTACAATGCATTGAATTACCACAGTTCAGACTTACCCTTACCACATTCTTTGTAGCCAGAAATGCACGTTGCAGGTCTTTCGTTGATACGAAAGTAGCTGCAGAAAATACTATCCGAGCGTCGAACTCATACAAGGAAATTGTTGGAGCACTCAAAAATGCAAGCAGTGCAGCCGAAGAGGCAAAGAAGGCAGCAGAAGATGCGTATATTGACGCAGATCCAAGCTCGGATACGTCGATGGTCAATCTAGCATTACAATCGAAGAATGATAGTTTGGAGTTGCGCAACAAAGCCCACACATTGAATCTGGAAGAGTTGGCAAACGAACGCGCCACTTACGAAGAGCGTTTGAAGGAGTTGAAGGATTTCGTGAGTGCGGCGCAAAAGAAGAAGACAACAGTTGGAGGTAAGCTTCCACTCACTGCGAAAAATTTAAGACGCATTCTAGTAGCTTTAGCTTCGGTATTTCCGTGCGACTATTGTGAGGTGACTTAGGCAATGAGCACACTTTTATCCTCGCGTTCTTGATTGCTGGCAACACAACTGTCGGATAAACGACAGTTTTGCGAATTGAACAAAGAACAGTGGATCCAGTTCGAGGCGTGAATCCAGTTACTGTCTTGACTCTTCGTTTCTCTCTGCCCGTCATTCAATCTCTGTCCTTTTACCTTCCTCTTTTTCTGTCCTCTCACTTTTTCTTTCTGTTTCCTATGTCTCGTTCCTTCCATCTTTTTTCCTCTTCTCTCATTTTCTCTTTTCGTCGCCTTCTTTCCTGTTTGCTCATAAGCGTGTGCAGGATTCATGTAATCCGCGTTATTACTTCACGACGCCATACATTTCCTAATCCACATATGTCGTTGTGGAGAAGTCCATTGACAAATAACTATTTTGTAACGACCATGTATATATTGGCGGAGACTAGAACTCATAACTATGGGACCCAACCTCCAAAGGCCTAGCAACTTCGAAATTTAAGTGTCAAATATGTGACCGTCCTCTCTTGTTTAGGTATCGATGAAATGTTTAAGATTTATCGTTGATGTCCTGCTGAGACAACTTTCTGACTGTACTGCGGGATGTATATACTTTTCTGGAATACGTCGGTGCAGTTATATGTGACATTCGTCGTGCTAGTGCTTACGTCATCGCAAAGGTCACACCGAATCAAAGGTGTTGTGGGTGCCGCAAATATAATAGATGTATTTACGGAGCAAAGTGCAAGAAGTAACCCTGGTGAAAGAAGCATCAATGAAAAACATTAAGCACCGGGCCTGCTTGATTTTTCACAAATGAAGCGTGAAGGCCGATTACCTTATGTATAAGATTTGGTGTCTTATGCACGAGACGCCCACAAATGCCTTCTACATCATCATCACAGGCCATCTTACGTCATGAATATTCTCATGAATTTTCCGGGTTGGCACAGGCTGTCGTTGCTTGGATGAATTATGCGGGAGTTTGGAAGGCGATCGAAGGTTTGGCATAGTTGTTTTCTCCTTTCATTTCATTAAATCTTACCATTTCCTCTTGGGATCCTTCTCCATTTTCTTCATTCCTTCCCTTTCTCCATCTCCCATTCTCAATTTCCCAGTCTCCTCTAGCCGTTAATTTTGCTCATCTATTGCTGACCACATCTTATTGTTGTGGGTAGAATGTAAGGTTATGTCAGCGCAACATTTCAGATCAGTATCAGTCGTTTGACGATCAACACGACCGCATGACTGGACTTGTGAATGTAGCCGCAGACGCCGAAGAACGAGCAGATTACGCGAAGAATAAGGCAGAGGAACTAGCAACGCAAGTCGATGAAATCGATTTGTCGGCTTCTAAGCTGACAAATTTCGCAGGCCAAAGCATCCGCAGTGCTACTGACGATGGTTTGTTTCGCAGACTCTCACAGTGATCTTGCTATTTACTCTAAGGCCAGAAGAGCATTGCAGTGAAAGAGTATGTTGCTGGGTGTGAGAAGGCAGTCGACGTTTTCTTTCTCATTCTGGAAGTTTGGAAGCGGTGATGTTGACGTCGTTTGATGCTTTGCATGTGGCATTTAACACTCCACTGCATCATTCCTGCCACTTTGTCAGGTTGATCTTGCACACTGAGGTAGCACTATATGTGCTCATGTATCTGCCCATTTCTCCATCTTTCTGCTGCTCTTGACGCAAGAACTGCTGAAGTTTGAGTATGTGCTCTGAAAGGTATAATGCGATTCCAGGATTACCGTTTATGTTACCATAGATCCATCATATTCACTTGCAGTACAACATTTAGAGGGCCCTTTTTCTAGTTGCGTAGCTCCATGCGAATGCGACAGACAACATCTAATCACTGAGGTCAAAAAAGTGTAGGAACCAACAAGACGTACGCATTCGTATTCAGCTCATCTGTGCAATGATGCCTACACGTTTTAAATTATCTGACTTCTCATGAAGTCCTCGGCAAAAGACTGGTCTTTCTGCGTCTGTACCGGTATAAATGGGAGTCCCATCGGTGCGAAATTTGTGCTGATTTTCTCTGCACGGAAATATCGAGATGAAGTCGATAGACCAATGTGAAAAATATTTTAGGAGGCATTCTATGATATGTACTTATGGTATCACTGTGTCGCGTGATTCTAGTCAGGGGCACTAATACCAGAAAGATAAGAAAACACATAATGCACACAGACAAGCATGACGCTTTTCCAGTGCAGATTTGCAGAGGTAAACGGAAGCAGATCTTTTGCTGCAGTTTTTAAGTGCCTAAATCAGTTATGAAATCAAGGCATCGTTCTGCACAGTTGCACTTTTTTACTCACTATTTCTTAAAAACCGTTGCTCAAGCCGATAGGATGCCAAATCCCTACTTGTGGAAGACATCGAGGACTCTTATAGCTACGCTTCCTTCCTTATGGAGTTCTCAGTCGGGAAAAAAATTTGGAGAAAAGAACTCTTCCGATGCTGTTTTCAGTTCGCCAAGCCAATGAGCAGTTAAAATCGGCGATGGAAACCGTTGAGAACGTTCGAGAACAAACTGAAAGCGATGCTGAACGAATCATTGATCTGGGGAAGCGAATCGACGAACTGAAGTACAAGATCAAGGAGGCGCGCGAGATGGCATCGAGGGTATTGGTCTTCAACCACCGTCTAGCGTGATGTGTATATATATACTAGCAGTACCCGCCCACCTGTCCAATAGTGAACTTTTCATGTTGATCCGTCTAACCATAGAAATGCGTGCTTGTGTCAGTCCATCCAGTCCACATAAACATTGCGTAGGTTCGTCTAGTACAGAAATTTCCATATCCTACTGTATGGCTATTAGGTCGTTTGCCGCAGTTTCAACCCTATAAATATCACCGGTCAGCATGTGTTGGCCTCATTGATATCAGTTTCTCAAAATTTCTTAAAATGACGATTCTTCGAGATGTAAACAAGCTGACATCATCGTCAGCTTTCACACTGTTTACGGAGGATTGTCACTCGGATCTGCGGAGTTTTCTACCATTGTCTGCAATATAGAATAACAGACCTGAAGTTGAACACTTATGCCACTAAGGGGACTGCTTCATGCGAACTCGTGGAAAAAAGCGCAACTTATAGCATTGCCTGCAGTAGTCATCTGCCATGATCATTCGAGAGTGATTCCGTCATCTGCCACTAATTCCATGATTCGACGCGTTAATCCTTATTTCAGACCTGTGCTTTACTCTTTTAACTCTTAGAACGACCGTAAAATGATATAACGACCATGAGCACAGAGGTCGTAATATCGTAATATCATTTTACGACCTGCGAAAAGTTTCGCATATCAAGCACTGAAATTTTTTACTTATTCAGAATTTAAACTCATCACTTAGATGAGCTTGCTTCCTTCCACGTGCTGTCCGTCGCCAAGTGCATCAACTGGCATCCAAACACATTCCGAACAGCTACAGCTTAGATCCACGACTATATGCATTCATGTTTTGATGTTTTGGTGGAATTGGGGAACGGCAATTATAGCTGCAACTTTGGCTCACCCTTGTCGTCTAATATGTCAACCTCCAGTGGCATTTCAGTCTCGGTGCGTAATTTCGCAACAGTTATTCTTTCCATATTCCTTCATAGAAGTGTTCGTGTTGACAAAATGGGGGAACGTTATAACAAAACACGGCCGTGCCATCTCCCAACCTTAATTCGTATGACTGCTAATCGTTTATGTAAACATGCAAGGGTCGTTCAATTCACCACTGTCTGACCTTTGCAAGAATGAAATGACTGCGATTTTGAGCGAGAGTGAACCGCAATCTACTCAGATTCGCATATCAGTGAAGTCGGATGAGGCTGGCTTATGTCGACGTTCATTTATCTCGCCGATGCATCCTTCACCATCGAATACTATCTCAATCAAATATCGACCGACCTTGGATGTACCAGATTCACTAATCTTCTTGACAAGAACAAAGTCTAAGCGAACTCAAGCATCCGAGTATATTGCGCTGGAACTCCGTGATCGTCGGATGGTGGCCCACTGGAATATTGGTGGTGAAACACGCAAGGTGACCAACACCCATACCATCAATTATATAACACCAAGCGATCGAGTCACGTGGTATCATATCGATCTGGACAGGTAGACTTCGGTTGCCTCCTTATTAGAAAATATCCGCATCCTTGTTATGCAACAAATGCTTCATTCCACCCAATTGTGTGGGTATTGTAAAAGGTGGTTGACACAGAACTTGCAATTTCCAGGGAGATGGTCATCGCATGCAAGTTTATACATGTAGAAACCATTTAGAACAATTGTTTGGAATAACGTTGTTGCAAGGCAGTTCTAAGGAAAACAGTCAGTGAAAGAGGCTCCTGGTGCATATTGCTGATTTGAAGGTGGTGGGAAAAAATTGAGTATGTGAGGCAATTTCTTGGAAGGGAAAGGTTGGTGGGGAGCAAATTTCCACTGAAAGTTTCCGCGGAGCGAGCGCTGCCACCGAAAGCTGCTGGTAACCCTCGATTCAGTATGAAAGTTTTTCAAGAACTATAGGTCGATGGACATCAAAAGTGAATTGAAGGAGCCCTGAGCGTTTCAAAATTTCATGAAGTCAGATTTAGAGGAGAAAGGACTGGAAGTCCTGTTCCAGCGCATCGACCTTCAGAGATAACAATTTCCTCTCTTCCTGACTTGTGAATAAGTCGCTGTTGATCTAAACATTTGACAGACAGTGCTTTACATATAACTATTCTCATTCAAAAATCTACTCATTAATAGTGAGCGGAATCCTCTCTCAAATCGTGAAAAGTATTTGTTCATCATGAACGTTTTTTGTAACGAATGAAACTCGGCAAACCGAACAAGACTTTTCCATGATTATGTCCGTGTCTCCTGGTGTTCCTCCACTGTGTTGGTGGTCTTATGCTTAGCATGTAACTTGCTGTGAAGGAATGGATTTGTGCCTTAATTGATGCGAATCAATTTTGTAGGGTCGGTGACACGGTTACTGTAACCGTTGGACAGCGACAAACAATCACCGGCGAAGAAATTCGTGCAGTCGATGAGCCAACCTCCGTCACGTTCCCATCATCAGGTGGAGACGGTGAGGTCATTCTGAATACGGTACCGGGGGAAACGCGCATTCAGTTCGGATGCGATCCAAAACTGGCCGACGAGCTTGGCCTATCGACGAATCGCTTCCGTGGTACAATTGGCAAATTCACGGTCGATGGTCAGGATCTACCCTTGTGGGCATTCTCACAAACCAACAAAGAATGTGAAGGACAGTTTCCGGTCACACCAACTAGATCGATCGGTTATATGTTCAGGTAGATTCTCAGATCCGATGATTTCATATTGTCACTGAGGTTGGTGGTGCAGTACAGTCGGTCGGATCTTGAGACGGTTATTATAACCGTCATCTTTCCTAGTGATAAATGAGTCTTATCCGCCATAATTAACCGACAGGGGATATTCATAAGAAATTCGCTGAAATTCTGTTTGGAGACCTAAGATTTTTCCTGATTAAATATGGGAGTTTCTATTTCTTTTTTTGTAGCTCAAAGAGGAATCATGTATTCGAGAGAGAAGGAATGGAAAGAGAAGAGCTTAGTGAACAGTCGACCTATATTCTTCTTGTTTTCATTTCCTTCATTTTCTTGATTACGTGTACGCCAATTAGAAAGCACTAGAAGTTTGGACTGAAGGCGTTGCTTGCGCCTCCTACTATTACGTGAGCTACTTCCATTGTTTTGAACTCGTTAAGCGAAAAATTTCTTGCCTTTAAGCATTTCTAGAATACCGCTCAGATTGAGTAGACGACACTTACTTGCGCAAAAATGCCCATGCGGAAGCTTTCTTTTGCACCCTGTATGTTTTTGGCCGAAGAAATTGTGGAATGAACTTGAAATGATCCCTCGGTCGGATTGCTGGCGTAAATTATTGAGGTACTCCAACATTTTCCAACGATCTCTCATGTCATCGCTGGTTCTGAAAACTCAAGAGCTGCATTTTGCTTCCTTTTACTTCAGCTCGACCGTCACAATGCTATTGAAGCGATAGAAAATTCTATGAGATTTATAGGGATGGCTTCGCACAGGTTCATTTACCGACGTCTGAAAGACCAGGTGGTGGACACTTCACAATCGTCTTCTCTGCTTACTCCTCTGATGGTCTGCTCTACTTCCGTGGAAACCCGAACAATGGTGACTTTGTCAGCGTCGAATTGCGCGATGGACACGTTATTTTCAAGGTTCTCTGCTCCACACATACAGCGAATACCGCACTTGCGAAGTAAAAAGTTTCGAAGATCACCGTGATGAAACTACTTTCGATGTGGAAGTTACAAATAACCACATATAAAACTGAATGAAAAGCAGAGTTTTCGTCGTTTGTGTCCACATTTGGACGGAGTACTTTTCAAATCTCAACAGCATATGCGATGATCATGCGCATGAAAATTTTCATTGCACTAATCAACGAATAAACACCTCTTCTCATAGCACGTTTCATACTAGCAGTCTATACTCGTTCCTTTTTTTGTTCTTTCTATCCGACCGTTCGAACTGAGGCAATCGTCATTCCTCTCTCTTCTCTTCGTTCCTTTCGGCGTCTCAGCCAGAGTGGTTCATCCATGAATTTTGCCAAACACGAAATCCATTGATAAATACTAACTTTTGTTAAATAGCTTGCACAGCGCGAGTTACGTTGCTATAAATACTAACTCTGAAATGATTCATAGTTTGGTCCAATGTCACCTTTCTAAGAAATAACTATGTTCAACGCCCACATAAGCTAAGAGCATTTTTCTTTGTTGAAAGCCTCATCTCATATTGTCTTCAGCGAGTCAGGAAACCGTAATAGTGTAAATGAATCCATGATGAAGAGAACTTAAGATAAATTTGGGCAATGGTTCGTACACCAGCGTCGAGTCGAAAAAAGCGTATAGTGATGGTCGACAGCATAGCATATTTGCCGGTCGGAACGCCACTGAAGTCCATCTTCAGGTTCTTTTCGTTTGACATTTTTGTTTATGGGACTTCTTATAGAAAAGAAAACTCACCATGTTTTCAACAAAGAGTGATAATAAGAGTTTCATCGTTTAATCTTGCTTAGTGCGCGGTCAGTTTTATGAGGACTCCGAGCAAACTCTTTGGCTTTGTCCTACCGAGTCATTCTGAACGTATGCTATTCTAGTATGAGAAGTATAAAATGGGCCGTAATCGAAATACTCATTTTGGATCGTTACTTTTAGACGATTCACTATTCTATAGCAGATCAGAAGAAGACTGCATTGTAGTTCGCTTCTTACGGGAGCAATATCGTGCATGAAGAAAATGTGCAGTATGGCACATGCGTGGACCGGAAAGAAGTGACAGCATATTTCATTATTCGCAAGTTAAAAGGAATCGTTTTGCGCCATGACGATATAGTTCCCTTGACGTGGAGCGAGAAGTTCCGTCTGTCTCTTCCACTCAAGGAGGAATTCCCATCCACTTCAGAGATATTTGCATATGCACTAGCTGTAGCCTATATTTGATATAGCAGCAGTCAGTGTCATGGAAATGCACTATCCGTAAGTGACACGGCTGCAGTTGCAATTTCAGAATTAGTTGGGTACGATGGTTAGACTTGCTGTATCTTCTACCAGCACAGAAGGGTGTTCAAGAACACGTGACCTTCTCACCCACCAAAAGCCATGCAAATTTTTTCGCAGTAGCGTGGTTCTTAGCTGCACATTATATGTGCTACTTGCAGTGAGTTTCGCAGCAGTACAAATAGTACTATTTAGGTCGATGGTGAAGAGGATCGTAGCAGAGGAAAAATTGGCGGCGGTAATACAATGTTGAACATAAACGACGCCGACCATTTCGTGGGTGGCGTTCCGTTTGGTTTCAATAAGAGTGCTTTCGAACGTTTTGACATCCACTGGAATGGATACTTTGGATGCATTCAGTCCGTCAAGCCACCGGTATGATGCTTTTTCATCCCCCTCCTTAGGTCGAAATAGCATCCTTCTTCTCCCGTTTTCTTCCTCTCATTATCGTCAGCTGTTAATTTGCATGTATATTTCTGATTGATCTTCGTAAAGTTTTAGGGTACTGACTTGGACTTGGACAGTCCAGTTCGTTCACTTCACAAGCAACCAGGCTGCCTTTTCGAAGCTGATGGTCGATTGGAATTGAGCGACCGGGTTGTTGGATTCTCTAAGCCTGGATATCTTGTTTCGCAAGGCGTATTGCTCTCAGATAACTCCACGTATGGCTTTTCAGAAATATCGTTGTCTCTTGCAGGTTTCAGAATATTCGTTGCATATTTATTCTATATATTTCTTCTATAATTCAGAATGTAGACAGAACCAACGTGAATTGTATCTGTCACAACGTCTTCATTTTGATCCTTTGACGCTTAATGATAAAACAACATGAAAAAGGTGAAAAGGCATCTGCGAGACTGTCGGAATAATAGCAGTTTTGGAGTGCATCCATTCGATAAAAATAAATAATCGAGCGTTCATCTGGAATGAGAGTTTCAGTTTCATCACCGATGCCATCAACCACCCATATCAAACGGAGTTTTTTCTCTATATTTGGGATGAATAATATAATAAGTGCGAGGGCTTTTATCAAAATTTCGAGGAGGCACAGAGAGTGTAATGAGTAAGGGTTTTTTATCCCCGGAAGCAAAACAGATTGTGAAATTTTAAGGTGAAATAAGCGATGCAGTAGGTTGAAGATGCGATTGCATTGGAACAGTTATTTCGTAAATTCGTTAAAAGAGGGATGGGTCACTAGGATGAACGTTCTGTACGAGTAGTTGGTCAAACGTTTGTCATCATCTCGCCGTTTACAGTTGTTTTTTCTTGGAGAAATCTTCTTCGGACAAGAATTGCACCTAGGGGTTTCACTCCTGTTTTCATCACAAATATTTGTTCGAAAATGGTTATTAAAAATACGCCTTTCTTTTATTCGATCTGAACAGTCACTTATTTGAATCAGTTTCCACAGGCGGAAAATGTTATTTATAGTTTGTCGTTTGATTTCCGTACTCGCGCTGCGAACGCAACGTTAATTTACCAGTCGAGCAAACTGCCCGCCTATGGTAGAAAACGTGAGAAGCGAACGCTTGAAGGACAGGTTAATTTTATACACCTATCAGTTGAACTGGTATTAATTACTATTAATGCATACTGAAATGCTAAATTGAGTTATAAGTGGTCAGGTCAGTACCTCTAAATAAATCATTCTACCTAATCTAGTTTTCAGCGAGACGAGTAGCGTCTATTTCGTCCACCACTGATGTCATGTAGTTGCTCGGGCATCATATTTCCAGTGCTTCTCCTCCCACAGCGCTTGTGACATACAAAATCAGAATCAGATCCAAAAGAATGACGATAACCTCTCCGTTTTCCCTTACCTCGATAAAGTGCGGTAACTTTTCAAGAAAAATCTAACACTTTCGCACTGATTTATTCCATTGCATTCACTTGAAATATTCGATCTCATTCAACAATAGTGAAGTTGAATTTTCCAAGAGAAATTTAGAACTCTGCAATATTGATATGGTTATTGATTCTGAAATTGTTGAAGGGTTATTTGGCATTCTACTTATATCGCGGTTATTTGGTCGTACATCTGGGTACTGACGCGTCACAACGAAGCAAGGTACTTACGCTTCGCTCCGAGAGCAGCTACAATGACGGCCAACTACATTCGGTGTTCCTTTCTCGTCAAGGATCTATGTAACAAATTAACCTTGTTGCTTTGAAAATCGATTTGGTTTTCTCTTCAAAGACCTTCTGAGAGGTGGTTTAATCCACAGGTGTTTTTGATGTCTTGTAAAGTGTGGGCCACGTCGTCGAAAAGAAGTAAATCATGTAACGAATGCAGTATATAGTCGTCCCGCCATTAAAATTTTTACTGCTACTGTCATGTGCATGCATTTCTTGAGAATCGAATGCCGTTTGATCGTCTGTTGGTTCAAATGACCAGATGAGCAATCAGTTTATGCGAATTCATTTCGTCCGTCATGAAGGTGCCGTTTGCAGAGAAAACTTCACCTTGGTATTCTGCTTTATTCGGAAACATCGCAATGATTACCTGTAGAACTGACAATATGCATCTGATATAGCCTCTGAATGTTGGTGTTTTATGAGAGCATAATTGTTTGGGGACAACACAGCTACAGGCGTGCTTCCAGCCTGTTTGAGGATTCAGTTGTTGAAACTTGAAATAAGCACTTGCAGTGCGTTCGCATAAGATGCGTTATTGGTCAATAACTGCGTATGCCAAACGAACCATGTTATTCAATTTGCGTCTGATGATTTATTCGGCAATTAACTGAGCTTCCAGAAAATACAGCATGGCATCGCACGTTTTGGATAAGTATAAAATGTCTATATATGAACAGTTATTTGGATCTATTGTGCTCCCAAGGAACTTTCAAGTTTATGTTTTAAAAGCACTGTTTCTGTGTATTTGAAAGATGTATTTCTATAGAGTTCGTCTACGCGCGGACGATCGTGAAATCGCATCCGGTACGTTGGCAGACCAAGCAACTATTGGATCACCAAGTTCGCAGATCTTTATTGGTGGCTTTCCACCTGCCGTCAAGCCCCCAAGCAACGAGATGCCTGTTGATGATCCACTCACTGGATGTGTCTCCGATATTTATAGCGAATATCGGTTGGCATCTTATTCATATTGGTAGTAATATTGACTCTTAATCGGTTATGCAATGATGAGGTCTTCTTCTGACACGATGGTCTTAGTAGATGGCGGTCTGACCCGATGGTCATCTACTAAAACTCGAAATAAAGTCTGGGAAATAATGGCGGCGTTTTCTCTCCTCCACTTTCGATATTACTCTGCCTTTATTATGCTGATCTTTTTTAAGGAAAAGGAACTGATAAAGAATTCTATATTTGATTTTCAACTGACAGTGGAAAGTTAAGTCAACATGTTAGTTGTACCGATATTGTAAGAGTGGACTGGCCAACTCTTCGATCAGTGCACTGAGCATTTCATCGTTTTTACTGATCAGTAGACGCTCGTCGATGTTGACAATAAAATCCACTCCTTTTTTGTGCAGCGAAGGAGTGAGGGAACTTTTCTTGAATGGAAAGCGTTTTGAAAGAAATCGCCACATTTGCAACCGCTTATTCAGTCTGGTCGAGCCATTGCATAGGAAACGTCCGTGAGATGCAAACAGGTCTCATTTTTATGCAGCTTTCGAAAGTTTTTGCATGTTGCAGTCAACATTTTACTTGCCAGATATGAAACGTGAAAAGTATAAGTTGATTATAGGAAGTGTAAATTATATGCGTGAGGTGAACTAGGTTGAGAAGATTTTAAGGCTATCGAGCAGACGTACGCCAGTATGGGTGCATCGCGCTCTCATGTCGCACTTATGCAGAAAGTTTGCAATAAGTGCGCACAAGTGTCACCTTTCGAAGTGGAAGCTTTAAGATTACCTGGAAGGAGCAAATTGATGAAGGAATTTCTTCGATTTTGTTTTACTTATAGAATCGTCCAAATAATTCCGGAGGCCTACTTTGCGACAATTGGCTATTGTGCTGCTGAGCAAGCGTTCGACACTTCACAGTCCTCCGGTATGTGCTCTCAGTCTTCTGTACTCTCTTTTTTCTACTCTCTTGACTTCATAAAAAATGATCTGCGTGCAAAGAAAGTTTTCTTCATCCGGTGCTTTCGGTTCAACATGAAGCGGTTCTGTGCTGAGGTCGTTTTGAAATGCTTCGGATTTAGTATGCTCTCCTAGAGTTTAGTCATGGATGCACACATCAGAATGTCGCTCGCGAACATTTTATTCGGTTTCTGTCCACCTTAGCAGCTCGCTGTTTTCCCTTTGACACACTCACCGGGACTGCTCAGTGACTGAAGTACATTTTCGTTTCAGGTCCAACTTTCTTCCAGATATAGAGAATTTTGTTTTCTTTCCATGCTGATGTTGTATAACAATAGATTTGTTCACTGAATTAGATTGAGGCAGAGCAAGAAGCACAAAGTTGCCACTCGTTCGCTTATTACCATAAGACTACTATCTAAGATATTTTGCGGTATGCATCATCGCTGTCAAAGAAACTTCCACCGAGAAATCTGATTTGAGTGGGAACCCGCAAGAGCTTATGTCTCAGACCGTTAGAAGCAAAACATTGAACTAAGGGAATATTTCACTTACCGTCTGAGAATTAAAATTTTTGTTGTGTTCATTTTGCCGATGAGAGTCGGTACTCATTTACGCCTATCTCAGCTATTGGGTTGATTTGTAACAGAAACGCAGGTAGTGAATATCCACTAGCCGAATCCAGTTTATATGTTTAAGCTCTTTGTTGCACACTTTTTATGGAAATTAAGGTGACTCCTCGTTGAAATAAAAACCTCATTACTCGTGCAGTGTATCGCTTGAGTTAGTTGTTGTGAAACACTTGCAAAACTGAGCATGCAGCCAAGTAGTCGGTCGATGACAGCAGTTGTACAATGAAAATAAGACGCTTCACGTACTGTATAATTTAGGCTGCAAGCATACTAATTTATGCTTTCAAAAAGTAGAGTATTCAATTATTTTTACAATGTAACTTGTTAGCAAATGAATAATTTATGAGGGTTTTTTTGATTGCCTGCAGACGAGCCACTGCAAGCAGACGAGCGTGCCTTCGAGCGGAAGGCATCGCGGCTGTCTCTTCACATAGCGGAACCGACTCTTTCAACTTCTCAGGAATACTTCTACGCCGATAGCATAGGAGGTATTTAGAGAGAAATGCGGGTGCATGCTACTACTCACGCCGCACTAACCTTCTTTCGTTCGTTGACTGCTAACTCGATGCAATCTATTTCTTTTGGTCTTCCCAGTCATTAATTGGTGCGACCATCTTAAACGATCTCAATTAGCGAGGAAAAAGCCCCACGTTGTCTCCACCTGGGGATTGTGGTCACGTTGCATTTCGTTTAGATCTGCCTATCTCAGTAGAAATTTTTCATCGCATTTAACCTTTTTTATTTTTTGCTCTCAAATTATATTCATTCTTTTTTCACAGGTTTTTGTGAGACCCTGGCAAACTATTTGTCATACAGAAATGGATGTAGTGCCAGAGAACGGTGAGGTCTACTCAAATCCACAGTTGAAAACTCATAGTTATAGCCAGATACTTGAATGCCGCATGAATGATACTGCACAAGGACTGGATTTAATCAAGTTAAATTCTGAACGCTTGTTAAACATCAGTCATGAAATTTTGGAAAGCATTTGAACCTTTTGCTTACACAGTTTATGAAAGCTCCCCTTGACTACTATGCGGTATGATTCACTGGTTTGCATGCTATGAAAGTTGCATGCTGTTATTGGTCGTCAAAAGCAGACCTGCGGTAGAAACTGCGTTCACTGCTCGAATCTAGCACATTTTATTATCTTTCTTTATTGTCTCCGTCCTTCGGCATTTCGCTATTTTATGCGACATAAAAAACTACTTGATTTATAAAGTATGTTTTTTCATCGTATTTCCCATCAACAGATATCTGTCATCTTCTTTTTTTCCCCTTGATTTTCGAATTTTAGGAAATTCCTTTCCTCAGTTTCGCTTTTTGTGCTAATTTCGAGGGTCAGTGCCGTGTTAGCAGTCATAATTAATGATTAATCAATCATTAACGCGGTTGTGGGACTCACATTAACAAAATATAAAATTGCTTCGAAGTACACTTTCTGGAAATTCCGTGAACCCTTGAGACCACCAATCATTCCGAAAACAGATTATTCTCTCGCTCTTTATAGAGGATTTCTTCTGTTTTACTCACTATCGTTAATGGGCATTTACGGATGTTACCTCTCTAGGTGCTTCTTTCAGTTATTTCTTTGCACACCTGAGATTGTTTCAGAGTTCCGCTCTAATTTCTTTTAAATTCAGTTTCAGCACTTTGATAAATTCGTTCGCTCTTCAAGCATAGGATTCAGTGACTGTGATTTGCCTTTTGGTGGGTTTGTTTAACTAGTATTTCAAAAAAAAAAACGAAATCATACTTGGATAGAAAGCCAAATCGTTCAAGGCATGTATCCATCGCAATAATAGTTTTATTGTTCGTGTGTGTTTGTAGCTGCATGTGATTTCTTTCATTGCTTACTTCTCGTTGCTTCTGTCGATAGGAAGGGTACATTAACGTAGAACGCAGGAGTTACTACGTCCAGGCTCTGCTCTGGGAATTTTTTAAGCAGATTTTTTCTCCTTATTTAGTGATTTATCATATTACGAGCATTCAGAAGAACATTTGAAACTTTTCAGGTTCAATATCTGGCAGCTGTTGAGTATGTTTATTAACGGCGCCTCAGTAGATGAGAAAACGCTATTAACTACATTTTCCGGATTTTCTTTGGTTTACGTTTTCTGGGGAATAAGTTGGTCACCTCTGGCTTTCCGCTTATCTGCTTTTCCACCCGATAGTATATGACAACGAAAGAGTAAAATTTTCGACATCTGAAAAATCATGAAGTGCATAGTAAGCGATGCTTTCGGATGTTTTTGATGCCAAATTGTGCTTTTTGAGAGAATTTCGATTATCGTTTTCACCGACGGTTGCGAAAAAGCTTTCCGAAGTGTGGGAAGTGAGATCTCGACCGGTCAATAAGTCTTCGAAACCGCGTCTATATGCAAATGCACAGTTTTTGTTTTATTTCCACTAATACACTAAAATTTGTTATTTCTTGTTAGTGGTCATGCTTTTGTTCACTAAAAATTGTTTTCTTCATCGTTTTAATGAATATTCGAATCGTGATCCGAGAAAATGCGATGAACGTTAGCGTCCTTAAGCATTCGCAGTGGAGCGATTTGATTAGCGTTCTAAATTTCTGGAGCGTTTTTAGAGGCGCTGCTTATTGAATTGCGAATTTTTCTTGTAGCAGGGTTGGAAAAATCACGAGAAATTTGACGAAAGTTCCTCAAATGAGAAAGAAAAATCCATTTCTTTGGACTTATGTTCTTTTCGTTCCCTTCAAGTTTCATCAGAAAAGCCTTTAGTCATGAAAACAGAATAACTCAAACATCAGTGAATATATTTTTATGCTGAAATAATTAAAGAGTTCGGAAGAGTATTGATTAACTGCAAAACCCTTATAATATGCGTTTTTTTCGAGTGTCCCTAGCGCATTTCCCCTCAGTCTTCTTTCTTTTCGAGTGTTCCCTGCGCATTTCGCCTCACTCTGGTAGACAGCTTTATTTTCTCTGAGTGATGCTGAATTACTGATATATTTTGAGGAGCCGGAAAGGGAACAGAGAATCATGTAGATGTAACTGTGAAGACGCTTCCAACCGATGAAACTGCTGTCAAAACAACCGTTGTGCCGAGCAAAAAGGTGTCGACCGTTGCTACAAAGGGGGATCATCCAAATCCGCCGCCCGCAAAAAAGCAGGTTTGAACACTAATGGTCCTAAATATTTTTTCTTGATTTTTAGATTACTGCGCTGTGATTTGTTGGCTTTTTCCTCATCTGTCGGAATCATCATATACATATGAAAGTGAGTGGTCACCGTGGCAACGATGCTAGTTGGAAAAGGCTGCACCACCTTTAAAAAATTTCGTTGCATGTTTGTGCAAGAGTCCAAATCCGCGAACCTCAACACCGCAAAGACTGCTGTCATGTACATGTCCTAGCTGTGCATGTTGCTTGCCTGACTTTATTAGGCAGGCGATGATCCAAAACAGTTTCGAAGTTGGTTTTATCCAGAAATAGCGAAATTCCGAGATTGGAGAATTAGAAAGTTGATTCTCTTTCCAACACGGTCAGAGCTGTAATTCCTCGAACCATTTCTTCATTCTCGAAGAAATGTTAACGAGATCCCGGCATACATCACATTCATGTGGCCATTTCGCCGAACGTATGCTTAATTCCACAAAACTGACAATAAATTCGTTCATTCTCGTACTTTTCTTGATTGTCAGCCTGTTGCTCGTAATCCTTGTTAGAGAGTAAGGAAAACGAATGCATTTCTTAAATATTACGAACCAGTCTTAAGTTGGAAGCTGTTTTTCACCAGTTGTCGAGAAATATTGTTAATTCATCCTCTTTCCCCATCCTCTCTTCCTCGCATTTTGTACTTTCGTTTTGTCCTAACTACTGGACAGTTAGTAAGCTATCACTGATGTATTCAGTGCGCTATTACCAAACTGGCCGATACGGACGGCGATGGGGCAGCTCGCTTTGGCCTGACGGAGGCAAGCCATAGTCGAATCAACTTCGAGGGTCAATACCCGGATGTTAATCAGTACGTTCTTTTTGTTTTGTGGAAAGCAAGAAGAACTGTGCCCCCAATCGCTTTTTAAAAATTATTCGTCGTTTTGTTGTTCACTGATTCGCTAGGAGGTCTTCGCTTTCGAAAAAATAATGTGCTGTACTGCACATTATTTTTTCGAAAAAGATGTTAATAACATCATCGTCAAATATCAGCAACCCATCTATCAAAGCGGCTTCTACGAATGTTAATAAATGAGCTAATAAAACTGGTGACGTAGAACGCGAAGTAAGGTATTGGTCCTTGATTCACTTTAGCGGACCCTATGGAAAGCCGGGATGCTAACATGTGTTAGCTATTTATTCTGATTCGGTTGAAGGGGATATGGAGTAATTAGGCCATTGAGACTTCTGCACTTTATTTATTTGCATTGAAGGCATCCACGATTGATAACGCCGTTGTTTACGAAGTGTTTATTGTCAAAAATGGAGGCAGGTGGAGAAGTATAAATTCGACAAAGATAAGACACTTGTTCCCACTGTATGAGATTCAAATTGAGGTTCCCAGTTAAAGCTTAGTTCGTTCGAAATTACTGTGGACCGAGGCGTTGAAATGGGTTATTTATACGTCGACTTCATTCGTTGCTATCGTGAAACAGATGCTCGATAAGAACTAATCATCCTCTCCAGATTCAAATTGGAATTTTCCTTTCGAACTGTCCAACCAAGTTCGATGCTATGGATTTGGGCCAACTACAAAAATTACACGCGCTACTTTTTCCTGAACCTTGTGGATGGCCTTCTTCAACTCGAGGTTAGCTGTGCTAGAGTTTTCTCATTGATTTCCGTTCGTAAAATTTGGGTTTTATTTCAACTTTCTGCCATTAGACGATTTCAGCGGTGCTGTTGTGTGAACTTTGAGAACAATTAGGATTTGAAGTGAGAAATTTATCATTTGGCAGAATATGGGATGAGTTAAAGGTAGTCTACTATTTGGAAGGTGCCTTGAGAAAACTTTGACGTACTATTTCTGCACCTCCAAGCACTTAGAAGTTAATTACGGTCACCTTTGTTGGGTTCAACGCTTTTGTTGTTTATCTCATTCACTGGCTTCATAGTAAAAAATTTTGCCAGGAAATTCTCGAAAATATTTGCTTATGATCCTCTACAAAAGCACTTTCTGCGGTCAGCGGTAGACGCGGTGTTTTCATTTTACGGGAAAATGCTGTGCCGCTCTGCCGCTGCGAGTGCTTTTATGGTTTGATCGGAAAGAATGTCCGTCAGTCAGATTAAAAATTTGGCTGTGACACAGAATGTTAATCCATATGTGTTATTGAGGATATATTCATCCTACATTCATTGACTGTCTTTGCATTCACAAATTTTACGAGTTTCTTTCACATGTGGTAGCGATCCTTAACGATTGTTTTAGGTGAAAGGCCATAAACAGCCAAAGTCATTCACTTATGAATCGGGAAAATTGAACGATGATATGTGGCACAATGTACACATTCTCAAGCAAGGTCGTGAAATATTAATGAAGGTAAGAAGAGATCTTCGCATATTTGAATATACTTGACGATTTCTGACGCGCTCATCTATTCCAAAAGTGGTTTCCATCGGAGGACAGTACTTTGCCGTCCCTAGGTCTCTATATGTTCAGCAAGGACGAGGATTTCCTCTTCAGTAAACTATTGTTTGAACGTTCCATTGGTCTTTGCTACTAGATTTTTTTGGGTGTGGACCAGTTCTTTTTTTGCGCAACCGAAAATCTCTCATGTTGTTTTACGCAACATGACGTTGTCGGCTTTTCCGCCGATCAAAATATCCTTAAACTTCTGCGAGCTGCACGGTCGTTTCTGAATCGCATTAGATATCCGCAGTTTAAGATATCCAGTCGCTTTAGATATCCAATCCACACATGATTCATAGCAGTTCGTTGGTCCACGATAACTGTTACTATTTTTGTCAATCCTCATTTCGGGCAATCACCACGATCATTTAAGAAATTGTTCAAATTGAAAAAGATATCGACCTTTCATCCACTACGTCAACCAGTCGCAACAGATCTTTGCCTGACTGTATAACTGCCTAACTGCCCCTAACACTTTTGTGCGAATTTCAAATCGTTATTGCGCAGAGTATTTGTTGCAGTAACACTTTTCCTTGGTTCGCTGTGCAGGAAATAAGCGTATGCATGGTGTATACAGAACAGAAGACGCGAAATAAAGGAACATAAATCAACGGATGAAATTAGAAGATTTTACACTTCAGTGACTCGCAGTGGGAATTTACTGGCCGTTTTAATGCCACGGAGGAATTCTGAAAAGTGGTGTGAATTCGTACTTATTGGATTTGCGCGGATGCATACTCAGGAACGAACTTACATGGATATGCAGACGTGGTTGTGGATATGAACATGGATATATGTAGATTGTGCAGACATACGTAGGCACCTCGTGATCATATGCGGCATCGAATCATTCTCCCTCCCACACACCTGTCCCACTAATTGACTTTCCCTTCTGAAGGTGCCTCCGCTTTTCACTTTATTATCCCAATAGCAAGAAGGCCTTTACGCCACCTTCCCTCCGGCCTTTACGCCACCGTTTGGTCTCATACAGATTGCGATATGATCATTTCATGATAGTGCACTCTTATATTTGATTCAAGTGAAACCCACACATAAATTGTTACAGGTTGATGCGATGTTGGCGCAGTCAATGAAGGACGTGCCTAATCCAAAGGTAATGCGGAAACGAATGTACGTAGGTGGCGTAATATCGCGTCATCGAAAACAGTTCAATTTCAATATGCCTGCCTTCGTTGGATGCATACGGTGAGTTGCCCTATCAACTGCAGTGGGTCCATGAAGCTGCAGGCGTTTGTTGGTGCTTACCGATTGCGTGCTTTGTGGTCTTATTTTACATGCTTCTCATAGAATATCTTTGATAAGAAGATTCTCTGTGGGAGGAACGTGGCTTAATATGAGATGAAGGTACAAACACTGCCGTAGCGAATCAGTCGATAGAGTCAATCATCAATCATAGCTGGATGAAAAAACTCGTTGCACACTGCTGATATAAACGTAGAAAGTGACGCAGACAGGTAGTTAAGGCTCGTTTTTTCTGTAATATGAGATCATAAATATTTCGAATGCTTTGAACAGCCGTGATGCTGTCGACCTCGTTGTTCCCCCATCGACGCAGCTGCCGATAGTATTGCCATGGGTCTTAGTGCATCGCCTGGTGGCCAACCTGCTGACGATGTAGGTCTTAGTTATTCGGAGTTTGCCTCTCTTAGCCGTTTTTTTTTCCACGAGCCGCCTGCAAGACAGTGGTGGCTGCGGTGTCTTTCGGCGGACCGTGTTCGCGTGACACGAAACGATTATTGGGCATTGCGACCATCTTTGAAGTGGTGCCGTGCCTCGTCAGACTCTTGCATTTCGTTGCTAGATTGTCCGCTGCTGCATATTCGATATATTCGCAATTAACCGTCGACTGATGGTCATTCCCGTGTCCTCAACCTGGCGCACCAGATAGCTCCTAGCTGAGCACAATGGCAGATTATCAGTAGTGCAAAAAATATCCTTTCTGATTCTTCACGTAGAGCCAGGATATTTCTTTCACAGGGTTCGTTGCCATTAAATTTTTATGCGTAGTATCGTCCTCCTTTCCGTTCTTTTCGTCTGGAAAAACTTGTGCTTTCGTCATTTCTGTATGCAAAAACATTACACACCTAGCCGTATTCCACAAAAGGGACACTGCGGACAGTGCACATCATGACCATGCGGATGCGTTGTTGCTATTTGTACGTCTACGCTAGCAAAAAGTCTTCAGATTATCACGCAGCTTACTCTGTTGATGGCAGTTTGCTAGTAATTATTGATGTCTACCTTTATAGTTCACCATACGGAAGGCGATTCTTCAGAATCTGATTAATTTGTTTTTACGAGCCAACCGCTCTGTGTCGGTTGAATCAGGTGCTGATAGGCAACAGTTAAGCGTTCTTTAGGGAACGTCTTAACCAATTGCTGATTGATAGTGAAAAAAATGACATTTTGAATGAAACGACCAATATTCGACCGTCCCACCGGTCGAATATTGCACATCGCTTGATGGAAGAAGCTTTTTGATGTCACTGTTTGTCTAATGACTTCATTATTTATCTTTTATCCACATTTACTTGTGATAAATAGTCTCTAAGTCCGTTTCCCGCTCATTCTTCATGACTTCATAACTCAACGGTAAAAAATTTTCTCACGACGTCGAGTTCCGAGCCTTGGAGCATAGTTTTACATAGCATCAGAATATGTTGTTTTTCCATGTGCACCCAACACACGACCAACAATCTTGTGCGATATGTTTAAGTCGCCTAAGCCGTTTTTAACAGTGGTAGTGTTCATTTGCATCCGAGCAGTGTACATTGTGGAACATTTAAGGATCTATAAATGTTTGGATTTTCAGTGTTCCGGAACTAGCGTTGTCATAACTGTCAAGCAGTTCAAAAATGCTCAACTCGGCAACGCTTTTAAATTGTTGTGGGCCAGTCCTTTCAAGTAGTTTTTTTAATATTGTAGTGGCTGAGCTGCTCATCATTTTTTTAAGCGACTTCTTGGTTGATGATGAACCTCGCGATCTGCTTGCATCAACACGAGACGTTATACCCTGCTCGATGCCGTCGAAATCGATCTACATTCACGATGGAGGATATCTCATTTTTGGTATCTTTAAATGCGCTGAATTCACAATTATCGCAGGTCATAATGAGAAATGTTGGAGAAAGGACAAAGGAGTGCTAGAAACAATAGAAGAATGTGTTGGCTTTTATTACTTCGTAATTCTGTTGGTTGTGCGCAAGCGTTGGCTTCATGAATTCCTTTGGTGTGTGTCTGTTTGTGATACTCACTCTGACATTGCCACTTATTTTACCAAAATTACTCGAGTCTAATGAAAACATCTAAAGTTTAAGAACTGCTTCTTCTGCTACTAAGTTTTCTTCTTAGCAGACGTAGAGTCCCCAAGCATATCTGAACTGTCCTCTCATAACTTTCAGGTCTGCTTTTTCCGATGGAACTGATTTAGCGAAGCATGGAAGCGAATTGCTCACTTGTCTAGCTTTTATTGTTCACACAGAAACGAAAAGCATAGAAAAAATAAGCAGATTGTGTGCTCGGTGGGTCGGTTCGATAAGAAAGCTACTGAACGCGAGTTAATTTACGAATGATTTGCTGAGATCCCATAACCCCGAGTGCTTTCGTGTAATTAAGGCATTTCTTTACTGACAATAGTATCGAACGGTTAGCAGTTTCGGAACGATACCAGTTAACACTTGGTTTGTGATGTATTCAAAGTGTGCGATGAGGATTTTATGTTTGAATTGTTGTCAGATTGGAAGGTCAGAGGGCGCTTCTAACCTTTTCACCAGAAATATATGATATATTTCTCCGTTCTCCGAGCGCAGTAAAATATTCGACCTGGAAAACAGTGTGGGCGAACGTTAAGGTGGCACTTAGCTGCTTCATTCAAAAGCTGCAGTCCCTTTTCAGTGACTTCCGCCATCGGTCCTGCACTGATCTCTGCTGCTGTTTTTCTTATCAACAGCGACTGTAATGCTTTCAATCAGTGTAAAATATATTTCATTAAGTTTTTGTGCAGTCTTCATATAAATCGCTGAATATTGTCACATAATAACACACATTAATAATTTATAGATCCTCTGAGGGCTTACGATAACCGAGATGATGTGCTCATGAGTATACAATTCCGTGCTGGTGTTGACGAGGGCCTCATTAT
Source organism: Parascaris univalens (assembly GCA_037576465.1). Taxonomy (NCBI): domain Eukaryota; kingdom Metazoa; phylum Nematoda; class Chromadorea; order Rhabditida; family Ascarididae; genus Parascaris; species Parascaris univalens. The sequence continues at coordinate 29,683,759 of CM075173.1, forward strand.
GGGTCTAATGACAAGCAAGAATCCGGAGAGTATCCGGGTCGCGCTTTATCTCAAGGATGGCATGGTAAGTTGTTTGACGCGCATCCAGAAAAGGCGGGCAAAATATTATCTGCCGATTATATGAAGTGACAAAATATTTTTTTCTATGAACAGTAAAAAGTAAAGGAAATGAATCGATTGCTCCAAGATTTCTTCTGTTTGCCTTCTCATTGTATGGTATAATAGTTTGTCTTTAAAAGCGGGCAACTGAGAGGTTAATTTCGCTTTTTTATCCCATTTTCTCAATAACTGTACATTGCAACTCGTTTTTGGTGTATTTATTGCACTTCGCTTGCAGTCTTAACAGCGCAAACTTATTGCCTTCGTCAGGGAAATGTCTTTTTCCTAAAAAAAGGCTTTTTTCACGTATATTCACGAACAAGACTTCATTAAAAAACTATTAGTCAAAAGAATTGCAGTTTCTGGAAGAAGTTTCTACGGAGCAGATATGGAGGGAACTTATTTACTGGAGAAGTACTTTTTTCTTTGCAGACTACGTTCGAACTGGTGAACAGTGCCAAACGGCGAGATCTCAAGCATGAGTTCGGAGCGAATCTTTGCGATGGTCGATGGCATAACGCCAGCGTACATCTATCAGCTCATGATATTACACTTACGATAGATGAAGTTAGTTCTATCTCCTCTCGCATAATAACTGAAAGTGAAGGACTTGGCTGCTCAGGTTGTTCAAATGATTACAGCCTCGACCACTAGTGAAAAAGAAGGTTTGAGAGGGCGAACGCAAGAGAACTCCTTGAAGAGTTCAGGCATTTTGCTGAATGAGCGTTAAATAGGACCCTAAAGGTCTTCATTTTTAGTCTTCCAATATTTGCTGAAATAAAGTAAAGCAGGATATCATTTCAGATTAGTCTGAAGGGGCCTTTTTTGAACTGGATTTCGGAATAGTTGAACATAACTGGCAAGGTTGCGTACTTTGCTAAACAGGTGAGGTTTTTTTCAGAAAAAGATGCGTTTACCAACAAAAACGAGCGTCGAGTCGATTGCGTTGTTCAGAAGTCTCCCGGTCAATATCGGCGGTGTTGCAAGTCTGTTTTCCTCAGTCAGCATGTCAATATCGGAAAAAATAGAAGAATGTCAAAAAATAGGCACCATATGTTCTTTATTATCCAGTCCATCTGTACAACACTGGTAGTGACATATCAGCGCACATTAGAATATGTGGACTGATATCTGAAATACTCTAAAGGATCATAGTAATTTACAAAAATACCTTGCTTTCATGAGAGCCGATTGGCGTGATTGAGCATTGACAAAAGGGAAAAGAATGAAGACATCGCTACAATGTACTTCCGCAGTGCAGAATTGCAAAAGATAGTCTCATCTCATTTTCGAAGAAGGAGATGGTTCATCGTGAGAGGGCCTTCCAGAACCGCGTAATTGTTACGCCGTACGTGGTCATTTTCTCTGGTTAACCTTCATTCGGGTTTCTGTAAAAAGCAAATAATTTGACCACTTTTGAAAAGAGAACCCGCATTTTCATATGCACCATAGGTTCATGAGCAATACGATCACTTCTTCAGTGCTTATTCTCGACCTTTGCATCGGAAAAATGTTTCATTGAGAAGCAACTTTGTAATGTGTCGTATATTTATCCTTTTATATAGTGGTTGATTCACTTTCCGACTGATTAATTTTCCGTAGTTTTGGCGTGGTGTAGACACCGCGCTAAAGCTACGGAAAATCAATTCTGCCTTCGTTAGCATTTGAGTTCCGATTATACGCAACTATCAACATCCTTTTGCCCGATAATTTATTACTCCGAGATTTGAATTCAAAAAATTATTTTTCAGCATCAATAACCGAAAAGATTGGGGTCTCATCGCTTATCGGTTGCTTCCGGCAGTTGCGGTTGTCCGGCAAGAGAGTATCGCTGAACAAGGCCAAGAAGACGAACAAAATAGCACCTAGTGCATGCCCATATATGAATTAAGCTATTTTAATTACACTTCCTTGTTTTATGATGAACTTTTTACTATATCCTGCTGTTCTTCCTTACATATCGGTTGTGTTGCTCTCATCAACCCCACCGACAGCTTACATACTTGTTAAGTATTCCATCGATTATCATCATCCATCACAACGTTAAGCAGTCTGTAAAATTCATTTGCTCAGACCAATCTGATCGCTTAACTTCCTATTTCTCACCTTTAGCAAAGATTGTACCGTTCACTATTTATTAGCTCAGTGGGCTGATGAAAAGAAAACGGCCGATCATTGTGTGCAGTATAACTGAGTGAGCAAAAACCTCGTAAATTTGATTCGTTCCTTTATGCCCATTTCTCAGAGAAATCGAAGCTCTCATTTCATTTTTGGTAGTAGTGGGATAGCTGTTTATCGGAATTTAATTCGACGTACGCGTGATCAAAAATTCACACCAACGAGAAAGTGAGCGATGGTCTAATGACTATTCAAATTTAGATGCTGTTTTAAGGTCTTCACAGTAGATGATCTCATAATTTTTTTCCATAAACGATTGGGAATTTTGCAGTTTCTAGGGAAGAAGGTTTAAATTTTGATAATGTCAATTTCGCGAGGCTTCTTTTGCTGGTGTGAAGTTACTGGATTTCATGTTGGTTTGCTTTTTTGTATTTCCGAGGCGAAAATTTTCGATGTAAAAGTCGCTCGTGGAAGTTTAGTTCCGATAAATACGCTGATTTCTAATGAATAACAAACGGTTTGTGCGGCCAAGTATCAGCTGATTTCCTGAACAAGGTAGCGAAGCGAATTCATCCTTTTTCATCTTCGAAGTTTACTGATAGGAGAAGAACCTCTGGCATTAAAAAATGTCCCATATTCTTTTCCTCTCACAGTTATAACGAGTTACCTGCTCATCATCGACGATTCTTTCACTTACTGTTATTTGCTTATTTGCACTAACTTGTACCATCAATTTGTCGGCGACTGGCACAGCAGCATGCAGTTCCACGGAATAAATATCGTGCGAGTGAAACAAGATCGCTTGCCATCTTCAATCAGCTTTTTTTCATTCGTTCATTTCAGACCTCTACTTTAGGCTGATCGTGACCTTTTCATTTTGAGTTGATCCTGTTTTTCGACTCATATCATCGCACTACTGGGGATAACGACTCGATTTTCTGTTTCGTTGAACATATCAGAATGAGAAGCGCACATCTTTTGACAAAAAACTGATGAAGTGGGGAAGCGGTTTTCAGTCTTAAAGTTAGAGATGAACGGCCAAGGGCAAAATCTGCCTTATGTTTTATCTCCTCGCGTCGATGATTGCCTCCTATAGCATCGAGGTTCTCCTAATCATAACTTACCATATTCGTCGAACGCTGATGTATTCATTGCGATGTTTGCTGCGCAACAACTACAGATGGGTGGCCTGCGTCGTTAATTATTTTCCAGAAGGCGAGCATTATGAAGTTATACAAAGTTGCGACGTGAAAAGCGACCATGTACTCGTTGATTAGGGTTTTTCAAGTTCGGAGCTAAGACAGCGTGCACGTTTCTTGCTCACAATTCCATCAGGATCCTGTTCAGATCCTTTGCACTCAGTCGAGTTTTGTTGTCGCTGTGCTGTCGCCTTTTCGGATATGGTGTATATGATAGCATATAATAGTTCACAAAAAGGACTAACTGTATGATACCGTCCTCTGATTATGAATAATTTTGAGAAAGGATTAGAAAAATTCCGATGGGTTTCATCGCTTTCGTACATTAATATTTCGCAGACACTGATTCTTCAGACATTTGCTAAATGGGCTGCAAATTTGGAATGGATGTTTCGTCTACTTTGCTCTGCTGAAATGGACATGCTGAACTGAAATAATCTTGACATGCTCCAAAACTGAAATATTTTCGCAATTCCCCTGTGCTTTTGTGTGACATGTGAAATCTATGGGCATAAACTGCCCAGAATAAAAGGGCACTTTGGCGACAATCTAGTGATTCTTCACTCGCTCGATAGCGTTAAAGAGGACGGGAAATGAATGGAAACAGTCATATATTTTTGTATGCTGGGGAGAGTGTAACTGAAGGAGGTAATGGTGAAGCAGTGCAGCTGTCAGTGATTATTAAGAGATTGATCAGTGATTATTAAGAGAAATGGTAACCGTGCGGCGATATTTCGAACCATCTGAGCTTGCAAGTGTCACTGCTGCTCTGTTTATTTGTTGGAGCGGTGGAACGAGGCGGAGCAGGAGATTGTTACCTCACCTCTGAAGGTCTGGGATCATGGGGTTCTCGAATTGCACTTCTGCGACTTCTAGCGGATATGAATCCGACACTAGTGAACCAACTGCAAAGTTAACTGATAATAAAGAAGAGAAGCTTACTAAGCCAAGGTGAATGAGTGGATCACTAGAGCAATGAAGACTGTTCAGCAAAATTTGCCGACTTTAAAATGGTTAACGTCGCCATGGATTTTGCAAAGATAAATATACTTTTGATGATCAACGTTGTACAGAGGGCACTCATTTCCTGAACGTTGCCGCACCTGCGTAGACTGCCACAAAGTGAAACATGCAAAAAAGACAGAAAAATGGTGGACATTACTAACAAGCGAAAAATCATTAAGAACCGAGATCGAAGACATCCTTCGAAATGCATCACAAACTCTGTAAAACTGCATCAAAAGAGCTAGGTAGAGTTTTAAAAAAAGTCAAAAGTCTATCAAATCCCACCAAAAAATTAATTTAAAAGCAGGGGTCTGTGTATACCATAGTTTGTTCATGTAGACTGCAAATAATCCGAGCCTTAGCGTTAGCTATTATCGCCTCTCTTTCATTCACGGCATAGATAAGTAAGCGATCTGCTTGTGAGGCCACAAATGCTATTATTATCGGTGCCAAAACATCGTAATAGCTTGCTGCAGTCATTAGGGGAGCAGCTTTCATTATGAGTTTCTTTTCTGAAGAACGAGCAGCAATTAGCAGTTTAAAAGAGCTTTCCACTCATTAACTGCTTCCTTTGCAAATTAGTGGATTTTAGGTTCACGAATCTGTGAAAGAAGCTGGGCGAAACTGATGCAATCGTCTTCACCGGTAAGTGAGCAAATAGGATGCCAATATGCATATAGACCCTTTAGTGACAGGTCTTGGCGGAACATCCACACATATTTGGAATTTGAGGAAAGCAACGGACTGACAGACGACATCACAGTTTGGCGAATTTGATACAACAGCTTTTTATGTTATAGAAGTTTTTGCCTTCAACTCAGATTATGAATAATTCTGACGGAGTTTGCAGTGCTCTTCAATATGCGCTTTGTATTGTTTTCAAATCTCGTTCCACCATGCGCTTTGCTCGGTGCGTCCTTCACTTCCATGCTTCACATGAAATGCACTGAATACGAGAATTTGTTTCGTAGAAAAGCCTTATTTTTAGGTAGGAAATGCTTTTCTGACTGAAATTTCAGCTCTCATTGAAATATGCTTAGCAGCTTTTATCGCCTCTCTTTCATTCACGGCATTTAAGAAGACTTACTTCTTTGTTTCTTACTGCAGACAAGGCAGGTAGCATCCGTCTCCCGTTGAAAGCTCGGTCGTCTTTTCTTCCTTCGTCGATATTCCATGCCAACTCCTGTCGCAAAGGACACACGTACCCATGAGATAATGAATATTTCCTGCAACTACCGACCTTAGCAATTAAAACCTGAAATGTTCTGTGCTCGAGTTTCATGAATAGCCAAAAAATGGGGGCCCGAAGTCAGTACGCCAAAAAGCATCTGCGATGAAATTGATGACTCATGGATATCACTGACAATAGCAGATGTTCAGTGTTGTGCTGCACTTTGTTCCTCGTGTACATCAACGCTGCAAATACAACAGTGCTCGCTAATCATCATACTTTATCACTGTTCAGCAGAGTTAAAACCTGTACGACAAACGAACGAGTTTATCGCCTTCCGCGCTGATAGTAGGAAGCATAAGCTTAAAAATAGCTCCGAATGATTTTGCTTTGACGGCATATGTAGGTAAAGGGCGTCGCGATTGTGCTTACAGATACAATCCATTCGCTGAAACTATGAAGTGATGATATATGTTCAAGGAGTTACAAGTAAAGCATTTCGCATAAGCGAGCAAGAATCTCTTTCGCATTCAACTGTGGGCGCTCATAGGTTTCATATTCGTGACTGTAGATTTTTCTAGCAATGAGTTTCGATTCGTGTGGGCACCCCACCCTTAGCTCGGAAAAAAAGGTTCTTAAAGTGTTTTGAGGTGGCCTTCGAAAATTTGGGCGCCTCTTTGCCAGGTGGGGAATTACTTGGCATTTGCTCAGAGGCCAGTTGCAGGGACGACAACGCACCTAAATGCAGCAGCTGTCTCTTTCGGTATTTTTACCGCAAAACCAATATCACATTTGATTTTGCCAAATCGTTCATCTTGCGAAAATTGTTATTTCCAATGGCCGTTCAATTTTCCTGCAATTTCCACTCTTTCAGAGTCGCAGGATTCAAAATATGCAGTTATGGTCATTTGAAATCAGGTCGTCCAAGTAGCTATTCCCACTGAAGGAATAACCGATTGTTCAGCATATGAATAAGTGTAAGACGATCCGAGATCTTCGCAAATTCAAAGACCCACTATTCCTCCAAAACTGAGTCCTCAACTCTAGCCGTAAAGTACCCACATTCACTGGTAATTCCTAAACTGTTTTTAATCCATTCAGATTAATGCTAGTTTTTGTTTTATCCAGAAGATGACTGGTGAAGCACTGCGCTCCTGATTATATAAGTCAGACATCATCTCTTGGGATATGCGACTTAGAAAAGTTCAGAGGACATATCATGCATTAGTTAGAACAGAATATGTGCTTAGGCGGCAGATCGCGCTGCACACCTGGGGCTACCCACCAGCAGATTCAGTTTTGCTTGAGCATAGCTCGAGTGAATGTAGAATTTGCGGCCACTTCAAAAAAAGCCGAGTTTCGATTCTACGCCAGCGAGCTGTCAAGCACATGCAGAAGAGTCGTTTGAACATGACTTGCACGACTGTTTCTTGTAGTTATCAGGCGGATGACTCGCCCTGATGATTTTGTTATCTATTGGCAAATTCCGACGCGAGTGGTGTCATGACCTAGTTGGCAAAAGAGGACTCACTGCGTTGGCTCTCTTTATGCGTTTCTTGGTTGTTCTACATTTGAGAATTTCCAGTCATATGTTGTTGATACCTCAACGTCACTTTTAAGACTGTTGCATAGTCGATCACGCAAATAAACATTCTGGTGCGCACGAACAGCAAATCAGTGGTCATCCTAGAGACACTGAGCTTTTCCGAACCTGACGTTTACATTATTTTATGAAGTTTCATCTGTCTATCAAACGACTGCTACGTGGAGGTAAGTAACGGAGGCCAAAGCTGAAATGGTTGAGAAATTCAGCTGATGTGCGTAGAATGTATACAAGAAAACTGTGACAGTTCTTGCGTTGCCACTAAAATGGAATAAGGCACTCCTGAATCTTCTTCATATTGGCAGTAATGGAACAGGTTTTTTCGAAAGTGGAGCAGAAAGCGTCGCTTTTCGTGAGCTGAATTGGCTCCGTGACAGTTCTGAGACATTTGCATGCGTCTTATGAACCAAAGCGCGATGTCCAGTTGCAACTTTTTGTAAGATGGCTTGAAAGCGGCAGGCCATTCAAGTGCTTTCAACTCCGGTTGCCGAACACGAGCAATTCTTTAACAGCTGAGGCCAGTGAACAGATGTCGTGACTAAGTGAAACTGCGATCCTGTACAGAGGAGAGAAAAGAAAGCAGCGAGGTCGCTGGTTTATTAGGAAACTAAAGAAGAGGGTTAAGACTCATGATGTGCATGGAATAAAAATTACGTGCAGTGCAGACCTTACAAATGCCAATAATACTGAAACACTGAATAGAAAAGTGGCAGTCGCAAGAAACGACGAGGATTGAGGGAGAGGTTGTGCGACGTGGAGATATGTACTGTGGAAAGAATAAAGTTGCTTCACGGATTTTATTTATTAAGCACATTTATATGCTGTTTACTCCTGAAGATCTCGGGTGGTTCCGAGTACTGCAGAGAAGTTGAAGAGCATAACGAAGGAAATATCAATCTTCCAAGAAAACAGGTCGTGGAAAACATCCATTAAGTCGTGGTGTTGGTGGGTTGATATTCTTTAAATAACGTGGTGGTCGCACAACACAATCGTCGGAAACTTCGTTTATCGTAAAGATAGTCGTCTTGAACTTCGTTTTATCAAACTTCGCCGTAATGGACACATTTGAAGAGAGCATTTTCACTTGCGCCCTTCCTTTTCTCAACCAATCTCTATCAACCTCCTGGTTGATTCATCGTACGTTTATTCACATTGCTCGGGAGACACTGCTCAGCACTTCGAATGTCCGACATCTAAAACCTGAGTAATTAAACCCCTACGTATTTCCACACAACGTTGAAGCGCGACTTAACCAAGTAACGAATACAAGAGCATCACAAAACAACAACCTCAGAGAGCTAAGGAAGCATTTGGTTGACACTTTAGCGAACAAGATGCGAACATATAAAGCAGAGCTGCGAAACGTAAATAATATTAGCTGCGAACGACGACAAGCTAGTTGAGAAAATAAATTCTAGAATAAACCGATAAATATGGAGTCATGGTGACAAAAAGTGAGAGGTGTGCGTCCCACACGAAACGGGTGATGTGGAGCAGCATGCTTGGCACTGAACCTGCAGAAATATAACTGGCAGGCCGACTTCACTATTTCACTCTACATAAAACAAATTTTTGATTATTTCGACAAAGCGGTCGAAATTGTGCGCATAATTTGTCGAAAAACGCCAATGCATTCGGTGGACAGAGACAAAGCCACTTGAGAGTGAAATGCAAACTGCCTTTGTGGGAAGTTCTCCAATCTACATCGGTGACATCGGATCACTGCATTGGCATTACAGAATTTGAGCTTTGTGAAGTTGCACGAAAAGGGCTCATTCAAATTCATATTGGCTGAAGGTAATGATTGCATTCGTGAAAACGATTACTGCAGAAACATAAAGTTTGAATCACCTGCCAGTTCCCTCATTTTTTTGACATGATGGTGACAGATGCTCGTGGATATAACAGAAAACTGCGATCGCAGACGACATGCTCGCCCACTTTCAATTTTGGTTATTTCGAAATTTTCCTGCATGGTACCCTTCATTATGCGTTGTGCTCATGCCTAGTGTTTATACCAAATCGAATGAACTTTAGATGATAGAGACGGTCTCCTCAAGCAGCAGTTAGATCGCTGAAAGCTGTACTTTCTCGCAACTTCAGTACCGACCTGTCAGAGCCGCGCCAAATCAAACCTTTCAGCTACGATGTAGCACTGAATGAGCTTGAAAGTATTCTTGCAGAATTGAGCTGCGCGGATGAAAGGCTTTTCATTTAGGCGACAGAAAAGTTAGAGGAGTTTGCTACACGTCTCCAGCATTTCGCAAACACAGCCAGTCGCCTTCGCTTGCAAATGTTTTGACTGCTGGCGATGAAAACCCTAGCTATTGCGTTGTTACTAGTTGTTGTGTTCGTGACTGCAAGTGCAAGGTTAGGTGTGACTATGGATGCTCCGGGGCTTCGCGCTAATGCAAACTAGCTTGCCCGACCAAAGATTTGTCTTTGGTAACAGGAGGCCTTATTGGAATTCGGTTTTGAATGCAACTTGAGAAAATTTATCCGCTATACATTTGGCTCAACAGAATTTCACGAAACATGACTATTTATGGATGGGCGTCCGTTTCCGTCACTTTAGAACTGTAAATGTGGTGGATCATGTCAGAGACTAGTGGTCGACTCGAATGCGTATGCAAGTGTGTAGGAATAGAGGCGGCGTATACCGCTCAGGAACAAGTGAGTGCTCGTGTTTTCAAGTCCTGTTGATTCATAAAGTGCAGTAATTAATGTGGTTTACAAAAACCAAAGTATTTCAAGGCAATCATACTGAAGCGTCCACTCGCCAATCTATGATGTTAAGACAGTACGCCTTCCCTCACTGAGTCGATCACTTCTCACGTCTTGCTGTTACTTCAAGGAAACAGAACTATGGAAGCATTGTTGGCTTGCATTAGGTTGATACTTTTCCGAAATACCGGATTTTGCTCTAAACAATCAAATCCCTGCTGCGTCCGATTGGTGTAATCATAATATGCATAATTGTGCACGGTGGATTAACTAACAGTTATAAACGCGACTGGGTTGTGCGAATGGCACAGTACTTTCTATAACAGGTAAGAAAACATCATGACAAACACATTAGGCATTTGTCACCCATCGATAATGTAGATTCGGTTCATCATACAATGAGAAATAGTTTCACTACGAAGTACCTTTCGTCCATAGGAAAACACAGGAAATGAAGGAAACTTGAGTGCATTCATCTTATTTCCTTGCGATTACTGGGAACGATGACTTCCGTGCTTTAAATGACCTCGATTTTGCCAAAAGTCCGGTTTAGAAATGCCCTTGGTGGGTTCAAAAACGAGCAACACTTCAGCATAAGAGGGGAAAAGATTGATAGGAACTTTTTATATATCATGGATGGCACTGTATAACTCCCTTAAGCAATGTTCGGCTATAGAAACAAAAACCTTGCGAAACTCAACCCGCAGACAGTACCTTCGCCAACAGATGGAGGTTGTGAAACACTGCGTCTCTTCTTCAACAGCAACATTTTTAAAAAACTTACCTCAAACTTTAGCTTTTATTTTGATGATGTCGAGGAAAGCAGTAAGAGAAGTGTATGCCAGATAGCCGACATCTTCCGTCGAATAATTTTTAAGTACTGCTCGCTATTAGAGAGTGAGCGTTTCTCCCTCACCTCAAGTTTTGTTTTAATGAGGTTATGGTCGCTGTCAGCTTGTTAGAGTTCCTGTCCTCTGAAGTTTTTGATGATTATTGACTCGCGCAAACGAATGCATTTCTGCTCGTCAAAATATGATGGCGACAGCGGCGGAATGAGGGGAAATACATGAATCCATAATGTCAGCATCCGGTGACTAGGAGACGAGCCTAAACCGTTACCTTCTCGTAACCGCGTTGAATATGGACTTAAACACATGTACAGCGAGAACGCTGCTATCGAGTATAGGAACTGAACACAAGGCGTCAAGAAATTACACTTGAAATAATCAGCCAAGATGAAGTGATCAGAAAAAATAGAGGGATGGTGACCAAAGACCGAATAAATGGTAACTGCACATATTACAGAATGATGAAATAATGTTCGTATGATGGGATCGGATTTTTATGTTTCTGAAGAAAGGAAAGCTAAGATGGCGTTATTTTCTTTCCACACTGCAGAACTGAGCAGATTGTAATCGTGATTATACGAAAGAAGCAGGTAAACAATCCAGGTCGAAGGCACACATGGGCGGCCTAACTAATTAAGGGTAAACTAAATTCCCCGACTATGCGTCTGCAACAGGTAAATCAGGGCGCTCTATGTTCACTTCTATATTACGTCACCTGTAACCTTGCTTTGAGCGCGTAGGAAGAGAGAAACAAACACATGGAATTTTGAACTAGTAACGCAAAATTTGCGTCCACATTTTTGTCAAATGAGGCGGTTTAATTTGCATATGTGGTTTCTTAAATAGGCGGGGAAAGGGGGATATAAAATAAAGACGGAGAAACTCCAACAGGCATGGAAAAAACGAGGTGAAATGCATTCTTTTGCACTAGGCAATAATCGTTGAAAAGTTCAAAGGACAGAAACTCTAACAAGCAGACACCCACCATAACCTGGCTTCTTTCCATCAAACGCTGTGGCGACATATTCGCATTGACTATTTCATGTTCTCTGTGCAAAGATATGACATAATACAACCAACCAACATATGCATCTTTAAATCTCAAAAATCGCCGGTTAGATGCTATGATAGATGCATAAAACAGGAAGTGTTGTGTGGCAAAACATGGATAGTGCCCCATCCATCGATCGCAATGTTGAGTGTTTGCTGGACACTCATTTTTTCTTAAAAGAACACTCGTTAATCACCGACTCCTCAATTCTTCGTTTTCCTGCCAGTGTTGAAAGCTGCGTAGTCCACGAGTAGGAGTTTCATCTTTCTGCTAATAAGCAGTTGCAAATATGATTTCTTATGTTCGACACGCGAATTACATCGTTTCGCGTGAAGCGACCGACAGCGTCTCGTGATCACAGTCGCGGTTGTACGCTCACTTGACATCCTCTGCAGAAAATTCATTTCGAGGTGAAGTTCGATCATAAATTCATAGAAAACATCTTCTCAAAGGAGGTGAGTGTCTTTAGCCTGCTCTGATGAATTCATGGGACATTTTTAGTTGTGTTTAGTCGTGTAGAATCAATCGCATCATTTGCACGCAAATGACTACCAAGCACAGCGCGTGAAAGAGAAGTCATTTGAGAAAACGATGAGTACAAGTGCAGCAGCCGTGTAAGCTGAGTCAGCTGGTTCAGTCCTTTTTTCTGCATGAGATGACTGCTATGCATTGTGCAGCTGGTCATACAGATCTCAACTTTCACCAGTGCGTTTCTGAAGTACATGTTGGAATAAGTTATGTCATTTCTGGTTACAGTGCATGTATCAAGCGTAAAAGACAAATCGACTGTACCAGCAGATTCCCTTTCATATTCAATGCTTAACACCAACCGATCGTTTTCATTCAGGTCAGATTAGAACAACAAACTGCTGACTGACAGAAGACGAGAGCATCACACTTTTTCTTCCTCTGACGTATCTCATAGGTATTTTCAGTTGCCCTCGTGTTTAACCAGAAGATATGCTTGGACTCCAAGCACGGTCACTTCATGCGTTTTTTTTGCAAAACTCGATAATCCCACCACTGGTACCAAAACATAAAAAGCTGACAAAATATCTGCTACGACGAACCATTCATGAGATAAAAAGGCGAACCACCTAGAAAACACTGTCACTGCCCCACTGTTTGTATGCCTCCATTAGTAGATAATTCAACAGAGGTTATTTTTGAAATGGAAATGTAGTTCCACACGTAATCAAATATTTTCAATCCTGAGACAGCGACACTGAGAAAATTTCACAAGTCCACTGCTTGAAACTGCACAGGCGATGACGCCCAAGTGAAATGCAAAGGTACGCAGAGGTATAACTATGTCATTGGAGGCAATAATGAAGTTCGAAGGAACAAAAGCATGCTCCGTTTTATGAACGTTGCTCAGGTAACTGGATGTCATGCATGCAGTGCTTAATGGCAATCAGGACTTCGACTGCCGGCTTACACGCCAGTTTGGAATATAAATGGCAACCCCTTTGAGACAGGTACGTAGTGTTTGCGCAATGTGTACAATCACGAGATACCAAATCATCTATAAACGACAGTGCATTCTGTTTGCATATGAAAATGACTATCAGATACGGGGCTGTAAATATAACGCCGACGAAACAGAGTAAAATATCCAATAAAAGGAGCGCTTCCCATATTGTTCGTGTGCACTTTCGAAACTTGAATGTTCTACATCTGCGCAAACATTTTTTTCACAAAAAGATATTTGTACCCAAAACGAAGTCCCTTAGATAGATATAAAAAGGGTCTCAGGTCACAGACGATCAGTTCGCAATCAGTTTCGATTGGCTGGGCATTTTACTGCAAGCCTTTCACCGTTCTCTTTCGTGAACAGTCGGGTTCACATATCGACCATTCATGGATATTTTTGAATAACTTAAGAACGTCGACATGGAATCCGATGTCGACATTCACTAGAACAAACAGCTTCAATATTAAACAATAGGCGATAAGGCACTAATTCTAACAACTTTGGTTACTCTATGAGGGTATTCTTCTTTGGCAAGTCTTTCGAAACGTTACTGCAGGGGCGCTACCCATGGAAACCGTCAAACCGATGTAGCGGAGTGCAAAAAATTCTGTGTGGGAAAATATAAATAAATCGCTTTTTTCTTAGGTGCTAAAAAGTTTCGAAGAAGCTAGAGGAAACATCCAGTATTCTTTGCAACGTGGCATGTTGTTTTTGTTTACAGGCTCACCTTTCGGCGTCAACAACCGACAATGAAAACCCTTGTCGTTGCAATGCTACTCGTTGCTGTGATTGCCGCCACCGAAGGTGGAGACCCGTGCTTGACCAGCGGTAATCTGTCGTATCAGCAACTAAGTTTGCTTTGCGCGAAAGAATGCAAGGAAAAGGTTCGTTTTCATCAAAAAGAGCCGCAAGAAATTGACCTAGGCAATATTTGAACATCTAGGTCGTGATCATGTCTAATCGTTGGGCCAAATGCAGGTGAGTCCACTTATTACAGCGTGTTTCGGTGTCCGTAACAAAATTCACCTCCAAAACGGGCTTCATTAAAAATACGACTCCGTGGAAAGCATCAATAGTTTTTTTTTTCTCTTTGCCTGCAGTGCATCTCAGAGCTACAAACAGTTTCATTATTCTCATCATTTTTACGCATTTCAGGAATGCAAATACGGATACTGCCGAAGAAATGACACAGAATTATATTGTTTCTGCAAGCAATGCAATCAGACATCGTCAAAGCCTTCTTAATTTCTCACTTCTATCAAGCTCCATCTTATGGACATAAAGTGTTATTAAACTCAGTTGCTTGAAGTTCGCATATGTCAACTCGTGACATTCCCTTATGCTACACAGTTATGGAAACGTGGCTATGACAACATTGTTTCTTGAACTCTTACTACATCTCTCAGAACTGCAATAACCATAAATCTTAGTGTTGAACATGTGAATCCCCACAGCAGTGAATGCTTGCACTACACTGCCTCTGAAGAGTTGGGCTCACTTTAAAGAAATTTCGACTTAAAAATGCTTCAAATAAGTGAGAAAGCAAAAAAACGGGACGAGTTTCTGAGACAGAAAAAAGTACAAAATGAAGAGAGAAGGAAATCTTGTGCAAGTCCCTAACCATCCTAATATAGCTGCGTGAAGGTGAATGTCTACAGACATCTGTAATTCTCAGCGACCTGAGCACAACAGTTTTTTAATATACTATTAGAAACATCTTTTGCGGCCAAGAAAATGTCGCAAATATCACGTGAGTTTAGTAATCTATTTGCAAAACGTAGAAAGAAGCAGCAGGCGAAACTGGTGGCTCAAAACTCCTCCTATATCTGCCAAAACCTTAGGCTACGTTCCGACGCTGATGTATGCACGAAATCCTTCAGCCATCACCTTTTATGAAAGTGAAAATGTCTCCAAAAGCAGTCTCCAATACAGCAAAAGAAATGTACAGAAAAAGAACCCAAATAGCGCTTCAAACGAATGCCTGAGAGCACAGGAAACTTCAAGCCGCGGCATCCTAATGACACTGTCTGCTGCTGCTGCGAAGAGCTTGGGCATATTCGTGACAGCACTGCGAAGTGGGACAAGTAAGAGAAGGAAACATTATCGTGCCATAATTTATGCAAGCAATTTATGGCTTTGCATGCATGTCAATTTATTTGCGAGCACATCAATGATTACTTCTCGCACTATACGCTGCGAATATTGCAGTTTTTCGCAGATTCACGGACGTTGAGATCCTATTTAATTACTCACCAATATTGGCCTTCACAGGCGTTTCTCAAGGAAGTTCTTCTCACATGTCACACGATGCCATAGTGAGTTCTAATCCTGTTATTTCTATTTGACATCTGTCCCCAAAATAATTCTCACTCTAGTAGATTTAAAGGTATTTTCATAATTGCAAATTGCAGTACAGGAGGTCCATGTATCGTCGACGAGTTTCCTCTACTGCGCATATCATCAATCCTATGCAAATCTTTCGATATCTTTTTGCCCTCCCTAAATTATTCCTTTCTGTTCAGTTGTTTTTCCTCCTCTTTGCTCCTATTTTGATGCAGGTCGCTTACACTATTTCCAGTTTAATATCTAAGTGCTCGACGCTTCTCATACGCTCTATTGCCTCTTATTATTATCCATTGATAAACATGCCAAGTATATGGTGCATATTTGCCCACCAATTGAGTTTTCACATTTGCAGCATGAAATGAGACCCACGTTAATCTCAAATAGGAGGAATCTCGTGACTTCGTTGTTGAGAACATCGCTGTCTGATTATATCACTATAAAAAGCAACTGTTTATTTTTTGTCTGTCGATGTAGCTCTGGATGTCGCTCTTTCTTTGGACCTTTCAATGACAGTTTTCCGCGTTGAAGTCATGATGTTTTTTGTCGTCTTCTTTGTCGATTTCTTTCCTGTGGAGGATTTCTTCCCTCTGGGCATAGATCGCACGAACTGAAGTAGGCTGGTATCTTGCGTTTTTCCAGTTACGGTTGTCTGAGACTTTTGAGTTTCGACAGAAGATCCCGAAACTGGTATGGCTTCGGTCCATATACTTGACTGCGTTGCAGCTGAGGACAAAAATGCTGCTGTTGCTGTATGTGCTTCTACAAATTTCTGCTGGCAAACAGGATGCGGCTTTTCTGGTTCCATCTTTTTCCTGTAAGTTAACGCCTCGTTTACTTCGCAGAGTGCTCAGCAATTCATGAAGGCAACTGAAATTCATCGTTTCATATAATCCCTATTCATCTACATTACAATGTAATGATTTCATTCATAGAATAAGCACAAGGAGCTTGTTCCAGTTGCCTTTAGTAATGCAAGTCAATCACTCCTTTGCCTTAAAAGAACTGTTTTCCGTCGATGATAGTTGTTGATCCAGACATTATTTCTGTTCCGACAAACGCAACTACTTTTTGTAGATGCTGACATCCCGGCGGCCTTGTCGCTTTTCATATCCGAATGTTGCAGTTCATTGCCCCTTCATATTCTCTCTGTACTGAAATCCACTACGATTCGGCAGGGCAGTTAGTTACCTATAGCTCACTCAAAAAAAAAAACGCAGTGTTGAAAATTTCGGATTTGGTGCATGCGTTTTCTTTTATTATTGTGTTGTACTATCATCTTCAGTCTCAGCTTGAACAGTTTATTTTCAAATATGATATACCTATTTGTGCGACGTTTTCTTCGGCAGCAGGGAGGAAACCGTTAAATCGTTAATTCAGCGTACAAAGTGGGCATATAATGATTCCCCGTACATAACAAAGAGTGTGAAAAGTATTGAAATCTGCGCGAAAATTTAAGTTTTCCATGATCATAATACGACAAAGGGACAAACCACGAGAAGTGAAGGTTTAGCGAGGGCTTCGGACACTCAGGCATACGGGACTGCTACAGCTCTCAATAATATTTACTGTGCGTCATCCAGAATGTATTCTCAGAGTGTTTGCATTGGTAGCTTTATTATGTCGTACAACTTGGAAGAAGTCGCAAAAGTCAGTGCGCAACACTGCTCGTAAATGATTTTATGCGCTTAAATTAAACCGTTCAAAGTTCGCTTATGTATTGCTGGAAATTTTAAACCAAAGTCTTTTCTTACATTTCGATTTCAGTGACACAGCTCGTGGTGATTAGTTAGGGTCCTTTTCAAGAGGTTCTGGTGAAAAACGGATAGTCGATATGCTGCAGATATGCGTTGGAAGCTCTTTAACATTATTCAGCGAAGTTTGGTGCAGTTGATGTTCCCCGCCGTATCCTCTTTCATCATTCAATTTCAGATACTCCAGGCTATCTCAGCAATGTTCTACGAAAATTTCCGATGCAGAGTATTACTAAGTGATGTTTATGCCGGAGAAAGTCACAAGTGCATTCAATAAAAATGCGAAAAATATTTGCCTACTGAACTGCGGTTCCCTAAAAGACCGAATGAACAGTTTCCTCGAACTGCGAGATCCTGCCGGCATGAATAGAAAAAGATTCCTTGTCACATTCTTCTGCATGAGCCACGAATGTTTTTGTTTTCAAGCGGTAGAATATGCTCCGAAAGTCAAATGGATCATTTGAAAGTCTTTTCTCGCCGAAGAACGCCCTATTCGCTTTATCGCTACATTTTTGCACGTTCCGCTCTAATCAGAAAATTCCAGAAGGCTCTAATTTATGTACTGCTGCATTATGAGTAGACTCGAATATCTGAAACTGAATGACGAAAGAGGCTACGACAGGGAAGTTGGCGTTACTTCCTGCAGGGTGTCCTGCCAGCAATAGAAGTTTGCTACTGTTCTCCCAAAGCCATTCTTAGATGCCTTCACGCAACGAATGCCATTATAAATACCGGCGACGTCCTAAAAAGATGGCGTAAAACGATCGCGATAGTCGCATGTATTCCCTAAAATACAGCTGTCACTTCTGTATTAAACAAGATAAACTAAAAATAAAAATAAACCAGTATAAAGTGAATATATATTGCACCGTTTATGTTCAGCAACTGATCAGAGGTGTCTACTGTGAATGCTAACTTTTTGTTTTGCCAACCGGATGAATCTTCGCTGCGTTGAGTTGCTTGAGTTTCTTCAACAGTTGTGTGCTTTGAACGACGCACGTTCTTGTCGAAAGTATTCCGCAGTAGGCCGCCATGTATCTGGAGTTTTCTTTTGTCACGTTTGACTTGGGTTGCGCTTCTTCCAGTAACTTCTTTACCGCTTTTCTTCTGTCGATCCCGTGCATGTTTCAGTGCGTCTCTCACTTCCTTCACAAATGTTGCCTCCTTCACTGCTTCCTTATTGAGTTTGCGAACGTTTTCTTAAATATTCTGGTGGTCGTATGAGAGGTAAAGTCAGCTGTGGGTGATTATTTGAGACCATTATACGCAAAGCACGGATTTATAATGTGGTGAGGAATTACCGAACTTTTTTGTGAATGGAGTGTTTATTTTGAATGTACTATATTTACACACCGCTTCAGGGATTGTTTTTAGAGCGAGGACATTGCAAATGTGCTCTGAAAGTTATATTCCCCACTGCTTAATACGCCCAATCCAAGGACGTATGCGGATAATGTTTAACGAAGTACGATTTAGTCACTTATTCGTTTGGTTCTAAATCTGGTTTTTAAAGGCTAAACATTTAAGTGTTTTTTCAGCACCGCGTGGGTGCGGGAAATCAGACGACCCATTAAACTTATATACTGATCCTTTAAGTTCTGTCTTACGGGGCTGTTGTGTAGGGCGCCTGGTTACACGGGACGTAGTGTCGCAAGCATTCGCTCGCTCATGTTTTCGCGTAGCGTATGTAGCGCACCGATCATTGAAAACTTCATAACCGTCGTCTTACCAATGGCTTGCTGCTGCTGCTGTTGCTGCAATGTGGGAGGCATTTTTGAAGTTTCTCCAAGCCGTTCAACTCCCTCGCCGATTTCGTATGCCTGCAGTTAAAGTCCCTTGGAGAGAACGATTTTCTTTCACTTAGAAATGATTTTTACCGAAATATAGCTTAAGCGGCTTCTTAAATTGATATGCGCGTGAGCGACAGAAAGGGCTTTAAAAGAGCGAAAGAGCATATCTATGACAGTCGATCCTCATGTAGGTGTACTGTCCTCAGGTTTCACCTTTAAACCAAGGGAAATAACAGGCTAGCATTCTGCCATTCACGAAAAGTAGCGAGACGTCTTCTAGCTGACTCACATTCATTGTTCAGCGACCTTTACGTCATTCCGATATCTTCATTTCACGCTTGTATTGATCCCTTCCGCATCAGCCAAACTAGCGTCGTGGTAGAGAAACCTTTCAGAGACCCTTTTTTATGAAGCATGACTTATACCTTTCAATACGATAACGAAATGGGTCTTTCATCAGTGGCGACTTTCTCTTCAGCTTTGCCGAAAAACATTTAAACTTTAGAAAAAGTATCTGGAATCTGTTCATGTCACGTTTGCCTCAGGCCGACTTCTATAACCTCAGAGGATAAATCTTAGAAAATATTCCCACTGTCCGAAATACTCGCAAATACTCTAGAATACTGCCCATTCCAAAATGATCGCCATGTTGAATTCCTCGGAAATTGTATGAAGTGAGAAGTTCAAGTTTATAGATGGTTGCTGGAAAGCTTAGAAGCCGAAGTTTACTTCGTTCATTGTCGGGTCGAATTCAACGTGATCAGTTACTGCCTGTTCTCTGGGAGGGTCTCCTTCGAGTTCGTGGAACTGTAAAAGAATGAATGTTACGAAAACGACGAACTGCTCCTCCTCATCTGGAATCTTCTTGGCTAAGCGATCATAACTTCTGAATTCTAACGGAAAGCAATATTTTAGAAGAAACCATTAGCGCTCTTAGACTGGCGTAACCATTCAAGTCATGTGAATACTATTCAGCCAAGTAGAGCAGTCTAATCGTAGTATTTCCCGGTGTCGCTGTTCAGAAACATTGCACTGTTAAATGTGCCTCTCGCATGCATTTGCTTTCTCCGAATGATACCGCCTAACGGAACATTGTGCCTTAAGCGCAATGTTTCTCTATTTATGTGCTTAATTTAGGCGCGCTCATATACACATACTTGGGCGCAAATGCGCATGCACCCACACAGGCATAAATATATTCGAGACTTTTTGTTTGCAGGCTATAAATACATAGCGACTTGGTCAGGAAATTAAAATAGAAGCATGCGCTTTTGTAAGCTCACTGCCACTTCACCGCTGTCTTTTGAGGTGTAGGTAAGCTTTCGGGAAAGATCAGGGACTTGTTCCATTACAGATAAAAGCGTTTATAGAAGCAGTTCATAGATCGGGCACTGCGTTACAAATAAATGTACCGTAGTGAAGACTGGTTTGTGTTCTATAACGAGAGGTCCTTTGAAATTGAATTGTGCGACATCAAAATTTTCCGGAAGATATTTGTCTTTTTGACTGGCGTGAGGTTCCGCCTTCCTCGCATTTTCGATGAGACTTTGTGGTACGTCATCCTCCGTCTCACCAAGCGATCCTAAATGATTTCGGATGGATACTTCCCATCGACACTTATGTGCACTATTTGTATTCACTATATTCTTATTGAATGCTTCGTATTCTAGTTCAACATAGTTTCCTATAATGTTGTCCCCATATTGCTTTTTCATTGATGATTCCAGTCGAAACAGGATCGAAACTGAAGTTGGATGCACGAAAAGGATTTTTTTCTGCCATAATTTTTGTCACCCTCACCTGGCTCATTCGGGCGCACCCATGGGTTCACAGATGAGTCCCCAAACCCATCAAAGGGGGAAAACAATACGCGCACGCAGTTGCATTTCAGTAACGTTGCACATGGCTGGAATGGAAATCTTTTCGAATTTCCAGTGCACGAAGATTCATACGCACTAAAAATCGCAACGTGAAAGTCCATATGTTTTAGTTTTTCTTTTATAGGAGCAAATGTATTTCTTGGCTGCTGGGTGAAAACTACCTAAATAGACAGATTGTATGCTGAAGTAAATGAGAATAAAAGAATGAACTTTCTGGAGCTTAAGGTTGCAACAGGGCTTGGTCTGAGGAGCGCTAAAAGTTCTTTGTTTCTTGTGCATGAAGTTCCTTGAGGTAATTAAATGTTTGATGCGCATTCCTCTCGCTCCAAACCACAACATCAAAATGGAAGAGGGAAGGTAAGTTCGTATGCAGGTAACCAGCATATTTTTCTCTTCCTTTTTAGTCATGAGTACGTTCTAATAAGGTGAACAGAACTCCTCCTCGAAGCAGCCGACCTCGGACGTCTATTTCTAAAATGCAAATACTTATGCATATTGACCTCGCTTGAAAGGAAGTAAACGATTTTTGGGCCTGCTGCTGAAGCGTCACCATGAAAAATGGGCAGATCGATTGAACTTTAGTAACGTCGAAACCATATTGGAAACATGAAAATTTGTTCGTTCATTCTGGAATCGAGTTTTCTATCTTCCTTCCATTCCACAATTCGGCGCCTTTTCATTTAATGGTCTCTTTCGGAAATAGCAAACCTTGGAAAGCAGGGGGATGTTCGCGGTGGGTAGATGATGCAGATGCGGAAGAACGATTCATCTCACTTCTGTTAAATTTTTCTCAGAATAACAATAGCAGATACAATGACATGCAAAAGTGGCCCCAAATTACACGATGGGCGACTCAAATATGCATTTCTAGTTCGTTTTATTTTCAGATCATATTTAAAAAACATTTTTCTCGGAAGGAGGGTTCCTTTCCGCGTGATTGTTTCACCCGTAAGTGACATTAAGCACCATCTGCAATTCTTTTCTTACTTTGACTGAAATTTGTCGGAAACGCACAGCCGGTTGCCTTACCGTTGCTTCCAGACTTTCGACAAAAGCAGCAGCAAATCGTAATTGCTATAACTGCAGCGATACATAGAATTCCCAAAGGAACAGCGAATGCCAGAGTTAGGATAAAGCTGCAAGATGTAAACAGTTTGTTAAGTTCCTGTCATTATCAAACTGACTAACTTTCATGATCTGCTGGCCATCATTCGATGCATTAATAAGCATGAAATCATTGTCGTATAGTGCTTTCGAAACCTCAGAAAAAACGGTTCCAAATGTTCGCGGTTCCAAAAAGAAACTGGATCCGAATGCGCGGATATATGGCGGCCTTCGGTTCTATATGGACGTTCCTATGTGAAACTGAATCATCTCGATTGTTGTGCTTATTGACACGACCTAATCAACTTGGCGATATACCAGCGATTCCTTCAGACGTCGTTGATTATCATTACAACACACTATAATATCCAACCTCCTCATTGCTTCGCCATTTTCGGGGTAACCGCTGCTGTTGCGTTGAAAAACTGTGCACAGAGATAGTAGCGTTTTAATGCATAGAAAACGCAAGGATTGAGAACAGCTGAGGCCCTTCATATCCTCAGCAAGAACTCCTCACCTAAACTTCTCGTCCAATTCACTGCAGTAGCTCTTGGTGCTCCAGGTCCGTGTTGAATTTCAAAGGGCATTTACCATTATGAGTTTTACCGTTATCAAACCCAACCCACTCACCTTCACTGCACGCCATTGATCCTTTTCGCTTGACACGGAGATTGAACTGGCTAATCAAAGAACCCCAAAAAATGCGGGAGAGAGGGAGTTGTTCCGAAGAGAATTTTCCTTCCTCTTTTCAATTCTCGTTCTTGGCGGTTTTCTAAGGCGATCCAGTGCCCTCCTCGTTCGTTATTGAGGCGGTCATCTGATGAATATTGCGCTGATCTCACTAATTGCATCTTTTTATGTGTCTGCGGAGAGGAGAGAGCTTGGGGTTTTTTGCTTGGAACTTCTTGGTTAGGTTTCAGTTTCTTGGGCATATAGTTTGGAATGTTAACACAATATAAGCGAGGTAATGATGGCTCCTTGTTGTTATTCTTTCTGCAGGCTCAACATCCTCACTGTTTTTTGTCTGACATCATAAAGTAAAGTAAAAAAAGACTGCGCGAGGAGAAAGAGGTTCGCCTCAAATGATCATTCAAAGTTGCGCTCATGCAATGGGATCTCCATTTTTGCGCAACTCTCAGATTCAGTGCTTCGTTATTGCCCTTTTGTCGCGAAACGCGAGATGCGTCAGCGCGGTTCATTGCAGTCAAAATGCGGCAAAAAAGGACTAACCGTCTCAGCGGCGCCTGTAACGATCAGAAACGATAAAGAGCCTAATGCAAATGAAGATGCACCCAGCGGGCGTTTCAATGGAAAAAAGGGCACGTTACATTCATCACCGAAAATGGTCAATGGAAAAAAGGATACGTTACATTCATCACCGAAAATGGTCAATGGAAAAAAGGATACGTTACATTCATCACCGAAAATGGTCAATGGAAAAAAGGGTATGTTACATTCATCACCGAAGATGGTCAATGGGATAAAGGGCACGTTGCATGCATTAGCAGAAAATGGAGGGCGGAGCGAGGAGATCAGCGAAAGCTCTCCTAGCAAGGACTCGTCAGTCGGACGACATTGAAGACGAGGGTAAGGCCCCTCGTAGGGAGCTCAGGAGAGCTCCGTACTAGCGCCCTTCAAGTGGTTCTCCACTACGTGGAGTTATTTGTTATTCGCATATCGAATCGCTGTCAACGCTGTACTCCCTCTGTATAATATCCAGCTGCCACGATCACGGCTGCATCGGCACAGCATATTGCTGAACACAAGTAAGTGAGATACGTTTGAAATAATTTCATTTTACTTTGTTCAGTACATGGGGCTCAAGCCACAGCGTAACCATAACTAAGTATGGCATCTGCTGCGTATCAAACCTCCATTCGCGTGAAGGTTAATTTGCTGAAGGCAGTCATGAAGAACATCAATTTTCCTGACTTGCGCGTGCTCGCGGAACAAGCCGACCCGCAAGCAGCGTTCAAAACTGCCCTTTTGCAAGTGGAGGCAGCAATTCGAAGACTACAACGTCACATTTCTGACGTCGAGGCTGATCATAGTGCTTGGCTAGAATACATGAAGCAGCTACGCGCGGCCGCTGAGAAAGCGAATGAAGCTTCAATTTACCAAACTCTGGCAGAGGCGCCAGATAGTTTCCTCATTGTGATCAGTGAGGCTAAAAACGTATGCGATGACCTAGTCACGGCCAAGTTGAATCTTGAGCTCCACATAGCTCGACCCACCTCGCCAGCTGGCAGCGTCCTTACAGGAAACAGTACGCCTGCCCAGCAACCGCAGCAACAGATGTCCATGAACGCAGTGCAGCTGCCAAGATTGCAGATTGCGAAATTTGACGGACAGCATCACAAATGGCCACAATTCTGGGCCACATTCCTGCACGTAGTTGACTCACAACCACTCGCAGAAATTGAGAAGCTTTCTTATCTGCTGTCCTTTCTAGAAGGCAAAGCACTAGAGGCAGTAGGCGGATTCACAATAGCGCCCGAAAACTACGAAGCCGTCAAAACAACGCTCCAGCAACGATTTGGGAGATCCGAATTGCTGTTGAAGTCACTCTACGCGGAACTACATGACGCAGCATCTCCCACAAAGGATTTCGAGGAATGCGTTGCGAGTGTCGAGCGCATTCTACAACAACTGGAGCAACAGGGAGAAAACATCGACAACTCGCAAACCGAGCTTTGCATTGAAAAAAGGCTACCACGTTGGGCTCTGTTGGAAGTCGAACAAGCTAAAGAAGCCGATGCAGCCTGGAGCGTCCGAAAATTGAGGACAAACTTCAAGCTATAGTGCGCATCAGGGAGAACATGCGAACGGCGGCCATAGGGAAACCGACGCATGAGGGCCGGCAAGCCCAAAGGCAGGCAGGAAGGCGAGAACAGAGAAATCTTGGAGGTGTAAAACTGGAGGAAGGTTTACATCACACTTCTGCACTACCGCAGTAGCGAAACGACAGACCAAAGGGAAAGACAGACGGAGCGACCTTACTCGACAGGTATGTGCGTTTTGTTGTGAACCACATTGGGCCGATAGTTGTCCACGGTTTACCACTTTGAAGGAGCGGTTTGACCGCGCTCGCCAATTACGCCTTTGCTTCAAGTGTCTCAGAGAAGGTCATAATCAAAACGATTGTACACGAAATGTCTCCTGCTATCATTGCAAGCGCAAGGGACATCCTACGGCACTTTGTAAAACGTGGCATCGATCGCAACAGGGAAAAGAGGAGAATCCCGTCGGTGAAACCCACACTCAGACGATTCGCACGGTGGCGGCTATTGCGACACCCGAACAGCAAGAGCGAGACAAAACGGTATTACTCCTATCTACCTTCGTGGAGGTTAGAGGCGACGCACCACACACAAAAACGATCAAGGTGCCCGTGCTATTCGATGTTGGGAGCGAACGCTCATTCATCACGGAAGAAATAGTCCAGCAATTGGGCATCGAAGTAACACACAAGGAACCATTGATTGTTGACGGATTTGGTGGGACGCACGTTACCCACTGCACGTCTGCGCGCGTCAAACTAAAAATGAAGCGCACGGATGGACGGTTCTTCACGATGTTCGCGAACTCGGTACCAAGACTGGTTAGCGAAATCGCAATCGCCAAACTAACGGAAAAAACGTTACGGCGCATCCGTTCAACGCGGAGCATCACCCTACCGACGGTTACACTCAAGCCGCAGATCCTTGTCGGTGCTGATTATTTCCACGAAATCTTCAGAGGAAGTGCCTCAACAAAATTACCGTCCGGATTTCATCTGATACGCACCTGTCTCGGCGACATGATCAGCGGACAGGGGCGCAGTGTTCGGCACGGTACCCCTTCAAAGATCAAGCCTGCAAATCGCTGCTGTTGCAACGTGGCCAGTGCAAAGGACGAGCTAGAAAAGTTCTGGTCGCTGGAACTTGTAGGAGTTAGGGACCCTCCTTTACAAACGGAAAGCAAAGAATTTGTGAATCACCCGGCAGACCAGAATCTGCAGGCAGAAGAAACAGAGGAAGCGGAAGAAACCAGAACCAAGCCTGAAACCCACAGGACAAGGTACGCGCACGCGCTATCAATCGTGCTAGTGATACTATTTGCCACTTTTGCACTGACGAGCAGCGCCCCGACGAACTTACAGTTTCACGTATGCGCAAAATACGGCCACGGCTTATACGTGAAGATACCAGATAAGCTAAATTGCAAAGAGGTCCGTGAGGAAATGCACAGCTCCTCGCAAATCGTAGAAGTATTGAACAGAGCGTTCATTACGGCAAACGCCACCTTCTGTGCGAAAGTACTGCGCACCGTCTGCACGAAGTGCTTCCTTCGATGGAGTCTAGCAGTTACGCGTGATGAAACAACGGTCCAGAACATGACGGCATCACAATGCATGGAGATGAGACGGTCGCAACAGCTCAATGGCATCCGACTCGAACAAATCGACGCAAACCGATGGTCGTCTAAACAGCCGACTGAATATAGCTACGGCTGGATCGGAACCCGATGTCATACAACCACTAATTATCGTATGGAGCAAGGAGTAATCAAGTTCTACGACGGTTTAAGTCGCACATCAGGATGCAATAAAACTCTGGGAAAATGCATCACAGCCACGGAAACGATTCTGTGGGATCCATCCGAATTGGCTGATCGGTGTCCATACAGAACGCTGGGGAAGGCGAACGCTCAAGTATCACATCGATTTGTCACGATTCCAACAATGCAAGCGGTATTCGTCAGAAGCAAGAAGATGCAGAATGATACGAGCCTGGACACTGTGTGCAAGTTTCGGAGAGCCGAAGTAATGAAAAACGGAGTAGTAATAGAATTCAGCCCCGAGGAGCAACCTCCCAGAGAGACATCAAACGGAATCCTCAGTAAAAGAATATTGTTCGTTGAAGAATTGCCAGAAGAAATCAACAAGAAGAGTGACGCCTCAGTGAATGCTAAGCTGCAGTTTTTATGGAATAGCCTCAGAGAACGGGAACAACGAATAACTCAAGAGATTCGACACAGAATTTGCGAACAGCATAATCGTATGCTTTGGCTCATTGGAGCTCTCAGTAGAACGGATCCAACTACAGCAGCGCGAGTACTCCTCAGACGGATGGATATCGCCGCAGAAAATATCGGAGACCTGTTGAAAGTGTTCCCGTGCAAAAAGCTGGAAGTTTCTCAAGTTTTCGCGAATCACGAGGTTCAAGGCAAGTGCTATCGAGATCTTCCGGTACGATACAAGGGCAAGATCTTATTCGTGCATCCGAGGTCGCGCGAAATCAAAGCAGTGTCAGAAGAACTTAGTTGCAGAGAAATCAGGATGAAGCAGGATCGCGAAATCACTGAAGAATGGGCGCTAGTAACCGAAGAAAGGGAACCAATCTTCGACGCGCCACCATTTGTGGATATTTCCGAAGAAAGGCTTCAGTGGGTGCTGGGAATGATCGACAAGAACTCACAAGCATGGGAAAGATCCACAGAAGAACAGGGGAAGTCTACGGCCGACGCCATAAGAGACGACGCGGAAGAAATCATCGAAGCGGCCAGCGATGCATTCCAAAAGTCGTCCACAGCGCTCGCAAGAGAACTCGAGGACATCACCTTCCGTTGGCGATGGATCGTCGGAGGAGCGATCGCGGCTGTACTAGCAGTTGGGTGTGCAGCTGCAGCAATATTTCTCTATCCAGAGTATCTGATATGCGCGGCACGATGCTGCTGTGTACGGTATCGACGCCAGGAAAGAAGCCCGAGCCTAGCCTCGCCCCAAGGGACTGAGCCTCCAATGGAATTACGCAGCTTTGAGCCGATATGGATGCCCCCCACTAACGTCAGGGGCCGCGGAGTGTCGCGAAACGCGAGATGCGTCAGCGCGGTTCATTGCAGTCAAAATGCGGCAAAAAAGGACTAACCGTCTCAGCGGCGCCTGTAACGATCAGAAACGATAAAGAGCCTAATGCAAATGAAGATGCACCCAGCGGGCGTTTCAATGGGAAAAGGGCACGTTACATTCATCACCGAAAATGGTCAATGGAAAAAAGGATACGTTACATTCATCACCGAAAATGGTCAATGGAAAAAAGGATACGTTACATTCATCACCGAAAATGGTCAATGGAAAAAAGGGTATGTTACATTCATCACCGAAGATGGTCAATGGGATAAAGGGCACGTTGCATGCATTAGCAGAAAATGGAGGGCGGAGCGAGGAGATCAGCGAAAGCTCTCCTAGCAAGGACTCGTCAGTCGGACGACATTGAAGACGAGGGTAAGGCCCCTCGTAGGGAGCTCAGGAGAGCTCCGTACTAGCGCCCTTCAAGTGGTTCTCCACTACGTGGAGTTATTTGTTATTCGCATATCGAATCGCTGTCAACGCTGTACTCCCTCTGTATAATATCCAGCTGCCACGATCACGGCTGCATCGGCACAGCATATTGCTGAACACAAGTAAGTGAGATACGTTTGAAATAATTTCATTTTACTTTGTTCAGTACACCTTTCCTGCTTTATCAAAGTGTAGGCTGCAGTTACATTTCTGATATTTTTCCATTGAAGCAGTCGCTTCGTCCTCGTTTATTATACTCTACTGTGATACAGATTCCTCTCTTCCTATGTTCATTGGAAATGTTGAACGCTTCAGTGGTCGCAAAAACACGTCACTGATTATGAAAATGTCAAACAGTCGTTTAGCCACATTCAGCGTTTTTACCATTGAGGATTGGCTTCCAGCAAGCGCAAAGCTCAAATTCCAATTTCTCCACTAATATGCAGTCTCCGTTGTCGACTACGATTTAGCAGCCCAAGTTTGACTTTCCCAGATTCAGTGGTCATGGTAGCGTGCAAAGTTTTCCTAAAACTGAACGAGGATTTATGCACGTGTGTAATGCTAACGTTAAAGAGTCGCAAGTATACCAAGGGAATAAATCGAACAAACTGAACAGTAACCACGACTACTTGCGAGCATAAATACTGAGTACGCCAAAGTGATACTGATTTTCTAATGGAATGTCTCATGACGAAGGGAAAGAGCATATCAAGTTCTTTCTTCAATCCACCTTACACTCGAATAAATGTAATACATGAAGTGGCTCACTTTAACCTTCGTTGACGCAGTGCCTCCTCGCTGTGAGTCATTGAGTTGTCCGTATTGGAGCTGTCCGCTCTTTTCTTGATCGTATGGATTATTTCTTCGTGCTCACACAGCACACATGCCGACTTATCCCAGCCCAGCTTATAAAGCATAAATCTCTTTATTCTGAAATATTTCGACAAGTTGGCAAACAGTTCAGTGATTTTGGTAACTAATAAACTATTGGCTGATTGTATTGCATCATGTCTTTGAAAGTAATGTGCGCTATATTTTCGTGCAGTTAGTTTTTTACACTGTCCGCTTGCACTCTTTACTTATTTATGTTTCCAATTCGCGTTTTCTTTGGACCACAGAATAAGAATCCAAATTTGAGGAGTGCTTCTTGTGGAGCGTTCTTGTTAGACGCTGCGCATCACTATCAAGATGCATTTGCACTGCATTTCTGTCGTATTCATACCGTCGTGCGCAGATCAGTTCGTATCCTCTAATATGACAAGTTGTCGGTCGGACGTGTGTGGAAGTACTGCGAGCAGTGATGAAAAAAATGGCTGCAGAGAATTGGAATTTTTCATTAACTGTTGAATCATTAATGTTCAATCCTATGATCTGTCTGCTAAATTTCAGACAGTTGTTTAACTCGGCTTGTTATCAGCCTTCCGCCGTTATCTGCAGCGAAGTCGAGGGCCACCGTTTTTCAGGGCAATGCGTCACATCTGATACGTCGTGTTCTCGGGTCAGGAATACTCTTTTACGTGAACGCCACATGTGCTGCTTCCGTGAAGTATTGATTCGGAATTTCTAATCTTATGTTATCTGCAAGTTCATCTTCTAGCGATCTTGTACTTCGTCTTCATTCTTGAGGTTTTCATTCGTTAAATTAATGCTCCTTGATGATTTCGTCTTCGTGCTGCATTCAGCTCAACTTGTTGATCCACTGCTTCCACTGTGATATACATACTGTGCTACTTCTCTCTGATTTTCTAGTGCTGCTCGTCATCGCATATTCCGCATTGGTTAAGTGGTTTCAGGCTTCTGTGAAAGTTGATGAGTGCTACTGTTTACTTTCAGTGAAGGTTTCATGCGGTATTGCCAATAGACGTTGCGGGATGCTTCCGGGGAATTTGAGGTTGTGGCATACTCAAGCTTTTGTTCTGATGTAATACCCATTTAAAGCGGGAGTAATCTCAAATGTTGAAACTTGATTTAAAAATGCTCTTTGAGGAGTCAGGGTTGTCATTAAGGCAGTTTTCGCTCATGATTTCCATCAGCGGTCACCAACAGCAAAAAACGCTGTCGTCGTCCCATGGCACTATCTCGAATTCCTGCTGGAGTGCATACTGGCTTTTTTCATTGGTATTTGCCATAGGCCAGCGCATTTGGTAACTAAGAAGGACATGCCGCCTAAACAATGCTTCTTAAGAAGACATCAAACATAAACAATACACAAAAAGCGACCTCGCAGAACGGTTCACGTACTTCGGACCTTCTGATGCGTATCATAGTGCTGAAGAATGCCTCGAGTTCACATTCAATCAGTTCAAAATCACTCAACTGAACTTCCAATATGAATAGCCCTTCCTTCACTCAATCTTGATTTATATCCACTGAATGTTCTGAGAAGTTGTACAACTTTCTTTCTTGTTTGGGGGAAGGTTGGGCAGGAACTGGAGATGTGAGTTAACGAACCAGTCGCTTTGCGAATAACCAAATTGAGTCCTTAAAGTGGGCAGACGTTTTACGTAACCATCATAGTGGAGGCTCTCAGTAATGCATCGCAGTGCCATTTTTTTAACATGCAAGTAGTCCAAGCAATGCCTCATTCTCTCATTTTCTGTCCAAATCGTCTTTGACAAAAAAAGAACGAAATTATATCATCGAAAAAATCCTGTTCAACTCTTTTTGGCCTCAACTCGTCACTTCCCTATCTTGTCTGCTGAGCTCTGTACTTCAACCTGTACATCTGAGTCGCTTCGTTATTCCACATGCGTTGCTATATAACCCTCCGTCCAGACCATGCCTACCAAAAGGGTCTAAGCTAGCTGGTAATTTCGACGAATATCATCAAACGAAAAGTTGAGTGAGCCCACATTTGTTCATTAGAACTCACCTATTGTTGCATTGTTGAAAGAGCAAACTGAGTTTCCCGTTACAGTAAATCAAGCGAGAATTTCCATTCGAAACATTGAGAAGCGCCATCGTTTCGTGATGCATTGCAAAGCTTTTCACGCTCGATGCATATAACTGTTTGTTGCATATATAAAAAATGTGCGATCCTTTAGAAGTTAGCTGGAAAGGCCATTAGGTTAACGTGTGGAAGGATGTTTGGTTTGGAAAGCGTTCCGAAAGCATCAGTTAATGTGGCAAGGTGCACAAATCGCTAAATGTTTTGAGCAGCAGTACTGTCCCAGAAAATAGCAACATCAGCACTTGGGACGAAATAAAACGACAGACTGTCAAGTCACTGCTAAGTTCGGTTCCCGGAAATCGCTTCAAAAGACCTAAAAGCGAAACTTTTCGAGGAATACTAGTAGAGCCTGCAGATCGTGCAGTTTCGAACATCTCTCTATGTACAGATCATATAAATGAATTAAACAACACCTTGAAGGGCGGTTTCCTTCTAGAAAAACGTTTTGCTTCTAGCACGACAAACAGTTCGTACTTTGGCTCAAATTCTCGAATTAGGCAAGTATGCTGGGTGCAATTTCTAGCACCAACCAATAGCACTCAGTGCTATGAACTCGAAATTGGTGTTAACTTTTGCATGTCACAAACAAATACACACCTGTAACTCTGCGTGAGGCATGGAAGATACTGAAGAATGCCTAAAAAACTGGAACTCGGCGGTTCACTAAAGAATAGCGATGGTATATCGAAAACAGCCCCTAAGAAATTCACCGATCCTTTAAAAATATTTCAGAATGTTTAATTTTGAATCTTTCCAGAATATCAGGATTAAATCCCTCTCACACTGCCGTTTTCGGTCTTTAGAGAGCCATATTCCAGGTGTCTCATTCCTAATACATTTTATTCTTCTTTGCATTATGTCTGCATCGTGCTCCAGGCTAAACCCAAAACAGTCGGATAGGCAGTTGAACTTAGGAGCGTGTTCAATTTATTCGCATACGAAACTGTAATTGCACAGAACGTCCGACCCCAACAGATCTTTTATGGATGAAGTCGCTCAATCGATTCGCAAATTACATTCCCATAGTTTTTCTTCGACACCAGCTATGTAACAAGAATTAACTTGCTTTGGCTGAGTTTTTTCCTACAAACGCGCATTCTATAGTTTTACGCAGTTAATAGTGCGAACTTGTTACGCTTCATGACCTTTCTTATCTTGATGTTAAATTTTTCAGTCATTCCCTCCTATCAGTGCAACATATGAGAAACGAACGTGAACCTCTCTCTGCTCACAAAAATAACTCTTCATTCACTGACTTCACGCATTCCACTCATTTCATTCATTCATTAGAAAGCTAAGAACTCGACAAGAGTGGTCTGTCATTCTCAAAGCTTTTTTTTACCACTCTGCAATGTCGCTTTAATTCGGTTCTTTGTAATGACGACCCTTCAATAATTACCACCTTAAGTAACGTTTTGTTACTAGTAGCTCTACTCTCAAATACTGAACGCTTTTTTGGAACAAATTCTTCATTATCATGTAGGTGTGAACGTCGGTGTTGTCGCTAGTCTCGATACCGGCGAATGCGGGCAACGCTCAATCTCAGAAAAAGCAAATTTGGGTCAGTGCAGATCACAACTCCCAAAAGGTGCCAGTCTACATTTGGTGCGAATTTATGCGATGGTATGCTGCACCACCTTGTGGTCCATGTCGGACTGCATTTCTGTGCCTCATTTGATATGGTAGCCGTTGCACACACCACTTCGCTGTCTATGAAACTCCGATAAAGCACAAAAAAGTGCAGCAGTTTTGCGCAGCAGTTGCATGTCTACTAATATCCAGGGACAATAAAATAACGGAAAAACTATTCATCAAGTAATATTAAATCTTTAAGTGCGATATCTGAAAATGACTTTTCGAATAAGACTGAAATGGATTTTCGCGTTGACCGCGAAGTCGGCGGCAATCATCGCAGGACGTCAAAGAATGCTAGTTTTGATTCAATACCGATAGCGAACCGTGTTGAACATATTGCCACGGAAACACGACATGGTAGTGCTATCAGGGTGCACCATTGTCCCCACTAGAGCTTTTTCGTTCTCCTTGCACTCCTCTTCGTCAAACGAAATCAAAAGTCTAACAACTCCTCGGCGAGTTTGAAAACCTTCCGCGTTGCGCTGGCGGTGAAATTGCATAGCAACTTCAGTTACAATAATCCGAATGGGTTTATTGCTTGCTACTGTATTCTCATTGCAAATGAACAAACAGAAAATCCATGGAGTCTCATTCCCACGAAACTACCTTAAGAATATGCTGGCGTTTAATGTCTCCTGAATTCTCTTGCTGCAACTCTAGTTTTCCGGTTGGTTACTCCATCCCTCTGAGTTAACAGCTAATGACACATCGAAGTAGGCCTTTTGAATTAGACTTGCATGATTGCCTCTGTACACTGAGACTAGCGGTAAAACGCGAATTCGTCTTTTTTTATCCTTGCTTAAACTGGTGCGTTATAAACACTGAAAAAACTATGAGGAGCATATGTTTTCTAGCCCCAAGCGAAAGGAAAAGTGAGCTAAGGTGGTCAAGATGTGCGTTAATGCTAGCGGTATGGGATGTGACGCTAATCCCGTATAGAGTGGGAAATGTAGGTATCATAACCAAGCGCATCCGCACTAGGGATGCGAAGACATCTATCTTCCTCTTCGGAAAACGATTATCGCCAGATTCCCACTGCTGACCTCGACTGTAGTTAAGACAGTTCGCAAACTCCTTCTCACAGTTTTCTCGATTTTTCCAACCACTTGACAAAAACGACTCATACGGGTTCCTAAGTAAACGGTCTTGGATAGGACCTTACGAATTAGTCTTAATCAGCAGTTGGTGTCTTGCAACAGTGCTCATAAGGTCGTTCCAGATTTCTGCAAAACTTAAAGACGCGCATCTGATGTGGAACCTGTTTGACTGCTAAATACTAACGTTTAGGAAAATGGATTCTACGCTGCCGCCAAAAAATTCGGTTAATCAGCAGTGAGTAGTTGTCAGCGATGATAATCTCGAAAGTATGAAATTTTACAAGGAAATCATCGATGAATCCTGTGCGGACATAGTTCATGCAACGATGCAAGTCACTCGAGCAGTCCGTTATATGTAAAAGATCTTCGTGGCTGTCGCGGTATACCCATACATTGTTCGCTTCGGATCTACTTCGACGAAATGTTTGTAATACTGAAAAGGATGCTTCATTTTGCACAATGCAAGTTGAAGTGAAGAAAAAAGTCGGGCACGACACAATTCAAGAGCAGCAGCATTTCATGACGCTTCTTATCAAGACGGTTTCCGCGTCACTTCTGCATAGTTCAGCTTTTCTCCCCTCATCTGATATTAGTATCCCGCCAGATTCCGCTTCAAGGCCAAGCCCTGTCCCGGCAGATCTTGTCCTTTCCACGCATATTGTTGCGCAGCATTAAACAACCCACAGAAATATACTGGAAATGATTTTACATGAAAGAATCAATGGAAATGAGCGATTCTCTTCGCGAGCAAATTCATGTCAAGCAAAACAGAAGCAAAATTCAAATTCAACCTAACCTAACGGTTAAAATATCTCGGCTATGGGTGTCCATAACAAGTTCCTCTAACTGCGACAACTCTTTGCAGTCCAGCGGGGGTAAGAATTCTTCGTCAAGGTATTCTCATTTAGCACGGTTTAAGCCATCAAGTGCTAGATCACTGGTCCTCTTAAAGCAGCGTGGGACACATAGTAGAAGCTCCATAATTTATAATATTCCTGACGAAAAAGGAACTGCTATATATTTACGGACGGCCCGTTGAGGATTCCAAAACGCTGATTATACACGAGCGCATGCAGTATGCTGCATGCGCTCGTGTATAATCGGTCAAAGCTGCATTATACATCTCGAGGTCCCTTTGCATGACGTTTCGAAATTGCATGGGGATCATTGATCGCAACTGAGTCCTAAATGGATACAGACCCGTGATTTACTGCTCGCGAAAGAGCTGTTGACACACCTCTTGTGGCTGCTAACAGCGCTATTATAAGAGATCCTGCTCTAAGCTGACTGAAAGGGCAGAGGAATTCATGCTAAAAGGAGCATCTAACTGTGCGGCGATTGATTCTACTGCATTTGAGTCAAACCAAAGTGCACTACGGTTTTCTGCGTCACAAGAAAACTGAAGTCAGCCTCGCCTTTAGTGATCCCGTGCGAGTGTGCTACTGAGTCTTTTGACTCAGTGAAATGGTATAATATTCGTTTATATCTAGTGCACTGTGCTCGAGATATGCTGCTCTGGTTTTCATGTGGTAGTGGTGCTAAGCTCGAAATACGCACTGCTACATTTTTTTTTCGTACACTTAGTTATGGTGCAATAATATTTCAAAGGCCGCTTCAGTGGAGTAAAGGGACAACTTCGAGAATCAGATGCGTAGAGGAAAAGGTAACTGGGAGAATAAATCCGCGCATACGGCTTAGTCTCGTATATAAAATGTGCGGCATTAGCTCTTGAACTGGGGAGCTGTTGAATAGCTCCTGAATGAGAAAGCATATACATCTGCCGAACATTAGAACTGGAGCCCTTAGTACGTTCACCAACAACGAACTTGTATTAAAAGCAGCGAAGATAGCTGAGAAGTGACAAGTTGGAAACTCAGTCGTCGTAAACAAGACCGGTTGTGCCATCTATGTTACTATAGAACTACAACAGTTAACAAACCTCGCCGAGTCTGAACACTGAATGGGACCTTTGATGCCTAACGGTGCTCTAAAGAGCTAATCCCGCAGCATAAGAGAACAATGAAGATGATCATTTAGGTTAGTTGGTCTTTTAGTAAATTATGCTAGTTAGGGATGCTGATGACAGATAAATATATGCTGAAAATTTTGAGAGTATCATAAAACGAGGATCTGTGGGTTCACGTCACCGCAGTTTTTTTGTAGAAGTCAAACGCCATCTCCAAAAGCTTATAAAATCCTTTATTGCTAACCGATTTCCACAAGTGCAATACACTTGCACATGTTCACGGATCTCAGGTGGCAGGTAAAGCAACTCACATCTCATGGCAGTTATGATGCAAAAGATTCGCTGGCAGTGTATTCGAACTTGCCCATCCATATGTTCTGCCAATTAATTTACCTCACAGCACCTGTTTTTTGCTATTGTAAAAAATATGAATTCTTTTTTACAGCCAAAGATGAGTGCAGCCACATGCAGTAAGCAAACGCGGCGCATCCTCGAAGATCGTGTTAAGGAGAATTGCGAGCAAGTTTATTCCCTCTATGGGCACCTCAGAAGGTTTAAAAATTAAATCAGTTTGTCTGAACAGCTGTCAACTTACTGCAACTTACTTTTGGTCTTTCTGCTGTGGCAGTTTTCCTCTCCCCAAAGGAAAACATTTCAAGCAAACCTTAAATACAAAAACAATTGTGTACTTCTGTTGCTTACAAAGAGTGTACTCTCATAATAATTGCTGTAAACTGGAGCGCACATGAGAAGATAAAATTAATGCCTGTGCAAAGTGTGTCAAGTTTTCTGGGTGAAAGCATAGGAATTATAATGAATCGGAAAATTTAGACCGAGTGATACTAAAATATGCTGACAGCAACACTGCTCTTTTAGCTCAGAGTCTCTCCGTAATTAAACTGTACCATTGTCTTTGCATGAAATGTTCGCTTGTTCCTTCAGCACATAACACAGCGATTCGATAACCGATGGAGATTCCCATATTCTGAAATTGTTCAAGCTCTGCAACAACGGATATGCACTCATTGAAAAGCATTAAACCCCGTTTCGTAGGCGGTAAGCGAACTTAGGTTTTTGGTGTATGAGTGACGGCATTCTAAAGGTCGACAAATTTGACATCTGTGACGTAGGTTTGCAAAGAATGTGACGAATGAATTGAATGATTTCAGCAGAAGATCGATATTAAATTCTCAATAATTTCTTTATAGTTCGTCTCATCGTTTTATGTAAGGGTACAGATTTCCCGCATCAGCGTCATAGTACACCAGAATAAAACAAAGCAACGTTTCGATTTTGCTTTAAAAAGGTTCATTTTAACGTGAGCTCACAGTTTCGATATTCGTTGTCATGAGCGTTTGCAAATTTTTGAAGCCTTCACCTAGAACAAGCGCTTTTCGCCGTGATAGTCAGAAGAGGTCTTCTTTCTATCACAATTCCATATAAACATATGTTTTCTCCTGTCCTCTTCCTGAATTCCTTGAAGAACATCTGTACTGCACAAGTTCGTTACTAGGGGAACGGATCCAAGGAAAAAAAGAAGAAAAGGCGGCAACTTAAGTCGCGCTTTTCCTTAGGTATCGAAAACCTTTGCTTATTTGAGACGACTTTGTCGTAACGGTGGCAGCTCCTCTGGAGTCACTCCGCTCCGACTAGCCTTGAGAGCGCATGTTGCAGCTGTCATACCTCAGGTTCCCACCACAATGTGCTAATACTGTGGGAAATATGAATAGCTTTTGATGACAGTAAAACGTGAGACAGTCAGCGCCGGATCTTCCAGCATTAGTGCCATTCATGAATTGAAGCACACTTCAAGCAAACAACTCACTTATTTATTGGCTGATTTGCATTTCTTATTGTTAAAGTTTTCTCGAGTTCAAGAAGCTCATCATCTGTGAACGCATCCAACAGAATTTCCCGTTCGCATCCAGAAAACTGAAAACTTGAGCTGTGCTTTTAAGTGCAACAATATAGTAACAACCGCGCAATTCAATTCGAGCGCTGTCATAGCAAGCATTCGATCATTGAGCCTGTGCAATTCCCTTTTCGGCTTTCCCAAATTCTTACTGTTTCACACCATTTTCTCACATACTGAACAGCGCTGCATTTGTCCTCAAGCCACTCGTATTCGTCACCTTATACTGTTAGCTTGCAGTCCTAATTATCGCAGAAGCGCTCATAAGTGAGTTTTCCACAGCATTAAGCAGTTAGGGAGTGTTGTTGAAATAAATCATGCACACACCCATCGGTTAAGCAGAAGACACAATAAATATGACTTATTCATGAGAGTGCAGCAAGTAGCATCAACTTTTCCTACCTGTGTGAGACTTGACGAGTGCAACTTTTATGAGTCGCAGCTGACACCTGGCTCCAAGGTCACACGAAATTAATTTTTATGTTAGCAGCGTTCTTTTTGTAGCACGACGGTACCAAAATAAAAGACTTCTGAGCAGTGTAATTGCCGCGTAGTTTTCTCATGACCTGACCACTTTTGGTCCCACGAGCTTGCCACTAAACGCCTCGTTCCGAAAAGCGTTAAGTGCTGATAATCTTGTACTGAAATCGTTATCGGATTTGGTTCTGGCAGATGCTCAAGAAAAAACCAACTAAGAAACTTCACTGACTTGCCGAACAATGTGCTGTTTCGATCGATACATAGAGAGTTGACCAACCTCAGCTCCATTAGAAGACCTCACACAATTAGGCAAGACGGCGAAATATAGTAATTTTAAAATCGGAATCCGCATTATCCCCGGCAACTGCAAAACCGGTCAGCTATTCGATTCATATGAAAAGTGTTAACTGCTCAGTCAGCAGTTCGGCAGTGTGTTTGAAGATATTCAAATTTCTTCACCCTGTTAGTGAACTTTGAATATTACCCTCACGAACCTAAAATTAGCCACATAAAGACGCTTTGTATATGTAGGGGTTGAATAAAAAAATTTGAATGCCTTCACATTAATGCTCAGTCTCAGCAAAAAAGCATTGAAATTTGTGGTGCAAGACCCACTTTGTTGATGCTGCTTATTCATAGTAAATCATTTGTTCAGTCATTACTTATTAATAAGATCTTTATTTCAACATCCTTAGAAGTAACATATGGAAACAACCACACCGCTGTTTGCCCAAGCAAATGAGATCCCAGGAAGATCTTATAACGCCTATAGTAGGGAAAAAGAACAAATTTTTCGGTCCTCATCCCTAGCACATTAAAACAAAATAATGGAAGCGACTGTTCGGTGAAACAAAGGGCAACAGTAACATTTTTTTGTTGCTCGTGCTTTCAGCTGTAATGCTGATTATTGCGAGTTGGTGCTGCGAACAAATTGTCATTAAACAGCTTTATCACATAGAACTTTGCCTACTGTATGGCTCGGCTTAGGCATACAAAGATTGGCCTTCGATATTCCATAAGCAAAGAAGCACTGCTATATGTATTCGAACTTAGTGCGACTGATAAATGACACAAATCATTGGCTGTAAACTCGGTTTTGTGCGATTCCCGACGAGATGGCATCGAGCATTACTGAGCTGCAATTTTCACCCCGTAAGTTGTTTCCATGTGCAACATGAGGAATGCGCATTGTTACGATTAAAAACGGCTAACGATGAGAACAGAATGTGAAATAATTACCTGATTGTCCACTCCATTTAGCAATTCGAGAATTAGAGAGCAGTAACTGTTTCTTCGCGAGTTCTTCATAAAACGTAGTGCTTAAAATAAAGTTTGATTTGTCCAACTGAAGGAACTATCGCTACAATGTTTCCACGGGGCTATACTGCACCATTAATTCAGGGCTTCGTTTCAGGCGAGAATGGTGTTGCATATATCATTGAACAGACATCCGTATAATGAGATGTCTTCCAGCAATGACAAGCTTTTTTGGCACCATCTTTAAGAAATTTCGTGAAGGTGGGATGCAAGGAGGATAGTTATGTTGGCAGTAAATCAAATCCGTACGTGCATATTAATGGTCGTCGCCCGATGACAATCAAATCCCTGCTGCGTCCGAATTGGTGCAATCATAATATTGTGCACGGTGGGTTAACCAGCAGTTGTAAACGCGACTGGGTTGTGCGAATGGCACAGTACTTTCTATAACAGGTAAGAAAACATCATGACAAACACATTAGGCATTTGTCACCCATCGATAATGTAGATTCGGTTCATCATACAATGAGAAATAGTTTCACTACGAAGTACCTTTCGTCCATAGGAAAACATAGGAAATGAAGGAAACTTGAGTGCATTCATCTTATTTCCTTGCGATTACTGGGAACGATGACTTCCGTGCTTTAAATGACCTCGATTTTGCCAAAAGTCCGGTTTAGAAATGCCCTTGGTGGGTTCAAAAACGAGCAACACTTCAGCATAAGAGGGGAAAAGATTGATAGGAACTTTTTATATATCATGGATGGCACTGTATAACTCCCTTAAGCAATGTTCGGCTATAGAAACAAAAACCTTGCGAAACTCAACCCGCAGACAGTACTTTCGCCAACAGATGAAGATTGTGAAACACTGCGTCTCTTCTTCAACAGCAATATTTTTAAAAAACTTACCTCAAACTTTAGCTTTTATTTTGATGATGTCGAGGAAAGCAGTAAGAGAAGTGTATGCCAGATAGCCGACATCTTCCGTCGAATAATTTTTAAGTACTGCTCGCTATTAGAGAGTGAACGTTTCTCCCTCACCTCAAGTTTTGTTTTAATGAGGTTATGGTCGCTGTCAGCTTGTTAGAGTTCCTGTCCTCTGAACTTTTTGATGATTATTGACTCGTGCAAACGAATGCATTTCTGCTCGTCAAAATATGATGGCGACAGCGGCGGAATGAGGGGAAATACATGAATCCATAATGTCAGCATCCGGTGACTAGGAGACGAGCCTAAACCGTAACCTTCGCGTGACCGCGTTGAATATGGACTTAAACACGTGTACAGCGAGAACGCTGCTATCGAGTTTAGGAACTGAACACAAGGCGTCAAGAAATTACACTTGAAATAATCAGCCAAGATGAAGCGATCAGAAAAAATGGAGGGCTGGTAACCAAGGACCGAATAAATGGTAACTGCACATATTACAGAATGATGAAATAATGTTCGTATGATGGGATCGGATTTTTATGTTTCTGAAGAATGGAAAGCTAAGATGGCGTTATTTTCTTTCCACCTTGCAGAACTGCGCAAATTTAATCGTGATTATACGAAAGAAGCACGTTAACAATCCAGGTCGAAGGCACACATGGGCGGCGGTTAGATGCTATGATAGATGCATAAAACAGGACGTGTTGTGTGGCAAAACATGGATAGTGCCCCATCCATCGATCGCAATGTTGAGTATTTGCTGGACACTCATTTTTTCACAAAAGAACACTCTTTAATCACCGACTCCTCAATTCTTCATTATCCTGCCAGTGTTGAAAGCTGCGTAGTCCACTGGTAGGAGTTTCATCTTTCTGCTAATAAGCAGTTGCAAATATGATTTCTTATGTTCGATACGGGAATTATATCGTTTCGCATGATGCGACCGACGACGTCTCGTGATCACAGTCGCGGTTGTACGCTCACTTGACATCCTCTGCAGAAAATTCATTTCGAGGTGAAGTTCGATCATAAATTCATAGAAAACATCTTCTCAAAGGAGGTGAGTGCCTTTAGCCTGCTCTGATGAATTCATGAGATATTTTTGTTGTGTTTAGTCGTGTAGAATCAATTGCATCATTTGCACGCAGACAGCACCAAGCATAGCGCGTGAAAGAGAAGTCATTTGAGACAACGACGAGTACGAGTGCTGCAGCCGTGTCAGCTGAGTTAGCTGGTTCAGTCCTTTTTTTTCTGCATGAGATGACTGCGATGCATTGTGCAGCTGGTCATACAGATCTCATCTTACACCAGTGCGTTTCTGAAGTACAGGTTGGAATAAGTTATGTCATTTCTGGTTACAGTGCATGTATCAAGCGTAAAAGACAAATCAGACTGTACCAGTAGATTCCCTTTCATATTTAATGCTTAACACCAACCGATCGTTTTCATTCAGGTTAGATTAGAACAAACTGCTGACTGACAGAAGACGAGAGCATCACACTTTTTCTTCGTCTGACGTACCTCATAGGTATTTTCAGTTGCCCTCGTGTTTAACCGGAAGATACGCTTGGACTCCAAGCAGGGTCACTTCTTGCGTTTTTTTTGCAAAACTCGATAATCCCATCACTGGTACCAAACCATAAAAAGCTGGCAAAATATCTGCTACGACGAACCATTCATGAGATAAAAAGGCGAACCACCTAGAAAACATTGTCACTGCCCCATTGTTTGTATGCCTCCATTAGTAGATAATTCAGCATAGGTTATTTTTGAAATGGAAATGTAGTTCCACACGTAATCAAATATTTTCAATCCTGAGACAGTGACACTGGAGAAATTTCACAAGTCCACTGCTTGAAACTGCACAAGCGATGACGCCCAAGTGAAATGCAAAGGTACGCAGAGGTATAATTATGTCATTGGAGGCAATAATGAAGTTCAAAGAAACAAAAGCATGCTCCGTTTTATGAACGTTGCTCAGGTAATTGAATGTCATGCATGCAGTGCT
The DNA here is from genome assembly GCA_037576465.1 of Parascaris univalens. Lineage (NCBI taxonomy): Eukaryota > Metazoa > Nematoda > Chromadorea > Rhabditida > Ascarididae > Parascaris > Parascaris univalens. The sequence goes on from CM075173.1 coordinate 29,726,481, forward strand.
TAATGGCAATCAGGACTTCGACTGCCGGCTTACACGCCAATTTGGAATATAAATGGCAACCCCTTTGAGACAGGTACGTAGTGTTTGCGCAATGTGTACAATCACGAGATACCAAATCATCATCTATAAACGACAGTGCATTCTGTTTGCATATGAAAATGACTATCAGATACGGGGCTGTAAATATAACGCCGACGAAACAGAGTAAAATATCCAATAAAAGGAGCACTTCCCACATTGTTCGTGTGCACTTTCGAAACTTGAATGTTCTACATCTGCGCAAACATTTTTTGCACAAAAAGATATTTGTACCCAAAACGAAGTCCCTTAGATAGATATAAAAAGGGTCTCAGGTCACAGACGATCAGTTCGCAATCAGTTTCGATTGGCTGGGCATTTTACTGCAAGCCTTTCACCGGTCTCTTTCGTGAACAGTCGGGTTCACATATCGACCATTCATGGATATTTTTGAATAACTTAAGAACGTCGACATGGAATCCGATGTCGACATTCACTAGAACAAACAGCTTCAATATTAAACAATAGGCGATAAGGCACTAATTCTCCGAACTCTGATTACTCTATGAGGGTATCCTTCTTTGGCAAGTTTTTCGAAACGTTACTGCAGGGACGCTACCCATGGAAACCGTCAAACCGATGTAGAGGAGTGCAAAAAATTCTGTGTGGGAAAATATAAATAAATCGCTTTTTTCTTAGGTGCTAAGAAGTTTCGAAGAAGCTAGAGGAAACATCCAGTATTCTTTGCAATGTGGCATGTTGTTTTTGTTTACAGGCTCACCTTTCAGCGTCAACAACCGACAATGAAAACCCTTGTCGTTGCAATGCTACTCGTTGCTGTGATTGCCGCCACCGAAGGTGGAGACCCGTGTTTGACCAGCGGTAATCTGTCGTATCAGCAACTAAGTTTGCTTTGCGCGAAAGAATGCAAGGAAAAGGTTCGTTTTCATCAAAAAGAGCCGCAAGAAATTGACCTAGGCAATATTTGAACATCTAGGTCGTGATCATGTCTAATCGTTGGGCCAAATGCAGGTGAGTCCGCTTATTACAGCGTGTTTCGGTGTCCGTAACAAAATTCACTTCCAAAAGGGGCTTCATTAAAAATGCGACTCCGTGGAAAGCATCAATAGTTTTTTTTTCTCTTTGCCTGCGGTGCATTTCAGAGCTACAAACAGTTTCATTATTCTCATCATTTTTACGCATTTCAGGAGTGCAAATACGGATACTGCCGAAGAAATGACACAGAATTATATTGTTTCTGCAAGCAATGCAATCAGACATCGTCAAAGCCTTCTTAATTTCTCACTTCTATCAAGCTCCATCTTATGGACATAAAGTGTTATTAAACTCAGTTGCTTGAAGTTCGCATATGTCAACTCGTGACATTCCCTTGTCTTATGCGGTTATGGAAGCGTGGCTAAGACAGCGTTGTTTCTCGATCTTTTACCACATCGTACAGCACTGCAGTCACCGCAAATCTTAATTTTGATCATGTGAATCCCCATCGCAACGGATACTGAGAGTAGAGTTGGAATTTTCAAGTAAATCAAATTATATGATTGCTACTTTCGTGAATGTTAAGACTTGAAGAGTTTTGGAAAAAGTCTCAAACGGAATTCTACACAGCCTTCAGCAGTATGATTATAAACGAAATATAACGACGGCGCAAAAAATTTGTGACAGCAAACTCCCTCCTTCCTCCCCTTCTTCTTTTCTCCTCTTGTATGGCCTAGCTTTTCTTTAGTCCCACATTCTGAATATCTCTGCTTCGTATCCAAACAAGCTGTCGTATGGGGAAGAAATTCCACCAAATCATTACTTAAATCGAAGCACAAACCATATTTTACATATAAATCTTAATACATTCACCTATCTCTCTCCACACCAGATTTTGCTCCTGAAGTGGGACCGTTCTCGTATGTTCGGCAAATTTTTCAATCCTTTCGTCAATCTCGTAAGCCTAAAGCACACTGTTTTCGGCGAATATCAACACATGAAGGAGAAATCACTGCGTCTCGGAACAGTTTCCTAATTTTTCTGTTCACACAATTCCAGAGTTGCCATTGTAAATTCAGCGAGAAGTGAGGAAATAATTAATTAATCAGATACTTGCACTGTACCCATCGATGACTGAATGAATCCACAGGATGAAAGAACATATCAGATAATAGGCAGCAGAAATTCTTGAGGATCATATATGAACATGGATCATATTTTTCATTGTCTTTAGCACGGCTGCACCTCATAAAACATTTTCAAAGGGAGCCCCATTTGCAACAGCATTCAACAAATGGAATTTCTAGGCAAATGCTGTGTTGCAATTGCCGTCAATACAAAGGATCCTTCACTGTTTTTTTTTATTCGTCTAATCCGCCTGCACCATACTATAAGAAAATCACATCATACGTCTAGCACAGCCCAAGCCGTCTCGTTGACACGCGGTCACAATTCAGAGCTGGATGTTCAGAACGTTTTGAGACGTTATTCACCATGAGTCTTCTAGAGCAGTCGTAACCGCAATTCCCGTATCGTTTTAACTTATTCGTTAAAATATTTCCGAACCGAAAAGAGAAATTATTGACCGAATGGAGGCGACACAAGAATGTGGAAGACTGTGGACAGAATTTTTCTGTTTTTTAATCTAAAGAGCCTCGGGAAACGTCGTATTTTGCTGCACACGAGAATAAAAAATACACTTCGTTCGTTGCTGAATCGAATTCAGCGTGTCATTGCATGATATTTCACTAGGCTGATCATGCTCCCTCTCATGAACCTATAAGCAAACATTCATATTTTGCCATAATACCAATGTAGTTGCACCATCATTCAGCTTATAATTCTAAGATACGGAGCATGTTTTCGAGCGTCGTTCCACAGTGAAGCCATATGATCGGTGGGTGTCGCTTCATCGGTCCAAGTTGACTTGCCTAATGTTTGAAGCTGTAAATGATAAGAGCCCCCTGCATGAAGTTCGGCTTATCGGAACGCACATTTGTGAAGGGAGCGTTGGGGCAACGAAATCGAGGAATTGGTCATCACTGCCAACTGCAGAACGTCGTTAGAGAGCAAATGCACCTCTAGAGTGTATTTGTGTTGCAGTTTCAGCCGTTTTTCAGACCTGTCAAGTCCGCCATTTTTCTGTTCCTGAATAGTGAACATAAATGGTGAAGTCATTGATAAATTGAATGTCACTTCAGTTGATCCGCTTCAGGACAGATGGGCAAACAAATTCAAAAATGCACCCTAATAATCCTGAAAGAACAAAGGCTTTAGCGCTGACAAACGAGAGGCCGAGATCTTGCAGTTGTGGAAGAACAAGAAAGTTCGCCGATGTGTCATTTCGTTGAAATTACAGGCGGTTATAAAAGTTCAATCTCATGCGCACTCGCTACGTCGATCCTTGCCTATTTTGGAATTCGCCAGTTATAAAATAGACCAAAACAGTATTCTTTGCTTTCCCGGATTTCTCATGCATCGTCTCATTGAATTTTCGTAGAAAAGCCTACTCTCGTTGAGCTGTCAGAAAAGAATAGCTGAAAGAAGCAAGACGCATGCACAAAGCAAGGGTGTCGTTTAAAATGTTAAAAAGTGACTTGTAACAACTTTCCGCTAGTAGTGCAGGACCATTCCATAAATCAAAGCGTACTGATGTGAAATGTGATTTCTGTTCTATTATCAGTGATCCTTGAAGTGAAACTGATCCGCATTATAGTTTTCAGGTAGATATTTGTTCTTTTCACTTGGACGAGGCTCCGCGTTTCGTGCATTCTCTGCCATGCGTTTAGGTATCGTAATTACTGTCCAACTCACTTTTCTTTTAGGAATTCTTCATTTCCCCAAATTTTTCTTCGGTTTTCATTGGTTGAGGCATATACAACATCCCATTCAATAACCAAGGCGACGAGGAAGCGTTTAGGGTTTGTATATACTTTGAAAACAAGGTAATGAGAAAATGACGAATTTCTGAGAGATGGGAGCGATTTTTAAATCAAGGCTGCATTGGTTCGCTTTCGAAACCTTAAGGTGTCTCCGGCTCTTCCAAATTCCAACATTTTTTTGGCACCATTTTACTCAACTGATCACTGAGCAGACCAACAGCATTAACGATTTCACTAGAGCATTCACAATATTTCTCATCAGATTGAAGGCTGACACCATTAGCAGCGAGCGACTCACTGAAAAACGTCAGTTCGGTGTTCGAGAAGAGTCTTTTAGATGCTGCAGAAAAAAGAGTTTGAAGTTGAACGGAATTTTTCCTTTATTCTTTCAAGTTTTTGTTTCCTCTTTCAAGCGTCTCCATGGTTACCAACAAATCATGCACTGTGTATAATAAAACTCTTATGTTTTGACATGAACTAATCTCTTATAAATCGCAGTAAAGAATTTACCTTTATGCAACCTAAAGTGTAAAATGAAAATCCCACCTCGTTAATTGTGCGCAACTTTTATAACAGTCTCAAATAGCCGTCTTTTTTTGATAGTTGATAAACGGACATGAGATATGGCATAGGAGACTCTCTTGCAAGACTTGCAAACTTCACCACTGTTTTCATTATCCTCCAAGTTTCAGCTACTCGCTAAACTGCACGTATGCTCACATAGGCATACGAATAGATATGCATTCACCTTACTGCGTCTTGCAATTGAAAATTCCATATTCTGGTGAAAAATGTTTACGGGCGACTTGTGCGAGAAGTGTTCGGATTAGTTAAAATACTAGCGCACTCTTTTACGTATCCAGGCATTTGTTGGTAGTTTACGAAGGTAGTTGGCTAACAGGAGAATGCAGGGACACATTTCCTGCCATATGGCATCTTTCTCTAATCGTCTTGATATTCATTGCATCTTATTGGTGACAGAGGTTCTGTGCACTGTTTTATTCACACAAATCCATGATTATGACATTTCGCAGGTATCGGGTGCTAGAAGTCGAAGCATTATATGTTTAAATCGAAAGGTATTTTTAGAATGAGGGAAGATTCTCCACTTGTACATGTGGCGATTGAGTCTCGTAATAATAGCGATGGCAATGAGGATTTCGATTAGGAAAGCAAAATTTGTTTTTCAGCCTAACGAAACTTGGTCTTGATTTTCTGTTTCTTCATTCTCAATCGAATTTCGACCCCTACTGAAAAGCTTTGGCATGTGGTCGGCGAACTTTTTAAATGCGTTCGAAATATCGCTTTCCGACGGTTATCGACCGAAAAAAATTCCACCGCTCACTACCACCATTACGTAGTTTAATGAACTACTGGTAAAATCAGAGTTCTCATGAGCTTCTTACAGAAACAGTTGCACAGACCATGAGAAACAAATCCGCACTGAAAAATCGAATCATTTGAACCGCTTCTAAAACTGAGCAGCCATGCCACGATTGTTGTTAGCAGTGGGTAACCGTGGATCAATTTCAATTCATATCTGGGCATGCCTTCATTACACATATGTGCAAGAAATTTCGTTTATATACTGCCTCGATGTGCTTCCCATCTATCAAATCTGTTCATTCTATCAGAATCTCAACAACTTTCTCCGCTGCCCAAAGTCGTGCTTTAAGTCGTCAAATATTGCGTCATCGCACTTCCTCTGGCGAATTTAATGGTGCAGTGTTCTACTACCTCACAGATTCCACAGGGCGCAGCTTGCGACATTCTGTGCTCATAAAGGTTATCATCATCAACAACAAATCTATCGCGCATTAGTGATTCAATACTGATGCTCGTCCATCAGCTTGAACATGACCGAGATATGCCGATAATTTTTGATGTGCCACTGTAACATAAGAAGGGGCAGATATAAGTAGAGAGCCTCTCCCTTCCTTTAGGATCCCTAACGACAGAACGTTCGAGGTCTAAGTAGTTTCTTCAGAGAACTCGACTTCTTCAGAGAAACTACTTAGATCTCGAACGTTATAACATTTCGATGACTACCGCCTATCGACTTCCGAGAACAGTAATAATATAATAAGATGCCCGATATGAAAACAAGGAGATGGTAAGGAATGAAATACCAATTGCAACTACCAGTATAATGCAGGAACATATCTTTTGAGAATGCTTTTGCTCGACTAAAGCAGTTGTTGAGAAGAATTCGACTTTTTGAATGGCGCGATTCATATCGTCGAAACTTCTGTTGCAAATCTCTACTGAAGCTCATTACCAAAATTATAAGCATTCTCGTACTCGATTTTATTCTACGGTGCCGTGAACGCCAGACTTTTCTTTGGGCGATGAGCAATCAAAAACGTTTTTGCCAAGCTTCGATTGATAAAATTATCTATTCATTGAAACACAGATAAATATGTATGGGAAATTTGTGCGTTAACACCGTGCGCTATTCTTCGAGTTTATAGCATATCATATTAGTCATTCTGACCTAAATAACATTTGTTTCACTATCATTACGCCCATAAAAAGATTGAAATTTCACTCCCTTACATGTTTTTCACGAAATTCTTGAGAGGTTCGTTGCAGAACCATTATATTTCCTCGAATACGTGTTTAATTTTGTCAACCACTCGTGACTGATAAAGTACGGAAATGATAGCCAAGAAAATTAATGCGTACAATTCACTCTTAGGAGCAAACTGAATCGACCAACTTTCCGACGGTGTCAGTCACATGCAAATGCCTAGAATAAACAGTCGACAAGATGAGTTGACGTCTGCAATGAATGGATTGGAAACTTTGTGGAGGGCACATTGTTCCTTAGGCAAGCGTTCGGTGTGGCTGATGCACTTCCAAAAAGACGCAGCAGTGAGCATCGTTGGAGAGTTTCCTCATCTTTGTCAGCAGTATGATAGTATGCAGCAACTGATCGAAAAGCAATTTTAGGGCACTCTGCACTGTCGTTTAGATAGCGGATATGGGAGAAGAACGAAATTGCAAATTGTGTCACTTTTGAAAGGAAGAAGATAATTTTCACCATTTCATTCACGTCTAACGGGTAAAAGTTCCTAAAAGTACTTAAAGCCTACGGCTTATTTTCACTTTGAAAACTATAACGCCACTTCCGCGAGCATTTTTACCGTTGAGCAATGTGTCTGTCCTGTTTTGAAGCGCAGGTGTCCTAATCACTGTGAACCTCAGTTTCTTCGAGAAACTCGTCACTGTATAAAAAACACCTAATTTATAGGGGCCGATAAGCTTGAGGCCTCAACAGTGAAAAATTTGATACAAACTGCTCCTTTCGCGGAAAATATTTTATTTTAAAGCATGACTTCACATAGGTTTCTATATGAATTTCATCGTAGCTCCTCTTTACAAGTGTATTTTTTTGATTTAAATTAATAGCCACTTCAGAAAGTCAGGATGAATTTCTTCTAGACAAATTATCCATTCGACGGAAACACCAACGGAACGATAAATGGAATGAACACAAATTTTGGTGGCGGGAAAATAGGTAAACGCGCTCCCTATTGTGAACTAGTTGAATAAATGCAGAGTTAAGCTCTCATCATAAGTTGCCGAGCTGATAAGTTTCTTCATCCACCTGCTGCTGATTCTTTTCAGCGAGCAATTCATAAGTCATTTTCCTCCTTGGTCTAAGCAATATTCCATTTTGTTCCCTTCTTTTGAACAGTAGCCTCACGGAATCCATTTTATATGACAATAATCTATTTTCTCTGCAAATATCACCATCTTTATATATTTTTCTATTTCACTTATTTTTATGCATGCCTATGTATCCATGCAATAACTCGAATTTAAATATCTCTAAGAGCAAACTTTTCAAGCGCCGTTAGATTTCTACTCGCGAGAGACGATGACTCTAGTCTCTGTAAAACCTCACTTGGCTGCTTTTATGCTCACTCTGTACTATGAATACTCGAGTTTAAAAGTACACCTAACGCTTTAAAATGACCATTCAGCTGCACTTAACTTATCAACAATTAATTCCACTTTAGAAATATTACCCAACTTCTTCAGTTTTTAGCTGCAGCAACATTCGGCATATTACAATAGGAATTTCTACGACAAAATTGAGGTTGGAAAACCTCTCGAGCCACTTTTTCCTGCAATCGCGCTTAATGTAGGAGTTTAAAGTGCCTGAAAAATAGACAGTTTGACCACGTCTCTAGTAAATATAGCCACTCTCAGCGCTTGGCCGCAAAATCATTAGCATCTCATTAATGAAGTTTTCTGTAAATGAAAAACAAACTCATTTCAGTTTTTATGTTATTCACTTCCACAATGAAAACAAAACAAAATTATCAATAGCACTAAAGGAACAACTATTCTGACGGCGAAAACATTTTCACTACGAGCCGCACCCCGACGACTCTTTAATGCGCGTTTCTGCTGGAGTCCACATCGGTGGGGAAAAATCGACGTCAACAATAACGAAGCACTGCTTTCTAACAAATAACATCCATCAGCTTTCCATGAAGAAACTGTTCTCTCTGCCACTCGCGTGAATGCAAAACAACCTCTGGAGTGCAAATATTATTGATTTCTGGACACTTAAACTCATAATAAAACTCATTACAACGTAGCAAATGAACGCATCAACGCCATCATGTAAAAATCGGCGGCTTTTCCCCTCCACGATCCATACCAACTAATACTAGCCGCACAACATGCCATTCAGGAATAGACCATTGCGCTTCTCAGTGCGGATGAGGTTTAAAAATTTTCGCATGGCTGTGCGCGAAAAATGTACTGTTTACAAATTAAAGTTGTTGAGTAAGGCGATGAAGAGCCAAACAGATATATTTACTTATGATCCAACATTGCATTATCCACTCTCGTGTAGTCGACCCTCGTTCAGCGTTCTTCAAATAATGCAACTGACCAATCTAGGTGTTCCTGTGTTGTCCTAGGCGATATCTGGTGCCTATATGAGCTCGGTTTCAGCAATTTTAGCGTTAGTTCTGCATTCGGCAGTAGCCTTTCGTACTCCTCAAAGTACTCAAGTTTTACTTTTTTACTTTGTTTTCACTTGCCTTGGAGATGGTCGTGCTTCCCAACAAACTATCTCATTACCTCCATTGTGTCATCGAGTATCACACTCGGCACCCCTCTTCAACCACCGCTGTCACTCACATTGCTTGTGGTGATTTTCTGGGTGAAATCTCAATACGTCCGAAAGTCTGGTTGAACACTTCTCAAGCGGAGCAGATTTCTCCCACATGAAATCTATTTACTTAGCAGAAAGAAATCATGCAATGTTGCTGTAATTGTATTCCTCATTTTGTCAGTATGTCGATGGATTCACGGCTCGCGCGATTCTACCTCGCTCCTTCATATGCTAAAGGCAGTCGATATCCCACTCGCCCAATTGGCAAGAAGACAGGAAGGGTTCTGTGGGGGTGTGAGGAGAGAAGAGAAAGGAACAAATAAGATGCATCGCCTTTCTTTTCCAAGTATTTGGCACAGAGGAGGCCGTCTCACTAAATTCCCACTGAAGACACCAACGCCTTGACCAGCCTATACCCTCTTCCTAACTTCAGCAACGCTGCTCTGAAAATAGGAAACCTGATAAGCAAATTGTCAGTTTTTGTTCCCCAGTTTCCGCTGGGTGTATCATCGCTTCCGCTCGTCATAGGCGCCGCTAAGGCGGTTAGCCTTTTTTTACTACACACTGGCTGCAATGAGCTGCGATGATGCATCTCGCGTTTAGTGACAGGTGGGGTGGACATCTTATTCAACGTCGGCACCATGACTTCTTTATGCTAGCTGCATTATCTATGCTCCCTTCGAACCACCAGTAAAATCGATTCAGGAACAGCTGAAAAACACTTTCATTGGTTTCATGATTTGAGCAAATTTTTTTCAACTTATATCCGCGATACCTATAAAAATACCTCGTCGGGCTGAGAACAAATAAACTTGACACAACATCTGATGTAGCATCCATCTATCGCCTCACTTACCACTTTACAACTGTCGTTTGATTTATCTACTGAACTTTTTTACCTGGATGTAGTTCTTAGAAGGAGGTACAAAGCCAACATATGCGAACGACTGGAGTCAGCACTCCCACTCCCTCTTTCTCAGAGAAATATCCTTGTTTATTATGTTACCTACTGTAGGATAAATGATTAAACAGTCGCGCCTCACGAAAATTTACCACACATCATCCCGCATGCATTGTTTTCCATAAATGTCCGCCGTATTGCAGAACTTCGACTTCAAGGCTGTTTTCTCCTGAGGAATTTTTGGCCTTGGTGGTATTTTCATGAGCATAACTAAGAGAACCGCGGACGAGCTGCGTCACAAAATAGTCGCTTTGTGCTCTGCAGTTCCAAAAGTACAATGTTTCGTCTCCAAGTAGAACCGTTAGATCATTACCCACCCAAAGTTGTCATCGTTTTTGCTGCCATTTTTGTCTCATAGCAGTAACAAACACTCCATAACACGTATTTCTGTTCATAGCACTAACCAGTAGCGCCAGTGATGGCTGCTGAACAGAAAAGCATGTGCAATAATGGATTAGCCCTTAATCGAGTCGAATACGCAAACAATTCGTCTATAAAATATTGTGTTCTGCAAAAGCACAAAATGTGATTGAGTACTTTGTAAATGCAATAAATTTTTAACTACGCTAGAGTATTTACAGCCTTTTTTGAAACTGATTCGGCGAATTCCAGGTAACAAATTCCATAAGTGGTTCCTAACTCTAATTCATCGAACAGACAGAGAGATACAACATTTGGGTAGACACAGCCTCATCGCAACGAGCATACAAACGTCAGTTTGCAAAATCGTATGAAGCGAATCTTTTGCAGAGAATTTTGCGAGTCGTCCATTCGGTTACAATACAATCGTTCCGCGTCACTGCTCCCTTTAATTATCTGTTGGTAATGCACTCTACTGGACAGTCTGCGAGATTACTTTCTTTCCCATACCCTCTGAGAAGTGGGGTGATGGAGTTTTGAATGGGCGAAATCAATTTTTTCACCACATCATCAATTATTTATTAGTTTCGCTTCAGAACTGGAAATAAACACATCGCACCATATTTAATGTGCTATTCACGACCTGGCGTTGCATATGGTGCATAGGCACGTGGACGACCTCCATGAAGTGCTAAGCGTGCGGAAAAACGGAATGAGCCTGAAATTCACTATTTGATGTGGACAACGATCATAACAAAGATTTTCTTGTCGCGCCACTGCCGACAGAGACAAACTGTTATAACGTATTTCTATTTTTATGATATGCAACTATTGCACTTCGCCACTCCCGTCTCCGATGCGCGAACCGTGTTTCCTCACTTCATTAAGCGCAACTTCCGCGAAGACCTGTTCGGGACTCTCCAGACTTCTATAGATTTTCCTAGTTATTTGGTTCAGTGCAAAAGTGAAAGTGGAGCGTATGAATTGAGGAGGGTCCCAATCGGAAGCGAACTGCGATGGAAGGGAATACGGAATCCGCTATCTCCACCTTATTTTATGGAATGAATTAACGACGAAGAAGTACCGTTTTCGCCCCAAGTAGTGCCCCAGTTATTCAGAGCGATGAAAATTGTTTCGTTGTCGACCATATCCCATCCGATAACCTTGACGTGATAGCGAAACAATTCGTTCGTATAACTCCCCGACAGTGGTTCGTAAATACCTTCAAAAATTGTTTATATATTCAGTGAATAATCCTCCGTTTCCATCTCTATGAACTGTAAATTTTCACCATCGAACTGCACGAGTCGATATTGAGCACTGCATTATTGCGGAGTAGAAACGAATAAGTGATCAATAAACGGAATATTTGGCTCACATCCCGCATAATCTGAGTGCAACACCGCAACAATAGGGCGACAAGTAACATCCACCAGCGCTGTGAAAGCAAATGATTTCTACATTCAGCAGTGTCACTTTTGATACAATATTATTTGCAAACTTCACTTTCCAACGTGCTCACCGCGTTCGCATCAATCGATAAAACAGTGCTGAAAAGCGCACATACCACTCCGATAAAGGAAGAAGTCGTCATCGAGGAGCAAATCCATCGACAGCGGACCACGAAGGAAAAGTTCCTTCTTGACCAAATCAAGCCATTTCGCATCGTCTATATAGAGTTGTCGGCGCACAATTTCACCACGATCCCATGATTTTGCACGTCGTTCACTGATTGCCGTCTTTTGGATCAGGTTTACGTAATCGCCTAAGGATTTATTGCACCGAGGCTCTGAGCAATTCGAACACTCACGATGACAGAATATCCTCACATATATCCTCAGAAGACACATCAATAAAAGTCGAATTTCATAGCGCTACAACAATCTTAATTCAAATAAAAAACTTGGTGCAACGAGCTCTCTATACTTTATCTGCTTCATTATTTCCACTCCAACCTCGTACGAGATTGTTATTTCCGTTCTTCTATCGTTTGATATTGCACTGTTTGGACAGGTACTTTCCTGGAGAAACGTAACGGGCACCACTGCGCTTTTATGCTGTTCGCTTCTGTAAATTCCGAGTTTCTAACAACAAGACGCACTCAACCGACATTTTAACTTGACCTGCAGCCATTGCCGAAATGAGATGAATAGAACATCAACCATCCAATAATTTGGATGGCATCTTGTGGATTTCACCTTAAACTTCACAGTAAAGTTTAATGTGCCAAGAAAGGTGCAGCTATGCTCCTGAGGTCTATAAAAAAAACAGCAACGTTAGACCTCATAAACGCAAACTCTTCGATCCTCTCCCGATAATGATGCTAATTGACGCATTTCAGTAGACAAGGCAAATTGTTATACCATAATGAACATTGGTCTGCGTCCGATCGTAAATATCCAGATATCGATGTTCAGGATTGAGACATTCACTATGGCATGGTTTTATATGCAAACGTAGCTGACGATCGGCCTTTTTGACGATAGATAACGGACACGGAGAACCACAGTTGGTTTCAATTGACGAAAATAAACCATGCGATGGCTGACACATCTCTGCAAGTGCTCCTCTCACTTCAAGCTTCTATCGACCTCAGTCATATTTTCCTTTTTTCCCCAAATTTTTCAATTCTCCTTTCTTCGTTATTAACTTACTGATACCTCAAAAAGTTCGTCACCGATTCACTATTGAGTTTTGCCACTATTGCGTGGGACGGATTCATCGTTTTCTATTGTTTACAGAACGGTTGGTCGCCAGTGGATTCGAATCAAACACCCTGGCACCATCTTATTGAGTGGTTCCATCCAACACTCTCATCCATATAGGCGAATTGAGTTAGGTATCGTCCGTCCTGCTGTGCGGAACAACAATGATTCGTCTCGTCAGCATCTCACGGGTAGGAAACGATCCTTAATCCTAACCTTCAAATGTCCGTTCACGTTTCCTCTCAAAAAAACCGTAGAGATAGGCAGAGAATTTATTCATAATGAATGTTTCATTGATCTAACTAGGATAATGCCCATGTACTGTTACTTTCCTCGAATTGAATACTCGTAAACGGTCAATAAATTTGTGAAAGCTGCACTGTGGAGACATCTCGCGATCTTAAAAACGAATGTCGACCAAGGCAAGTAACTTGCTGGCTACTATTCCTGCTAAATACGTAAATTCACGACTAGAATCAGGCGAAGCCCAGCTTCGAGCGCGGAGCGCCATTTGGGCAATCGAGACGCATCTCTATCAAACATTTAAAAACGAATTATACTGTCATGAAGGGTTATGTTACGAGTTAGGCTTGATATTGTAGAACGCACCCGTCCACTCATGGTTACCAGGAAACGCTGAACGCGGGACATTAGCATAACGCTCAGACGCCCTCCCGTTGAAAGTTGAAGAAAACTGCTGCAGTGCTAGGGAGCGTCCTCATCGCTTACCTGTTGTGATGCCATACTTAACCCAGTAGATGTAAACAGCCTCAGGGTTTCCTCCTCGACATCCACCACACTCCTGGCAACACGTTAACAAATGGAACATCGATAATCTCATCTTCTCTTCACCGTTTGAGGCTATGCATATGCGATCCTCAATGGTCGACAAAGTCGACAACAGCTGTAAACTTGTACTGTCATCACACTCGGAGTAGAACAAAATGAAGACCGCCTTTTTCCCTATCCAGTTCCCTCCCATCACCCATTCTTGCTCATATTCTTATAATTTGAGCCTCGCTTCCATTCCAACCATTTTCCGACCTCGTTCCCCTCTTCTCTCAGAACTATCACATACTCCTGGTTATAGTTTTCATCTTTTCGATTATGTTAAATGACTGAAGGATATCAAATTTTAAGCAGATGAGATATTCTGCATATCACTGATAACAGAAGCATAGAGGAATAAAATCCTTCCATACTTTTCAGTAAATCCTCTCAACTCGGCACGAAATCATCCGCTGTTTCCGTTGATTCTAAATTCACTTCGAGCGATCATCCGGTATCCGCTCCAACCACCCTAAGCATACTGTTCAAATTTCTTTTACTCACCCAGTAATTCCAACATGCACCTTGATCGTACACTTTGGCGGTTGAAGAGCGACATAGTGGCCAATGTTCACGAGCATCGAAACGTTCTGCCACTGTTGGCGGAATATGGAATTTCGTCAGCATATCAAAGGTCAGTTGGTAATTATCACGTGCATGAAACGTTGATGCATAGATTCGCTCGAATTCACCTTGATACTGAGAGTAACAACTTTTAATTGGAGAAATGATGGTTAGAGAATTCGGACGGCAGAAAGACAAGCAATTGTTTGATTCTCAAATGGATAGGGAGTCTCCTACACAACTTCCAGCACTGAATTGACCAGCGGACTTTTGCTTGAACGACACTCTCAAAAGCCTCTCTTCGCTTTGATTAGATGATTTTACAAGTACATTTGATCTTTTCATTCCTCACTGCACTTACAACACTCAAGGGGCTATAAAATTTCCTTGGGCATACTTTATTAAACTCATTGGAGCCGCGGAAGGACGAATTTTTGCTTTTTCACAATAGCAGTCGGTTGGATCAGCGAGCAGTAGTACCGAGATTGTGGTCTGGCGGTAATTTTGACGAAGAGAAAGAGAACGATTGAGGATGACGGACAGGAGGCATATCAACTGTTAAAGCAATAGCGCTAACCGCAGTTGAAGAATAATTTTCCGCCTTACGAACCTCGACCCCGTACTCTGCCAGTTCTCTCCTTTGAAAGGCGTTCTCGTTCGGTTCAGCCTCAAAATCAAGCTGTTCTAGAAAAAGGCCCATAAGGATAGTCACTGCAAATACTGGCTCTAGTTTTCCTGTTAGAATGTGAAATAGATAACGAAGTAGTGAGCGTAAAGAATGTATTTCGCTGTGATAAAATTAATATGAATCGTTTGCGATATTCTCATTTGCCCTACACAGACGACGAAATTCTTGTGTCAGAAGGCATGCAAGCTCTTTATATTATGCCTCTTTGAACACCTTGCAGAAGAGCCACCAGGTGAAAGAGCTTATTGGCAAATGGCAACTGCTTGTCGAGATATGCTGCTTGCTACGACGCTTCGTTATGATGTATGCCATCCTCCCACCCATTTCTTAAGCAACTTAGGAGCTTCCAAACATTATTCTACATTGAGCGCCGCGTTAGTTGCTATCACTTAAAAGCATCATGATCAAGCGGACGATCTCTATTATTGTCTTCGAAATCGAAATTTGCAACAAAACATCATCAGATGAACAGTATGTTTCGTCTAAGAACATGAGAAATACGAACTGTCCAACGCCTTTCGGCTTTTATTCTTTCGAGTAACTCCGAGAAATAAACCAGTGCTCGGCCATTTGACGGTGGATTTGATGATGCATGAAACAGCTCCTTCATGAAGATTGAAACAGCGACTGTCAATAAGACAACAAACGAGCCGACCCCCACCTTAATTAAAAAGAAACGTTACTCGAAATGAATGAGGTAATGCAGCTTGCTTTCCCACTTCTTGCTAATCTAATAGTTAATGCGCAAGGAGGCGTTGCCCTATTGAATCGACGTCTGTGAATTCTTCATTGCGTCTATGTGAAACCTTACGTTCTTATTCCTCTATAAAAAGAAAGGAAATTCTTCACTCCCGTACTTTATCGAGTGCCTTTTCTTAGTCTAAACGTGACCGTCTTGCATTACCTTCGCACATGATATATTTTCCTCCTTTCTGCCTCCGATAACGTGTGACACGCTTTCTTATAGCTATGGTCTTTGAGGATCGATGTGGCAACAGATCAACAGTAAACATGGGCCAGAATGCAAGAATTTTGGATCGTAAAGAATTAAAACCTCAAAGGATCGTAGAGATTTTTAAGGCTCAGATCTTCTCCGCAATATAATAACGGATAACCATCCTCGCACCAAAACGAAGAATCTAAGTTCGAGTGCCAGTTGTTGCGCCCTCTACCTGCCTCTATCTGCTTCTCCTCCTCTTGTTTCTGGTGTGAATCAACTTCGTCATCGATATTTTAAGCTAAATGAAAAGTTTAACGGACAACCACAATGCAGCAATGAAGTGAGCTTATTGGCGTCGCGCTCAAAAATGGCAATGTTGTGCGTCGACTTCTCCTGATGCTACGCTTATCGACTTCAATGTCGGGCTCATCTGAATCCAGAGCTGACGTGAATGCTTGATTGCACTCCAGAGATTGCCTCATTCCAATTTTGACCGCTAAATAGGCATTTCAACCTCTGAAAGCACCTTGCAATTTGCCTTCTTCGACGGAGGAATATTTTGAATTGCGAAAATCCTATCTTAAATCTTTCCAGTGGCAGTGATTTAAGCTTTTTGATGACCGAAGAGAAAGAACTCACCACATTTCTTTACACACTTGCTGAAGCGCTCGTCTAAAGTGCTGGAGAAGAAGAAAAACATATCTACTGCGTTAATGTTAGCAGTGGTGATTCCACCTTCCTAACAACATCTCGAATCAATAGTCGCGTTGAGAATGTCGTCACATTATTTGCGTGGAAAATAAGGAAAACACCACTCCACTTCACTGATCACTCCATGAGCAAATAAAGGTCTTTGCCTTTTACAATAATTCATTTGGAAGTCGAGTCTCGTGAAACGAGGGAAACACAATGCGTAAACGAAATGGCATGAAACGATCGCAAAGAGAGGAGAAAACTGATAGAAGGACCTTGATCGAACGGTGTAGACGCGCTATCTAAGATACGCTACAGAGGAAACGAAACTTCCACGAGGGAAAATATATGAGAGCTGCAGGTTACAAAGAACAAACTTAACAGTGAGATCGAGTAACAAAGCACGGCCACATGTTAACTTTGAGGTCGTGCCGTTGCTCGCTACAACGACTTTGCTCATTGAAGCCATAGTCAGCAGAGGGCTATCGTGAAGGCGTTCACCCATATTAAACGACATCACTAAGATATGGGAAGAATTTGGAAATTTGTCTCGATGAAAATGCTGCAAACACAGTTTTGCTATTGCTGAGGTTTTAGGTCTGAAAGAGCAGAAAACATTACGAATAAATGAAATGAACGATGCTAAGTTACTTTATCCATTCAAGCACTACTGAGACGTCTCTACACGGCGATCTCACGAGACTTCCCATCAAATGCAAAACGGTGCGTCGAATTCGCGTTGAAATTTGTGTATCCGATGATAATTGAACGGAGTTGTTGATGGACGACGTTCTCTAAACATCCTTTTATCGGCGTACAACCGAATTAAAAGCCAACAAAGCGAACACTTCACACAATTTGGCAATCTTTTTCAATTTGTTCGCATTAGTCGGAAAGTTCTCTTTTCTGCATTTATACAGAGCAAACGGCCCTTACCGTTTCCCTCACTCTATTGTTCAGTCGCATTCTCTTGAATGTTGCACATTTCTGCTGGTACATTGCTATGCAAAAACCTGACGGTGCTCTTCTATAGAATCGCATCCGCCCTCCTCGTTTCTCCATCTTCGCCGATAACAAATCCGTATTCAATTTGAAACGAAGTCTCACCTGAAAGACTTATTAAAATGTCTGCAAACTCAGCCATATAGAGCAATAACCATATGGCCAAGCAAAACGAATTGCAAGTGGCGCTTTGACAGCTTTCATTGAACACTTTGTCCATTCGTACGTTTCTCATCGAAACATAAGCCTAAAATATCAAGTTAAAGGAAACGACATCCGATGTTCCCTTAAATAAAGCTGCTTGGCGGCCGTCTGCAATAACCGAGTCCACAGGACGGTGGCAAGCGGAAGTCGGCGAAATCGTCAGTGCATAAACTCATAGATTAGTTGTCACAACTGCAGGTAACTAAGCTAATGAGCCCAGAAAAGGATTTTCACTGAGGAGGAGAGAGAGGGGAGCAGTGGAATCCGACGAAAAAGCCAACGAGCGAAGGACGTTTTCCCTCAAAATTTCCACACAAAACATTCGGAACAATTGTGTGTGATTAACAAAGAATTGAAAGTGATTCTTCACACGCGTTTAAATGCTGTCGATAGATTTCCCCATCCGTTTTCTGTATTCGTTCAGAATGAAGTTCAACAAGCCGCTCAGTTTTCTCACTAATCGAGAGAAATATAAAGATAAAGCAGAGACATACTCCTCGAGATTTATTTCATTTGTCAGCACTTTCCCTATTATTCCACTTTCCCGTTGAGGATTGTTCAATGAGGATCCATGATGCAGTGTCATAACACCGTCAATGGGCAAGGACCGAAAACTTTGGAGATAACACAAAAACACCGAATTTCTGATTGAGAAGCACTTCAAGCTGCTTTGCTTCCCCCCTCGAAGGCATTCTTATATCTCGCAAACAGTCGCTCTACACTGCGTTTCAGAACGTCCAGCATAAGTGCACCTGATGTGAGGAACAAAACTGCTTTGATAACTGTGTATACAGCAATTCGCCTACACATCCCCAGCATTGTTGATGATTAATAGCGAATTACTGTGAAGCAGCCTTTGAGCTGGCAGACTGCTGCTGAACGTTATCAATGATTTTCTCATCGAGCAATTAAGTCGAAGGTCCACTCGATGAAAACGTAATTCAACGATTAATGAGGGGTGATGAGAAGGATTGCAAGGTGGGAGACAGGGGCACAGATGAAAAGTTACATCTCTCTCTGGTCGCTTCTGCGAAATTTGAGCAATGCTCAACTAATTCAATAACATTTCATCAAGTGACCCAGAAGGCTTCAGAAGCAGCATTTGTAAATGAAAGCAAATTTCACTTCTAAAGCAGCGAATAAAGAGTAAATTCCTAAACTATCGACTTTTGCTATCGACAAGGTGGATCTATACCCTTCATAGTAGTCATTTATAGATTCATCGGACAATTCCGAGGTCGCAAACACTGCTCGTGGAAGCCGGAAGCTCGTTCTTGAAGACAGTTTCCGAGTTTCGACACACTCTCTCGCAATGAAATGAATCTCAGAAGTGATCTTCTGCACGGTCATGGCAGTGAGGGAAATCTCTCACAGAATTAAGTCGCGCAGGATATGCAAGGAATCTGGATTCTGAGAGGGGGAATAAGAGCTGTCGAAAAATATGCCTCACCTTGAACGCCTTAGTGTACGAGAACGGAGAAGTATAAAGGCTTTCGACACCTTCCTTTTATCTCCTCCACTCATTTCACCATCGGAGGGTCGAAAAAGACCCGGAAAGAAACAAAGACTCCCGACAAGCGCCAAGTTACTTTCCGACCTCCTTCGTTTACTTTTTCAGGCTTTCGGCTCGTCCACTCAAGTTTTCGTGAGCATCGACGCAATTTGCGGCCACATCGAGCGATCTTGAATTGCTCATATGGATTCTTGGGAATCCGTTGGTCGGCGAGGAGTGAATTTCGATGTGAATCAGTGGGTGCGAAACTCGAAAATAGAGCATTCATCAAACACTGAAGTGGCAAGCAATAATGCGACAAGGCAATTAATGTCCATATTCCCTTCGTGGCCACTGCTCGAAGTCGACGGAGAATTCACCATTCACGTTTTACGTTAATTTCCTCACTTTTGTGACCAAAGAGACTTCCTGACCAAAGAAACAACATCCAAAGAGACTCTGCGGGAATGAACTCTGCTCAATTCGTTGTTGCAAATATCGTTTCAACCCGAGTTTCTTTGAAGAATTGTCGAATGAGGTCGGCTTGTTTAGTGCTCGTTTGCGTTCTTATTGTCGGTCTTTTAGCAGTCCGCACGATCCTTTCACTACTAAGACGGGTGGACTGGTGGAGGAGTGGGGGAGGGGCTCAGAGCCAATAGAGGAACCCTAAATGAGTTTGTTGCACCACAGGAGCGAATCTAGAACAATGCAGTGATAATATATCGCTGATACTGCAGCAGATCGCATCACTCGTTTCATCATCGTGCAGCGAGTCCCTTGACGCTTCCACCAACTCTCCCACTCCGCGAGCTATCGTGTTGTATGGCAGTAAGTGACGATTGCACCTCTAGGCGCTAAACCATCGTCAAGACTCAACGATGCATCTGAATCTATCGCCTGATGGTCAGCATCTGGTGCCCATCGTTCAGCACCTTCATCACGCTGAATTCTTTCACTCTTTCAATGCGTAGGTGTATGGGGCATTGTTTAGCTGCAGAATCAAGTTGGCTATTAAAACGATTTACGTTGAAGTTGAAGTTTGAGGTGGAGGACGAATCCTAAATAATCACGTACGAGGATGGATTCGATCTGATCTTGTCGCTGATGTTTTCGCTTATAGTTTGTTTCTTGTATCCGGTCGGCGATATTGTCTTCATGAACGAGACGACGATGATATATTTCAAGAAGGTCCCCTGCGGACGTCGTTTATCCTTCCTTGTTTGCCACTGATAGACGGTGCGATTGTTGGGATAATTCTCATATGTGTTTCTCGGATCGAGAATGTGGACTGTCGTTTTTTCCTCGAGAAGTCGACGTATGAGTCGAAGAGTGGTTATGTATCTGCCGCAATCTGAGAGGAATATATTTCTATCGGTCGATAAGACCGCTTTTAGCTTGTTGCGATCCAAGAGTGGCTCTAATTTCGTTGAAGTTCCTCGAGTTTTATATTATCCGTCTTCCAGGAACTCCTCCTCCTCGATAAATTTGAGGGAGTTGACGGCCAGATGCGCCCTTTTTCTCGTTTTGTTAATTGCTTCATATTTTCGTAATGAAGAGATCCACTCACGTGCATACGTGTCATAAAATGTGCTCATATGTTGTTCAAAGCAGCAATGTTTTCAGCCCTGGATATTGAGCACAGGAAAACTAGAAAAAGGAAGTGATATCCGCGTTTTCAAGAAAGCCTCGACAAGTACTCAATCAATTATGGCAAGTTTTCCACCTCTCTTATAGTTCTTTCGTTGGATTTCTCTGGAGGCATCCTGAATGTTTCGTATCTCATTTCATTGGTGCACTAGGCGATTTCAGAATTACTCCTCTTGTTCCGATATTTCTGAGAGCTTTGCCTCTTGTGGAACTTGGAATCCGTTGCTCTCTCCTCTGGAAGAGTTATCAGCGACAAGCGATTTGCTGAGGGTTTGTATGCATCTGAATAAGGGAGTGATCTGCGAGTCACTTTGAGGGAGCGACGCGTGTGTTTGGTTGTTTTGGGGACGTCCTTAGGACGTTATCGTTGTGATTTCGTTAGATTTAATGCGAACGAGTGACTATCGCCGTGGGACTCCCGGAGCACAGGAGAGTGGAGTTAGGAGTGAGGCGTTTCACTGCTTGTTGCTGCTTGCAGCTGCTGTCACTTTCGCTGTTTTCCGCCAATGTTGCTCTCCCCGTTACGTTTACATTTCCACTGAATTCGATCATCGTTAGCCTATGTTTGTATATTTGGATGTCTGCTCGCTATAGTCTTTGTCCGGAAAGTGCCGAATTTTCCGAATATGTTAAGCTCGAAAACCATCAAATGTGATCCTTTTCTCATTTTTTCCGTCAGCATTTAAAATGTCCTTAAAAATTTGAGGAGGTGCTATATAATTGCGTGCGCTTCAGAGGCTTGGTGACTAGTCGGCCCAGCGCACCACAGGAGACGTGCTAGTCGCTCCTCCGGTGTGGGCTTCTTAGGTTCAGCTATCTTGATTGCCAATTCGGCTCTGTGTTAGTTGCAAGAGCTATTTCCTCTCGAAGCAAGTCAACGTATGGTTGTGTTTGAGGCCGGCGTCCCGTACAAGACCGAGAAGCCAGTGACAGTCGACGAGACTGAGCACCGCATCCGCATCACTCTCACCTCGCAGAACGTTTCGTCGCTCGAAAAAGGTGGGCGGCTTTTCTCCCTTTTCCTGAAGTCGCATAAGTGGAATCTGTTGTTTGATTGATGCACCAATTCGGTTGAACTCGTTAAGTTCTGGAGTTTGCTTAACCTCCACAAGTGCTTGAGAGGTTTTTAAGCAAATGCTCTACGTTGGCTATAAACGGGGATTTTGTAAGCTCGGAACTATGTCCTTGTGGAAGGAGCAGTCAGAGAAACACATAGAGAAATATCGAGACATGCATTTTTGGATTCGCCTGATTGCTTTACTACCGAAAAGCGTATGCATAGAATCTCAGATAGGGTAACAGTATATATGCCCTTTCAAGTTAAGCACTCTTTGCCAGGATTTCAAAAGCCTTAAGGAGCAAATAGGAGCCTTCAGTAGTCATTCTCTTGAACGGAAACTCCTTGCAAATCTTCAGGTAAGCTGATTTTCCCTGACATCTGGTCGTCTGTAGGGTATTTTTGTAATACACAAATCTTATGACACTTGAGGATCCTCAGCTCACGCTCTCCCGAGATGTTGAAATGGAGCGAAATTGAGTGCTGGAAGTGTTCGAAGATGCGGATGGCACCTAGTAAAGTCCGTTGACAGTGTTTTTAGTACTGACTGGCGAAATTGTCCAGCAGACAGACATGCATCCACGCGAGCACGAGATCGCAGTAGTGCCTTCTTCCCATTAACTGCTTAATAGAGCTTGTTTTCTATTGCGAGGGAAGTATGTATTGGAAATTAATGTGTACATCATGTCGATGGCTATTCGAAAATAGACTGTCCCCATAGTGCATTGAGCCTCAGGCTACTCGCGCAGCATTGTCATAGGTATTGTTCATGCCGTGTTAAAGGAACACGGCTGCAACGATCTTGAATTTTGGGGAAGCGTAATGTTATTTCTGCTGAAAAAGGCTCTATAAAAGTTATCTTTCGGGTCGGAGAATTTTTATGTATAGGAAGGATTAGGACGATAATCTGAGACAAACTCAGGTCGGAAACCCGGATGGGTTTCTTGAAATGTCCCCGCCATTCCCTCCACACTTTCCTGTACTACTAACTCTGAGGCACGCTTGGATGGTAGTTTCCGGCATTCATATCGGGGTGTTGACTCTCGGAGATTTTCATTAAATTTCGACTTTCATTGACTCGTCGTGACCGCTACAAATAATAGAAGTGCACCATCTCATTCTAATGGATCTGACTAAGGCCTGAGGTATTGATATATTTGGAGCCCATTTATGTTGTAAAATTGGCGTCCGATTCCATTTGACTGCTCTAGATCAGACGTCTTTTTGAGGAGATTAGTCAACTTGCTTTAATGAAATCGAGCACTTTTAAGGGAAAGGAAATTTAGCGATAACTGAGGTGCCAGTGGAAATTTCAGTTATATCCAGGAATTCAAAAACCTTCATAAAACCTTCATAAAGGATGGAATCGCTTCTCATTTCTCCCTCTTTCATCGTTCCATATTTCCTGAAAAAAGGCTCAGCAACATCCCGTCAATCGGGGGATATATTTTCACGTTAATTTCCCCTAACATAATACTCCAGTGTTTGGAAATTGAACTGATGAGAATATCCTCTTATGGCATTCTTCGAAATATAGGACGATATGAATTCTCTTGTTATCGGTCTGTTCTTTTTGAAATTTCTATGGTGTCGTTTCGTTCATAAATGAATTCTTAAGAATTTCTTTATGATATGCTTTAAGCATTGGTTGTTTAAGCAAGTGGATGAGCTGTTTGCTTGTGATCGGACGGTACGCTCTCCACGGATATTATCCATAAAAATGAAGCAAATCGATGTATTTCGTTCAAGTCGGGATTGCTTTATTGCAGTATTGTGTTTTTGCAGTATGCGAGCAGCTGATTCAAGGAGCGAAAGATAAGAGTTTAGTGGTAAAGGGGCCGATTCGTATGCCTACGAAGGTGTTGCGTATCACCACTCGCAAAACACCGTGCGGTGAGGGCTCGAAAACTTGGGACCGTTATCAGGTTAGCGCTCTCTCGCCTTCTTCAGCTTCATGTCGGCATCGTTGCACAGCAATAGCATCTAAAGTAAAGAATGTCTGTAAACCGTGAATTCATCACTAATTATGGTGCAACAGAGGATCTGACCGAAACGAATTTAAGTACGTGTAGGAGAAGCAGTTTTCACTTAGAGTAGACGAGTGGGAGCTGTAAAGAGAGGTCACACACCCCAGCGTCGGGTACGAGTGCAGAAAAGCCTGTGAATAGCTCGTGCGTATTGCATACTCTCAGTGACGGCTATGGGCTAATTTTGCTCATGGGTGGTACCTCAATGAGAGCTGATATATGGACTGCTCCCTCGCTTCTACGATGCTCGCATGTTGCTATCGTACGAGACTACGAATGTTTTTAGTAGTTTGGCATTCGTTCTCCTCATATCTCGCTAAGAGCACTATTTACGAATGGAGTTGGCAAGGAAGCTGCGTTGCCTTCCAGTGGTTTTGCAATCGTTTGCCGGTAGAAGAGCAGTGTTGCACCCGATCGTCATCGGGATACTCACTTCACCTCGAGCAGAAAATTGAATGCCCTGATATGATTAACAGTCATGAGCAGGTGGCAGCGAGAAGTGGGATGCCCATTTTCTGGAGCAGTCTCCTTTGATATCCCAACTTTGTCTGGAAATGAGATATGGGTACTGTGGTGCTTACTGCTCCGTGAGGTTACGGAATTGTGCTCATAAATGTTTCTTTCCATTTTAATACGGCTGTAAGGAAGGGCTTTGAGTGCTACTTATGCCACGTTTGCGCAGATATTGAATCCCTGAGGTGAATCATTGAGGGGATTATCGTTGTAAAACAGCACATATATTGTCGAGTCAAACGATTCGTGCACAGCCGACAGTACTTAGGACCCTCGACATTATCTTCACTAATTGAATGGTGAGCGCGTTTGCCCGCTGAGCGGGCTTTGTTGAGTCCGAATTGGAGTTTGGCATTATGCACATAGCAGTACTGCCCGAATTTAAAGTGCTCTCGTTCCGGGCAGGGAACATTATCACAGCAGCTCGGCGGTGGAACTTCGGATAGGTAGCTGAGGTCGGCGTATCATCTTTATGAAAGGTAATTTAGATGCGTATCCACAAGCGTCTCATCAACATGCACAGTCCGAGCGACGTGCTCAAGCAGATCACGAGCATCTCGATCGAGCCGGGCGTGGATGTGGAGGTGACTATCAACGACTCGTAAAGGTGGCGAGAGCACCTGAGAGCAGTCCCGCTATGAACCCATCCCCGTCGACTGTTTCGTAACGCTGTTTTGTGTCTGAATGAAAGGATGTGTGTCGTATTGCGGAATTTACCTCTCGTGTTTATTGTTGAGTGTTTTTCAGTTCGGAAGAATGGCACATAAAGTTGTTGTAAAGCTTAGTGTTTGTGTGCGAATCTGCGTTGAAGCTCGTCATTTCGGGTTTCTCGTCAAACTTACTCGAAGCATTCGTTCTCTATGCAGTTGATTTCTTACCAGCAGGCAACTATTATTACCGGCTACGTTGAGAATACTGCAGAATAGCGTTACTTGGGTTAGTCTTTAGTTTGAAGCTGAAAGACGTGAAGCCCGATGAAGGGTCGAATCTCATCTTGAGCGGTGTTGGAGGGTATGAGATTGCAGCGGTAGTCATATTTGCTAGAGCGGATATCAATTTTGCTAATCTCGGGTATATGCGGCATTTTATCGAGAATGAAGGGGGAAATAATTAAAAGCGGCTTCTGAAGTCGCATCTGCGACAGTGTTTCTCGTGTTTATTTGCTTAATATGCTGACATAGTTTCCGAGAGGAGATATGGCGCATCTCGTTCACGTTAATTGCCGTCGTCTTTCTCTCAGTCTCGAGGAACGAGTCGTTTCGAATGTAAGGGTCGGATTGCGGTGTGGAATGGACGTTCTCATTTTGTGGTTAGTGCCACTCAAAGGGCGAATGAAGTTGTGAATTGCAACCGGGGGCGCTAGTGTCCGACTGTGCGTCTCCACGCATGCTTCTATCCTACTGAGCGAGATATCAGCCCGTGAACTGGTCAGTGTTGTTTTAGCTTAGCCGGGATTCGTCGGGGGAACGCTTGTGAACAGGAAACGGCGGCAGTCTGTTTCGGAAACTTCCCTAGGTAGTCACCAGTCGTAGTGTCCGTTTGTTTTTGTGTTTAATTCGATCGTTCTATTGTATCACCTTGGGAAAGAAGTTTTGTTCGTGTGGTAAGAAAGGTTGCTTGTTGGAGCGGTGCCGCACCTTGATTTGCACTGAATTCCCTCCGCACCTCAAGTCACTCATCCGAAAAATTCAGCTTGAGCACTAACTTGAACTTGAACTGTTTCTTTCCAATGCGGAATGCTGGCTGGTAAAAGGGTAGCGTGTATAGGTTAAGCTTGAGAAAATTGGTTCCGGCTATTGTTGCCGAGGAAGCGTTGGGTCTCTGAATAAGGGGATTTTCAGCTGTTGATTTACTATTGATTCTTAGGCTCATTCCCTCACTCTGGTTGTTTTGGAGGTGGGGTCGATGGAATTTTTTATTCATATAGGTCAGTTTGAATGTTTCGAGACATCTGAAGAGCGAGACTAGTTTGCATCGACCGTTTGGTGCATTTGAGATGTTTATTGGGTGTGGAGAAGTCTTGCAGTATTGCCACTATGAGTTGATTCCCTCTGATTCTTTTGGTGGTGTTAGCAAGAGTCTGTAAGCTTTAGCGGTGCGTTGCGAACATTTCCGTCATAGAATAAAGCAGTCGTTGGAGCTCTGAATCCAGATTCCAGAGTGGGACCAGTGGGGTCGCCCGCGTCAGTCTTTAACTTCCGTGGGATTAGATATGAAGGAAAGCTGAATTTCGTGTAATTGCAGAGGCCGGATGCCACTTAATATTCACGAGAAGTGCCTCAGCTGAAACAGCAAAAGCGGACACTCTACCCACCTTTGAGAAGAGCTTTTTGCGATACACACAAAGAGCGGACGAGAGGAGCTTATCACTTTGGGGAGTTGTGTTCTTGTTCGCAGATAATGTCTAGTAGGGAGCTTAATTAGTCACAATATTCTCTCGTTTGCCCTCAAAATTCGCTGAATTTAAGGTGGAGTTCCTAATATGTTGTATTTCTCGAAGTATTCCCCAGAATTAAACGATTTTGAACCCTAGAAGAACTATTCATTCGCTCTAAGTTAGCACTAAAGCCAAAAGATGGCGGCAATTTTAGAAGTAATGGTTTCAGGCCAGCACGGTTATGACCTCTTCAGTTTTCTCCAAAGTAAGCGGTTCTGACAAATAGTTTGAGGGAATACTCCCTTGGTTGGTTAAGAAGTGGATTATTCGTGTTTGCTGCGAACCATCGGCGCCGAGGAGGAAGAAGCTTGATGCTATCATGGCGATGGAGCCGAAGTCGTTGAGCGTGAAATCATCCAGTGCGGCCGGCAAAGATAAGGCAAACGGATCGGAGGAGGACTGTTCGATTTGCTGCCAGCCATATACATTTAAGGCGACACTTCCAGATTGTGGACATTCCTTCTGCTTTCTCTGCATCAAAGGTTATATAGGCGTTTTTATTGTTTATTGTGAATGAATGGTAGGGCGCACTAGTCCCTCGGGTACAGTGTCTCGATCTCGTTCATCGTTCCCACTGCCAATGAGGAGCTCTAGTTTGGGCCGAGCCCATATGGATATCTAATGAGGAAATTATCATTGCTTTGTCTATGAAAGGTTCCGTCGACTGCGTTATTCCCGTTGTTTGTCGCTATTAGTTGTTAAAATAATGCTACAAGTGATTTTCCAGCGGTTATCTGAACATTGTCGAAATAGTGCAAATCCTAGATGAAGGTTTCTTAGTAAAGGATACTGGATATTTAGTGGGCTTCTGGGTGATCGTGATGTAGGGAGGAGAAGAAGGGAAGCAGAGGTATGGAAATGTGCTCGTGGCAATGCTTTGCGCCGAAATCGAAGCTGAAGTTCGATTATTCTCTAGTAGTTTGCTATGGTTTGCCTCGCGACCAGTTGTCTAACATGATTCTACCATGTCTTTTCTTTGAACGTGGCGAATTTGTTTTGCGTGCAGTGTCGTTTATTTCATTCTCTCTCGCTTTGGGTACTTTTCCGGCGAAAATCCCTCTGATCCTTTCAGCGATAGGTATCAAGAACAAAGGGTCTAGCAAAAAGCACTTTCGTGATGTTCAGATATTTAGCTATTTGTACAAGTTACTACGCTCTTCGTTTAATTTGACTCCATAGAAATATCTCTTTCTGTAAATATGAAGTGGGGAGGGGGGAACTGGATCATCGTGGCTCCCACTTTCTCTCCGGCAACCTCCTAGCTGACGTTTCATAGTAGCATCTGACACATTCTCTATCCATCTCGCCGAAAATCAGTCAGTTATAGAAATGAGTGGGACTTAAATTTAGCGATTGGTCCGCGTGTATCAGCGGAAGTTTGTTTTCAGGAGTGGCACGCAGGCATGGAGTGTGTCCGTTGTGTCGCAAGCCGATTTTTGCTGGAATATTCCGTGATCCGATCCTTACAACTGAGGACAACTCTGCTGCGGAGGTTCATTTTTCGTTCTTTGTTTATTATATAGATACCGGTACTTGTAGTGAGAAGTTTTTCGAAAGTGGTCGAGTTGTGAAAGGCATTTGCTAGCAGTGGGCTCGGAACAAGGAATGACGGTGATGGATCCCTCTTATTCTTCGTTTGAGGTTTTAGGAACAAGCAGAATCTTAAGTTGATCTGTAACTCCGTTATTTAATCATCCATCGCTTAAGAGTGGATAAGAAGATGAAAAAGTGTCTTCGGGAGAGCAACCGCTTCCGCTCTTCAGCACTGTAACGGCTCATCCGTCTCACTCTGCTCTCACTGAATTTCACTTTGTGTGTTGAGATATGTTTGCTGTGGAATATATTCTTGCATTTGGGGAGAAGCAGCCGTTTTCTGATATGTCTTCAATAGAATCTGCATAGAACTTGCTTGAGTTTACCTACCTACATAAAATGTCTCCTATGTTTGAATGTCGAGTCGAACCGTTTGGAGTTCCGTTTTGGTTTTAGTGGGGAATGCGATGTCTCGCAATCAGTTGTATAGGTTTTGTGTCATTGCTGATCGGTTATCGTGTCATATATGAAGAATTCGGCCATTTTAGAAACATTTATGTGTATCCGTGCCTTCCACTCACTAATCAAGAGGTAATGGTGACCTTTCCGATCGCAGAGGTAATCTGCTCCCTGTGCTTTGAAAGGTTTTAGCAGATTTTTCGTCTATCATTAGTTCCATCTGCTGATGCCGCCTTGAACCTGTCGGATTTTTTCGGTTCCTATCTGACAAACCTTTAAGGAGCAGAAGTTCCGGACACTAAACATGCCTTGTGGAAGGTTGTTATCGATGCTTGCCACCTTTTCCGAGCATCATCGTTTCCGTCGTTCTTGATGCTGTTTTGGACGAATCGTGATGAGATCCCATGTAGTAATCGTTTCAATTTATAGCCGTCATGCTCGCAGGTAGTGTTGGACAGGTCTTCTGTAAAGGATTGCAGCACACAAGAAAAAGAGGAGTCCAACGAGGAGGTTCCACAGTCTGATAAAGAGTCAACTGCTCGATGGTTCTATCAGGTTTGCTTTTTTTGAAGATCTGTGGAGCGCGCTTAATGGTTCCTCTAGCCTTGCATGTTGACTTGAACGAAGGTAATCCGTTGTGTGAGGAGGTATCTGGAAGTCTACATTGTTAAGGATTTGTTTCTCTTTTGAAGCAGGCGAAAGAAGCTCGCACGTCAAGAAAGGTTCCATCTGAATTGGCAAAATCTCGAAGCAGCATTGATGTGGAACGCAACTTGGATTGAGTAACAGATGCATTCTCTTATCTTTGGATGTAGGCAATTGACGAAAGGCTGTAGGGGAATTGAGAACGAATTACCTGGGGAAGAGAGGGAAGGATGAGTAAAAAAGCGGAAGCTGATTGCTCCACATCGGGATCGCGTCACTTCCCGCTGTATTCTTCTTCATTCACATCTTACGAATTGGGCCTGTTAGTTGGTCCTTTTGTAGTATCGTTCTTGTTTCCCTTAAAATGATTAGCTCGAGAAGCATACAGGATGGGCAGCTGATGAGTGGGACCGCTCTGAGTTTTAATTATCACTGTATCTCGTCGATACTAATTTGCATTCACATACGTTTAATCTATGTACCCTCGGTGGTTACACTTTTAAGCCGAGAAAGACGGGTAATGAAACATCCCAAAAGTAGCAGAAAACGGAAATACAGTGAGAAATAAACAATTCGACTTGCTCATAGTGAAATGTTGGTCTGTTAAGGCTCGACATGGAGGGTGGTGGCGCTACGAACAGAGGCAAGAGCATGATATTGAGAAGGCATTCTTGAAGGGCGATAGGCAAATCGAGCTCCTGATCGCTGGATACACTTATTGCATCAATTTTTCCGATCGCTGCCAATATAGGAAGGATCTCGGAAGGTCGGTTTCTTGATGTGAGCGTCTAAGAAAAGCGAACAGGTGAAGGAGCCATCAGGAGGATGTATGAAGTGATGTGATGTGTGGACGACGGTTTTTTGCGCCTTTGTGGTGCAAATGAGAGGAGGCCTTAATTGTCTTGTGAAATGATCGCTGTACTCCCGTTGTTAGAAAGTTGCTAAAAGCATTGCGCAGTCTCACATTTAAAACCGTCGTTTATAGGTGGGTGCTTGAGGTGCGCTCATGCAGTTTTTCAGAGCGAGCTACCTCAGGTATTTGCTGATGTTAGAGATAAGACTGAGGCCGCCTGAGTTGGATCTCCGCCTTGGGCACACTAATGACGTTCAGGCGCACATCGGCTGCCGTCAACGTGGTTGTTATGTTACGTAGAAATGCTGCAGTTGGAAAACTCGAGAGATTTCTTTTCTAGAACTTCCAAGTGGGAATGCACAGCCTTTATTAGTCTTGCCTGGAGCTTAAGCACCGTAGAATCATTGTTGCTATAGAAGTGAGACTCGCACAGTCTTCGCGATGTTACTGTGCCGACTTTGTTTGTTTCTTTGCAATTTTTGCGTCCTTTCGCCCATGAGATTAACACCAATTCGACGATAATCAGCTTCACCTATATTTCTTGACTATCCTCGTTTTTCTTATTTGCCCGAGTCTGAGTTCTTCCTCACATACTCGATGCTCATGTCAAATGGGTGGTCGCTGAAGGGAGGAGGTGCATCTGTTGATTGATTGTTCGGATCGACAGAGAAAAGGCATTCCGAGTGGAAACTTTCATTGCAGTTGTTTCAGGTCGGCGCAGTGGGAGCGTGCAGTGAAGCGTGTGGAGGGTGATGAGTTGGACGGTGAAATCCGAGGAATTGCGGGTTTGCGCACACCGTCGAACGATATGTCGACTCATCAAATTACAGCATCTATTGCGAAAGTGGAGTTGCATGACTGATTGATGACGGCAATTGGGTACCCGTTTAGTTTGTGAAGAGCCGATTATTAAGAAGCGAGGGAGGAAATGCTTTGAGTCTGAATAAAGTCTGTGCAAGAGGTGGTCGAATATTGTTTACAGAGACAGCTTTCCAAAGTAAAAACTGAGAGCAAACGAAACAGTTGATAGGCACCTCTGTAGAGAGTGTGTAAACCATCTTCTATGTGCTCTATGAAACTGATTATGGAGGTATATGCTCTATCTGCTTGTTTTCGGCAGTTATTAAGTGAATTTCATATAGGCATTATGAACCACATAATGACCATTCGGCTCTAGAAGGATTCCCTTCTTGGAGTTTCATAATGCGATTTGCATCCGATCCGTTTGCATGAGAAGATTTCATAGTCCAATTAATTAAGAGCAATTAAAGAGTGCGTAATTATAATTCAGGAGACGCTTTCTTTGCATCCTTTAATGCTGCAGAATTCGTTAGTAGATCCAATCGAGCATAGATGATCCTTGAGCAGTGCGGTTTACGGACGTCGGCATCCCCTAATCCCTCGTTTTGCGGTGCAGTCGGAGACATCTAGGCACCTTTAAAATCCCTAAGAACTTGAGTGTTAGTGGGTGTGTTGTTGACTACCGCATACTTTGCGTTAGTTGTGACGTGTTTTCCTGCTTATAATGAAGTGGGCTAAAGAAAAGATTCTGTCAGCGGAACGTTGACAAGATATTGTCACCGCTATAGTCTGCTTATGCCCCGGTTCTCTGGATTACACACGACATCTCGGCTTTGTTGGCATTTCTTGTGATGCGAATCGTATCGAGTGGCTTTTGTCCCTCCTGGCCGAGGTTGATAGTGTCTACACGTGTTTCTCGCCTCAATGTCACATCGCAGCATTGACGCATCGAGGTGACACTGTTTTTCGAGTTGTCACCAATTCTCAAATCCTTCCCAGTATGTTTTTTGAAGTGGATATTGGACTAGTGCAATCTAGACTTCTCCTATTCAAGGGTCGGGTGCATTTTTTGAGGTCAACGAAAGGAATGGTGGATGGGGGAGAGGACATATTCGATTCACCCAACATTTCAGTATATTCCTCTGATGAGGACAGCACCATCCCAAATGCTGCATCGCTTTTATCGAGTCAGTAATCTGCGTCTCTTAGTTGAGGAGGTATTTCTCCAGCTGGATTTACTTCATTGATCTTCTTTGCTATGTCTATAACTCATATTCATCGTCCAAACATCATCATCGATATCGCTCCGTGCTCGACTTTCACATCGATCGCAGCACTCCCCTATAAAGAGCCCTAAGGACAATGTAAGTGTAGAAGTTATTGGATTCCAGGATTGTCAAAGCGTCACCGTCATCCTTTGATAATGCGGTTTATTCTCGTGCTTCCATTGTTTCAATTCTAGCAACCGCTATGATGTTACCGCTTAAACTATCGCCGTGGTTTCGTCGAAATGCACCTCACGGAGTCGTTTTATGAGTATGTGCTCCACCATGTCCTACGCATCATAGCATCAATCTCCTTCAAGTGGAGGTTTATGTCGCTTCGCCTCTGTGTTCATTCATCACCGATGTGATTCGAGGCCCCATCTTTACCCTCTCTGAGGGAATGATTCTCTTCATATATGCGCTAATGTAATGAGATAAAGTTATGCTTGCTGTGCAGTGTTTTAAGGAGTCCGTAGATTATATGACCGCTTTCCGTTAACGGTTCATTAGCCGATAATGGGAACATGGGAAATTTTCTGTGGATTCCAATGAACCCACATCGTCGCCTATAATCAACCCTATCGCGATAGAGTTGATGGTCGTTGCGATCGGTCATCGGCGAAAAACTACGAAATGTCCCGGTTTTTTCCCTCACAGACAATCCTCGTTCTCATTTGCGATTCTAGCTTCATCCATCCCGGTTGACAATGACAGCAATCTTGAGCCAGCTGGATAGCTCGTCCGAATTCGGTGGAGAGGATGAGGAGGGGGGAATACAAATCAGGATTCACGAACCCAAACGTTGTCCATCTTCACAGAGTGCTCTCACGAAGTGCTCTCGTCTATGTTGAATTTAGCACAATTGTATTAACTGGCGCTACCGTTTTGATAGCTTCAACTTTGAAATAATGGAACTAGAGTCATGGAAATTAGTGGATACGACAGATAGGACAAGATGGTCACCACTACCATAGACTATCTTTGGCCACTTCCGGGGGAAAGCTGTCTGTCACAAAGGAGATTGTATCGGCTCAAATATCAGGTGAGTATAACTGTCTTGAGCGGAAGGTCCATAAATAACAAAGGTGTTTTTTTGAAGATATTAAGAGCGAAGTGGTAGTCGTGCTTTCCGTTTCTACCATTGGGCGCCTCGATAGGTTTACTCTGGCTTCACTTTCAGAGAATTTGGACAGTCAGCCACTTGAGCCTCAGCTGCAACTTTCACGAATGAGAGGGAGAGGAACCATTGAAGCAATGAAGGAATCAGTTACGCGACAGCCCACTAGGCTCTCGTCCTCTCGGTAGCTGTGGGGTTGTAGCGGCTTTGTGATGACTCTACGGCAATGACTCTCGAGACGATTCTAGGTGTTGGCGTCTCCCCATCAAATATTCTCGTAGAGAAGGAGACGGGGTCACTTCTCGAAATATTGTCCTCGTTTAGTCTCTCCTCATGTAAGGGCAATGTTTTTTTCCTACTTCATGTCATAGGGTAGCTTATTTTAGCGTTGTGTGGATTGCAGATAGAGGTCATGGAAGGACTTTCACGACGTTATTAAGGTCAACGAACCGTTGCATTGCGCTCTTTGATAGGTTTTATGCGTTCTCTCCTAATGTTTCTGCATATCTTTGTATCGATCAAGTGGCTAGCTACAAGAGCTTCGAGAATTTGTTAGGAGCATTCGATGTCCATACACACGTTGTGTCCAGATTTGCTCACATTTATGGCCGCAAGCAAATAGATCCTTGTAAAAGCCCGGAAGGTTCGGCTCCTTGTACCGAGGTAGAATTGCAGGGAAGTTGGTTCCATCCACTACGAGCAGGGAACCGGGGTGCCCTCATACCCGCATAGGAGTAAACGGTAGCGTCCGGAATTCACCGCATCTCCCCTATTCTTCCGCCTCATCTCCACAATCCCGCAGAGGACGTTAAGATTAATGCAGTTTTTAGGCGACTGAACAAGGTTGTATATTCCTGTTGCGAGTACATGTGTTTTAATGGCCCAATAGTCTGCAGAGAAGCTGAACACATCCAGAAAAAATAGCTCCAACACCCTATTTGACCTGAAGTTTCGCAGGTCATCGTGGTTTGACATTCATAGGCGATTGAATAAGAAATTGCTTATTTCTACCAGTAAGTGTTTCGGTGAGGACCTACGTGAACACTCAACGCTGGGTGAATTCATTGCACATTGATCCAAGTTGGTGGCAGTTTCAAATGCCATTGAGAGAAGCGCATCAGGTAGATCTGCGTGGCGTTCGATCCTCATTTGTTGTCGTGGCAGAGAGTCCCTGCGTGGTGCATCTTCACCTGTATTAGTTTATTGTTTGAGTAAAGATGCCTTATGCAAATCAACCTCGTGTGACGATATCGATGTTGAACGATGAGATGGTGAAATTCGTTTTGGAGGACACCGACTTGAGTGTCGCGAATTCGCTGCGGAGAATCTTCATCGCCGAAGTACCAACAATGGGTAAACCCTCTCCATTTTATTCCGAATCGTGTTGTTGGCCACTCAAACCCACAACGACTGAGGGATAGACACCGTCACCCACGTTTTTCACCCTTGTAGCATCGGCTGTAATGATGTAGGAGATATTGAGAAGGAGGTCCCACCTGCGTACGTTGCAGTATCATTCTCGTAAGGGCAAGAGATTGGTCTCGTTCCCGACGAATACTGTTTTTGCTATGATATTGCTATAAAAGAGCCATTCTCCAATGATCTGTTTATTGCACCGTCATGGGAATTCGATCTTCGTGGAAGTCGTTGCACGTTGGATGTTCCTCACGAGGGGGTGTGCATATCATTATTGAGAGGTTTAAGTGCTTGCCTCACTCCATAATGATCGGCTGTATGAGAAGATGAAATACGAATATTTCAATAGAAATGAGTACAATTCGGGAGGCCTCTTTGCTGTCGATAAAGCGCACAGTTGCACTAACGAATCGTTGCTTCATCGACATTTGTGTGTGAAGTGAGAGATAAGTTGTTGTTTATAGAGCTTATTTTGTTCGCAGTCAGTAAAAAAAGCCCTTCTCCGAACACTTAGCGAGGCGGAAATGTCCTCATATTATTGAGAGCAGAATGTGCTTTGCAAGAGAAACCATCACTATAAGCTTCTCGCTTTTCGTTTCTCGAAGGTCGGCTTATTCGTGCGCTAGAGAGGTGATGAACTTGTTTAGTTTTGCATCTTAAACGTTGAAAATTCCTCTCGCATATGAGACTTTTTTATAGGTGAAGCATGGCGGGGACTCATCAAATGCACTCTTGTTTCAGTCATATGATAGCAACGAATTTTCCGATATTTCAGCGATTGATTGGGTTCAGATCGAGGCGAATACGAGTGTTCTTCATGATGAATTTATCGCTCATCGGATGGGTCTTATTCCTCTCACTTCAAACAATGTGGTCGACAAATTTCAATATTCTCGGGTACGACCATATATTATCGCTTTATTTGCTCTCATTTCCTACTGATCTCATTCATTCTTCTCCATTCCACTTCACCTTATACGCTCCATCGTCGATTTTTAAGGATTTATCTCCATAATTCATTTTTCGCAGTTAACATCATTTTCTCATTGGAGCAGGGCGGATTTCACTTTAAAGTGACAGGCATTTCACAGCTTATACAGCAAAAAAAAACACCTTGCTTGATATTAGTCATCAGAAATTATTCCGAGCTGGCTTCGGCTAACGATAATTACTAGGTAGGTCTCGCCGATACGGTGGACGATGAGCGACTGTATGAGGAATGCACAAGCATATTAAAGACTGGGTAATGAGGGAGAGGGAAGGGGGACTCAGCTGACGGCGGGTCGAGGCGCGCATTTAAAGCATCACCCTTCATCTCATTTTCTTGCACCTGGTGCCTTAATTGCATCACATCACAGGGATTACTCCCTCGCTTATATAATTTAAAATAGGTTATTGCAATGAAAGGAACTTGGATCCTGTAGATGTCGAAGGTTGCTCCTTTGAATCGTCGACCTTTACGAATAGTAAGCCTTTTGGCTTACTGAAGCCCCTTCCCCCTCCCCCATGTTACGCCGTTTCACTGCTGTTTTGTCCATTCCTATTTTTTGCGCTTTTCCATCATGGATATGCTTGTAGGATTGTCAGTGCAATGATTTCTGCCCCGAATGTGCAGTAGAGATGCGCCTTAGCGTGCGTTGGGACGACGAAGGTACGCGTTCGGTTACGACTGCAGATCTCGAGTCGAGCAATGCGGCTGTAGTTCCGGCTTGTGGGCGACATCTACAGGGCAGGAATGCTGAGGACGGCACATCTGAGGATATCCTAATTGTTAAGCTGAGGAAGGGTCAAGAGATACGCATGAAATGCTATGCGAAGAAGGTTGCCTTCGATTCTTTTTGCGTACCTATGGGGGAAGTTAGTGAATTTGTTGAGTATCGAAATAGTCGATATGTGTTTGTTGTATGAGGTGAGCGAGTTAACCTCTTAGCGATGGAACTTTATCTTTCTAATTTTTATAGTTTATCAGCATATTTGATAGTTTTATATTGTGACAGTGTGTACCCTCCATGTTGCTTTGATCCCGGAAGATATCTGCAGGAATCTTCCGGCACATATAAGACACCAAATTTGAGAGCTAAGTGACTGATGTGAAGAAGGCTAGGATGGATTTTGGTTTATGGATGACGGAAAATTAGGGACTCTATCATTGAGTACGGTTCACGAGTAAAGATCGGTGTTGCTAGCAGTTGTGGTAGTATTATATCAGTACCTTTAATTTTATGTTTCGAGGTATAGGAATAGTACAAAGTGGCAGTACAATTCAACAAGAAGGAGGTTGTTTGAAGTAGGCAAGTGAAGGGGAAGTCTTATGAAGTTAAAGCAGCCGTATTTTAGACCTGTGGTGGAGTTGAGAGAATGAAAGTGGCGTTTCTGTTGTATTATTTCTTCGAGAAGCTCATTGTTCCACTGGAGTGTTGTTTACATAATGATATGTGTAAGATATGATCGGATGTCTCAATGAATCGCAGTACTCTTTGATGAATTGCAGTTGAAAGTAGGCGGGAAGGGGACAGAGGCGGAAGAATGAGAAATTTTGCCCAACTTTCAGGGATTCGGAAAAGAGCACGCCAAGTGGAATCCAACATGTGGCGTTGCATTCGAGTATGATCCAGATAATGCATTGCGGCATACGGTGTTAGCGAAGCCTGAGGAGTGGCCGAAAAGTGAGTACTCTCAGTTGGAGGAGGATGAGTATGAGGCACCTTATGATCCAATGGCCAAACCGAACAAGTTCTGGTTCACAGTGGAATCTAGTGGCGCACTTAAGGTAGAGTTTGCTTTCGTTCTTCGGTGGAAGTGCACGCTGAGCAGATGTCTTCTTTCATTGCCTTCATGCGTTAACAAAGTATATTTCGTTCTTTCGTCGTCTGAATAACACCGATATTCGAGCAGCCGAGTGCTGTGCTGTACTTAGACGATAGAAATTTCCGCTCAGCCATGCAAGAACATCGACTCGTTATACTGTGGTGCAGAGCCGATGTGGAAAGTAGTTGCAGTGTAGAAGTGAGGCCGTGAATTGCTCTCATACGTTATGTTATATTTCTGATTATGCCGGGAAATGAATGGTTCGTTGCCAAGGAAGAGTGCGGAATTCTCATTCTCTCTTCGCTTTCTCTTTAAGTGTATAGGAAACCACCGATT
This sequence comes from Parascaris univalens, assembly GCA_037576465.1. Lineage (NCBI taxonomy): Eukaryota > Metazoa > Nematoda > Chromadorea > Rhabditida > Ascarididae > Parascaris > Parascaris univalens. The sequence continues at coordinate 29,764,865 of CM075173.1, forward strand.
GGTTTATTTGACTTTGTGTTTAATCACCCACCACATCCCTCTGTCATCTTAGCTCTCCCCCATACCCTTTTCATTATTATTTATGTTCACTGCGATGTTTGTTTGAAGATGGTTTAATACGTAGCACGCCGATCTTTCTGGCACTTAATTAACGTTGACTTCGGCGATTCGTAACGAATCCTTCGGTTTAATGGCAACTTTGCCCGTGAACTTAGCGCCTACGTTTGAAGATATTTCCGAGGAAAATACTCAAGAAACTTGTTGCTTCTTTGCTGAAGCATCAGGCTGTCAATGTAGAACTTCCGAGTCCAGATCCGCTCGCACAAAAATATCTTCGTATATCTCAGAGTCACGATTATGTCCTAATTTTTCAGGCCGAAAATATTGTGCTGAGTGGAATCAATGTGCTGAAGAAGAAGCTAGGTGATTTACAGAATCAACTTCAGAGGGAACTTCTGCAACATCCTCAGGGATATCACTGATTTTGATGTTATGATCACTGATCACTATTGTTATCGATCGAATTACCACCTTGTATATTTTGTCGTGGATCTCAAAGTAAACTTGTTTCGTCCTTCTTCAGCGTTGCTTGTACATAGCAGAGGTCTTCTCAACCTGACATGAATGGTATTCCATAAGTATTTGATATGCCTCCTATTTAATGGGGTAGCATATGGTTGCCTCGGTTTAGAGAAATCTCTTCAAGAGTAGTTTTTTGATTTGCCTACTGTTGCACGAAATTCGGCTATTAGGGGCAGTAGGCAAAGAAGTGGCCTTTCTGTAGGGATTTTGCTAAGTTCTCGTGGTTGGTGGGTGTTGAGGACTGTTGATGTTGCTGGATGATGTCTGGATTTCAATTTTTGAATAATTTTACGGTGAGCGACTGTGAAAATGCGGAGTTTTTTGTATTATCCTAGCGAAAGAGTTAATCGATATATGAGGGAGTTAGTTGGCTCGATGTGACGAGTGCTTTTAGGAGTATTGCTTGTTGGATGTGTAGACTACACGTTGTGCTTCACATTGCTCCATGGATTCTTTGTTCATTTGTAGATGAACCGTCGGGTCTCTTAGATGAGCTCTCGATTGTTCGTTTTTTGGGGAATTTTAGCGTTTGTAAAAGGGCACTTTTGAGGGTTAGCAAAGGAAATGGTGTCTCGATGGTTTTTACATAGTTCCTATCATCTTTTTGTACCTAATTGATTTAGCGGCCCATAATAAGCATCAACGAGAGACGACCCACTAATAGAGGACTCTTCAGCTCGATTTCGATAGCTGCTTTAGGTGTGTTTAGGCAGCCGTATTGTTTCCATGAACGCGGCGCCTGCATATGAGTTCTGCGTCGAGAAGAAGTTCTGCTATACCTGTGGTTATCGAGCTGTATGGGGATGGAAATGACAATTTTTAGGCACTGTTTTAGCGCAATTGCTTCATCGGCAGTCGGCTATTCAGCGAACAGATCGATCTGCTCGCTTCTGAAAGCAGTTTCGAATTCGTCGCCGAAGGAGAGTGATTAATTTTTAGTCTTTTTAATTGGAACGTCGATTAGCATTGTTTCAGACTATCTGAGTCAAATGTGTTCGTTGTTAACATGGTTTCAACGAAGAGACTCGTTGTTGGTTCTTTGAAAGCGTTCATTTCAGGTTATTCGGTAGATTACACAGAGAGATGGGGGAACCATCTGTTCCAAACTCGAATCAGAAGCCTCACTTCGGAAGTCTGGCAAATGAAGAAGCCGTTCAGAAAATTGTAAGTGTGTTCTTCAAAGAATTTCTGCAAATGAAGGATGGCGAGGTTTCTGAAAATGAGTATCTTCTTTGAGAGCGATTCAGCTCGGCATTGAAGGCATATCGTGATTTCCGTTGAGGGACTCTTTCCAATATCTCTTTTACGGCAATGTTTTTTTTTTGATAAAGCACACCATTTTTTTGCAGAAGTAATATAATACTTTGCACTCATTCCATTTCTTCTAGCACTGGATGCTAATTAAAATCGTTTCTTCAGTGAGCACTCTTCATATTCTTTGACGATTTTGTCGATTTTCGGCTATTTTTGGTTGCGGGTACCAAAAAATTTGTAGTGTTAAGGATGGTAGGAGATCTTTGAAAGCTTTTTTTTGCGCTCATCGCATCTAATGCATATTAACAAGCTGCTATTTGGAACGCAGAAATGATTTCAAGTTATTGTGCTATGTTCAAAGTCCCACTTCACCTGCTTTCCCACCGTCTCTCCCAACCCTTTCCCTCAACCGCTTACTTTTTCCACTCCTACTTATCATTCAGATAACGAAGACCGATCTCTAGTGTCTACTAACTGCACTTGTCAAGTTATATAAGATGATAGGAATATTTTTGCATTGTTATTCCATTAAGAGCCAGATGGACCTCAACAGATTTCCCCTGTGACCGTCAATTGAAAGGATAACCTCACAGATTATCATAGATACGCGCTCAGTGATAGTCGGCACGAGGAGCTTTACGTCGCACGCTGACTTCGGTGTACATTTTGCGTTGCGGAGTGAGGTGAAGAGCCTTAGTGTGTTCTGTCCAAATCATGGCATACTTCGTATGCTGGATGAAAGCGGTATTTGAGGACGAAACCTTCCGCTACGGATCACCAGCACTTGTTCACTAAAGTATATCTCGTTCTGTTTATTCCACATTTCGAGGATCATTTGATCGTCGATTCTCGTTCGAGATGTGTGACAATCCGGCTGCATCCGTTAAGTCAGCTTTGTTGCATGTGAGTAGATGCATCATCGTAACATCTTTTCAGAAGGAAGTTGAAAAACAAGAACCGGATAAAAAAGAGGAGCACATGGATCTGGATTCGATCGATAACCCAATGGAGAGGGAGGTAATGGCCGAGTTCGAGCGTCGCAGACGTGCCAGGACGCTCACACTGCCAACCGATGACGGACATGTGAAACTGCTGCTCAGAAAACTAAATGAACCGATATGTGAGCTCTCTTTTCATCTACCTAAAAAGGCATTTTTCTCTCTATAGTTGTTTGAGCTCTTTCTTTTCTAAATTGTTTCGCATATTTTATTGCAGTATGCGGTTTCCGATTTCACTGAGCGCATTAGTGGCATAAGTAATGTTCGTGTTCAAGAGAACGGCAAGAAACGGATTTTTTATCTTTATTTCCATTCGCTGCTATGATTACCTAATATATATATATATATATATATATATATATATATATATATATATATATATAGACGAATTGAAGGTTTATTCGGTGAGGATAAGTTGGATCGTAAGGAACGGCTTCGAACGATTCTTTCAACAATGCCTGAGGATGAAGTGACACGAATTTTGCATAGTTCGGATGAGGCGGAACAGGTACAGCAGCGAGATACATCCACGTGGTATCACAAGGGTCCTGCTGCGCTTAGGGATGCTCGGGTGGAGATTGCCGATTTTTCGTTGAAAAGAGCGCAGCAAAGACTGGCCAAGGTAATGGTAACGTTATTTACCTATGAAGCGTTGTTCTTTAAAGCCATGTCAAAGAATGGCGCACCGTTTCGTAAGTTGAGACTCCTAATTTCCTTTGTCCACCCTCCTCTCTTCTGAGAATGTGTTCTATGAAGCTCCAAGTGCCATAGTGTCTTGTGATTCAGTGGATGAATCGTTTTGAAATTATCCGGACAGACAGCGAAGTGCTTAGGCTTAGGCTGCATTACGGCGCTAAATTGCATAGTGTGGAGAATTTCCTCTCCAATTGTCTCTTAGAGCTGTTTCAGTTCTCCCCCAAATCCTTAAGAGTTGAGGTTTAAAGACTCTCGCACAGTACTTCGTGACACTCACTGTTTGCGAAGCGAAGCAGCTGCCTGTATTCGTTTGATGTCCCCTGAGCTGCAGCAGTAATAAATATAGCTTTTTCTGTAGCCACTGCGTGTTTTGGGCAAAACGTCTAAGCGACGCAGAGCGTTTTGTCTCTGGAGACAGCTTGATATAGTGATTTTGGAAGGTGGCTGGTTATATAGAGTGCCCTGAAGTCATCAGTAGTGTTTAGTGTCATCGATGGAGACTAATCGCGTGTATATTCCCACAGGCGTGCTTATTTCTGAGGAGCCGTTTTCTTCGAGAAGTTTTATTTGTTTGTTTAGTTATTCACTTCCGATGTGTGTTTTCTTCATTGTTCTTTCGTTTCAATGCATGTGGAGGGATGCTTTTACGAAGTCGCCAGTAAAATCCAAGAAAGGCTTCTTCAGCTTTGAGCGGATTCCTACTCACAATGCTCTCTCGAAAGTTATTTCAAACTGCATTTGTAATATTAATTGTAAGAAGACAGTGAGAAGCAGCAAATTGCTTTCTTCTTTCTCTATCGGTAAACCTTTGTGTTTAGTCGATCTCTTAATTTTTCATATAGCGAGGCTTATTTCCGCTTCGCGGTCTCTGGCTTCCTAACGTCAGTTGACGGCGAAAGAATGGGTTATTTAGTGGTCACGCAGATTTACTTTCGCGTTCCCAGCTGCAGAGATGGCTGAAAACGTCTTTTTTCCATCTTGTTCCTTATGATTCATTCTAAAAAAAAATCCATAACGTTGTCCTGAGGCAGTGATCTTAACCAGTCATAGTACTGCTTTAAGTGTGGCTGCAGTGCACCTATGCGCCCGTTGTCCTCTGGTCGATGCACACTGTTGAGATATCTGTAGCTTCATAGCTTTCGAAATGCAAACGTTGTGTCAGCAGCGTTTTGGGGTTTCTTGAACTTCTCCCCACCAACTTGTAAATTGTCCTTGGAGCTCAAGGGGTCTTGATTTGGAGCGAATAGTTGTATGCAGGCGCGGAAGGACGCATCCTCTGCAGCTCATCAGACGGCGGTGGCTGTTCAAGAGATGCATCGTTGGGTGGCATCGCTCTCGGTTTATGGATCTCAAGTAGCTGATCTCAGGCCGGTCTCGTATTGTGAATTCTCGCCCGACTCGCAGCATCTCATCACATCTGGATGGTAGATGTTATTGTTTCTTGGAACGTTACAGTCTTCCATGATTAAAAGAGAACAGAATTAAAAAGTAAATTATAATAGAATTGCCAATGGAGGTTGTTGCTTTTCTGCGTTGCATGGATCTGTTCACTCTTCAGAAGGATCTGAAAACAGTAGAAATATGTGCCGTTCAAAATGGCACGCATGAAACACCGCACAAAGCGCATTTCGGCCTTATTTTTATTCTCCTGAATTGCCTCAACCAGATTTGCGCCTTAAATAATGTGAAAATATTGACATAGATATTCAAATTTTTCCAATTTTTGACGATTTGATGAAGAATTTCGGCGATTTTTATTCCCATATCGCAGCTTCTAATTTTAAGAAATTGAAATGTTCACAGCTGTGAGATCATTGGCGCATAGTTCGGTGCTCTCAAAGTGTGAAAAAACTATATGGGTATCATTGCACCGAATCAGATGGTATGTTGGCAGTCTCGACAGAAAATGTTCAGTGCTGATTTGCCGAACATCGTTGACGCACTTGTCGAATTCAGTTTTTCTCCTAATAAATAGGTTGGACTTGTGTATATGCAAATGTCCCGTTTCTATTCCACTCAAATAACTCGTTCTTTTATTTGGTTATATTATCCTTATGGCTAACGTCAAATGGGAGCAGAAATTTGCTTTATGAGGTTAATGCCAGAATTCATAACTGCCACATTTGTCAGATAATAAAACTGCTTCACATCGCCGAATGAAATGTTACGTATTCAGGTCTGGAGAGTGTAGCGTTTGGTCAGTACCGAGCTGTGAGCGTGAACGCAAATACGTGGGTCATTCGAGCCAGGCAGGTTGTGCGCGTTTTCATCCTGGCGCTTATATTTCGCAGGAGCCATTTGCTCTCAATGCTGCCAGTTGTGCGCATGATGGCACGGTGAAGCTGTGGAGCCTCGAGAGCAACGAGCCACTCTCAGAGCTTGAACAGCATCCACAACGAGTGGCCAGGGTCGCGTTCCATCCGTCTGGTAGATTCCTTGCAACATGTTGGTAGGTCTAATTTTGTCTCTCAGCCACGTATTCCTGCTGTGCTGCGGGACCTTGGAGAGTAGTGTTCTGAAGTAATCCCGTCATGCGTCGGACACCATCGACTACCTTCAACGCAGGCATTTCCTTCGTTTTCACGTGCTTTTCGATTACATTTATTAATTTCTGTCTTTGCTGAGTCTCTTCCCATCGAAAAATCATTTTCTGCAAGGAAACATTCTCAACCTTCTGCAGAGATTTTTTTGACCAACTCCGCTTCTTCACGACCAAGTGGTCCCTTTTTCTCTACTCATCACCTTTTCCTATCAGATATTCCATCGGAATGTTCTCGTTGTGGATGTCTTTCCACGATGGAATCATGGTTCCACCGATGAAAGTCCTTTTCCTTTATTAGGATTTGAGAGAGGAAAGGTATTTTCTGTTATTATTAGTAATTATCTGAAAGAATTGTTTTCTTGGAAAACGTCAGTGAAAAATGAATAGAAAAGTGGATTTTCTGCTTGCAATTTCCCGTTTTCATTTATACCTGATGTCGGAAAGCCACGAGGAAATTCTAGCATTCCTTTGTTGTTCAAGGGGATTGACGCCATCGAGGGCTCTTACTGAACTTCGTCCCTTTCTCGCATCTATGTTATCTTTTAAGAGGCTCTATCGACATTACACAAGCATCAGCCACAGTGTGGTCATATGTGAATTTATCGAATTTCCTTTGCGAAGGATTTGATGTCGTTAATCATTGATGTGATGCTGTGACGGAGGGCTTTCAGTGTACTGAGAGGCTATCGGTTTTTTATTTCTCAGGGAACAGTAGAGGAGTGCAACGGTTACAAACCACATATGTAAAACTCGCTCGTCCCGAGTGGATGCCTTCAGCGCAATCTTAATTTTTCTTTCATCACTATGCGGTGGTTCTTAATTTTCCAAATCCGGGCACAGTTTCCTCATTTTCCTTATTGTTATTTCATTTTTCAAATGAATAAATGAGTAAATTATTGCAGTTTCGACTGTTCGTGGAGGTTAGTGGATGTCGATTATGAGCAGGAAGTTCTCTTCCAGGAGGGTCACAGCAGACCCGTTTTCCACGCCGATTTTCAGTGCGACGGCTCACTTATACTCACCCTGTAAGTCGGTTTCTTGTTTTTTATTCAAGCAGACGTTTTTTTATCGAAGTCTGCCCCTATTTGTCAATAGCGCTATAAAGCAGTCATTGTTTTATTTGGCGTTTGTGTGTTTGATGCTTTATTAGCTTAAATTCGCACACTCGGTAAAATCAATTGCTGAGAATGGTGTTGAATGAATGCTTCAGAAAGCTGGGGGGTTCCTCCTGCGAGAGGAAGGAAGTAGTTTACCTTATTTAAGAAAGTAATGTTATCAGTTTGTACGTGTGAAAACATGCAGCTTTTCTAGTTTTCACGACAGAAGGTAAGGCTTAAAGGGAAATAGTTTTATTCTCCCAAATATTTGTAATATTTATTAAAAGAGCGAAGGGATTTCAGTCAAATTAATAGAATTATGTCGCAGTTTTGTACAGTTCCATCGAATATCATTGAAAGCGTTGTGTCAGACAATCGAGTGCTTCCGAATCGTCTGTGTGAAACTTTTTCCTTCAATATGCGACAACTTATAGTTGTATTAAACGGAAGGCTTATGGCTGTTTCGATTTTCAAATAAGATCCTTTGCTTGGAACTGACCTTTGATCGCTCTTTCACCACACCGGGGATTAGTAGAGTGTAAGTGTTTGTTCAGGTTTACTGTTTTTTGTTCCACCTGTGGGTACTTAATCCAAACTAGCTGATATATCTAAACCGAGATCTATATTTTTTATGGAGGTTTGTGGGGTTTCGCGGTTCCGAGATTGTCCGTAGGCGTCGAAAGGCTGTCTTAATAAGTAGTGAGTAAACTAGCTAATTGTGCTGCTAATCAGTTTAGACTTTGTGTGATTTATTCGTATTTAAGAGGTGACGTGAGTTTCTCCTTCCAAATAGCTCTATGTCGTTTCGTTGTGTTGGTCTCGTTCTTCTCAGAGGAACATTGAGAGGAGATTGTTTGAATGCCAGAAAGTAATATATTTATTTTTCGTCCGATTTTTCATTTAGTTTCTATGAAAATGATGGTAAGGCTCATGGTTGTCGTACATCGACGGCGAATGGAACTAATGCATCTCCTAAGCAGAGTTTATGATTCATCGATGCCCATTCATTTTGTTCGCTATTGAAGAGTTACAGCTCATGGATGTACATAGTATGCGAAAGATAAACGCATCATGGAATCCTCCAGTTATTCTCAATCGAATGAACTCTTCTTCGGAAGCTCGAAATTTTCTTTTCATATCTTTTTCCAGAAAGAATCCACTCACTTTATAATGCAGCCCTCATCATTGACTTTGAGGAGTTTCAGATGCGAATATTGTCGGTTATTTCAGCAACATTTGCATACAAGGGCTTAGTGATTGTGTGAAGAACTACTCCGTTCGAAAGTCTCACGAGTTGTTAGATCTCTTGCATGCGAAAGTTCACTAATGATTAGGAAAGCCTCGCATAAGAGAACACTTCTGTGCTACCTGAGCACTTTCTCCGGGTCGGATGCAAAGGACATCTCTTTCATCGATTTCTATCATCCAAACGTATACCCACCCACTTCTTCTTTCTCGACTATTGCATACGGAGTATCGGTTTGACGTCTTTCCTCTGCTTCGCTGGGAGGATTTAGCAAGCAATGGTCTGTCATGAGCGCTTTCAGTTATTACAAAATTTCGGTATGATGACGTCGCTAATATGTGCTGCATGGCGACTCCGACACCAGAAACGACGACACTGTGTTCAGCTTTTGCATTACATAGTCGTGGTTGTTTCAGGGGCATGGATTGCTACGGTCGAGTGTGGGATTTGCGAACGGGTCGTTGTATTATGTTCCTTGAAGGGCATTCAAAGGAAATTCATTGTGGACAGTTTCTTCCCAATGGGTATTTTTCCTTTTCTATACTTCTTCTATGTGACTTATATCACACGCTCATCTGGCATACTTATAAATAGAAGGGGATTTAGCCGAATGACATTCGTTCAAAAACATAGCGAAGAAATGCGCAGAAATCGAAAAACCCATCGAAATTTGAGAGTAACGTGCTGGGGATTGAAACGGTGCCTGTATCGACAGGTCTTGCACTTCTCTCATTGGAGCTTTTCTGCATCCGACTTAGATGGACGCAAGTTTTGCGTATCGTTGACACCATTCTTCATCTACCTAACAGCCTGGTTATATTTCTCATTAAAAGTAGAGGAGCTGGGCAGTATGTTCTTTATAGAATGCATGCTAGAGTAAGCAGTTCCACAAGTTGGAAGTGAAAAGGAAATTCTCAATATGCGGTCACGTCGAGAACAGTTCTTTAAAATTTATTATTCCATACGCCGATTGAAGTAGCTACCTAAGTGCACTTTGTAAACAAAAATCGGCGGAACTTCAGCTTGTCGTTGGTGCGTTTTAATGTTCCAACGAAAACCCAGCGATTCTTTTACACGTTTTCGATCCTGGTGTTGTAACTTCCAGTACTTTTGAAAGTTTTCTGGAGAATTCACCAGTTCGTTGCGACTTCTCAATAGAAAATACAGAAAGGTGGCGTCATTGCATTAATGCCTTTATGTTTTAAGTCATCTGAGCGCTGGTAAAGATGTCGCGCTGAAATTTGTTTTTATGCACTTTTGCAAGTATCCATTCATTAAGTTCGTTGTGGCGACGTCATTTTCACATGTATATTTGAGCCATTGAAGACTATCGAAGCTATGTAATTTTTTAAGCACTCCGAGTTCCGCTTTAAACTATCGAAGTTTAATCTTGCCTCCATCCTTCACGACGAAACAAGGTGTTCTCCAGGTAATTTCGACAAGAAGTTCCAGCATTATTCCACGCATTTTGTATTTTGCACATGTTTTATGAAATTATTTGATCAAGGAAGTGAAATGTATCGTGCGAGCTGCTTCACCACAACGTCTAGTTCCTTTTATTAGGCGAGGTGACGACCTGACCGTTTGCGAAGTGCATGCGACGCACACTCCATTATCATCCCGTCATAGTACTATTTATTTTGGACTACGTTCTGCTTGAGAGGGCGCCATTTCTCTTCGAAATTTTTCTTGTTGCAAAGTTTTCAAAAGGCACCAACATTTCAGTTATCAGATGGTGACAGGTTCAGCCGATAACAGTTGTATGGTGTGGGATCTTCGCATCCGGCGTTCGATAAAGCCGATCGCAGCGCACACTTCTTTGGTGTCCGGACTGAAGGTCGATGCCAAAGGGTTGTATATGGTCACGTCGTCATTCGACAACTCGTTAAAGGCACGTAATGATTTTCTTTGCAAGAGGATTGTGGCAGCAGAGAGGAAGATCGCAGTATTTGGCGTTGTTGTAAGAGTACTGCAGTCATTAGAAAGCGTTGTTGGGGCTTTAAATCCCTAAATGAGTATAGTTTTGCTTTGCTTTTTGCGAAATCGGAATTAGGATTTGAAGACTTTCGCATCTTCGTGTGGGAATAGGAGCTATGATTTGTGTGACGTTTTTTCATCACTCGCAGTGATGTCTGTCAAAATTTTTTGTTAAATATTTTCATCACTTCATTAATCGATTATAGTTAAGCTCTTCATATATTAATTATTGAAATAGCACAACCGCACTTGCCGTTGCGTAATTAGGCACTCTTGAGTACCGTTTGGGAGTTTTGCAGCATATCAAGGCCTGAAAGCTCGTGTATTGATGAGTTCTTAATAATTTCCGGTAATCTTGAAATGGCGTCTGATTTTTTGTTTAAAGACTTGAGATATATATTGGGAGTCAGCGTTGTTTCTCTGGGTATCGTTAGTGTTCACCGTCATTAATAAAGGCCATAAATTGACAGTAACACCTATGCAAGGAGTTGGATGTGTAACGTCAAAATGCGAGCTCAAGTGGCGCCAGAGGAATTTGCGAATCTTGTAATTTTTATTTGATTGGTCGATCGATAGTAAACACTGCAGTCATTGTGAAGAAAACAAACTTAATATTAGCCTATTCGGTGGAAATTTGATTCCTTCCGTAATGCCATTTAGAAGGGCTCTAAGTGTTAAAGGCACTTTTGAGGGCTGTTTATCCGCACTTTTTTAAAACAGATGTGAAATTCTTGCGGCTTATGCTTGTGCCTCTGTACCTCCTTGTGTTCCGCTGTCCTGCGTCTTATGTGGCTTCTGTGTGGGACGAGGAATAAGTAAATAAATAAACACACTCCTTATTTATCTTCCACATATCGCCATTTTTATTCCTTCTGTCTTCGGATGAATATCTTATATGTTGCTTGGACGAGAGGAACCGAAATTCGTTCCTTCTCGCATTGTTTGTCTTCAAGTTATTGTCAGTAGTAGTGTTGTTCTGTTGAGAAGTCTGCTGTGTGGAATGATTCTGGTTATATCTTTCCAGCACAACTTTTTAAGTGTTTCAGATTTGGGAGACAAGCGGCTGGCGTCCTTTACGACAGCTAATGGGTCATGACACGAAAGTAATGGGCGTTGACATTTCGCCGAATGGTAAATGGGTGGCAAGCGTGGCTTTCGATCGTACATTTAAATTGTGGACCAAGCAACTGTACTGAGGAGTGAATGAAACCGTTCAATGTCGTGGAATTTCAACCATACCGCTGCTGCTTAATGATAATCTGTGGGTTTAGGTGCTGAGTTGTTTTTGCAAGAAAGAAGTAATATCTGCAGCGAACTTACATTTAATTGTGAAGTGAGCAAGGGCTTATTAATTAAAGTGGCTTGTGTACTTTTGTGTGCTTTGCTTAGGTAATGTGGAGCCAAAAACTGCTCTTAAATTGGTGACTGTTAGCTGCCCATTGTCGTCAGCCATTTTAATAAGTTTGGTCGCCGAATTTGCTGAAAATGTGCCGTATCTTTTGGATTCCTAGGGTCGGCGTTATTGGCGCTCCCGCTAGACACGTTCTTCTCTGCCTTTGCTGCGTCGAGCTTTTTGCTGTGGTAAATGTCGTTAGTTATAGATCGGAGTAGAAAGTAAATTTGCAGTTTTGAGAATAAAAATGAATTTGTGTAAGAGTTACTCAAATATCTGCAGGTCCTTAAAGAGGGATTGCAGTGGAGTCTATTCTTCCCACTATGTGATGAATTCTTTAAAAAAGTGAATGAAGAGGTTCAGTTTCTGCTTAAGCGAGCCTGCTTCCTCATTTCGCATCTTAAAGATGTCTTTTTCGACAGCTTGTTTTATTCTCATTCTCCATCGTCATATTTTTATGAGATAATTCGACCATCATTGAAAAAGGTTGATTTCTGAATTTTTAGTTGTTTTCCATTCAGCGAGAGAACGAGAACATTTTAACGTTAGAACTCTTCAACGAGTACTATTCGAATGCAGCCCCTGATTGTTATTTTTGGCAAATTCTCAGTACAGCTGATGGTTTATTGAATCGACTTACTTCACCGTTACGCATTTTTCTGTGTTGTTGAATTCGATGGTTACTGCAGTTGTTATGGATTTTTGCAGTTTTGAACAGTTGTTATAAAGAATCAAGAATGTGACGGAAATTGTACGAATTTGAATGCTGTCGTCTTGGATGTCGTTCTTATAACATCCTAATTAGAGTTAGTGGGTAGGTGAGGAAGGGGTGTTTCTTTTCTCTCTCTTTTTTCCTGTTAGATAGCTCATTACATTAAAATAGAGAGAAAAACTAATGCGAAACGAAATATTGCATTTGTCGATATTCTTAATGTCTATCGTTATCGAGCGGGTGGAAATCTTTCTTCGTCTTATTTTGGACAGTACCGCACCTGTTGCCAGCCGACAAAAACTTGCAGGAATCGATGCAACGTTTATGGTGCGGAATTTTGTGAATGCTGCAGTGGAAATGATAGAAGTCCTTAGGACGGCCAAGATCCATAAAAGTGGAGCGGTAAAGTTTATTTGAAGAACACATTAAGGGACCTTTTTAATACTACAAAGGGGTGCAAAGGAGTAGGAATCCGAAGGGAGAATCTCAAAGAAAACTATCAACTTCGAGAGCCGTTCGCATTAGTGCAACAACAGGGAAGTGTTGCCAAAGCACTGAACTTGAATTCCAACAATGATAGCTCTTTATTTAATTTTTCAGTCGGTCATAGAAAAACGAAGAAACTCACAAAACCAATAGTTTCACCTAGTCTGAGTTCCGCTTGCTTGAGAAAAACACTGAAGTCCATCAAAAAATTTGGAGAAGTAAAAAACATTGTGCGACGCATTGTTTATCGTGCACATCACGGAATGAAGTTTTTTCGCGTAACACGTTCGCTTTCGTTGCCCTCATAATGAGACGACCACGGTGTTGCGGTGACCCTATTTGAGGATCGTTCGACGAGGCACGGATACGTTCGTTTAATTCATTTAAATGCAGCTGCTGCTTCCTCTACCTCTGCAGCCAACAATCTGGACTCGAAAACAACCACAGCGATAACGGCCGAAAGCTTTTTCCTCTCACTTCATTTCTGCTTATTTGGTATTTTCTTTCCTTTTTTTTGCAAAACTGCAACATCATCCTCTGTTTGCATTTCAGGACGTTTCCCTGTTTATTCTAAAAGGGATGAGGAGGAGGTGGAAGGGAGAGGAAACATACTGAAGAGCTTCGTGAGGTCCTCCTTAGCATCAGTCCCAATAATCCTAGGAATGAATTGTGCCGCTCTCAGTTCGGTCTATGAGTCTTTATTAGTGAGGGAGCAGTTTATCCCTCAAGACGGCTGTTTTCCTTTTGAAAAGAACACGAAACCATAACTGTTTGATGCTTTAACAGTTACTGCAATATCCGCCCTTTGCAACAATTCCGCAACTTGTTCCTTAGGTTCCTCGCACTTTTGCCGACTTTTCTATGACAATCTTGCGAAGTTATGTCCGTGAATGTGTAGAAATCTATTTATTGTTCTATGTCTGTTCAGTAATTATTGCTCGAATAAAAATCTCTTAATTGCTCCACTCAAAGGAAGTTCCAATAACCTCTTAATTGCTCCATCCTTGCTCATTAATCAGTTATCTTCTGCTCTTTATGTTATAAACGGCGGAATACATATCATGCGATGGTCGATTGCCTATGTCGATATCTTTTTTTGTCATTTCGATATTTCTGAATAAAATATGTACTTCATCTTTTTCACACTGGATACCTGTGTGCATAGGAACAGTGTGCTGAATGCGTAAACATATCACAGCGCATTTTCTACTTGTTCTAAAGATAGCACAATTTGCACCATTTGTTGGTATATTTGTGGAACTGCAGAAGAAACAAGCGGTGCTAGTCCCCTAGTGTATCCCCTCCCCCTCCCCCTCATATGTTCTGTTCGAGTAAGTTGAGCGATAAGTGTTCATACGAGGTAAGCTGTAAACATGTTACGCATTGCATCATCTCGATCTCAGCTATATGAGCAATCGTTGTAAAAGTCGATTCAGCAGCAAATTGTTGTGCGGATAAACTATCAAAGAGGGGATGATTGACAAGTGTTGGGTGCCGCATCGGTTGGTCTTGGTAGAGAGGGACATAAGTGTCATATTTGTTGTGCCAGACGGGTGGATATTGCGAACAGGGCGACAGAATTGGGCCACACTCTCATCGCCCTTATCGGCAAACAAATTTTGTTGATTGCATCGGCTATACGCGCTGTGTTGCGTTCCGTGAAGTGTGTTCGAGTTCTAAGGCAAACATCACAACGAAGATGGTTTTTCGCGTTGACCGCAGTATCAGCATGCACGGTGGTCATTCAACGATAAATACATAAACATTCTACCTATGCTACGATTCAGGGAATGCGTAGTCATTGCTTGAAATTTGGGTGAGTTGGATGTCGCTGATAAATGGGTTAAATATTGATTGCCAAGGGGTTATAATATTCACCGAAGTTGCTGTGAAACTGACAGTTGCTTCTCCACAATGACCAGGCGCTTTTCGAGCATAACGAAAGCTGCAGCCACATTGAGCGAAACTGTTTTCACAGCGACCAAAGGAACCTTCCAAATGGGCAATTCGTCACAAGTGCCTTTTTTCACATGCGATACTTACGAAGCGAAACCTTAACTACGTAGTCATAATGCGAATGATGTATAATTTATTTATGTTGTACCTACTAGTCAACCATCTATCTCAACCATCACCGAACGAATAACACGAAAGAGCCAAGGATTTCTTTCATTGTGGAGCGAATTGCGGCGTCATCTTATTGGCCGTCCTACGAAACATGACGGCTACCACTGTAGCATGCATTTTCCGCCAACCGATTGAATGAGCCTATACACAGTCTATGGAATACATTCCAAAATAGCACCGTTGACTGAGTAACGAAATGCTATCCATGTATGTAGTAAGAGTGGACAAAACGTACGATAGTATTCTGCTGAGTACTTAATGTGCCTCATTTTATTTCAACAGAATCACTTCCATCGTTCAAATAAATTAACGGATGAGTATGCATACTTTGATCGAATAAAGATTATTACAGATTAGCACAGCACCGTAGTAAGGTATGTTTTTGCAGAGTTGACATCCATTGAGCATTTGTGACAACAACGAATGTGTGATGTTCATTTTGCAAGCTTTTTTACATCGCCCGTGGTCACTAATTTCCTTCGGTTCATTTCATCCCTCAAAATGAAGGCCGATATTGGCAAACTTGACAGTGGCGTCCATCATTTCGACAACTTACCAATGGCGCATTAATTATTGCTTCGTTCTTCGAGTGAACTTTTGGTCCAAAACGCTGCATTATAGAATAAGCAAATTTGTTATTCTCTCATATTTCTTCTCATCCATTAAAAGACTGACGCAGTCATCAACCGATGAGATCAACAATTATATAGGTACACATTTGTTCAGGGCAGGAACTACACCCTTCTACTGAAGAATTATGTAGGCATTGATGCACTGTCGCAGCCAGGGTTGGTCATTGAGGTGAGGAAAGGAGAATACATTTGCTAGTGGGAAGATGGAGCTGGAAAGGGAAGAAAGAGGTCAGCAATGATGGCGATACAAGCATTACTGTGACTCGTAAATACAACGGTAGAAGAAAAATATGGTGGTCCCTTTCTGTGCTTCAGTTTCCATCTCGCTTATCAGTCTGACACTTTTTTCACAACTGCGAAATTCGCCCGAGAGTCTAACTTGATATGCTTTTTTAAAACGAAGTGCATCCAGCCAAATGTTGAGGAAAAATCGGTAGCGTATTGATGGGTTTTCAAAGCCCACCATTCGCTCCGATGCGTCGGCCAAAATTTCATTTTAAGACCGTAGTGAATCACTCGTAAAGGAGATGGGACTATAGATTTTATGTGAATTTTAAATGACGCTAGGCTGCAGGGAGAATGAAGTTATATCGAGCACTATTGATTGCTGGCACTGAATTTCATCCCCGTAGGTTTCAAGGTTCATTTTTGACAGTGGGATAAGGACGCAGAAGAGGAGTTTCGGCAAATTGTTTTCACGCTATCAGCAAAGTATATTGTTTGTTAGTCCATCTGTTGACATCTCCAAAAAAAGATTGCCATGATTTGTAATGAACGTCAGCAATATTGGGATTAACTCTTGTTACTTTTCTCTCTCAAACATCAGTATCTCTGGAAAGGTGACTTCGATGGTCGTTGGTGGTCCCATTGATCGCTGAATTACTTTCCTTTCCCCTCCATATTTTTCCAAAATACCTACATAGAATTTTTTCTGAGGGATTTAATATTACAGTGTTTAGAGTCCGATAATTCTTCATGCCTACTAATTTCTTAAAATGGGATTGGTCGAAGCTATTGGTGGTGTCGACTTAAGTGGACCGGACACTTCATGGTGAGATTGACTTATTTTGGTCGTTCCAAATATGCACCTAGAAAGCAGTCGCCACTCTGTTAAACAAAATACTGCCTAGGTGGGATACGGTGTTCAGCTGACCATGGTGAAATTTGTGCAAGATGAAGCAAAATGTTTTGTTGCTGACTTGCGTTGGCGACGATAAAACCGCTGCAGAAGCGATGTTCAGAATAAAGCTTGAAGAGTTATATTCACAAATGAAGCGATCGAAGAAGGAGTTCACAATGGTTCAGTGCATCGTTGATTGTTGAAAGCGATTCGTTCTTCAAAATTTCACATTCCAATACGCTAAGGTGAACGCAATAAAGAACTGTCAAGGTTATTCGCCCTGAAATAGAAATCGCTTCTTCATCGCAGTTGTCGATGTGCTCTCTCACGATTCACCACCTCTTAAAGGATTACTTTCTTCTCAGTTCCCACCACTCGCATACTCAATGAATTCAGGGGAGCGAGTGAACCAATTGCAGTGTTGATGCATCTCTCGAACTGTCTTCTGTCATACACCTGAAAACATCCATGTTATTCGACGTTGATAATTGGAATACAGAAGTCTTTGTTGTGATTCTGTGTTGAATAGTTGATAAATCTTTGAGAGAGCAGATTTGAAACAACTGAATTATCGAAGTAGAAGTTTGGCTCTTCTGACGTTGAAGCTGTTCCAGGAAAGAGTTCCCATGAAAAATGGCGGATCTCTTTCAGCGAGAAGCTTGTGCTTTCAACGGCTTTATTTTCGTTATTTTAACCTTGCTCATATGAGTAGTTGAAATTATTTCACATTTAAGAGAATGTTACATTTTTATATTTATACAGAAATGCGTATATATGTATGCGTATGCTTCCGAACGTGTCGTTGTATTATAAACAGGAATTTAAAGTGCGCAACGATGTTGAATATAATTGTGCAAAATGAATTCAACAGAACGGAGGTTAGCTGAGGGGCAGCGAGCGAACGAGGTAAGGGGCGGGCATGAGCCGCGCGGCAGTGGTCAGCGGAGGGCACCAGGCGCGGAAGGGAAGGACGGTGAATGACCGTCGCGGTGGTGGTCAGCAATATGAACGTGGCAGACGCATAATGAGTGCCCGTCGTCGTAGCGAGTCGGCCTCTCGGGTCGAGATTCAAAGTCGTATTGTCGCTAGAATTGGCGCATCACTTCGTATTCCCTCTACACATCGTTCGAAGGTTAGTTATTACTGTTTTGTGGATCCCTGGTGATTGTTTATATCAAGAAATCTTGGAGCCGGAGTCAAAAATTAACTCTGGATGGAAGGAAAAGCTAATGGCTATGAGTTGAGCGTCTCTGGATGCGAATGAAGATATCTGAGCCGAAGTCTAAAACGACAATGAAGAAATTTCAAGTGCCGTTTTGTTTCTGTTTCGATTTAAAATTACCTTCTAAAATGCTGTAAAGACAGCATTTGTTTTTGTGATCCTGGTGCTTACGCTTATAAAAATTACGCTGAGGTATGGACGGAAATATTGGGTGGTAACGGATGTTCTGAAAAGTAGATGGAATTGTCAGACTCAAATGACAGGTTGGTGTTAACTGATTGATTATGGAGTCTCAAAACCCTCTTTGGCCTTCCAAGATTTGGTGTTTCAAATCCCAGTTAGGAAGTTGCCTTAAAGGCATCATTTTATTTTCAGACTCAATAATTTCCTTGATGTACTTTAGGTATGGTGACCTTTGTAATATTTGGCAGAGGATATAGGTAAGGAAAATGCTCGTCAACTTAATAAGAAATAAGTAATTGTTTGAAGGATTTTACTTCCGGCTCCTTTAATTATAATCCATGTTGTTGTTCTCATCGAATCCTGCGTTCCCCTTTCTTCTGCCAAGAGCAGCCTTCCAAATTTGCCAACCAACACTGGGCGAGTAATCGGTCATTTTCAAGCTGATTAAACGAAAACGATGTTTCCAAGGGACGCCCATTCACGCCAATGTGCACTCTGCAGTGGGGCTTCACAAACGGGTAATCTTTCGTGCTCAACCGGTTCAACATGCTCGCCCTCAGAATTTAACTTTGCCGCTCGGCATTAGATTGGCCTAAATTTCAGCAAGTTTGCATTGTAAGTTATAATTTTAGGGGATCGCCACTCGTCCGTAGGCTGCGACTGAAAAAAGGAAAATTTTAGGTCATTTTCTCCAGCGAAAATGTAGGCGTTGATTAGAGATCACTTTATTTATAATTTGTTGTATTTTCCTCATTTTTCTTCAATGACGATTATCACTCTTGTCTCTATAGGAATTCGAAAGTGACCTGATGCGTAATGTTTCTAAGCGGATGAGGAAAACAGTAAATCAGCTTTTGTATATTTATTGCTGCCACTTTGCAAGTGCAGCAGAGACGTTTGGCTGCCCAGTGCCTTTCAGAGAGTTCTGTTGCATATAATCATCTTCCCTTATCTTTATGTTGTGGTGTCGTTTTAAGTAGTTAAGAAGTTGCTTGGTTGCACTGAACCGGTCTGCTGTGAACGTCGATCGGTAGGTCAGTAGTAGTTGCTATCGGAACGATGCCATCTATACTGATGGGAATTGAATGGGGGTACAGAAAGAATGTTATGCATGTATTTTAAAATACTGATGCCCGCAGCAATTACGTATATGAACGGAACTGGAGCAGTTACGGTCGTGGTATAACCAAAGTTTTTAGCTGTAAATTAGTGTATCTCTTCACTTCAGTACGTGCGAATAAATGCAGCGGTATGGGCCAAATGCGCCAAACGAGATGACATGAGCTGTGACATTAGCTGGAGGCGCGAGTACCCACTCTCACCTTCAGTTGATGACCCTGGTTGGTGCCATATCTGTCTCTCACGGATGATTCATACAAAATAATGCTTATGTTCTGCCAGTTGAATATATTTGATTTTTTGAATTTAGCACTCTGAACAAATGGCCCAAAATTTCTGACCTTTTCAACTTCAATCTGCAAACGTGAAGCCATGTATTAAAGTTACCGATCTGTAAGGAAAACTTCTAGAGTTTGAAGTGTTCTTCGTAGTGCGCGAGTTTAAAATGCAGAGGTCGAACATCGACCCGTTGAGCCGTAGGCGGTAACCCCTACAACAAAGATCGAAAAAACTGAAATTCTACAATTGCGGATAAGAAAATTATTGAGAATGATCGAATGCTTCTTTTATTATTCGATAATCGAATGATCGAGCGATAAACATCGTATCAGTCGACTTCACCAGTCGTGTTTTTCAATATTTAGCTATATATTCATTTTCTCAAAGCCACTGCTACTTTAATGAAATAACGAAGTGACGAGTGCGATAGGCAAACTTAGGCAGCGGAGTTTGCGGTGAATTTTTTCGTGACTGAAGAACTTTTAACACGCTGCATTCGCTGTGTTTTTGGAAATGCAGTGGAAATTATATATATTTCCAAGGATTGAAATTGCTACACTGCCATTAGGGGGATGCCACTCTTGTAATTTCAGTGCTTGAGCCACGAAAATTGTGGCGACGAAATTTGGTGCACAGGGTAATGTTCGAGAAACGTTCTTCATATTCCATGCAAGCCTGAATGATTGACCTTTTAAAGAACCATAAAATACTCTAGGCATATCTCTTTGGCCGTCAGCATTCTGTCACTCGTAAATGATTTTTTGACTGGTCGAATTTTTGCTGAAAGCACTTTGTTCGTACTGTCCCCATTTCGTTTCTATTATTTCAGTGTTCAGTGAAACAGCAAATTTAATACCGAACCAATTTCCGGCTTATTCTTTACCCTCTAATGTTCTTGTCGTACCACTTTAATATGCAAACTATGCTGAGGTTTATTTATCTGCGAAATCTTGTGCAGAAGTGTCAAAATACGACCGAGCAGCCAGATAGCACGACCCGCGCTTTGGCAGTCCTGTCGGTCAATCTAGCCAATATCACAGTTTACCAGCAAAAAATTGAGCATGCGCAATGACGCATTTTTCTTTTAACAGGTACACATATATGCATGTGTGTTTGCTTGGCTCGACCATCACTGGAGCTGGAATTAGATAACTTTATTTAGAGGTCGTACCGTACGTTACTTAGCTGTGTACTTATCACACTACACAATTGTGCTGGCACACCATACTTTATGCTTATCCCTTAGAAAGGAGGTGCCGATGTTTAAATTTGAGGGAAAATTTGTGCTCATTTTGCATCGACGAGGTTTTCATTTTGCGTATATCGGTCCACTAAAAAATACATCTCTTGTGGAAGATTCGTTTGGGCATTCATATTACTCACAATTTCCGATTCTCCATCATATCATTTTCAGTGATATCTTGTAAGGCTAACTCATAAAGTGAGTGGAATTCTTAAGCGCATGTCGTACCGTCCTTTTTTCCACCACTGTCACATTTGGATTTGTTTAGCGTATTTTCTCGTTCCGGAATGAATGAATCAACAAGAAATATTATATCAACGGAAATCATCTATAACGTAAACTGCAACTGAATTACGTTCTACAGTCGCAGAAGCTCTCACATTGACGTAACATGATATATAGAGATATGCATGTGCATATATAAGCACAGACTCGACATTATAGATAGTGCTTATTAAAAAATCATAAAATTAGCTTCATTTCATTTAAAGCACTCTCCAAGCTCAAAGCAGTCTCTCTTTTTTTTGATTATGAAATTGCATAGTTACTAGGGAATTGTAGAAATACGGAGTATTATTTGGTAATTCCTAATTTTTGATATAAATGCTTTGAAATATGCGAAACTTTTATCACTTTATTGGTAATTTCCATAGGTGTGATGCTTGTAAGCAATGTATGGTTGGGTGTTTATTAATGGAAGAATAGATATCCATCCTTCATCAAAGCTCAAATTTGCCATAAAGCATAGCTCTGGGTCTAGCAAGAAGATGTGTTATGGAACACAGCGCTTTGCTATCTAGCGCACGCTGTTATTATCACACTTATTAAGCGCTGAGCATGTCGAATTCGGAAACGAAATTAACTGCCCGTAGGAATACTGTCACACTCAATCTTAAAGCCGACCATATGAAATCAGGTTTTTGCTTGACGAGCACCTGCAATCGGTGTAAATCAAACGAAAATGAGTAATACGAAAGTGCCTTCAGCAATCGTAGGTTTAACTGGGCTTTTAAAGATGAACTAAGGTTTAAGAGGCAAGCGTGGCCAAAGAGGGAGCATCAATAATAGGGAGTGTTTGAGGGAGAGGCGTGCTTGTGCAGAAGGGATGCAATAGTGGAGTGACGTAACAAAAGAACAAATCGAATTTGTTGACCAAGTTGGGGCGCATACATGAATCGCCACGAAGCAGATCTAAAAAGGTGGTTTACAAAGAATGACTACAGTAGTATGAATCACTTCTCGACAACCCTCCAAAACTTCCTCTCATCCGATGCTTGCTGCAATTTTTTGCGTCTTCAAAAAATGCGGAACAAATGCGGAGGTAAATACGCCTTTGTACATCGTATTTCACCTTCGTTTTCCATTTGGCAGTCGCTAAACAACACTGAAATTGAATGGGATGTGGCAGAGTGATGAAATTTTGAGCAAGTAGTGGCCCTTCGTTGTTTGGCTGGGAAAGGCTGATAGAGGAGGGGAGGGAAGGAAGAATTAGGCCTTCGTCGCTGCTTTGCCAACATCATTTTGTTGTGTTTCAGCGTCTCAGTATTATTCGAATAGATGTTTTATGGCAAAATTATCTCTGAACACAGATAACTGTGTTCTTTCTGTCTTCGTCAGCAACAAAATATATGACGTTTTAATAACTTATGCCATGGTTTAGGGCAGGACAGTTCTGCTTACGTTTATCAACTTTTGAACCACTTGTATTTACGTGGATGGGTGGTTCCTATGCGGTTGTGCAAATTTGTCTTCCCAAAATATATTGCAATATCTCTCTGTCTGGCAATTTCCGGCAAAAGCAGCCGAAGTTATAAAACTTTGAGGACATAGTCTACTTTACACATCATCCTGGAGTATCAGCCCTTCCTTACACCAGTTGAGTTGCGCATTACAACTGTGACATCCCTGAAAGTCATCTATGAGAAAGCAAGCAGATCATCTGAAACTTATCGTTGTTTTATCATTTATTGATGACTTGAAGAATTGGTTGGTGTGACTGTCATAAGTGCGAAAGCGCATATTGTGTCAGCTCACTAGCCGTCTTATTTCTCGGTGAATTTGAGAATCGATCGATGCGCCAATGATTGAGGAATTTCTTCAAAAAACGTTGTGGCACGCAATTCGTTCGACATTGTTCTCCACTTTCTCCTTAAACAAATCTCATTCGCGCATAATGACGCATTTCACATTAATCATTGCAGTTTGCAGTGTACAATGAAGAAGAAACCAAACCTTTTGAATATGTTATTAGTTTTGTCGTACTTGATAAAGCGTTTATGAGATAATGCCACATTATATGTTTTTTTAGGCAGTTTATAGATCAGCCTTGAACCAACCGCTCGGAGGAGGATACTCTCGCCTCGAGAGCATATATTTTTTTGCTTTCTGAGTTGTGAAGCTAAAGAGTTTTTGAGGAGACAGTAACCTAATGGATTATTGCTATTTGCAAATGAATGCAGTATCCACCCTATGCAAATGAGAACGGAGTCGCAACAGTAGCAGTGCCGAGCAAGCTTTCGTGGCACACATTTCATTTCCATTGTGCATTACAACAAGGTTGTGAGTAATGCTCGCAACATGTAACTAACAAGAAATAAGCACATGTAGGCATATTTTCTGTCTTAGGCAATCCAATATTGTTGAAACGTGATTTGAGTATACATGTCACTGTAGTTGTTTATCACATGAAGATGTGGTATCGGACTTAACGAAGTCAGTATAGAGTAGTATAAAATGCAATACCGATGAAACGACAGAGCTGGATACGCAATGACGTTCTTCTCAGCGATCTGCTGTTATACGCAATGTCGAAACGGAACCACTTGTAGTTCATACTGTTTGGCAAATATCGAAAGTTCTCCAAACAGGGAAAGTGAAAGAAAATTGGAATGCAGCAAGAAATACTGATTAAGGTCATACTGTTTCGCGCAATTCACATATTGGAATTTCATAGTCACAACCGAAAGATGGGAAGTATCACTGCGTGTGAAGTAATCGGTTACTTCCGGAAAGTGGACTTGATTTTTTTTGCACTTCATTGCACCTGGTTTGCACCTGCATTTCTATCCCGTAATTTTGCTGTTCATTCGCTTGGCGTCATTTGAATCATTTCACATATACGGCTGAACTAATCTTCACGTTTTAAGTTTTTTTCAGCAATTTAAAGGAGGATTCGTAAAGTTGAGTGTTCCGAAAAGGCAGAAAGTTTTTTTGACGATTTTAGAATCCGTTTATACTCCACCATAAGCTTTCAGCTTCGTTAGGTCATAGTCATTTCGCAGGAAACGCTTCTCAATTGCGAATTATTCATGGTTCATGACATTTTTGTTAATTGCTTACTTGATGGAAGTTTGTGTGAAAGATGGAAATGCTCAACTGATATTGCGTGCTAATTCCAAACGAAATTGGCTCTCTACACGCTCTTCACAGGATGTAGACTGTAGTATACTTCAACCCTAGCACTTAAGCATATTGATGCAATTTCATGGTTTACGCACTCGGACTCTGTGTAGTGCTGCCTCTGAAAGATATACAGATTTGTGTTGCTGGAAGCAGTTGAGAACACTGGGATGCAACTGCAATGCAACACATCATGCGTGAATGGTGTTAATGTTCGAATCAGATGTTTCATCTGAAGGAAAACGTTAGCATATGTCACGCTGGAGTTCTTGAAGTGCAGCAAAAGATGAAACACGTTTCATGGCGGTAGGGGACTTATATTGCGCTGGATACGATAGAAGTCGACAAATTTTGGACAGCTGTAATCGGGGAGGACAACATACTAGCACGAGTTGGCGGTGTCACTTAACAACCGCAACAGCCGACCAACAACATTCACGGCGACACCACCATGCTCATGCGTTGCTGACGGTTGATATAATGCGCAATAGATACGAATGAGTGTCTTTGAAACGATGCAAAGAACACAGAGACGGTGTGAAATTGTGAGTGTGCCAAAGAAGGAAGCGGAAGGCAAAATAGGCAGTAGAATCTATGAAGAAAAAGTGGGACAAAGAAGCGACGGAAAAAAGAGAGAGAATGTGGTAATAACACAGCGTCTGAGTGCACGATGCACAGGCTGGTTCTCTGCTCAACATGTATCAAGTCGACGGCGAACCGAATTCACACGGCAAAACACGGCAGCACGCAAGTTGGGTGGCGTTCACGTCACGAACCGTCTTATTATCAATTTCATCGTTATCAGCCACTCTGACATCAGTTTGTTGCGTTATCACCTCATCTCAGCATTTATGCGAACTCTACAACCGAACATAGTAGGGAATTTTCATGAACATTCAGCTGCCAGATACTCCGACCGAATCTCAAAACTCTGAGCTCTACTGAGGCTATTTCCTGCTTCTCGTAACTAGATTCATCGAAAGTGAAAAGGTCACACAGCCGCAGTGTGATCGTCGTTTATTTTTGCAGATTAAATTCATACAGAAAAACAACAACGACATCATTTATGAGATATTTGTGAAGAAGCTTTGCGGAGGAACCATAAAGCCAGACTGCGTTCGAAAGCCTTCACTTTAGAACGGCGTAGTTCTCTGTTCGTACCGAACTCGAAACGTTTCAAACCTGATACGATTGACGGAATTTGTTCGCAGATTTTTTCGATTCGCCCATTCAGCAGGTTTCCTTATAAAAAAAGTTGATTAAGATCGCCTCTGGTCAATTGTTGTTGATAAAAATTTGAAACAACTTCTCTCGTTTTCTTATCATCTAGCTAATTTGCCGTAGACGTAGTAAGAGAAGAAATCCCGTGTACAAACTTCGAGACATGCTTTATGGATTCCAGAGTTTGAAAACTGTGCCTTCCGTTGTAGTGGATAAGCCCTAATTTGAATTTCTTGAGATACGTAAATTTTTCCTGAGATACGTCCGTGAATAAACTGTGACATTCATTCCTCAACAACCTGGTTTCCTTGTTTCAGTACATGATTTATAATGTCTAAACTCACGAATACGACTATTTTAGCGAGAGTGTGGTGCATTAGAAGAGGTTGTATTATATAATTCAGTAAATAAATCACGCGCACATATTGTCACCACCTCCATCATCACTCCCTAATTCGTCCAAGAAGGATGCAAAAATTTTGGTTAGGTATGCTTGGTACGACCTACTAGTTTTGCATCGACCGCATTTCTGAAGTGTTTTCTCCGATATTTACAGTATAAGTAGGGTATTCTAAATTCGAAAAGCGAAACCCCATCGAGACATTTCTTAGCAACTCTAAGTTCACTTCCAGATTCTCACTCTTACTGAGACGCAAGTATTTGGAACTATTAGAGGTTCCATAAGCGTAAGCATCCATAAGCATTATTATTTTAATGTTATTCACGAAATTCGCTTCATTTCTCGAGGGCGCTAAATCTATGCCAAAATTTGAAAAGTTGCTTGAACTGCGGATGTTTGCTTGCAATTTGTTCGAAAGGCGGTGGGAAGATGTTGTCTTTATGCAGTGGACGTTCGGAGAAGGTAGCAGTAGCGTTCATGGCTCCCATCACTGAGTACTCTCTAAAGAAATCATTGATGATTGTCTTGTTTCAATGTTCTAATACTTCTTTATTGGAATCTCACATCTGAGAGTGTTTCCTTAAGCAGTAGTTGAAGAGGTACTGTCATAGATAATTCTTAGTGCTGTTCTTCGTCAGTACCCGATGTTGATGTGATTCACACTCAGTGAGCGCATATCCGTCGACCAATACGCATATTCAGCTCGTTTTCCTTCTTGTATTGCCTAATATGAGTAAGGCGAAATACATATATGTTTCACTACAGTAGTTTCAATATGAGTAATGCGAGCGTTCCATAAACCTAAACGAATCTATTCAGCAATTTATTTGGACTTGAAACTCATTTTGTGCAAATTTCGGTGCATTTGAGGCAAATAACTTTCATTTCGTTTCATTTTTAAAACATCCGTAGTAATTTTTTGTATGAAATTGCCGTTATTAAGGGGTAATACTTCCGCTGAGGTTTTTCATTTTTATTGAAGTAAAGGGTTGAAAAGTGGGAGGATTGGAGGGAGCGTCGTGAATTATTTTTGCAGCGCAACACTACGGATGCATCACACCACATAGGTAACACAGCTTGTCCTGTATGGACAAACGTTTTTATTTATTGCCTTTGGCCCTTGTTTTTTTGATGTTGTAACACAAGAACGTTTTTAATCATCAAGAATAGCTGTTTGTTAAGTGATGTCGCAAGCAAATGCGTCCCGGCATTTTACAGCAGCCTCTCTCTTTCCAAGAATGTTGCATTTACAAGTACTTTCATTTGAAACGAACTGTCTTGAGGCATCAAACTGAAATGTTTACCCCAGTTGCAGGCAGATGATCGTCGACGAACTGATATGAGGCGTTCCTATCTTAAAGAGGGTGCCGTACAGTTAACCGCTCTCGATTCATTGCTTACACATTCGAGATATTTGTTCCTCTTCAGCGATCTCCTTCTTGTCGCGAAACAGAAGTTCGTTCTTTCGCCGCATTATTTTGTTAAAATTCGTTTGTTATCGCACCCTTCGAATCGAAACAATTTAGAGTTTAGTCAAAGACAGTTAAATTGTAACTGTGCTAATCAAGGTTTATAAATTCTGAAATATCATTCGACAGCTGAACTGAATATTATTCTTCAGTTTGCTTCAATTATACTTGCAGTTTAGCTAGCTGTACGCTTTCGTTAATTCACCTCTCAAGCCTTTTCGACACTAAATCAATTGACGTTCGATCCATTTTTGTATTCTTGTGCCTCACCTGGAAAAGTAAAATACAATTTTAATATGCGAGCGATGTTGAACCTTCAAAGTTTCAATGCATATATAGGTGAAGGCATTTCTTGCGAATATTGAGATTGTTTTAATCGAATGATTCATGAAAAGGCCTCGTTGGAAGTTAGTTAAAATTTCTCTATCGATTTATACATTCTGAACTATTCGATTTCTTATTGCCCACTGATGATAACCCAATTTGAAGCGCGTTTCAATGAGAAGCAAAGAAGATGAAAACGCATGGGCCCCTCGCACTGAATGCAGTAATCGCCAATAAGGGCGTTTTGGAAAAATTTGGAAAAAAAAGCATTCGCAGAGAAATTGTTTCGCATTTGAAGAATTTTATCGATTCCATCGCCCATCTCGTTTTGTGATCGTCAACGATGATCGTTCTTCAGCGTTAAATCAGTTGGCAATCGATCGTCACTCTTCACTATGAAATATCTTGTTGATAAAGGTGATTAATGCGCAAATAAACAGCTGCTTAACATATTGCCTACGGCTGGCAACTGATACAAGTATACTTCTCCTCTCTTTCCTCATTTTTTCATTACAAAGTTTCTACAAATATATCCATTTTTCAGATTCATTCCATTTTCTTCCAATTTCACCTCAATTTTTACTTCAATATCTGTCGACACGAGACATTCTATGATCATTCTCTCTTAGTATGTCACTGTAAAATCCCGACTGGCTGCTACCTCAACATACTAGCTGGATTATAATAGCCAGCTTTTGTGCCCCACAAATACGCATTGAGATCTTCAGTAGTTTTTTTTTATCTCGTTCACTGTCTAATTCATGATTTGCCTATTGCCGAGGAATGCCTATTCATCAGTAGCTAATCACTGGTACTTTCATTCAGACACTTCTCGAAGTAGCTGATATTTTTGCTACTCTAATTTCCTGCTAAATTCTCCATTAAGTTTTCGAATATGCAACATCACCTTTCGATGAAATAAGCAAAGGAAAGATTAGGCAAATTTGCTCTTTAGATGTTGGTTGTAGAAGTACGTCGAAAGGGACCGTGTAGGAAAACTAGACACACTCTTGCAATATAAATTCAGGAAGATTGTTGAGGAAATGAAAAGTCGCGTGGAGAAATTTTTTGTCGAAGTGCGAGCGAAAAATGAACATCAGAACAGTGTAAAACATTTTATTTCTCGCTGTATGCGGGAATATGTGTTGAAACTTTATAGGCAAACGACGCTGAATGCAACTGCGCTGTACTTTTCAGAAAGGGATAATTTGTATGGTCAAAAACAATATAGGAGGTGACAACGAGTTCGAGTGGGAATGAAATTTGGATTTATGTAAGAGTGCATTCGCACTTCAGAGGTCGAAACATCGGAAACTTCTTTCCTCATTTCGGCACCACTTACTCTTTATTCTTTAAGCGGAGTGCATTTCCTTTGATGTCTGAAATATTTAAATGATTGATGTCACGTGAATTCGGTCGATGTTATATGTGACTGTTTGTCGGTGTGCTCAAGTGGATCTCAACATCAGTTGATTTCTTATGCAGTTTCCGTCGCCATTTCATAGAGGAAACTCATAAAGTTTTGTGTTCCGCCTGTTAATTAATTATTGTTCCCATACTAGGTTAGTGATTTACGTGATTTCTCTGGTTCCCTTATCACTTCTGGCTAAATGTTCCACATTAGGAAGTGCAACGCTACGACAACTGACGTTTCTTCCAGAGCGGCGAACAGCTATAAGCTAAAGGAGAAGGTGCGACTGGATCGTATTTGGATTGCGTCCAACAATTGCCCGCACTCGTTTCTCATCGGATGGCCTATCAGCAATTTTATTGCTCATTTCTCGTGAGTATCAGTTTGCATTCTGCTTGCATCAGTTTCGTTCACTAACGCTATCATCTAAAAACTAAATAACATTATCGAAACTCATCGTGCAATCAGTGACATTATGCGTTTTCTACGAAATTTTTTACTGGTGGCCGACCGCTCTCATAAGTAATTGAAAAACGGGACAAACCCTCATTACTACTGCCTGGAGTTCATGGTAGATTCATACCTGATTATACTAAAGATTCTGCGAAGAATGCACGTGGGCATCATCGCTTTTCGTCATGCACGAATTATTACACTGTCTGTGCTTCATGTCTCTAATTTAGCTGAAATTATTAGCCAGGTTTTCGTAACCTTCTCTGTTAGCCAGTTATCTATAGACCATCTGCAGCTAATGCAAACTTTGATTTCATTTGAGCTCCGTTACAAGTTTTTGCATATTTGCCTTCTAAAGAGTATCACTGCGGCGTCTTGTATATGTGTATAGAGTATGCCTGCATATTTACTAGCTAAAATTTTGCAAGGAGACAGAGTTGTAGAGGCGCTTAACATAACGTGTACCACATGACGGTCTCTTGAACCATATTTCACCTGATATATCAATGTCAGTAAGTGACTTGAAGAGTAAAAGTAGCTGTAGATAAGTTACTGCATCCAAAAATGCGCACAAATTTTGCAACAATGAGGACACAAAAGACGCGACTTTTGTGAAGGGTTCAGGCCAGCGGTCAGATTGGTTAGAATGTAAGAGCATGTCATGCAGATCTCATTTTGCTAGTAATTTTTGTCACCGGTTCGTCTAGCGAGCGATATGCAGAGGATCTCTCATGTTATTCACCCTGGCATGCTCCTCACTTTTTTCATCTTCAGTAATCGCGATCACTTCCTTCTCTTCTTTTTCCGACCATATTGACTATTTTATATTGCCTCAGTTGATCAAAGGTTCCTTAATGTGTGTTCCTTAAAGGTTCTTAAAATTTCAGAAGTCCTGTTCTGCTTAAACAATAGATCAGTCGATCCCGATAGCGAGCAATACAAAAGATTCAAAGATTTAGTGGCATTCGCTTATAAAGCCAGTGGTAGAGTCTGGTCATTTAGGTTGCTCAATGCTGAATCCAGTTGAGCTGCATTAGACTATTGCTTTGAATTTAGCAACTGAATCCGAAGTTCATGTTGAAGCTCCATTTCCTAATTATGTTGACGACATTGCATGACGTTGTCCCTCTTGTGCAGCCATTAGGTGTCTCATGAGAGCTCGAGCATAAAAATTTTAGAAAAAAAAGAACGAATTTCCTTTGAAATCATAATTCGGTCAGTTGTTTAATGATCTCTCGCTAGTTTGCATTGAGGGCAACTGTGTAGCGTGTCTTCAGCGAACTTTTGCACTTTTTTATAGCGTATTCCACGCCCCATTGCGTACTCTCTTCGGCATCGCTGACTTGAGGGTATTGCTTTCTTCGCAGTCGCCGCATAGTTTTCTGTGAGCACCATGAACTCTACGTTATAGCGTATGAGGCATATCTGTTGAAACATCACATACGCGTTGTGGTAATGCATGAGACTACGGCAGTGCTTCATGCGATTACAACTGCGACACACGAAACTCGTCAAATCTGCGATTACTCTCTTTTTTTTGGTCTGTGCTACATTTAAGTACATTGCCGCAGTGTTGAAGCCTGGATCGCTTTGAAGCGATAGCTGATTTTAACACTGTGACAGGAAAGCACACATGCGACATCAACAGCCGCTAGAGCAACAACATCGTTGCTTTGTCAACTAATTATACCATCACAACGTCGCCAATAAAGTTTCTTCTACAGATTCTCTAGTTGGTAGTACCATCTGCAGCGAATTTCCACGTAAATCAAGAGTTAAATTGTTTTTCGCGCTTGGTCTCCATTGCCCGTTTTCAGTTTGCAACCAAGTCAACGCTTGCGATTGTGCTTTGAAAAACTTTTCTCGCTTAAGTTCATTTACGGTTTCAATTCTGCAGTTGATCCACTTCCGAGTATATTAAAGTAACGTTGCATAGAAGACTTTGATACTATTTCGTCGTAAACGACGTGGACTGTCGACATATTGGTAAGGCTGCGCCAAGTGCAAATATGCTCTGCGTATTTGAAATCGAATTCCCATGAAATTTGCAATAAGGTCGTGGTGTTCGTTATTACTAAATATGAGAGTGGAATATAATGAGAGTGATATTGGTTTGTTGAAGGACTGAAGAGGAGAAGACGAGATGGCAGAAAGTATTGAACGAAGGAATCGAGCGAGGCCGCGCTAAAATGCAGCCCAAATGCACTACGTTACCCGTGCTCGTTAGAATCGACGGGAGAAATCAGGCGAGTTCACGTTACCGCAATCTGCCCGCGAAAGATTATATTTTGTAAATGCTGTTCTTTAGCTACTTCCATGGTGTTTATGACATTTTGTACTGTTGGCTTGCCAACCTCCAGTTCATAGGGGTTAAATGATATATGTACGGGTGGAAGTGTTGCATTTGGTCTATTAGCATATCTCCAGTCAGGAGGACTGTTTGCGATGTGGCGATTGCACACCGTAGAATTTGAGAACATTAGTCAGTTTTTGTAACTCTGGATCGAACTAGGGCAAGTCGAGCGTTGCAAGATGACAAATTTCTCTGAAGCAGAATGTGAGAACAGCTTGGCTGGCCTGGAAATCGTGCGTTTCTGCACTGCATGCATCCACAGGTTCCAGTACGTTTTCGCCAGGGGAAATTTCTGCCTCAGAAACGGCTTGTGCAACCCTCGCAGATTTGCAGTAACTGAATTGAAGTTTTTGTGCAACCAAGTAGTAGCACTTGATCATCGATGCGAACATGAAAAGTTTAATTTAGCCATTTAATTGCGCAGTGACAGCGATATTTTTGGACAGTGCTAAATGAGTTTCGAGTTTCGCTCGTGATTAACCATAATTAACAAATCTTTTGCAAGTGGTATAGTCGCCCTCATAAGTAAGCTTCAGATGGTTGTAATTTTTGCAGTTTGGTTACTTATCCGGCTTTAGAGCTGAGAAAAGTCAACAACTTGTGGATATACTCGGAGTCGTGTGACTCTGCTTACTTCCTCAGATTCTTTTTGACATGCAGTATGAAAGCAATACGTGTCGCATTGCAATACGCAATACGCAAATATTGGAATGAATCCCATTGGAGGTCTAGCGCTGCCCTTTTTTGCAAAACTTCACATCTATGTTTTGTTGGTCCATATTCAAGGGAAGCAGCTGATCATGCTATTAGCGAGACACCGAATTTGAGAGAAAACTCTATAGGATTTCTCAGTCCTTCTCTTAACATGTTGCAGGTAATAAAGAAGAAGATCGGCATTGAGCAGAGGAGTAGTGAGATCCTCGTCGAATTAATAAACGAATTGGCTATCCCACAAAGTGAGGAGCTTGAACTGGTGTTTGATGCTGGAGGCGGAGATCCTGAAGTGGTGCTGCAAGGTCCCGAAAATGTGTTCTGTGTCGTAATGGAGCGCGTTAAGGGAAGCGGTTGTCGTCTTTCAGAAGTTCAGTTCGAACGTCTAGACACGTTTCCATTAGTGCAGTGTCGCCTAATCGTTTCCACAGTTGCGGCTTCTCGATCAAATCCAGCACATTCCTTTGTTACGCAGTTTAAGTAAGTATGATTTTTGTTTTGTAATAGTCAGATTGATGACTGGTAACCGGTTGGTCCGTGAAAGCTCTCGATTATTTCATTCAGTTTGATTTCTCAGCGAGATCAGTTTGTTAGTGACGAATTCGTTTAGGGAGGACCCATGCAACATTACTTCTTTTCGTTCATGAAATGTTCCGAAGAAAGTGCTAAAGTCTTTTGTTCAAAGTAGAATTAGACTCGGTCGTCATAGATGCCACTGGAGGAATGATCGTTGCAGATTTTTATGAACAGTGATGAGCATAATAAGATTTAAAAGACAATTGTTACTTATATTACCGCTTATGTTCCTTTGTAAAATACTGATATTATATAAATATTCAACAGTTATTTCGTGTACTCCCGGCGGGATATAATATTGCTGATATTATCCTCGAAGAAGAATCTGTTCATCGGTTTGCGAGAAAAAAATCTTTATTGAATGGCGGTGCCTTAATAAACGGAAATTTTGGTGGAACATCTGCAACACCATCATTGCCGTGGGGTTGAGTTATTTTACGAAATGAAAAATTCATAAAGATGAGAGCTAAAGCGAACTGAAACTATAAATAGACGCCTGCTCTATGCAGACAACCTGAGGTGAAGTCTGTGAAGAAGGGGAGAACTACTCACACGAACAGATCAAGGGAAATGACCTCCTTTTCTTCAATTTCAATTCTTCTTTTTATGCGGCAAACCTCGCCGTCACGTAATTCCATTGTCCGATCGAAAAAATACAGTTTTGTATGCGACATTTATGATGCGG
The DNA here is from genome assembly GCA_037576465.1 of Parascaris univalens. Lineage (NCBI taxonomy): Eukaryota > Metazoa > Nematoda > Chromadorea > Rhabditida > Ascarididae > Parascaris > Parascaris univalens. The sequence continues at coordinate 29,798,775 of CM075173.1, forward strand.
GCATTATCATTCCACTCATATCCATTCGCTTCGTTCGCGCAATATGTTTATCTGCTTTCCGCTTTAGCGTATATCCCTCCTGAGCAGTTGAATTCAAATCCTCACGTATTTGATCCGAATTGTCTTGGACCTTAATTCACCTATTATTGCATTCTCTAATTATGCACAGTATTGTGGGACCAATGGTACTTTATGGATGTGCGCATTGAGAAAGCTTTGTCGCTGAGGTTTCGACCCATAAAGCAATTTCCAACGTGGCACTTGAGAAGAACCAAATCCAGGAGGAGATTTGCAAAAGAGAAGGATAGAAAATGAATGCGTAATTTAGCAGACAAAAGTGGCAGAACAAGGCTGGTCTCGGAAGGGATAATCAGCAGGAAAAAATCCTCAAAAAGACTGCGAGATGATAGGAAAGGTCTTTTCTGCTTTTGAAATGCTGCCACGGTAAGACCTGTAATTCTTTGTATACACGTGCAGCTTTATTTGTAAGCGCGGTGAAACTCAAAATGGAAATTTCGCCACTATTTTCATTGTCGCCAAAGCACCCAGTTTATCAAAAAATAACGACGGAACATTTACTATGTTTGTTGAAATGGGGGGGGGGGGGGGAAATTGGGTTCGATGTAACTGATATGTATTTTCTGAGTATTGCAGAGGAAAAGTTTACTTTTTCGTTCCTTTTGGGCGTTTGTATGATCTTGAAGCCCATATAGGCGTGAAATTAGCCTATAAATTTGCATATGTCTGGGCATTCAACAAAATAAACTCTCAAATTTTGCGGAGACTCAAACTTCTCTACAAAGCCGTATCATACTACTTTCAGGGAAGCTTTCAAATGCTTTTCAAAATCAATGAAATGAGAGCTAGAAATTGTGGATGTTCGGGATGTTGGAAGATGTGAGAAACAGTTGAAACGTCGAAGCTGATTCCGTGTGGTGAGAATAGCGATGGATAATGTAGGTGATGAAAGTAACGTCGTGGAGCTTGTGCCGTTCGGTTTTTTCAATTTTTCATTTTCTCGATGTGCTACACATTTTCCCTCGTTACATTTTCTCAATAATTCATAAAGACGATGTGCTACACTCTCAACAAAGATTTTGATCGATTTCAGGCGGGTATTAAGTCGGTCAGAATCTAAACGTTTCTTTGGACGCAATCTAGAGGGTTCAGCTCCTCCACAGCCAGTGTTAACGATGATCGACCATTTGATACTACATGGTGTAGACGTTGAGGGTATTTTTCGTAAGTCACCAAAGCAAAGCACCGTTCGAATGCTGAAAGCACAGCTGGATCGTGGCTCGGTGCCTGATTTCGGCCAGTTCAGCGCTCATGTAACCGCTGCTCTGCTCAAGGTTTCTTTATTTGTTGAAGCAACGTTTCGTTCGGATTTTATGAACACCTGATTATAAATACTGAGGAGACATTCGAAGGCAATTCTTTAGAAAATTGGTAGAATATTCCGTTAAGAAATGTTCTCGTTTGAGAACTGCACTTGTGAAAAGTGTTAAACCTTCTTTAGAGAATTGTTTTAGTGTGAACACATAATGGTTGAATTATTACTGTTTACGAATGTTGTTTAGTTTATATGCATTTGCAGCTGCATGGAAAACTTATTGAACCTGGGGTATTTAGGCTAGATTTGTAGTTGTGAGCATGGACACATTGGGTGCAGTTAAAGCTGCGAGGAGACCATCGCAAGCAGAAAATACTTGACCGCCATTGTCAAAACGAACAGAGTTGTAGTTCACGTAGAAAGAAGTTCGAATTATAAAGTCTTCTTGAAAGGTTTCTTCTAAAAATCAATTCGGTGGTCTCTTAAATGCCTATTCTTCAAACTACAAATAATTGTAGTTGCATATGATGAAGACTTCTCACATTTATTGAATCTTATTTGCATTTTCTTCTGATGAGTAAAGGCAGGTAAAGTTGATCTGCCATCTGACATAAAGAAAAACTGATTTAGGAGTATCTGCGTGCAATTCCTGGAAAGTTATTGCTGTCTGGTAACTATGAACTGTGGGCATCAGCACTGGAGCAGCGCGATGAAAGAGAACGACGAGCAATAATTCGTCGACTGCTGCAGATGCTGCCTTCCTCTCACACCGTCCTCCTCAGTTCATTCTTACGACTTATGCGAGCGATTTCCAACTCGGCTCATTCAAAAATGAACGCTCAATCGTTGGCTGTCTGCATTGCCCCAAGCCTAATTGACAGCCCAAGTACGTCCATTTCAGGTTCTGTTTTGAAAAGTTCTTTGGAGAATATTCGTTCTTCCAGTTTATTGCCATCAATTAAAAGACTGGCTGACACCGCTGCAGCTTCTTTCATTTTAAGTTCTGTAGCTGATCTTTTTTTATGTGCTTCTTTTTTGCGTTTTTCGCAACTCCGCCATCTTCTCTTCTCAGCTGCGCATGTTGTGGTAGTGATAGCATTGCTGTTACCTATCGTACATGACGAAGCCTCTTATCGCTGTTAGGGAGGAGAAGGTGATCGAATATTTAGGCCAAGTTTATTGTTTTTTACACTATATCACTGGGATTCCTCTTCGGCATGACTTCCGTCCTCAATTTTGCTGTTACTTTTCTTTCCTTCTTGCACGTTTGCTGTCGAAAGCGATCTGTGCTAATTTCAGAGCTTATGATTGACTGCGCCTTGCTAATGACTTGTACAATGAAAAAATCCACGAAGATACTTCCAGGAAATATTCAATGATGAAAATTAGAGCACCGACTAGAGCACCCCTTCCTTTCTTTTTCTTCAACAGGTTAAAAATTCTTTTATCGCTGTGAAAGCTCTTAAGTTTTCGCTGCCAAAATTCCAAGAGGTTTCCATTCATGTGCATTCGAAGTTATTACCACTGAACAACGCTTCTGTGCATCAACTGGCAGCAGTGTTTTCCCACAAAACAACTATAATTACAGCAGTAGGAGTTAGCACTTTGCGGGCGACGTCTTGCGGTCGATTGCAAGAGAACAAGATTAAAGAAGAGGAGGAAGAGATCGGGAGTCCTAACTTAAAGAGACGAATTGACCGTATCATAAATCGGCCAGCCTTGAACTCAGCCGTTCCGTTATCGTGCATGCGCAAAACAGTTATCATTTACTCGTATCTGCTCGCTGTAAAATTCCTTTACATCTACCACATATATTGATTCTCTTTGATATGTGCATCTCCGTCTACAAAAACTGGCGCAGTTGCAATAGAGGATACCTCACTCAACTATCCTCCTGCATTGTAAATAACAAGCGGAAATAGGTGACGAGATGGTGGGCGGCAGGAGGAGGGATGGTTAAAGGCGAACCTCCGTTGTTCTTCGGCAGTCACTGGTTGGGAATTTTTTACTTCATTTCCCTAGGAAAATTGCTTGTCTATTGACCATTTTGCAATACTATCCGATATGAAATTAAATTAAGTAAACGAAACGTAAAAGATATAAAAGATTAGAAAAATCGTCCAAGGTATTTGCAGAAATGGAATGCTCAGCCCTCGTTTTGCCATCGCTCGTTGAATATCTGATCATAAACGCGCCCCTCCTTCTACATCCTTTCCACGACGCCCAACTTGCTATATCGTCGTCCATATCGAATGATTCAGGTCGTTTTTGTTATTTGAATTTGAATACCCTCATTAACAGCTAATTTTCTTCGTTAATTGACATTTGGTTTATGTTGTGCATTCATTGATGTTGTACATTCGATTCATAACTTAACGTACATGTTCTGACTCAGCAACCCATAATCCATTTTGAATCTATGGTGCATATACAACGTTTATATCTAGCTGTTTCCTTTGAAATTGCATTACCACGGAACATCTCACATTTATGCCATCAAAATCTGCCGTTATCCCTCCTCAAATTCTTGTCATAGAGCAGTGGCATGAACTCGATAATTCAGACAAAATGATCCCTATACACATTATCGGCATAATTTGGTACTGCTTCAATACTAGAAACGACTTCTGATAGTTTAGTAGACAACGTTTCCCACCAGATATGCTGAATCTGGGACGTCTTCAGTCTCGCGTTCTGCCTGCCGCCTTCATCTTAATTTTGTGACCGCCTGTGGCGTTCGGTACTTAGGTATATTTTAATCTATCATAAGTTTCAGGTCTATCTGATGTCGATGGAGGCGTGGAACCATCGGTGAGTCCAGATTCGTCGGTGCTGGCATCACCCACCTCTGGGTGCTCATTCACCACTTCAGGCAAAGCTTCTCAATTATCGAGCTCCGCATATATACGATGTAATCACTACTCATTACGGGCACCTTCGTCAGCTTATTACGTTAGTAGTATTTCGACTGATGAAGATGAGAATGTCAGTACAGAAATTGAGAAGGAAGACAACGATCGCACTCCGGTACTATCGAGAGAAAACTCGAATGTGCAGCATCGTCCATCGCAAATTGCTGGCTGGAAAAGTGTGAGCAAGGAATGCTACATCATTAAAAACAGTGATCAAGCGGAAACTCATCGGCACGAGACGTCAGCAAACATTCTGAAGCGCCGCGAAACAATAGGCAGTTGCCGCGCAACAATGGCTGGACCTGCATTCCGATCTAACACTCGTCTGGAGACGAACATTTCGATGGCTAGTAGTCGCTGCAAGGATCGTCGACCGCTTGGTATTGCATCTTCGATGAGAAATGGCAGCCCGATCAATTCACGAAAGGAGTTCACATCAAGCTGCGGAACAGCAAGTACCGGCGAAAGTACTGTCAGCGGTCTGGCGAACGTCCGCAGCGGAATAACAAGAAGTAGTCCTGCGCTTCTGCGTCGCGACGAGCTCCCTCAGTCAGTCTATTCAGATATGCCAAGTTCGATGACAGTGCGGAAGGAAACGATGTCGATGGCTGAAGGGAGTCCTTCACTTGTTCGAAAAGCGTCAACGATGAGTACTACACCATCAGTACATTCCGATACAAGTTTTGCATCTCCAACACTATGCAGGAAGGATTCTGGAAGTATGGTTGGAGGCGATGGCAGGTCTTCTGAGAGCAACCAAAGATTTAAAAACGTTAACTGCGTTAATGATGGTGCTTCCCGATCAAATCTTTTGAGGCTGAGGCATACAAGCGAAGATAATGATGAAACGCTGAGGAGACGAACCGAAAACCGGGTACAAATGCCTCTAATCTCGAGTGCACCAACACCATACAGCAGTTATCGTCAAGAGGCAGCAACGAACCCCCATCGGTGGGGAATTAAAAAACACTTCTCTGGAAGTGGTTTTGATCCAGCATCTCCATTTGGACGCATAGGACGTGATATCCTTGGGAAGAGTTCAGAACACAGTTTTAATCCACCTTGTAACAATATCATCAGCTTACAAGAAAAAGAAAAACGTTACGTTGTTCAGCCAGGTAGGGAAAGCAGCATTGCTATGAGGTTAGCTGAAGTTAAACGAGATTCTGGATCAACTTATAGTTCCTGCCAAGGTGGCAATGGAGAAACAAGGGCAGCTGGCGTTCTACCGCAACGGTGCGTTGCCTCTCCATGCTTCGAAAGACGCATAATGGAGGTACAGCCGCATCAGAAGCTGCAGTCGAGTGAAGGCGTTGTCAGCGAACGGGAAACAATTCGCGATGGTGCGCGATTCGTTGAAGTGAAGCCGATTCTTCGAGATGCTGTTCGACGACGAATGCAAGGATCACCGTCGACTGCCGATGTAGATTTCAGTGGATCACTAAGCAAGAGTGGTGTGAACTTGACGTGGGAACAGCAACGGCAGAGTACTAACATTGCTGTACGTCGGGAGCGCAAAAAGAATCGTAGCATTCTCATGGAACCACTTGAAGTAAACTGGTCGGTTGACGAGCTCAGGTCGATCTTCCAAACCGAATCCGGACCACCCGCTCTGGACACCGACTACCGTTCTTCGAATATCACATTTCATTAGTCGACTGCAGCATGCAGCGCATCACTCACCGTCAACTCACTGTGATTTTCTTTGTTATTGCTCGTTTTATATTTTTGTATGTTTTTTTGGATGCGTTGAGCATTTCGACTGTTAAAAATTACCGATTATATTCGCTTTGAAACTGCTCAATAGGAAAACGACACGAAATAAACTTTCAATATACTTTATAGGTTTCTTTCGCAGTGGAAGGCTAAATGAAGGGGAAAAGGTTAGGAGAAGAGATAGGATGGAGAGCCAGGCGAACTTAGGCTGTGAAGGAGGAGTTGCAAGTATGGTCATCAATTACGCAAGTAATGGTAAATTTTTGAGCTGAGCCCTTGCCCAGACTTTGAAATATACGCAAACATCAGATGTCGCCTCCTTATCAGGCAAGGACCTTCGTGAGCCATTTGGTCGAAGGAATTATGTTGCCCACCTACCGAGGTAAGTCCTTGGAACCTCTCTTATTATCCCTCCTCACTGCACTTTCCTTATTTGATGAGGCAAATGCACAACTTTTTCTTCACCAGACATATCATACATGCGTTATTTTGAACATTTGCATATTAGGAGCGTTACGAAAAGGATCTCCAACACACACTGCGGTTGCTTCTATCGCGTAGAAGACCATAGGATCAGTTTTCACCGAAGAGCGTAAACTGCCACATCATTTCGAAGGAGGTCTAAGACTATACCATTATTATCAATGTCGTTAAAGCTACACAATCATGCATTAAAAATATACCACTAGAAAGTTCCTAACGATGCCAGTAGAGATTCAACAACTCAGAACGTTATGTTCGTACAGCACAGTACGATCACTGTACCTTTCCTCACAAACATTTGTAAGCGTAAACAGGAAACACAACAGTTGGAAATATGCAGTCGCTTGCTGTACTCCTTTCTGAGATGCGCAACAGCCCACTCATGTAATCCCTTTATGCCAAGACTTCCAGTTATCTGCCCAATTCGATTATCCAATTATTCAGTTATCTAACTGCAGCAACGTTATCAACGAAATCGATAATTCCATACCATCGGTCATTAATCTGCATAGGTTACAATGCACCTACATATCTGAAATACAATAAACGACGAGCAACGCTTCAGGGTTCGAGTAGATGTAAGCAATCATGCTTGCATCAAGGTTGATAACACAGAAAAGTAACAATAATAATCTTTAATAACCACGATCACACAGTTCATATACCAGCGAGACGCAGTACTTCTCCACCATCTAATCTCAACCATCGTTTGGGCCTTCACCACGATAAGAGGATAGTTTAGAAAATTCCCTCCCGCTCAGGCTTACAGAAAATGTGAATTTCGCTCTTAAAATTTTCAATAAATTCCTATAAAACCCATCATATAAGAAGTGTTACATTTAGAGCTGCCTACAAAGCTGACAGCGGTTTCCTAAGAAGCGCCAAACACTGTTTAAATTTCAAAGTGATCTAGCTCTAATCGGCTCCACAGTCACTCCTTGTTACTATTCAATTATCGGTCACTGTATGAGAAAAAAATGCATCCTTCTATGGATGCAAGGTGAGCAAGATCATATAGTGCTTTCTTTGGCAACCATCGAAGGTAACACATTCATGAAATACAGTGACTTTTAATCTTTTCGTGGGCCAAACAGTTAGTAGAAGGAGCCGAGTGATTCGTTAAGCTCTCATGATAGGTGCTGGAAAGCAATCGTAGCAGAAATTCTGATCGATACTCGAATTTCTTCGCTTCCAGCTTTCGAGTACTTAAAGAAAGAAGCAAATATTTGGCTCTCAGATATCCATGCAGGAAACAAGTAACCACAACTTGCTATGCGCGATTACTATTTGCAAAAACGCAGCGATTGCTGATGAATTTCTTTAAAGCTGCACAGCCGTTTATTTCAGTGTCAAAACGGCTGTTTTCAGTAGCTTGCAGTGCTCCATCGCTCAGTGCAAAAAAATGAATAAAAAACTGAAACCAACGAATGCAGTGAAATAATCTAACTTTTCAAAGTTACCCTTCCACTTGGAAAAGTGGACGACACTTATCCAAACTGGAGTTAATGTTTCTGGAAAAGTTGCTCAACATTTTTGGGATAAACACAGTTGGCGCTTGCGTGAGACATTGTCATTAGTGTAAGCTGCAAGTAAAGTTATAAAAGACAAATGTATGCCTCTCAAATATGTGACAACTCATCAAAAAGCCAAATGGTGGTCCCAGAGTGCAATATGCTTGCTATGCGTGTAATCCACAACTTGTGGTGACGAATCATCTTCGGAGATTCGCCAGCTCAATTTTTCCCGCTTTTCAAATGTCGTCTAGGTTTGCCTGTTCAGCAGTGCAGATGCACTCGGACGATGCTGCAGCAATGCCATGTGAATATGCAAACGTGCAAAGACTCCATGGTCCAGTATAAATATTTCAGTAGAAATAGTATGAGATAGTTATTTGCAAACTCATCTGCGTGGAGAAATATTAGTTCGTCTTCTTAACGCGTTCTTCTACCTCTCTTCTAAAGTATATCATGGTTCGCCTGATAACGAACATAACCAGAATCACAGCAGTTAGGAGTGTTACTAGAACAGCAACGAGTAAGTCGATGCCGAAATACTTAATGAAATTGAAACTGGCGCCTTCAACGTGAAGTTCGGGAAGTGCGCCATATTCTGCAACAAATGCAGTCCACTTCATAACTTGCTCTTCTGGTTTATTCGGCTTATTACGAATCAAAGACGACAAGCGACGTGCGGCCTTAGAATACCTGCAATTGGAGAGGGAGCGATTATTTCAAATAACAAAGAGGCCTATGACCAATGTCAAATAAATAAAGTGCTGAAGAATAGTCATCTGAGAAAGCTTGAGTTGAAGAAAGGTGGAATAGCAGTTCCTAATCGATCATATGTGGAAAGTGTGGAAAGTGCTTCCTCCAACTAAGTAATTATTTATTCCACCGAGTTTCTAAGAGGCCTGCAGTAAACTCGGCACACAACCTATACGTGTGCTGCAAGAATGCATTTCCTGCTTGTTTTAGTTCCAAGCAGCGCATTCTTGCTCATTATTCAAGTCAACGCGGAGCAAGATCGAATCGAATCTGTAAGGATACTTCGCACTACGAATGAGTGCTTTTGAGCCCTTTGTCCAGCACAGTCTGCTATAACCCGGAAGCCGACATTTGTGGAAGAAGGAATCACATCATATAAAGTGACCGGTGAGCAGCCGGCTCTTTTTTGCATGTTTTCCTTCCTTCACTTCTTTCTCACTTGGCTGAATATAAGAATTTTCTCCTTTCTTACCGTTAACTTAAAGTCACAAGCAAGTGATCTTTCTTTAATCGCAATTGAAACATTGCAGTTTCAGTGGACATTTTTGCATTTTACAGCAGTCAACGATAGCATATGCTTAACAAATACATCTTGGCTGTAGTTCTCATGAGGGGAGTGCTGGAAATACCGATGCAGTCGAAAAACATCGTTGTTAGGCAGCAATTTCTTGAAGTTCGCCGCAGGAAAACTTTTTTCTAGTGAACAACTGTACCATTTATGATTGCTTTTGATCCTACCCTTTGCTTTTAAGCATTCCCCAAAAATTGACATACGAAGCTGGGTTAATCAAAAACATTAACGCAGTTACTGTAAACTTGTATGATGTAAAAGGTCTATATGAGGGAACATTCCAGCTCAGGTGTCTCGCACCTATTACTCTTTGTATTCACATATACTCACTAGGGTTTTTAATTTGCCGTCGTATCCGCGAGATGTCAAGAACATCAAAAAATTTGCACCTTTGGCAATTCCAATTGTTATTAATTAGGTGAGCGAAATGCTTTGAGCTTTAAGAGTGCAGAGAAATGAAGAAATCTCCACAGATTCTTTAAAGAAGCAATCAATACGAAGTTTGAGCGATTGAAGATCACAAACAGGCTCCGAGAAATGTTGCATTGATGTTCCCTGCACCGTCAGCAACAAAGTGCGTTATTTCACGCCACTTTTAGGCGATTCTTACCACCATCGCTTTTAGCACTGACCTCTCATCGTGGTTATTAAAGATTATGCTCACCGATAAGATCGGGATCACCTAAAGAAGAAGGGCGGAACGAGTTCGAAAGAAAAATTTACCTACTTGTCATTTCCGAGTAATTCGGAGAGTGCATCCTTCAAATGCTTATAATTAAGGTCACATTTTTGCAAGCTGAGACCGATACCACGTGTTTTTGCTGTTATAGCATTGTGGAACTGATCGCCGAAAAATGGGATTACAAGCACTGGAACACCACGAATCGCTGCCTCTAGCATTCCATTTAAGCCACCGTGCGTGATGAACAACCGCAGTCGAGCATGACCTGCAAGTAATTCGAAACTTGAGGTCTACTTATGATTTTAAAATACACTGTTGGGCTAGGACTATTTCATCTGAGACTGTAACGACCATCGGACCTAAAGAACAAAAGTGTAACTGTCACATGTTGCTGTTGTACGTGATATAATATCCTTCACCGCATGTCGCTGCTAATAAAAGCCGTACTTAAGCAGCCCTAAACAGTACTTAAGCAGCCCTTTTTACGCGCTTTTGTAATCTGGATGCAAATATGCGTCACGTCGGCGTCGCTTCTGGACATTCGTTTGTCTGTCAGAGCAGAAGGCTCATCCCGTCAAGCATATGCCGAAGTTACGAAGTTGGATAATTATAATGTGCACGCGACGACTTCGTTTAGCACATTCTACGGTGGTCCATTAGCACCGAAAGAGCAGTTGGAGATTAAAAGAGATGAAAATTTGCACTCTCTTTATATTAGCTGATTTTTCTGCGAGCTTGGCTTGGTCACGGAAAGATGGATCCTCTACAGAACATGTGTTTAGTGTACTGTCATTAAAACTGAAGTAATACTCAACATGGTGCAATTTTTATTTATGAGCCGTACTGTTGAGGTGGTTGACCGGGTAATATTCTGAGATGGGGGTCTATCGTGCTCGCTCCCCTATTTCCTTGCGTCATTTTTTTTGAGTCAGTCGCAAAGTCATAACTTGGATTTGCAAACTTATTACTGTTCTTGAAGAAAGACATCGAAGCCCACTTCGTTTCATGCCGTAGCAAATCAAGCAGTCGTCATATACATATTCCACGCCATATTATCTCAGCGAAAACCATGGATGCGGCATTTACACAGGTCGTGGTGTGTTCTCGCTACTAAGCGCAATTGTTGCTGGATCGGTGGCTTTTTTGTCACGTAATTTGATCGCCATGAATGCGTACGAGGTGAATATCCTCCCAATAAAATATGAAAAACAAAATTATTTTATGAACCTGACGAGCCCCAACAACCCATACAATCTTCAATCAGACCACGATTTTCATCGTTCGGCTTGAATGCCAGCCAGCTAGCTCTAATCGATGATCACAATCCGACTAAAATATCAAAAGGCTGCACAATCGTGAAAAACACACCGAGCATATCCAGTTGAGGCATCCATCCTATTAGCTCAACATTATGCAAGTTCATATCTTCCAGTAGCTGACGGGTATCGTTGTCTCCTTCGTCGACCCTCATGAGGAAATGGTACTCGGTGAATTCACCAAACACTGTAAAATATCATGGCAGTGGAAAGTTGCTGTATGGTCAATTCATGAGATTTTCGTGTGCGTTATTTTAATGATACAGTTTTTGAATGCTTCTTCGATTAGCGTTATGACTGATTTGCTCATATTTCTCGAGCATGCGCTGCGGCTTTGCACTTTGCGACTTCTTGACTGTAAAAATATTGCGCCATATCGACTGCACAAAAGAAGGTTCGGAAGGAAATGAGAGGCAAGAGCGACAGCAATTTAGATCTAGTCACAGATGGAAGAGCATGGAACAGGGGGTTTCACGAGAGATTACGACACGTTAAATCTCGAGGCTTTCTGAGTGCTGATGCTTTCGTGCTGAGTTTCATCGGTCTAAATTTTCCTTTGTACATCGACTTCTTTTCCTCTGAATCGCGGAAAAAGATCCCAGCTTTTCCCTAGCCACCAGAATGATATTTGACCAGAACTACATTCCTCATGGGAATCCATAGTCGCACTACAAGCTCCTATTGCCTCCAGCCACACAAACCGTGGACCCAGTGCTCGTTTAAGCACTACTCCGTTTCACTTCTTCTTGAGCAGCAACTTGAACTCCTCTTACGCGCGGGTGCACAACGCGAGAAATCTAATACTTTATTCAGCTGACAAGTGCGCCCGCACTGTTTCAGCCACGCGTGACGAAAGTTGATATTTTTAGCACCGCCAAACGTGCATAACCATGTTTGTTTCTGTGAGAGAATCTCATTTATATTTCATCCTAAAGTGCAAGCTTTTCAACCCTTTCCATTTTGGTTTCGGTTTATATGCATCGCCCTTGCGGTTGCTATTGTCGGCATCGAATTTGTGGTCGATGCTGTCCTGTTATAAATTCAGTGAGGGAGTTGCCATATCGCTAATTTCTTGAGAACGATTCACTTCCCAAGAAGCTGCTAACATCCACAGTTGAAACGACGTCTTCAGAAAATGCTATAATCAATTTCATCTGCATTCTTCCTATCTCGATTTTCAGGACGGCGATAACGTCACTTGCCGCCTCAGTCTCCAGCATTTTTTAATGATCGCTCCCTGGAAAAAAAGTAATCCCAAAATTCTCCAACGAAACGACATCATTTTTTCGTTTCTTGCCAAAGGACGAAAAGGCAGAACAATCTTAATTCATGGACCTAGGAAATGAAGCTGTGAGCTGCTTAAAGGGACCTAAGGAACTTACTTCCCCAGCAGCAAGAACATCGAAATTTAACAGGGGATAAGAGAAAAATGTGGGGAGGGCTCTCCCTTCGCCCTCATGAGCGAAACATAAAAAAGCAGACTTGTGGCAGAAAAGACACGCAGTGATAAATTTTTTGACAGGGACGGATGAATACAACTATACGCAATGGGTGATAAGCAGAAACGATCGACGACGGGCGAGAGAGGGGAAGAGATAATGAAAATCCGATGGAATGCGCCCAGCGCGGCCATGCTTAATATGTTCACCGAATCAACTGACCGTATTAGTAATTCGAGAAATTTCAGAATAACCAAGTCATCCCAGAAGTTTATTTCTTAGACTCTCGAACTGAAGTCGCGCTCTTAGCAGAAACAAAAGAATAACATCGTTAATTACAATGCGGATGGCACTTTTACGGAGAGAAATTGTGCAAGAGAATGCTGAGGGCGAAGCGGAAACGAGTGCAGATATAAATCTCCTCATGCATGGCAACAAACAAAACAACATCCAATGAATGAAATCGGTCACAACACGCTCCCAGAGATTTCCTCTACTAGCTCCTTTGCTGCGGGAGTAGCAACTTATGTGGGGGGAGAGTCAGACTTCGACTTGTCATCGTCGATAAAACTGGACGAATTTAGAGACATGGCGTTACTTCCACTGGACTTGCTATCCGACAATATTGAACGCGACCACAAGTTCTACGTCGACAGTAACAATCCCATTTAAGGGGGATGATGCATATAAATCAAAAGGAAGTGGAAAGGGCTGAAAATTTCATTTCATAGGAAGAAATAACGGTGAACTTTTTACACAGAAAAGCTCACTCGGCCGGACGGTAGCGCATGATATTTTCAGCTGATCAAAAGCAAAACATTCGTGGCGCATTTATCCACACGAAAAACTACTGAATTTTTGCTCACGCTCAGCGGGGACATTCATTAGACACTCGTTTAAGCGAAGGAATTTCTGTTCAACCAGGAGTTGAGCACTTGAGGTACACCTCGCTAAACAGGAAAACTTCAAGTTACTGCTTCGCATATGGGCAGAGCAGAGACTGAAACATAGAATTTAATGCACATACAAGGCTGCGGGTTCTCCCTTCTTTCGTATGACGACGGCAACGAATCCTCTGTTGCGTGGCAAGCCGCTCGTGGCTGAGCCACAGATTCCCTACCTGGATGGAGATAAAAAAATTCGTGGCCTTTTTGCGTAAGCTAGACCCACGGAACAACCTGATCAGACTATGACTCCCCTTCCCCTTCATTTTCCTTTGCTTCCACGCTCCACACTTCGCATATTTCACCTTCTTATAGTAACAGGGAAAATCACCCCCAACAGTTTTCCGAAATTTCACTAATAGTGGTTGTTTCTGCATGAAATCGTAGAGAATGAAACTTGCCCTTGAGAATATCAGAACGTATTTCCAAAGGAATACTCGACGAAGGAACGAGAGTGCCTAATGACATCAGAACGACACCTTTTTCACCTTTGAGCATCAGAGATTCGAACGACTGCAAAATTCACTAGATTCGAGGTTGTGCAGTAAGTCTTCGAAAATCTCTGCCTCCGCCTCTCAAATATATGCAACGTTGTTGTATGGAATGTTTCTGAGATGTCTAAACCCGCATGAAATAAAATGAATATTTCCCGGCGAGGTGTTCATAAATTTGCCAAAAAACGAAAAATACGGGAAATTAAAGTTGTTATGATATGCGGTACACTTTCTCGAATTGCTTCATAGGAGAGTAATGGCAACAATTCGAGCAACGCGTCACAAACCTAAAACATACAACTACGTTAAAAAGTTTTTAAATGCCGCTTTTCTCCGAATTTGAGTTTCATTCTTCCATAGCAAACATATTTTCGCTGTATTGGTCAGCAATCACTGATTGATGCCTCCGATAAGATCTTTGAAAATGCACTGGAGGAAAGAAAAGATAAAACAAAGTGGAAGAATAATAGCGGTAACCTCAGTTAGAGGCGAAGATCCTAATGGAATACCCAATCCACCGATATAAATTATTTTATGCAATATTGGTCGAGCTAAATCGAAAAATTCATCGTTGTTCACAAAACAGAGTGCTGACTGAGCAGAGATTTCACGAAGATTCGGAAAATCGCGAGCAACAATTTCCCGAAACTTCTCGGTTTGCAGATCTGTCGCATATCTGTGCACATAGACAGCCCTCGCCCATCTGCAATCTCTCCAAAAATTAGCAAATTTTTACATCGTCGTTCACGCCGAGCCAAACTGAAACGAAGTTTTTCTCAGCGGTTTGCAGTGACAATAAGACGAGCCTCACTTCCGCAGAGTATCTTCTTACAATCTCCTCTGCAGTTTATCTAAAAATTAAAAACTTCATATTCCACTCCAACAAAAGACTGCAGAAATTCTTCGCAGCATTTTATTTCCGAGCACATGATGGTTGCCCGCTCGTCTGAAAATAACGTAACTGGGCACGAGTATAAATCAGTCCAAATTGCAAAACGTTGGAACATACAAGACGAAGTTATAAGCCCTCTCCCAAAGCGTCATTTCGTTGCTCAAACCAGATTCCTCCACTACTGGCACATATGACAACGGAGTGGGTACACCTGCAATGAAGCGAACGACTTTTAACGCGACGTTGACCCCATATATACTTCAAGAGCGTTCTGTAATTTAATATTACGTTCTGTTTGAGTGCTACGCCATTTGCATTGATGAATTTCATGGATCGTTACTAAATGCTCGACTGCAGTTTCAAAGACACACATGACCTGCTACTTTCAGTGTTAATCATCCAAAGTGCTCACAAAATAGTTGGCTGATCGCTGTCACAAAAAGCGAGCATACATCGCAAATTTCGTGATGTGCATAGAGTTTTCAGACTGCCGCTTCCTCCTCCCCTCCTCTACCACCCTAATCGCCGCCACATGCAAATCGTGCTTAGAGCAAGCCATTTAGATTTCATCGGGAAGCTTGCTACGAGTTGAATTGAGAAAATATCGGTCAGCATTATTTGAAATCTGCACATATGATCAGGGATGCAGGCCTCAGTGCGTGAATTTCCTCTTATTACTGGAAGAAACAAATTATGACTTATCGTTTTAAAATGTGCTCTTCAAGATGCAATTCCTATGTTCTCTTTTATATTTTGCAAGAAATTCCACCATCGCAGCTGTAACGACACTGCCGAGCCCTTGAGAAACGCTCAAGTTTGATATTTCTCACAACTTCTGCTACTGCCTACAGAAATATATAATGAGAAAAACGTAAAACCGTGCGAAGCAGCAGGGATTAGACCTGATTATCGCAATGCGCTAAGTGAGCAGACATTGGGGGCCACTATTTGTCCATTGCAGATAAGAATATTTCTGGATCCCAAATGCGGCAGACTCACCATGTTGCCCTGGCACCTCAGGCTCGTCCCGAGAAATGCGCTTTTTATATATTTCGTCGAATGGACTTTCTAGGTCATAAATTTTCATTCATTTATAGCTAGTACTCGTTTAACCTTGCATGATTTCCGAGGTAATAAAATTAAGAGACCTCTGCATTTGTTCACGGATGAGTAAAAATCCAGCAGTGTTGGAATAAAATGAATGAGCAGTTCGTTCATGTGTGGCTCGATGTGAAAGATGGCACCGATGAGAGAGTGAAAGGAACGGAACTATGTCACCAGACTTACATGACACTGTCATTTCCCTTTTATTTTGCTGTTCGCCCAAAAGCATCCTGATTTATTTTCAGTGTTCTCAGCTGTGATGATGAGACAGTGTCACAGTAGACAATGATATGAAAGTTCATCTGGGCTCTGTTGCAGTAAGTAGATCTCTTTCTTCACTCAATAAGGAAGTGTCTTAATGTACGCGATCCTAGCCGTAATCTCGTAATGCTTTCTCCGTCGCCTTCTTGGTCACTTCAGCCTCTTATTTTCTGCAGCCAGTTTATAGCCAAGGTATGCAGCTGGTCAATATCAGCAGAGGACAGCATACGATAACGACTGGTCACTACTTCCAGATATCGAAGATTTCAACTATGCTTGTCTAATAGATGTGCCCATTAAGTGGCAACCAGATATCAAAGGAAAGGACATGTCGCTTCCACTAAGATGAAAAACTAACCGAGGTCATATGCGACAGGTACTATAATCGAACACGACGACACCCAAATATGAGCTTTTATGCCCAAGTAGTGAAAAATACCGAGACCACAATGCTCTAGTTGTTCAGAGAAAGCGAGATCGAAACTGTACGAGCGAAGGTGGTCGAGTTCCTCTCTGCGTCGCAAAATCGCTTAAATGTTTTCCCTATCACGAACCATACCGGACGAAAAATACAGTCCGGAAAAAAGTTGACAACTGCCCAGTTTCGGGTTTTCTGATCTGATGGAAAATTTACAACTCTTCCCCTCCTCCATCTCCCTATTCCAGCGGTCGCCTTTAGTATGAATTTCCCTAATGATAACAAACTGAGGTTGTTGAGACGAATAAAAAACTGCTAAAAAGTGGTCAAATTTG
Source organism: Parascaris univalens (assembly GCA_037576465.1). Lineage (NCBI taxonomy): Eukaryota > Metazoa > Nematoda > Chromadorea > Rhabditida > Ascarididae > Parascaris > Parascaris univalens. The sequence continues at coordinate 29,815,939 of CM075173.1, forward strand.
AGGCCATAAAATCTCTCTCACTCCTAGCAAGTTTTTCCCGGAAAGAATACATAGAAAGGGCCCAAAAATTTAGTAACGAAATACTTCATGTACCTTCGCAAATATCGGCCGAAATCCTTGCCCACTTCAAGAGGTCAGCTGTGGATAACTTGGGCTTCGTAAAAAAATTGGCCGTGAATTCATTCATGACGAGACCGAAGTGCTTGACAAGATTCCCCATTTTGATCACTTTAGCATATTTTGTGCCGGTGAAGTTTGTTTGCTCGTATTCAGGGACGAACATCACCTGAAGTGCAGTTTTTATTCGAAGAGTCAAACAGCACAGGTTGTTCGAATAACTTTCAAGAAGTGGATTTGGACCCGGTAGTAATTCTGTAATAATCCACAATAAAGTGAAATTTTGCCGTTCCCACTGAAAGTGAGTCGTCGAATTTTGTCAACTGTGGTAATATTGTTAGACGTTTCCAAAGGATTCTGCCAAATAAGGCATAATGCGGTCACCAGCACAAATTTCTCCATCCTCTCTACCTGAAACCCCTTTCGGCATCTTCATGTAACCAGTACCAACCTTCTGCTCGGGCGAAGTGGTAACCTCTTCAACATTTCCTATCTCTGGGTGCAGATTTTCATGCGCTGCCCAAGCATTCTTTCATTTCGCTCCTTCATTTGCAGTTCTCTACACTTTGGTTGTTACCGGCAAGCACCACGGTTACAGTGGTCAGCGGTTTTTGTTTCGTATATAATCGAAGAATGCAGTAAGAAAAAAATGACTTGATTTCTCAAGCACCGCTTACAACATTGTGTCCCGCCTTTGAAAGAGTATCAGCAATGCGTCCATTCGATATGAGGTGGCTTTTGCTGTATGATGGACTATAAATCAGGATATTGGCTGCTTCGGCAACTGCGATAATCCATAAGAGTAAACTGTGACTCGTAGGGCTCATTGTGAGTGCACAGTGGTTGAACTGAAGCATGTGATTGCCGTCATCTGCTAGGTTCAAGGCTGACGCATACGAAAAAACAATGAAACTAGAAGAAAGAGGTAACGATGTGGAATATTTTCGCAAACAATAGAAAGTTCCATTTTAAATGAATGGATTCCGTATCTCTAACGGATTTGCAGCGCGTACAAACTATGAAGCTTGTGCTGTATATTTCGCTCGTCGTAGTATCTGAATGTGGATCTTGCGAAAGTGTTTACAAACACCTTAATTCAGGTTCCCAGTCTTACTTCTGCCTGATATGATGACCCCAATGTGCGTGTAAGCAATGATCATCAAATAGGTTGTAGCTGAAATTGAGAAAATATTCAGTCTGCTTCAATGTTTTGTTCCTTATCTTCCTTGCTTTTTCCTTCTCATGAGATGAGGTCGAGCTGTCGATGACTTTTTTCATTCCGATCCGGCACAAAACCATTACAGCGACGCACTATGCGTTCGCGTTTTGCAAGTGCATTTTATTTTTGTGAATGCTTTTGACTGTATGTCTCTTTTAAGTTTCACGTCAAAGAAACACTAAGAAAAGTTTCAGTGTGGTACCTTCATGGAGTCCAACACCCTCCCTGAATAATTGATCATTTTCTACAGTGTGCGAAAAGAGAAAACACATATATTCTATTCATACGAACGTTGTAAATGAGCTATTGGAATAGAACAATAGCAGAAAGCAGTACTGAGAAAAAAGCAACTATTGTGCATTAAGTGATGGATGGTTGCAATTTCAAGGTGGGACGAGAAAATACAACGATTCGCGAACATTGTTGGTAGTGCTAAAATCAAAGAACTCGCGAAATGAATCACTTTATAATAAAGAAGGAAACCTAGGTGCCTAATATGTAAATCATTTATGAAAATGAGAGCATTCGACGGAGCAAATCATTTAAACACACTATTCACTTATTTTTCAGCCGTTATTGAATATATTAATTGGGGAAAATCTTACATACTGGTAATGGTTCATGGTAAAGTTAATCCTGACGGTGTCGTTTTAAGCAACAAATGGAGATTCGTGCTACAATACGTGCTCATCGCATAGTTCTCTCTCATACTTTGCAGACAAATGATAAAATATGCAAAATGATAGAATAATATTTTAAAGAAAGAAACTTTCACAGAGTGTCAGCATGATGAAATCGTTTTACATGCTTCACGCAGAACACGCCTGATTATCAGTGAAACCCAACCGATCCCAAGGCGCCTAGAAATTATCAGAAAATCGAAATGATCATAATTCTCTTGAGAGTGGCAAAGTGAGCTGGAGGTCAGCGAATCTAATTGCTCTTGGATGAGATGGCATTCACTAAATTCCATAACTGGGTTTAATAGTTCCTTATCTGGAATTGCAGTGCAGATGACCAAGGGCACGTAGCAGGCTCACGTATATACTCATCACACTATGGACCATGCAAGAGCAAAATTTTGATATCAGAGGAGGTGGCTCCGATACTAAAATTTTGCTGATTAACGAAAACAAGCAGCTGCGACGAGGTACGCGAATGTTGGTCACTGTTTCCAAAAGTTGCACGCCGCATTCCTAAAACGGTACGGGAAGTACAAAGGGAATTTTATTTGCGAGATGACTAGCAATATTAAGCGAACACTGAACATACAAAAGAAATTTTGCTTCAAGATGCGTTCAGTGGATCCAATCATTCATCGGCGTAAAAGAATACCGAAATTTGCTTGTAGACGTCTCTCAAATAACAGCATTTATCTGTCCATTACATCGCACAATTTATAGACGTATAAAAGGGGACAACTTCGCATGAAACCAGAAAGCAGTCGAAACTGCTCGGTGAGTAGGCTAGTCGGTCTTTTTCGCTGGAGCTATCGAACATTTGAGGTGTGCTGATAAGCACCATACCCATCGAACAATCAGCATTTTGAATGACAGGGTGAAAAACAGGAGCAGGATTAATGCAGTCGTGACGTCAATAATGAAATATTTAAGAGAACGGTAATTTCCTCCAAAAGGTTGAAGCTCTGGTAGAGATCCAAACTGTTCCACGAATCCGGTCCACTTGATAAGCTGGTCGTGAGGTTTGTTGGGTTTGTTACGCAGAAGTGCTGAGAAACGAGTGACAGCCTCTGAGAACCTGCTACAAAAATATGATGAATATCTCCTCATTAATGTTCTTCAAAACAATGTAGAAGCATTCCTGTTCATTCTTTTTTCCTATGGGTTCTTCTTCCCTCTATTTATTAAATACTTATACCACCATCTAATAACTCGAACAGATGGCCTTTGCTGATCATCCAAAGGGTAACTTGTCGGGTTCAGGAGCAGCCAATTTCGTCGAATGTATTTCCTGAACCAGCAACAACATGCGAGTGATGCAAAAATAAATATAAAACGCGAAAATCTTTCTGTGTTATTCTTCAACTGAATTCTTAGCGATATTTGGAAGCCAACCTTGAAAGCATTTGAGGTACACGGAAGAACATATATCCTTTCTTTCTTCATGACGAACTAGTTAAAATTTAACAAGATTTATGTCATACTGTTTGTCCTTAACACCGAGAACTTGGAGTTGCAGAAAACAGGACGTAAGCTAAAGGGAAAGGCTCGACTGATGAGTTTGTCAGTTTATAAGCGGTAAGCGGTTACTTCTTTGAAAATTTTCTATGAAGCGAGAAACATCGTCATTAGTATCGACGAAGCCATCAGGAAGCAATGACCTTTCAGAAGGATTCATGGAGATTAGTTCAGGCAGTAACTCACAACGAAATCAATCGTTAACAGTAAACAATAATCTTTTCATGTTCGTGAAGTCCTAAAAGCTCACTGACCTTTACTGACTTAGTAAGTCGGATAACTGAATCAGCCAAAAACGAATCTTCACAAATTATTATTCAAATTTAATTGCCTAGTGATGACTTAGCTGTTCGCGGTTACCCCCGATTCTGCTGCACACAAAAATTAGAAGCAATGTATTCCTTGAAATTTTCTCTCGAGCAGAATCATATATCTAAAGAGGCAGCGTCCTTCTGAATAAATACGCGAAACAGGAAATGTTCCCTTGCATCACATGACGAAACAACTGATAAGGTCTTCAAAGGCGATAGTGAGAGCGTTTTTTGTTCACTGAGTAAAAGAGAAGTTCAATCTCATATAAAAGCCATCCAATGGCCCCAATTCAGACATTTATTTATAGACTGATTCGGGCACTGAAAACAAATGCATAAAGATAACGCTTCTTATACTTTCGGGTGAATACGTATATGATGTTGTGATGTAATTGTGGAGCGTCTGCCACATCAATCACTGTTGATCATTTCGCTCACCTTTAGTTACTTCGTTGCTGGATTTCGAAAAGTGCAATCACAGCTGCAGGTGTCGAGGAAATTTCTTTTGCTCTATCCGTATAATGCAGTTGCCAGGTTTATGCATTCAACATGAAGCAGCTAAGAATTGCCTTATATTGACAAACGCTTAGCGGTGAAGCAACCTTCATCGTGGTCTAAATTTCGATATGTGGCGAAGCACTTCTCTGAGAATAAAAGCCTATGCAATACGTGAGAAATATGATACAGTAATTTGAACCGTCATATGCATATACAATTTGCAGATTTTCTTGCGAAAAGTAGTTATTTGAGGTAATGAGTGAATTTATTCTTCGGTGGATGCTTAATAAACCCCTTGAGGCAAACGAACCACTGATTTTCGAGTAGCTCAGCTAGCGCCCATCTGAGACGCTCATAGGTAAGTTCAGGCTTACGAATGACCAATCCTACGCCACGAGCTTCGACCATTCTCGCGTTACGGAATTCGTCTCGGAGAAGCGGTATAGCGAGAATGGGTATCGCATGCAATATTGCCTTAAGCAAATCGTTCATTCCTCCGTCCGTGACGAAAAGTTTTAGTCGAGGATGACCTGCAGAGCAGTTTGTGAGGGACGAGTTGACTGAAATCACCGGGGCAAATAAACTGAAAAATGGACAGAGGAGGCTGTACCGTTTAAGAGTTAAGCGTAATGCTAAAAGTTTCGAAGAAGTGAGCGCTATAAAGGAGCCTTCATCAGTAGCTACTTGCCCAACTTTGATGCTCTACTGCTCCATCAGCTCCATCTGTTTTGGTCCAACAGCGTTTTACTCATACTGCTTTTTCCTCATAACACATCTTGTTGCGCTCTGACAGCAGCTTAGATGAAGAAGATCCTGTTTTGGTCACCTTATGCCGCTCTGAAACTCTCCTTCACTTCTCTCTCTATCTCTCCCTCATCCGCTGCAACTATGATTCAAAGTGCAGGCGCCGCAAACGACGAGAAAAAGCTAGTAGCAACAACGAACATACTAAGCCATTTGAAGAAGAAAAATGCAGATCTCGAAACGTGAACGCATGAAGCCAATGAACATACCTAACAAGTCTGACTGTGGCATCCAGTCGACTAGTTCAACATTTGGAATTTGCTCAACCATTCTTTCATTTGATTCGACGACTTCGTCCATTTTAACTATGAAGTGATAGTCAGGAAATTCCATGAAAGCTGCAAAATTCAAATATTTTATCTCAGGTAGAAGGCAAAGGAAATTTTCACTACTTTTGTGCTATCGAGATTCGTCTGTAACTACTCCTCTGGGAAAAACTTGCTCCTTATTAACGAATTTCAAAACTCGGAAAATACGGACGAGTCTAATCTAATCAATAAAGCTTCCTTGTGAGTTCTTATGAGGGCCATTCATGCGTGCGTCGCGCAAAATCGCAGAAAGCAGTTCGAAATGAACTGAACGGACGAAAATATGAGGAGCCTATCGCACACTTATAACAAAAACACAATGCGAAGATACATTCAAAGATGTCTGCGCAGCCATGAACCTCCTGTAGAGAAACCCCAAAAACGAAGGAAGAAAACCAGATATCTCAGACGGCCATGGTGGTTGAAAAATAGAAATACTAGAGAAATTATCAGTAAAATTTATCATTTCAATGAGATGGGACCTGGTAACCATATTTAAGAGTGTCATATACATCATGTGACTGCGGAATGTGAAAACCCGTCTTCATCGTGCGCCATACGCCTAAAGCAATTTTGACACCGTCTGCAGATCGTGGTGTGGCAAGATTTTTACCAATGACGAAAGTTCAAATACGGTTGGACTCCCACGGTGGCCCAGGAAAAAGAGATGACGTGGCCGTAATGGAACATTCTTAACGGAACTGACCTTTGAACAATTCGATGCGCTTGGTGTGCGGTATACCACGTGATGGCACGAAAGTCCCAAGCGATACCATTACAACACCCTTTTCACCCTTTTTCATTAAGTATAAGAAGCGCTGCAGGAAAAAATGATTCGCAAATCACTGAGATAATAGGTGAGCACAACTATTATTAACCGTACACATTATCGGCAAATACTTCCGACTGGTGGCAAAGCACGTGAATTATGTAAAAACTGCTACTTCATTTAAAAAAATTTAGGGTACCTTAAAATTGAAAGATTTCCTACTTTCTGCAACGAAGACTTCTTTCAGCTCGTTAGGAGAAATCATTTTCGCGTTGCAGAAGGCAAAACAGATAAAAACAAATGGTAAGCGGAATGAAACGAATTCCACGTGCTTTAATTTTTTAATCTCCGACACTCTAATGTCGCTACAAAGTCTGTTACCTTTTTCTTTTCTTGCAAATGAAATCCTTCACTTTTTGCTCATAATATCTGGAGAAAGACCGCTTCGTGGATGAGCATGCAGAACACTCAAGAAACACTTGCAAGAACAGACGACAGCTCAGAACTAAAAGGCTACGTCGCTATAGCACTGGAGGCGCCTTGGTTGCAAATTTTTTGCAGTCTCATCTTTGATCACAATGTAAACTGTCCGATAATGCCAATTTGTCGTGAAGAAACGACAGCCGTCACTTGCCGCCGGAGCAAACAACTATTTTTAAGGTAGCGATAATGGTAACGAAGTCGCACCTTTTTTTGCCTTGTAAAAGAGGAGGATGAAACAGACTTCTTTACTTAAACGATCACAGGTTCACATGCTACTACGAAAATCCTTTCGACTCCCGCCGGCCTCTCCACGAGTCCACATATTCGCTCTTCTGGTTTTTAGTTCTTTTCGTGAGAAGCAATATTTATTTATATTAATTTTCGCGTTGTGTTCTCTGCTAGCGGTATTCATATTGAGGATTATACCTTCCCAGGACTTTGACGATAAATAATGCCAACACAGGTGATTTATGAGCTGTATGCAAAAAATATTAAGCGCCATGGTGAACATTTCGATCTTACGTCAAACAACGCCAACCTCAGGTAGTGGGTTCGTGTTGTTGTCGATGCCGATACCGCCAATATAGATAGTTTTGTGCAGAATCGGACGGGCAAAGTCAACAAACTCATCACTATTAACGAAGCACAATGCTGACGCAACAGCAATATCACGAACATTCGGAAAGCTTGCGTTAGCGTATTTTCGGAATAGTGAAGTCACCAAGTAAGCACCGTACACGTGGATAAAATAAGATGACTCCCACCTGAGGAGAAAAATCAACTAACGAATGGTCTCATATGCAGTTGTTTGAACAAAAAGATTGAAACGCGAGAAAAAAATTGATGATTATAATATAATACTACACTGTCTATTGTGAGTGCTTAGATGTAGTCATGCGAAACGTTTATTAACCCGAAAAGTTTATCAGAGATTCCCTAACTCGGCAAAGAAATTCTATAGGATTTCTCGAATCACATCCTGCCATAAATGAATTGAGACAATTTTTATAAAAGTGGCCCCTCTCACAGTTTCCACAAACAAACAATCGAAAGGCGTAGGTGATTAAATTTCAAAGGGCGAAAATATACTGCAAGAAGATTTAATTGACAGATACCGTTAACGCGCTCACTTCAAGCGAGGATCTGCTTTCTGTGCATTTATTCTATTCTTAAATAGTATTCGTGCTACATTTCAAGTGTCCTTAAGTGCTAAAGAATTACGTTACGATGCTAAGGAAATTTATTCCAGGCGTAACAGATACTGCGGTTTTTCAAGTCGACGTACAGTAATAGCACTTACATATAAACATTATGCATGCGTTGCATGAATGTCATGTCGGTGCCAATATCGTTCTCGTCTAAAACTGGTACGTATGAAAGCGGTTGTGGCACGCCTGCAAAGATAATTCGACGAGGAACTTTCGCATGTGTTGTCTCCCGAAATATTCGATTTGCTTTACGTTCTAGTCGATGCAGAGAAAAATTTTGCAAATGAGGAAAATGTCCTCATTCACGCACTAAAACAGCAAAATGCGTTTGGCGGTTCGAAAAACGTGGGACTAAATTCCAGTTTTTGTGGCATCCATCACTGCATTCTCCGTCTTCAACCGTTTTATATTCGAACGATTCAGCAATCAAGCTTCAAATATCAGACAAAAGGTGCATCCGAACGCTTACTCTTAATTTGATTAATGACGTCTTTTAAAAGTTTGAAATTATTGCACTCAATTACTATTGAAAAGCAAAAATTAAGTACAAACCAAGAAGAAATGCGACAGCTTCACTGAGTGCAGTATCCGATACCCAAATATGGTTCGGAATGCCCAAGTAGCGCATGAGACCCACTCCACAGTAGTCGAGCGTTCCGCTTATCCCTATTTGGAAGCGATGTGATCGCAAAATTTCAAGTACTTCTTGATGTTTTATTACGCCTATTGAAATAACGACATTTATTTGGTGCAGAAACCTCATTGTGATTATATATCCGAAAACTGCTTGAAGACATATATAACGCCACTTAAAGAACAAGAAATCCAAAAACATTCAATGAGTAGTATATGCGCCATATTGCGTCGCTCAACGAAACGAATTTCAATAAGTTATGCTTCAGTCTTCGGCAGTCTTTACTGTGATCAGTATTATAAATTGAGTACCGCATTTTTTAAAAAGAAAGTACAAAATAACATCAATCAATTGGAGACGCAATATGTGTCATAATAAAACAATCTCATATGAAAGAAGATAAATTAAATGTACTCCAGATGAGGGCACAAATTTTACCTTAAGTGCATTCTATTTTGACATCCCTCTGGATGCAGAATGAGCAAATTATGTTAACGGAATGAGAAAATTATGTTTAACAGGTGCGTACAAGTGCAGCGATATAATCTAATGAGCAATTAGTGAAATTCCTATCAGGGATTGAGATCTGCAGTTGAAAAGTCTTGGAGGAGAAGGCGTTCTAGTCATTGCACCTTTTATGTGGATTGCAGTTATTGAATTTACGACGTCCAAATCTCTCCTATCACCGAAATATTTTTCTAAACCTACATTTAGCACCTACTGCATCCGAGTGATTGCTGTTCGCTCAGCACACATTCCAATCCCTAGTGCTGTTACACTTGATAAACGAAGGAGTGACATACATGAGCGGAAACCGAGTGCATATTCGAAATTGAGGGACGACAAAAGATAATAAAAGTGCTTTTCAGGACAAAATTGCTATTGCGGCTGACCAAAATCAACGTTGCCCTGCAGAAATCTATGCGTTGAATTCAAAGTATTGGTTTCTTCAGAGGAAGTTCACATAAAGCAATAAACAAAAGAAAGAAACGATTTAATCGAAAAGAGTCGGGGCACCTGAGTCAGTTATTTAAACAACGATTTCTCAGAAGTGGAACATTTCATTATTGTAAAAAAATCTGAGGTATTAGCTGGCGCACATACTCATTTTACACTCCATTGTGAAAAGTATTTCCATTCCACTGGAGCCAATTCCTGAGCCAATTCTTGCAGCATTGACATGAGAAGTTGCTCGAAACAACCTTCAGGATCTTTTGTATCACTATGTAACTTCGCAGTTGCGAGGTGTCACTATGCAATTTTGCTCCTTATTAAGCCATGCAACAAGGAATCGGATGCAGGCCATCCAATGACATAGTCAGGGAGGAAAATAAAGGTCACAGCAATGTGATACATAGCGATTTCAAAGGATATTCCAGATGCTGTCTGTACTTCCAAAATTTAACAATAGTGTATCTCCTCGATAAATGTACGTCACGAAGGTTCAGGAATTCCACAGACCCTTACAGTTTTATTTGGCACTAGCTTATAAGGCTAGCCAAATTTTCTTTCTTCCTTTCTTTCTGCACTAGGCACTTCAAGGTTTTTCGCCTGGAAGGAATAACGAAAGCTTACTTTGGCGGTAACTTTGTTGAGGAAAATTCTTTTTTTTCCTGTTCTGTAAGTAGTAACTACTGAATTTTTCATTTCTCTATGAGGATGACGATTGCAGTCCAGTGGAAACAAGCGCTATGGCAATAAAAGTTATAGCAATGTTATTGAGTTGACATCAAAGGCGTAGCCTTTCAACTGTCTCTATGTTCTTCACGTTTTGTGCGTAGTGTTCGCATTCATAAGCACCGTGGAAACTCCTTTGCTCATAAAAGAGAACAAAGTAGCCACGAACCAAGTGGGATGTAAAATATCTTTGATGCCTGTTCAAGGCTATCTAACAGCAAGCTTTCGGGGCAACACTATTTCCTCCAAAACAAGATTAAAGCAACCGGCTCACTCCGCAAGAACACGCATTGTCTGGCTTTCTGCATTTACTTTCGTATGAATCGCTGGCTGGTGAATTGAAATTTAAAAGAAAACCTTATTGTTCTGCCATTTCTCATACCTTGTTTTGTTCGTTTGAGTTTTCATGAGGCATTTATTACTCCTATATGGAACAAACTTTAGGATTTGTTCACATTGCTAAAACTCTACAGGCTTTATCGCTGTTGTAATGCTTCCATTTAAAACACTGTCTAACGAAGGCCCCATAATGCAAGAGATAGGAAGCCGCAAAAGTCTTTATTTTAGACTCCATCGTTGTGTTGCTTCGGGCATACACAGACACTGGTGTGGCAAACGTTTTTTACACCCTTGCAACCTTTCCACTCAACTTTACTTACATTGATGGATGCGTAATCTCGTAATCTCATAAAATCTCGTAAAATATGATGGATGCGCATTCAGAAGATCATTTCAATACGTCTCACTCAGGATTTTATGTGTCAAAGGTGAACCACGCCTCCTTTTGAGCTCAAGCCAGGGCTGGTTTTCGCGTAGGAAGAGGCACGACTGCGTCTTCCCGTTCATCGTCATCATTCCTTCATGTATTCATATAATGCTGAAGAATTCCGGCGATTTCTCTACAACTTGCTGTCTAATGTGCTGATTTTATATTCGGAGTTTCTAGAAGTTGGGAAACGATGGAAATTAGAAGAGCAAACAAACTTTCTGAATTAGCAACAGTGACTGTGCACGCATGAATTCAAAATTCGAAAAAAATACTTTCGCACAATGAAGCCATTGTGCGTTGCCAGCGGACTCTGCCAACGATATCAAGCGTTTCCATTGCAAACAGTCCCGAAGAGTAGTCCGATAGCAACTCCATGTAGTCGTTAGAGTCGATGGACATACGAATCACCTTCGCCAATTTGGCACCATCGAAAATTGTTCGTTTAAATTGTGGTATAAGCATTACCTAAAAGAAGAAAGCTTGGATAACTGCTAGGTCCGAAACGAGTATAGAGTTAAGGTTATGGAGTGAGGAAGTAGAGAGTTCGATTTCCTTTAGCGAGCGCAATTTTCACTGTCCCAATATCGTACATCCGGGCAAGCTTCAATGCACAGGAGCCGCACACTTTAATCAGGTTGCTTGCAGTGAGACACATTTCAGTAGTGATATAATTACGGTTTGCAGTGATTGATGTAATCTAAATCATTTGACTCCATCGGCACTTAATATTTGACGATCCAAGTCACAGATGCACTCATCACAAAAACCCTCGACCGAATTCTGCGTGATGTATGAAGCACCGCTATTCCCACACCTCTTCATAAGCATTGTTCTTTTACACGCTTTCTTTAGTGGCTCACAATGGTCAACTCTTTCGTCACATTGTGTCATTTGTTGTTTCATCAAAAATCTTCAGTGTACCACTTTTGGACTTTGAAATAATGCCCAGTCTAAGTAGTCTAAGCGAAAACAGTCTGCCTATGAGCACGAGTGCCACATGGTTCGATACTGAGGACAAAGGCTGCTCTAACAGCCACACTGATATCACTTCGGCTTATTATAAGTGTAACGATAATATATCCCAACACAAAGTCAGAATTCAGATATATATATAATCTGAAAATAGGCGATGAATTCAATTTATCGTTGATTAAGCTTTATGAGAAATTTTGGCAAAACTTCTGAGTGCTTTAAGTGATACTGATTGGACTTATTCGTGGAAAGGAGAGCCATACGAGCGCCTGATGACGCTTGCAATGGGAAAGTGATAAGGATTTATAGACAAGACCTACTGTAGGATTGCAGTGAAATCTAATGCAGATGAAATCAACATGCACACATCAACAATGGTAGCCACCTATCTTTTTTCCCACGCCTGCAGCTAAGTAGCATTGTCTTCGGTTCATATCAGTATATTGTCCACAAATTTAGTCTTCAAGTGATCCAGATGCCTACACAAACTTGCAGCTGAAAATACATCCATGCAATGCCTGCTTCATTCTGACCTTCTTTAAGGTTCCCTCGTTTTCTCCTATTTTACACTGCCATTAATCACAAATAACACCGAGCAGATGACAGTGCGATCTGGCGCAGACTTGTTGAACAGCAGCAATAAAGAAAAAAACCTTCATAGTGCATGATGGCAACATGAAGAAACGGTTACGGGTCAAACATAGCCAAAATTAGAACCAGCAAGCCAAAATGGGTCATTTTCATTAAATGGCTAATTTTTTCAGAAAAACATTCAATTCACTGTTATAGCCGAATCCATGGGTGCTTATCTCTACAACTGGCTCTCTACTACCCAGCATATTTCACCACAGCAAACTGCTTTGAGCCAACCTTCCCCCCCCCCCCCCCCCCCCCCCTCGCATCCCGTTTTTGACCGCCTCACGCCTAACTTCGCTAAATCACCCTTCGTCACCTCAGATTTAACGTTGTAACCCGTTCATAATCCAAATTAGTCCTCACAGTGGTGTGTATCGTTCTTCTACTTCAAACTTTTCTCCAGCTTACCTGCAAATTGCATTTCACAGATAGTTCCTTGAAAACGCCTCCAACCATGGTTAAAGTTGTTTGGCTTGGCCCGGCAGGTGGGAGTGTATTGAACGCTGCAGTAGCACGCCCTAAGATGTTGATACAGTACGACGTACAAAAATGTGGGCTTACGCAAACGCACTGTTGCAGTATCGGAGTAAATATTACGCGAAGCAAAGACGCCTCTCGACCTCAGAAGCACCACCAGAGTGCTACTTGCAGGACAGGGGCTCCAGATAAAATTAAACATAGAGGAGAAGTAGAAGTCATGGATTTTCTCATCGAGAGGCGGCTTTTATGAGTGAAGCGATCCCTACGAAAGTCACGAGGACGAATGAAACTGCTGCAGATGTATATCTGTAGGACCAGGGACTTCGTTTTTCGGAAACTCGAAAAAACACACACATGCGGGCCAGCAATTTATAGACGATGTGCTAAATAAAGAGAATTTAATAAAATCAGCATTACCAGACACGCCTTCCACTAATCGAATGGAAATGTGTTCGAATTCTCAATCTCCTCTCTGAGATGCAAGATTGCTGAGCCAACATTGAGAGCTTCGCGTGTGAAACACGATTGCCTCTTCGCAGCCGCAAATAACAATTCTTGCTCTCCTTTGCAAATTCGACTCCATTCGACGCTTTTTTGTTCGATTTATGTGAATTCTTCTCACATTCCAAGAAGTTTTGCAAAACAAGCATTTTTGGCTAGAATCGTGGTTTATTTAAAAAAGAGCGTACTGCTAGCACCTACCACATTATGTTTAGCACTGGCCAACGTGTCGGCTATACGAGCGTACAAAGCCAGATAATCGCTGCTATAGGATGGACTGTAGATTAAAATATCGGCGCAGTACGCTCCCAAAATCAGTGAAAATAAGACAATTATGCACGTGTTGCCAATCATTATCTGTAACAATGCCATTATGTCATCAAGCTGTCATGTTTGAACGCTTCCAAGTGCATCCACAACAAAATAAAACTAAAATTATGAATTTAATATTCTAAAATATATGCGCAATGCAGATAATTGGAAGTTGCATCCATACCTCTCGGAGCTGAAAAGATATTACATCATTCAGCAATGTATTCAACTAGAATAAATATAACACATCACGAGGATCTCCTAAAGAGTTAAGTGAATTCCTTCTAGGACTCAGTAAAAGATTTGAAATAAACGCACATCAGAGTTCGAAAAGCGAAAGTGAATCGACATGTATGGACGAAAATATATCTGTAAGTGTACCATATACAGAAACCTGTAAATGACAGGAACTAAACCACCGCTCCTTGTGAGAGAGAACTTGAGGCAAACAGAGTTAGGATGAACGCTGTGATATTATGCATTAATTAGTGATGAAGAGTCAGCGCTGCGAACTGATGTATTTCCGGCTAAAGCTCCGAAGCTGCGAACTTTGTTTTCACATTATTAGCAATTGTTTGCTTTTATGATGCGGAAGCATTTTGGGGCAAGCAGCAAAGATATGCTTGAAGTTTCCGTTACAAATCTGGCCATTCGTAACTTTACTCACAAAGAGAGAGAGAGACCACTGCTTCGCCAGCTACCGCCAGCTAACCTATCTTCATGCAGATTGCGCTGGCAGCTCCGATTAGATTAAATGTGCATAGAAAAGGCGTGAAGCATTGGAAAATGTTCGCTTTCTTTGAAACTGTCAACAAATCCACATGACGCTAACGAGATGAAGGTTTGAAAGCGGATAGGAAGACAACTGAAACGGCTCTAAAAATTGGTGAAATTTGCCTCTAGTGCTTTCTTCAAGCAGGCAATTTCCACGCTGGTAAGCACTCCCTTTGAAGTCTCAGTTCCAAATTTTGCCTTTTGCCTTAGCAGTTCTGGGAGGCGTGGCAACTGAACTCTTGTCAACGAACCATTCGAAGACTAAAAAAACGAAAACGATGGAATCGGAAATGAGCACATTTCTTCCCTCAACCGGTTTCCCACTAAGTTAACGTTCCCTATGCGCATCGCCCTCACATGAATACATCGGTATTTAAAATGAAAGAAGAAGGAACGGAAGGAGGTGATATCACTTCGGGATTTTTCCTTAACTTCTTGCTGGAGCATTTAGTGGAAGTGAAAATCCTCAATCGCTTCCGATGATACATACCCCATTATCTGAAGACAGTTTCGCGCAAAGCATAATTCAGCGCATATGGAAACTAAATCCGCTCTTTGCGATAGTCGACGCCAGCCTTCCTGCTGTGAGAGGCAATGATGGAGCCGGGAGTTTTGCTTTGGAGAACTTTTACCTAACTTCCCTTTTATCCACTTTTTTCTTTCCAGTGCCGAAATTTCCAGCTTTTTCTAACTGCACTCCAGTAGCCTCTAAATAGCGGAATCAACAACCAGACCTCAAAATTCCCCATCATCAGCGTCAACTGGCGACAGCGAGATAGGACGTGTCGTTGAGTGGATCCAGAAGGACCTGGACTTACGCTCGCCCATCAGTAAAGCACTCCTCACGCTTTCAAACTTGATCAGCTACACCACAGAAACAACGAAAACTAAACGATTCATCGGCATATGACCATAGAGAATAAGTTTTGATACCAACATTGCGTAGCACATGTTCGATTATTTCCACACTTCTCAGTGATTGGCCAGATCGGGCATCTTCTTTGCCCCAGTGTTCAGCAGTCTTAGTGGTCAGATTGCGTAAAAAGACGCATTGATCGCAGCGAATACGGTGAACCTCAGGCGATGGATACCGGTTTTTTTAAAATAGCGCCTAGAGCAGAAAAGTGAAATGCAGCAGAGCCAGAAATTCAAAGGAGAATGTTCTTGAGGGAACGCATCGCTCTCACAGTAGTGATTCATGAATCACCTACAGTTGCGTCACCAGTATTCCGAAAATTGCGCTGAAGACTGATGTTTTCAGGTTGTTTACAAAAACTATGTATTTGAAGGCGGATCATGAATATGTGAAGCATCTTCGGCTGTGTGGAACTTGCGAGCCATCTGAGAGTGAAGCATTGGCCTTTCTCCTAGGTAAGCAGAAAAGCTGTGGGACAAACTGAGACAAGCTGAAAAACATCGAAACACGTAAGAGCGAAGACAGGAAGACGCTGCTCGAAATAAGACTAAGAACGAATTGTAAGCGCTTTGTGGAGATCAGTGACTCATTACAGTGGTGTGTTTCGACGCCGGTGCTCTGCATGAGCTCATTGCAGCTCAAATGCGTTCCATGCTTTCCCGAGTTTCCACGGATGATCGTCGAGGAAGTCCCCTCATTATGCATCTCGCCCAGTGAATCATTTTTATTGATCAAACGTACACTGATGGTGTGGTTCACTTCTTTTCTCATCATTCATGATCGTCGTTCAAACTTCATGTACTATTGCAGCATACTCCTGCCTGATATTAGGAAAAACACAACCTCGGGGAAGCAATGGAAAATGTTTTTCAATCAGTGAAGGACGCTAGCAAACGTCATTTTAACGGCAGTCGAACAACAGCTGATTGCATCACTTCGTGAGATTGCATCCGTATTCTTTTCCTCAAAATCAGACGAAAAAAGCAGACAAGAATTCCATATTTTGAACGGTCCCAAAAAGTCAGCAGATCAGCAATTGGTATTTCGAATACGCCTCTCGATCTAATTCAATAACCAGATTGGGGGTTGGAACGGTAATGTGATTTGATGGGTCAACTGCTCTGTGAATGTCGATAGTATTCTAGACACATAGAACGGAGGCGATGTGATTGGGAGGAGCTTGTGATCCTTTTCGAATTGCACTTAAGAAAGCATTTTTCAAGCGCGCTTTTCTAAGGATGACATAACGTAAACTAGCGCTAGCTTCCTCGACATGTTGATTGATTTTATAAGCCCACCCCTCTCCCCCCTCTCCCGCAAGTTTGCAATTCCCTTAGAAGTCTTCCTGATGAAAAGACATTCTAGAGCACCTTCCGCAAATGACATTACCACGTGATGTGTTACCATCGAGGTTTAAGGATTCAATAGAGCTGCCTTGATGACGCAAACGCGGTGAAGAACATGTTACTGCTCATCTGAAAGATATATTTGCTCGCGTTGTTCACCTCATATATTTCAGAGTAATTTTCCTTTTTGCAGCTTCATCTTATATACTCAAAGTATAAGTTGCTGTTGCAAAAGTCAATAGTATGTTTCTGTTGCCATCACAACTGAGAAACTCATTCAAGGAAATCGGTAGTAAAACAGCTCCATTTTTCATTCTCACAGTGGAAGACCGTCCTACTTCACTCTCAATGAAATTTGGTTTTCTTCTTGAGGAAACTTTCGGTTCCCAGAAATGCTCAACTGGGCCATGAATGCCCACCCAAAACCATTAATGATACTCGACCTCTCAGTGCCACAATCTCAGTATACGCCACCTCCAGTGTACAAAATGCCTTTTGTACACTGTAAGTGAATTAAACACCATTTGCGAAAAATTATATGCAGTACGGCATCGATACACAACAGAACACATTTTTAACGAAGTTATCAATAATAGCACTAATTCATCAATTGAAAAGTTTTTGCTTTTCAAGCGAATGTCACTTCTCAAACCACAAACTATCAGATGGTTCGTTCTTTCTATTCCGCTAAAGAAAGTCGACTGCCCATAAATGGATTTTTCCTCCGATATTTAAAATCTCCTAACATGAACCAATCGCAAAATAAGGAAACTATTCGTTGTTTGTGTTGACGGGTGAGTCATACTCCGCACCGAGCCACCAGATTTGCTCAGTGAAAGAAACAGCGAGTTCGAAATGTACTAGCGATGAAATGGGAAAATACATCTCATTGAAAGAGGATATGACTTGAAAAAGCAAAAACGCTGAAGAACCATTTGTTCGATGTCACTTGTAGGCTTATTCACTAATATCAGCAGTGAATATTGAGGCATAAGTTGAGAATGCAATACATTTCACCGAAAGAAAAAATAAATCGACATACAGTACTCTCAGGAAGCAACTAATACAATCTGGCGTCTATACAGCAATAGCACTTAGCGATCTACCTCTTCCCGTTGTAGATCTGACTTAGTTCCCCTTAGCTGTAACTGAGAACGAAGAACCAGTCTACATCACTATTAGAATTTTAGCAAGATTTGTTTTCCTGATAACAGAAAATATAAAATACACTCTTGCAAGCAAAGTGGTTCCTTTGTCCACTTTTCCAGCACCGGTTTTTCCATTTAGGACTTAAGCGGAAGATCAACATTCATCAACCACTGTTACAACAGAGATTTCCATAATTCACATTTGAAGGCACATTAGTAGCAGGGAGCATTTCTCAGCCTATCATTTTTCCCAGTGATACTTTCTTGATTTCTGTCACCAACAAAAAGCAGTATTATTCTACAGCTTGTAACGAAGTGATCTCACAGTCCTTAGATTTCATAGAAAAATTTTTGATAACAAACATTCGTGCGCTCACTGCTGCGGAAAGTTCGAAGTTCGTTAAAGAATGAGGTGCATGCACTCAAACAACCCCACCGTTATTCGCATCAACATAATTTTCCTCATTTGGCGACCCTTTTAGCTACTTTTTATTACATTTAAAGCGACATTATTATTAAATGTACTAGTCATTACTTAGTGAATGTGACGTTAATAGTAATAATCACTTGGCTGAACTGATAATATCACGGAGTTCGGAAGTCTTGTAAAGCTTGTCGATATCCTGAAAATCAAAAGACTGATTGCATCATCTCTTCAATTATTTCGACATTATTCTTATGAGCAACGGAAAATAAGAGACATGAGGGTCCCCTGAGTTAACATTGTCAAAATGATGGGAGTTATGTATCACAACTATATTTATTTATCAACTGAGAGCACTGCTTGTTCTCATTTCCACTATATGATCGTGATCATTCAAACGTTATGGAGGGAAGAACAGAGAGGTGGTAAGGGGCGAATCCCTTTGGTTGATGCCCTAAGCATTATTTCGCTATCAGCACACTGAAATATTCACAAAAAAATATTTCGACTTCAAAGCAGGAAAAAATCGTTAACGAAATCTAGGAGAATTAAAGAATGAAACGTTTTCAATTCATTTTTAAAGTTCTTGGTGCACGGGCAGGAGCTACAAACAAATTATCTTTGTTCTGCATCGAGACGTTAGAATGAAGCTGTAAACCTTCGTCGAACCTCCCAACCTGGTGCCAGAATGCCTTCTTATGCCGCTGCAACCGTGCAAGGTACTCCTTCGCAACAGAAGTCATAACATTTCACCTATCGCTGAAGCAATGAACTACTGTTACCGTTATCGAAGCTACAAACGTGACCAGTGAAAAAAACAGCTGTGCACTTCTTATCTGACCGTTGACTTCGAAGGACAACCGGTTCAAAACGCGCCTTTGTTTTTATTCCTGCCACGTTAAACAAAGTGGAAATTTCAAGATCGAACTAAGCGATTTCTGAGATGGGTCGGAGTTTACACTCAGAACAATTGGAAAAGTGTGCCACGGAGATTCCTGGGCATTTACTACTTGCTGTTCGTTGTTCTCGGTGTACGGAATTGAAGCAGTTAGCAGCACGTGTACCTGGAAATAAGGAATCGTGCCTAATAGTGAAGTCGCCATCCTATGCGACTAATTGGCTCCATAAATTCCGATGCAGAGTTTTTGCAAATATTAAACTGACATAATCTGAAGATATACGGGATGACTTCCCAAATTTTGGGAGCTGAGTTCCAGATGAAAACACAAGCAAAGCGTTCATACGCTGCGATTTAGAAAACCAAGCAGTCGGAAATGCGGTCTAAAATACATCGTTTTAAAGTGTGGGATCATGAAAAAACTGAATTTGCATAATCGCGAGGAATACGCACATCATTGATGAGTGAAAGACAGATGCATTCGGGCTTTTCGTAAGCTGTCTGAGGAGCGATAATGAGAGGACAACGAGGAAAAGGATAAAAAATTCGCTGACCTTGAAAGGTAATTCGCCAATGCCTTTCAATCAGCTTAACTGCAGGAGAATTAAGAAAAGTTGATGAAGAGATTGTAGATGGGATATGGAAGGGATAATGTATTGCTTCGCCGAAAAAGAAATGTTATGCTGAAGCAACAGAACGCTTCTCTACACAACGTTTAAATTTCATCCTTTTACAATCTAAGGTCGAAACCTGGAAGAAATCCTTGCAATGTGTACGTGAGACTGCCATATTTGGAGGATTCGAATGCTTTGGAAAATGTTCACATTCTTACTGTGCGATCTACTGTCGCAGTGGAAGTGGGGTGCAGTGCGTCAATGAGTTCACCAGCAAAGGCGCACACTTTTTCAGTTATAAGTTCTGACTTATCAACGCAAACACCAGCGAAAGCTCTTTTTCTGTACGGATCGCATTAATATCAAACAACAGGTCTGCCAACTAGCAAACCAATGTTACATTCATCTGAGAATTTCAGAAGTAACTTCTACTTCATTGTGGGTGTAAAAAAGAAGTGCATTTTCATTTGTGTATAACTGAAACTCTTGGTAAGCAAAATATCTGATAGATTTAAATAGTAAAGTTTTAAAATCTCATTAAAAAACAACCTCGAAAATGAGTGTTTCCTGAAAAGACTGAAGGGAATTTGCGACGATTTCATTGAGATAAATGAGAGATTAGAAGATCTCAGGAAAGTTTCGCTATAAGCGTTGTTACGACTGTAAGAAATTTTGAAAAAGTTCTCACATTTGCGAAGAAAATTACGGATAAAAGACGCAGAGATCTGCTCACCTGTAACTCGCTTATCCATATTCTCCTATTTTCGACACGCCGCCTCTTTGCAGGGCTTGAAGATGTCATCGTTGAAGGACGTTTATCGCGTGCGGCCATCGCGAATCGTGCTTCGAACTGGAAAACAACGACTTCCGAAATCATTTCTTGTGAACATAGTAAAAGTGACTGAATATGAGTGCAACCTACTAGTCAATATGAAAGAGCGATCGAATTACACATGTGTGATCCGCGCAATCCTATTATTGCAGCAAAACGTGAGAACATCGTCAGAAGTTGCAACGAACGATCCATCACAGCAATCTTTTTGACGATTTGAAAGGTCCCACCCGTTCTCTTTTCTCCTTTCCCACCACAGGCTTATTTTTTCAGTGCGCCTGTCCCAAACTGAATAAATGAGGAGCAGACGAACAAATAAATGAAGATTAAAATATCTCCACAGACGACTCACTGTATTTGATTGCGCCACCTACTTAAGATGAAGGGGTACATATTGGTTTCCTGAGTGTTTCCTGAGTGAAGAAATTTTCAAAATCACCTATTTACATACTACGGATCTGTTATATTTCATCTGCGCTCGTTTGCAGAAAGTTCTATTGTAATTTCACAAAAACGCCATATAGAAGTATAATATGAAAACATACCTGTTCGAATGTGTTTTCCTTATTAAAGCCAAGTAGATCATCAATATCGAATGGTTCACGAATGAATCGGTTCCGTCGATGAACACATAACTGACGATGCGGTTTCTCCTCAAAGATAAATAACTTCCTCTTAGATGAGTGCCTTTAAAAATTAACACGAGTGTGCCATAGAATTCACATAACCGATTTAAATCTTACACGGGGAGCTAAAGCTGTGTGCTTAGTGAACCGAAATTCTATCCAGCAAATTGCTGGGTAGTAAGTTCTAAGTTTTGCACATTGACAGCATGAAGATATTTACCCTCCGACTCAAACTTGGTTCGTGAGAATCAAAAGTTCTGAAAGGAAATGGAATCTCTCGCTCAAGCACACATCGTATAACGGAATCTTCATATGCTTACCTCCTCTGCCGGTTGGTTTCCCTCTATGGCAAAGTTCATCAACTCCTCTGTTTTCTTTCGTGTGGCGCCATAGCGTTTCACATTCTTATTGTCAGCGTTTGCAAGAACCTTAACAAAAAAATCTTCAGGTGCCGCACAAATTCCAGCAAATGCAACTGTTACGTGAGATTCTCATTGCTTTACACTTCTAAACCCACAGCCTTCTTTTCCTATGCATATCTCTGATTACTGTTTAGGCAACTATGCAACCGTCTAAATGCGAGGAACACAATGATACAGTCTCAAACATGAACAGTTTTATACTTCAGGAGTTACTTTCTTGTCAAACCATTTGGCGTTTGACTCATACGCGTCACTCTTCGAGTCCAAGATAAGCCCATCATAAGATCATCTCTTGAAACTGAAGTTTTCAGAATTACTGCATCCGCCGCTTCCGCCGTTGCACAGAGCAAAGAAAAATGATATCTAGAACTTTCGAATTTAATAGGCCGTTGAGTTGTTACTCGCATATTTCTGTGAGCGGAATGAAAGGCATCAAGGACGAGAGTATAGACGATTTCACTCACAACTTTCCAAGTCTTCCCTTAGACAGAGGAATTCGTTTGCTGTTCTTATTATCGGACTCAGTTTTAGATCCACCAGTGAAATTCACCACTTTTGGACGACTTTTGTATCCAAGAGTAATGCTTTTCTTCTTGTTGTTGATTAGGGCGAAAACATCAACGACGAAGCCATGCTTTCAAGTGCTGGCTAACTGCGACAAAACGTCACATTGTGGGCAGTTTATTAAAATTTCCCTTCTCGGAATGGAAGTCCCCTTTAGAAGAGATGCTGCAGCGTTTGATTTCAAAGGCTGCCTGCCTTCGTCATCTGCATGCTTCATACCAATCGAAAAGGGGAGGGAGGTGGTGGAGAGGAAGAGATCAGGCGCAAAATTTCACCCCCAACTTTCTTATGTGGGCTAGTTTCACACCTAGATTTTCCCAACTCGCATGAGAGTCTGCCATAGACACCGTCAGTCCTAGAAACATTTCCAAAACTCCTTCACCAGTTATCCATGAAAACCACCTGAAAACTTGTATCAGTCAATTTTTGCATAAATCTTTGCTGCTATTTCTCATCTTATTTCGCAAGCCCTACTCACAGAAATCATTTCTCAACAATTTTATTTCAGATTACATAGACGTTTACTATTCATCAAAACTGATCTTGCATCAAGATTCTCTCCTCTGGCAATTGATCGGCCGCCATTCTTGAACAATTTGCACGATCCTGGCGACGTTCCTCTAGCCCTTCTTCAGAAATCATACAAATCCAACATGCAATCGTTTTTTAGCAGCGAACTTTCATATTAGGTAAACCTAATATGAATAGTAAACGTTTTTGCTCGCTTTTTGCTATAACTCAGATTCTCTTCAAATTCTCGCATCTTTGCTATAACTCAACAAAGGCTCGTTCACAAAAGTTTTTCATCCTTTCCGAAACCTGAAAAAATTGGTCATTAATACGAGCATATATATAGTGTACCATGTTTTTGTACGTTTGATTTGAACTACAGTTTTTGGAAGAATCCTCACTCTTTCCCTCTACGTTAGACAGATATACTTGTAGATGGATGCATACACGTTTAATTCGAGTCGCGGCTGCACCGTCAGATTTGATGTCGTTTTTCCTTCTTCCTGAAAGATCGCCGTTTGGAGCTGTATTTTCGTCGCTCTTTGGCAGTGCCGTGGAAGGCGCCTTGCTAGCAGGTGTAGTTCCCGCCGGATGTGCAGTACTAGTCTTAGCTGGCTCATATTTCGAATGTGTTGACAGCGTTTTGTCGAACTTCGCAGCAAACGTAGCAAGTCCTAAATTGGGAGGTTACGAGGTTATAGCGTAAAACATGGTGATACCGACGATGAAATATAACGAATGCTCTAGAAACAATAAATTTCCAAATATGCGATAACGATGTATTTAAGTATCTGGATATGCAGGAAAGGAAAGAGGAGGGAACCGAAATCGAAGTTATTTCCCTCAGAAGCTTCGAAGAATTTTCGTCAAAAATACAGTATGATGAGGATGGAAGAGAGGATCATTAGGTCATTTGGAACATCCTCAATAATTCTAAGCAGATATTAACGATGAAGACTCACTGCTAAGTGAGGTTGTAGTTTCTGCCATTTCTGCCCTCATAGAACTTTCAATTTTTGATCCTCTATTTTGTATTAAACTAACCGTACTCAGTATTCGTACTAAAAATGAAAACGAAAGATTAAAAGCCAATTTTCTACTGGAAAGCAACATCATTATCAAATTTAGACGGAGAAAAGCGTTCAGCTTTCAGAAGCAATACCGGCAGCTAAAAGTGCTCTGATAAGTTTGCCAGCAGAACATGAAAAGCTCATTTTTAAGAAATTTGACTGAAAACACCTCCGAAAATCTTCAGGTAGCAACAGATCTGTCAGTATAGCCTCTTGATTTATTGCAAACATGTGTCTTACAACTGTGGTGGCACAGAGTATACTAACAGCTTGATGTATGTAAATGATCTGGGATCTTGTGTTGCATCATCACTTCCTTAAAAATAAAATGCTATGCTTACCGGACTCTTTCCTGGGTACCGAATCCTTCCTGGCTCCTTCTGATGGTGGTGATGCCGACGGTGCAGCAGGTTTTATGGTGGCTGCCTTTTGCGGAGATACTGTAGTAGCACATAGCGCAGGCGATTTCGGCGTTACTGGAGTTTTCGCTGCAGTTACTGAGGCACGTGATTTCAGTGAATCTGCTTGCGCTGCTGACGGTTTTGTCGCCGAAGCCTTCGCAGGCTCCACTAAACCCAAATTTTCTTAGGAATATCATTTTCCACATCAACAGTCGCTATGTGAAAAAAAAACTGCGCTGGAATATCTGTGCTTTAAACGGTCACTGAGATAATGTGTGGTCCAATCGTCTACGTTCAAACATGGGTTATTCATAACTAGAACAACTTAAAACATATAAGTCACCTACTCGGCTAGTATTTCTCGAGTGCCATTCACACTCGTTTGAAAAAGCAAAATTAAATCTATGTGAAAAATTAAACAACGACAAATGAAGCTTATCAGAAGAAAGGTATCGGTATACCAACAGATATCTGTGCTTTCTTGTCTTTTTCATGGAGTGATGTCACAATGAGCCTTCGAAAAAAATGAACAGTGTTTCCTTTCAGAAATACCGGAAAAACCATGTCTACCTTTAGACACCGCAATAATTCCCTTCCATCCCTTTTGAAACACAACTGAACGTCACGCAAAAGTTCATTCGAATTTCAAAACACCAAATCAACCTTTCTGCTCAGCTGTTTTCTTCGGCTCAGTGGCACTGCTCGATGCCGATTTCGTAGTTTCGGAAGGAGGTTTGAGGCGC
Source organism: Parascaris univalens (assembly GCA_037576465.1). NCBI lineage: Eukaryota > Metazoa > Nematoda > Chromadorea > Rhabditida > Ascarididae > Parascaris > Parascaris univalens. The sequence goes on from CM075173.1 coordinate 29,841,123, forward strand.
CGAACGGTTCGCTTCGGCTCGGTAGACGGGGTAGGCTGAAGAATTTCAGCTGTGAGTTCATCACAATACAAAATGAAACAACGAAAAAGGATATCCCATTCCCTGACTAAAATAATTTTTGCAACGATAAGAATAGATTTTTCGGAAATACCTCATCTTCCTCAACACTCAAACTTTAGATCCACTCGAAATAAGTTATGAAGACCAGCTTATTTAAGCTTGAAACGAAAACCCGTTTTCCACCGAACAAAAGTGGAACAGCATGGAGGACATAGACAGTTATGATAGGAAGACAGCAGAATTGGAAAACAAGGCGCTCTATGTCAAATTTGGTAGAAAAGCAGCTGATCTTTGCGTTCCATCCCTAAACCTGTGGCTAATGAAATAGTGGCTAACGTACGTAACTAAGGGATTCTGGGAGGATGGAAGTGAACGATGTGAATTTTTTCGTTTTCAGGAGTGCTGATTCTGGGATCATTGCGGAGAGAACATTAATTACTAAGCACTATCATTTGTACAATTATATTTTAGAGAAACAGCACTTAGTTATACAATTCACCAGATTTATCGTCAAAGTATTCGTCACAATCACCGAAAATATAATTTAATAGTAACGGCGCAGCGAGTGCAGTGCTGAAAAGACGAGGCTATCTGAGGTATTTAAACTAAGATAATACCTCTGTTCAAACGCAAAAATGAATGGTTGCACAACCTCTGGGACATTCTGGCGGATGACTTTGGAGGCTTTTGAACGTTGCAACACCTGTTCCTGCCGTTGCAACTCTTTTTCGTACTCGGCAGCGCGTTGCTCTTTCCACTTCTTGGCGTCGTCTTCTGCCTTACTGCAAATTACACATTTATCTCTATGAAGTTGCAAAAGCGAATGGGCTAGTGAATGACAAAACTAATCACACCACATTCATGATATATGTGCACGTCAGTCTTTAATTCTGAAAACTGATTCATTAATAGTGCCAATCGTCCACAACCTTTAGACATTGAACCGATTGCTTATTATCAGTAACCCAGCAGGCACTTCTGTTAAAACTTCTTGTTCATTCGAAAACGACTGGATCAATGCATATAAGCTATTCACTAATCAATTACTTCTAACAGCCTTGCAGTTCCGCACTGCCACATTTAGCCAAAAAAGAACGGCTTGCCCAGTCATCCGTACAACTTTTTCATATTTCACAAAATCTTCCTTCTTTGCTCTCTCCGCTTTCAAATGACTGAGAACAGTCCTCTCCTTCTTCGTCCTCTCCTACCTGTCCCCTGCCACAGAGTCCTTTTCCTCCAGTAGACCTAAAATATTCCATCCACATCGTCTAATCAACGTTTCGGGCTCCGTGGTCTGGACGCGCACCTCAGAAGAAGGGAAAAAATTGCCTTCCTAAATCTTTCTGGAGAATGACTTAATGACTTCATCAACTTCATCAGCTATACAGTTTACTGTATAAAGTTTGCTTCTGGACAGACTGAAAAATAAGCCAAAACATGCACATAAAGCCGAATTTTCCTCTTCCATCATTGTTTAAGAAAATTGTGATAGCAGGAAGTAAGGAAGGAGGAAGGGAGAAAGAACTCCATTCCAGATGTTGATGTTAGGAATGTGGTGGACGAATGGTGCGTTATTTTACTGCTTTCGTTTGCACACTGCTGTCTCTTCTCTCAAGCCTCATACTAGCCCCAATTCATAGGACGATGCAGAAATGCAGACTCGAATTCAGATTTTGAACGCACTTCTTGGCGCATAACTACTGTCATCACTGCTTTGGCTAATGACAAGTGGTCATCATGGAGGTGCAATTTAGGTCTTGCATGTGCAGTAATCTCATCACTGATCATATATTCATGTGGCTCTAAAAACCGTTTTAGCGCAAAAGAAAAGCGCATAGTGAACCATACTTGAAAAGATCGCCCGTCTCGTGCATTATGTTTCTATGCTTCTCCTCAAGAGCACTGCGACGTGCGTCATCGGCCACAGAAGAGATCCCCTTTTTGAGATCGGCGAATTGAGAACTCAGTGCTGTATTACCTGTTTTTATCTTCTCACGGATCTCCTCCATCTGAAAAATTACATTTTCCAACTGAAATAATACAGCAATATTGCATGCTGTGGTAGAGGAAATGTCGTCGTCCCTGGCAAACGAAAGCCTACAATACTGGCGACGAGGGACTCACAAATGAGTTCCAAAATTGCAACGGAAGGATCTTAGTGGAGAGTCAAATAAGACGATGGGAAGATTGTCTAAGATGAGTTCAAGTTTGAAAAATAGTCTGTGTGCCAGTTCTGCTAGCGATGCACACTGTATGGTGCATAAAACAATCAGAAAAGATGAAGGAAAAGATATCGTGCCGATCAGGTGCGCCATACTGATAAATTATCAGTGAAAGATAATGAAAATTATGTGCTCACTTGGCAGCAGTGCAACGCAATATGTTTGAAATTCGTCATATTCTTTACCGAAATGAAACTGGAGCAATTTCGACGTCTCAGACATCTTCACAGGTTAGAACTGTTACATAATAATGATAAGGAAACATTCAATTCTAATAAATATTGGAGCTGAACATCCGAAACATCCTTCGACGTTCGATGCTTAGGTCGGCAATCAAATGAACAGCAAAATGGGTGGTTTCGAATCAGATCGTAAATACGGGACACGAGAACTCGCTCTCGATGTGTCGCTGAGATTTAAAAGCTCCAAACGATCATTTCAGCTGCTGACTGCGATGAAGCAGGTGTACTACCACATGAACAGTGATGGGATTAGATGCGTAAATTTCTTTCGTGTAAACGTGGCTGAAAGTCTGAACATCGAATGGTGATTGGACATTCCATTTTCTTGGATGAATAGGCAGTAGAAGGCATTACTACAGACTCCTCAGCGATACCACGATCTTTGAGGAGGTATACTTGTGAGTGATGCAACATCAGATCTACACTGCACAGAAGCCATATAAAAAATTCTATCTTGAGGGCTTTCCTTCGTAGCAAGCCACTGCATGCGAGCGATTCAAAGTGCACGTCCATGCATCAATGAAATGTTCGCACCAGCCACGATTGTCTGCATGTGTATGGGCACGCATCAGTGGATGCATTTGCTTTGCATATACGTGCTCTTGCGTATTTCCAAAAAAATTTAAAAGGCTGCTCGCTCGCTCAGCCCCATATCCCCATAACCACTAAGTTCGAACCGTCTATTCGAGCCAACCGTTAGCCCCCACAAACGACCACTAAATTTATATGATGACTTTAGCAGACTCGCTAAAAAAGATGCAGCAACCTACCTGTTTATCGAAGTCATCATTGATAACCGGTTTAACGATGGGGCCAAATTTTCTTCTCGGTCGTTCTTCTTTTTGCTCGAGCATAGGCGATCTTTTGTACCTGAAGAATATTCTTTGTGCTGTATCGTGATAAAAGAATCCAATAACGCTTCGCGAGGATGTGAAGTTTTTCAGCCATACGCTGCTACTTAGTGAATAATTCCATGAGCAGTGCTGCTGATACGTGGAATATTCCTTTGGATATTCGTCTAATTTTTAAATTGCAATATCTGAAAAAGAGGGGATTTTGGTGGAACACAAAATAGACGCTCTTTCCAAATGCGTTCTGATATTATTAACAAGCTAACATCGCTCTGATCATCCAGAAAAGTATTCGAAACTGTTTTGAGCTATACTTCCTAATTTTATGGAGGCTTCTAATGCAGAAAGAGTTTTATCATTGGCTCCCCCAACTTCTTTACGTGGCCTCGTTGCTGAGATGTTCTCAAATCGACAAAAAAATCTAAAACCGATAATAACTGAGTGTTCATAGTCGTACGGAGAGGAGGGCAGACTTAAAACTAATTTCGCTCATATTTTTGGTAGGGAGGCCGTTACGCATCGAGAGGGGTGCGCGAAATGTGCCATGATTTGAAATTCTTCGTCGGGGCTTTGTATCCTCTTATCATTCCGGTACCATTTTATGGAAGCTAGGAAAGTTTTCTTGGATGGATATTACGGTTTGCAGCCAAATATTGTAGTGTTAGTCGGAGGCCACGTTTGCAAAATACTATACCTCTGTGAAGATGCAAAAATTTGCTTCCCTCCCCAGTAGACAGTAACTCACGCAGTTTCGCAACTTGCACCCGATTTGCGATGCTGCTGTGCAAAAATTGAAGTGAAATATTCCCTGGACTGCCCTTAGCGCTTCTTCCCACTTTACCCCTTACGCGCAAAACGTGCCAAGCGACTTATATTATGCCCAATCAGTTTTATTAGCTACCAACAAATTAAGAGACGTACGAAATGATGCATTTTACTTGAGGGCTACGAATCTCTAAAAAAACGATTCACTGCTCCGTAGGCTTTGCTAAATTCACGTGGCAAGCGTATCACTGTGAGGTCGTGTACAGGCGTATTTATGAGTGTATCTATATCGCCATTGAAGCTAGCGGCACGGAACTCTGTGCATATATTGTGTCTGTAGCATGACCTCCTTTAGCAACTTTCTAAAAGATCGAATGGCCTTAGAACACATTAGCGGAGATCAAATATACAGCAACACGCGTATGCATTTTGCGGTCAGCCAGAGAGCACTTCGTATCGACGGGCTTGCAAACAACGATTCTTTTGAGATCATTCGCAAGTTCACTGTATTGGTTCAGCATGAAAGAATTATCGCAATTATGCTAGCTCTTCCTGCACGCTTTCTTCCATCTTCGTGATATCCTCCTCCCCCTCGTACCTCTGTGTCTGTTGCAAATATGCCTTCTTCTGCAATCTTCGAAGCGGCACAAATCCTGAGAAGTTGGTAACCTCTTTGAGAGTTGGTTTCGGATTTATTATTCGAATCTACCCACAACCGTTAAACCTCATAACAACAGCTTCAGTTATCACCTGGATGAAGCAAGCGAACAAAAAAACATATCACACATGGACTTTCCCAGATAAGATCTAGTTGTGATGGTTTTGCAGTGGCAAACTTACACAAGCGGGTAAGAGGCCGATAATATTTGGGGCGCTTCACCAAACGGATGATAAGACAAAGGGTTGTGGAGTACAAATGGAAGGCTGCATTTTGCAACGGCACAACATGAGGATTAAAACTGATTCTGAAAGTTCACAGATTCTAAAGCGGACGAAGAAAGTCAACACTGGAACAGAAATCCTTTCACTTTTTAAACAAAATCGCAGAAATGCTTACGTGTAAGTTTCACGTTCAGGCTCCGGCGCTCTGAAGCGATTCATGAGCGAACTCACCGTTCCAAACCTCCTTGCTTTCTTCTTCGCCTCCTCCTTAAATCAACTAGTCAGCGAAAAAAAAACAGAAATAATAAGGAATGCAGACCGGAAAGAAGGTGTTATCTGCCAACCATTGGGGGAAAATTTGTTGCAGCGTGCACTGATTGCGTTTTTATGCCTTGCTGTGAACTTTCCCATGAATGGAGATCGCGGATACAAAGTAACAAAATACCTTAAGAAGCAAAGCTCCATCCGTTTCTAGTATGTCCTAACAATCGACGGCATTTGTGGTTAGAATAGACCGCTGAGTGTTGAATGTTGTATGAGCGTGTATTTCCACTAAACGATTCTTGCAGCAAGCTATACTTCCACACTCTCTACGAAACCACGCTTCTTCATCGCTCTCAGTCATAACAAAAACATTAATTACCGGCGTCCAATCGAACTACAATATGTTTAAGCGATGAAGTGATTAGTTTCTATAAGATGTCATATATTTCGTCGTACTTTGCATGTTCATTAAGAAACTATGAAAAACTATGGAATGACCTCTTCTTTGGCTTTCGCTTTTTTCGCATCTAAATCGGACATGTTCAACGTCGACTTGCGAAGGGCCGATTTGTCCTCGAAGACCTGAAATTGAATATTTCGCTCATTCTTGGCCGTAAAAATGAGCATTTCTTGAGTTGTTCCTCATATTTTCCATGTCACAGAAATGCTTATTTTCAAAGGATGAAAAATATGCCAGCAGTCACACAGCGCCGCATGGAACAAGAGAATGAAACCAAAACTTTGATTAATGCGTTTTGTTTGCAAATGATGCGATGCCAACAGAAATAAAAAAATCCTAACTTCAATTTGCGCGATGAAAATCATCCATACCACTATCGATGACGACTAGAGACTTTATCCCGTCTCTATTATGATTATTATCACAATTATTATTACTATTATTACTCATTCATATGCCATCCGTAAGGGTTGTGATGGGATAAATGGCAACAGAACGAGTATAAATTACAACAGAAATCCGACGAATGATAGATGGAACTTTCTTATGATAGATGGAACCTGTAGCAAAGCTCGGTGATAGAACGACGAGCTTTAACAGATGTACGATAGCATAATGTCACTGTTCTAGTACTAATGTGAAGCGCGCTGTCCTGATAGTCAATATATTGCCCTTGAAAGCAATAAATTGCAGCAAGCGCTTAACACAATAGGTGAAACGCTTTCTGCGTCCATAAGCAGCGGTGCTTGCAGACTTCCAAAGGGGATGCGCATTTACAGATAACAGTGGAATTTAAGGGGTTCGCAGGTTTCAAAGCAAGAGCATGTAGCGGCAAGGCATGAACTCTGAGTTTTTACTTTTCCGTCACAAAGTGTCCCGCGCATAAAGCCCATCAAATTTTCCACAAGCAGAAATGCGATAAACCACCAAATGCGGCACTTCTAGAGCAAACCGCATTAAAAATTAGAGCGTGTAATCGGAATGGGGTGTCTGTACTGTTCTCATCTGCAGTTCAGGATAACAAGAATTTGAGGGCAGAAACCTCATTAACAAAAGAGAGCTCATGAGAGGGAAATACCGCATTTTGATTTGAACTTAGTGCACAGCATGAAAAAATTTATAAAAGTGCTCTTCGGATAAGCTCCGCTCTCTCGCAATTTCTCCGAACATGAAAAATGCCAAGTATCACGACAAACTCGTCCCGTCCTTGACGCAGACTATATGAATGCATATAAAAAAGGGGTTGTGCACTTACGAAATGAAGAAAGTATTTGAAAGCTGCCTTCATTGCTGCCCTGTGAGCGAGTAGTGAGAATCAGGATACCGCTCGGAATGTATCCCAGGCGTACTTGGCGGGTGCACCGCAAAAACTCAACCAGCTTTGTAGCCGGCAGGCAGCAACCTATCAATCAAACGCAGCACACAATTTGCTGCACTTCTGCCGTCAAAGATACATTTCCCAGGGTGCCCGTGCAACAATCCAAGCCGCTATGAAACCTCTTACAACAGCATTATTGGCAATTTCCTCATAGAATCATGTAGCTGCAATGAACACTGCAGTTACTCAAAGTCTATTTTGGTGCATTTTGAAGGATTCAATCATTTGAATGCAGTAAATAGATAGGAAGTGCAGCAGCTTGAGTGAAAGGTGAAATGACGAATAAGCAGCACTTTAGCTACAATGGTACAAAGGAGTTTTTTCAAAAGACATAGCGGATCCCACGCACTTTCCTCGTTTCCCTACATGCTTGGTGGAGTGCTCTGCCATGTTCGTGTATAAAAGTCGGCCTTTGAGTGCTGCCATAAATAAACGCTCTAATTTTATGGACAGATGATGTCAGACATAACCTACAATTTCGAGGAACTGGTACGAGAACGTTTGTTCATTCCCACGACGGACAATCGCCCTTGTCTACCCTTTTCACCCCCAATAAATTACTTCCAGATGTCACAGGATGGCGGAATATTCAGATTCAACTAATTTGTCAACGCAGTAGAAATTAAGAGGTTGAAGGACAAGTTGAATTATATGTAGAAACAAACATAGCAAACTGAAGCCGCACCCTTTACCAATTCCTACTTTGGCCACCTGAAAAGTCGCGAAATTCACAGCTTCTTTTTCAGTGATGATTTAAATCGTGTTATTGAAGAAAAAATTACATGCATCAAACGACCTCTTCAGAACAGATGACTAAAAATTTGAGGAAACAGACAAAGATAAGAACCTTTGATCACTAAAACCCCCTTATTTCTTCAAAGCTTAAGAGAGCAAATTTGGCTCTATTCATGCAAGCGATTTAGTGCGTCGGCATTCGGCAACATGAGCATAATCTGGTGATAGTACAGCGCGTTTCCGGGTTACTGGCTGTGCTGCCGCACTTCCAAAAGAACAAAATTAAAGAGATAATTTTCCTTGCTAGACTTGAAACGCTTTTTTTGAGCCACGACATTTCGTTTTGTTCGTAATTCTTCGAACTGCGATATGTTGTTGAATTAGTATCCGTAATAGCCTCACGTCTCAAAGACAAAAATACAGCAAAACGGGCGGTTCCTATTCCACGATCCTTCCATACAGCTTAGATCTATATCTGCATTTTGCACGCTACGCAAAATCTCTAGTTTTCAACTTCTGTAATGATTTGATGGCTACATCATAACTTTTAGCCTGCAACGAAAGTGGAAACTTTCAACCGAAGATTTCAAGACGTAAATTCAAACACATGAAACCTATGTACTTTATTGAGTGTGACGATAATTTAACGATGGAATCTGTTGCTACGACTGATTTTGCAGCCTGTGACTAATTCAGGACTCAGTTCAACAAGCATACTTTTGAGTTGAACATAATATTCTCATGCAAAACGACCTGTAGGTTATGAAATAAATTGCAATATAGCACGCAATGTTCTGTAAAGTTGAATGTTTCGTCGCCTTGGCTGAAAGCACGGACTCCGCAACGTCCAAAGTGTGCAGTTTATGAAAGACGAGTTTCCGCTATTTTTCTGCGTTTCTTTACTTGTGGGTAAATTTAGAGAATAAGACCAAAGTCGTTATGGATTCTGCTAATAATCCCTGCAAAATTCCTTTACTAACGTCCTTGTTTTGAAGGATTCGGCGGGAACTATGACTTCAACAAGTACAATCGGGCATAGAATGTTTAAGATTTTCGATGGAAAAAGAACAGAGAATAAATAAGAATGCTAGACACAGATAAAGAGGTTCTCTTGTAAGAAGCACACTTTCGCTCTCTCAGCAGTGATATTTTGATGCTAAAACATATCATTGTCGAAAGGCTTCCCAGCACTGGGCTGCCAGGCATCTAATTATCACCTTGCATTCTATGCAGATTTAGGGATGACAGCAGATATTCCACTCTGAAGTCATGACTATATAATAACATTCATCAAGCTTCAAAAGTATGCCCTTCGACAGTTTTTAAAGCTTTAAGGCGAAGTTAACTTTTCTTTTAGCGAGCGCAAAGACGCTGTGCCACAGTGGAAATCTTATGGTACCACCAATCGGTGCTGGCTCTCTGTGGTGATACGCAAGGACTACTTCCACCTGCATTGTGTAAATGAAGGTGGCAAATAAAGAACCTATACCTCCGTTCAAAAAATTACGCAAGTCCGGCTCCGGAGCCGAAAAACAATTTTCTTTGATTGGTAAGGTTTCATCACTACTGTCATTTCGGATATCACTAATGTCATTGATATTATTATTGTTGCGGTCATTATTTCTACCATCATTAAGATTACCGCTGCTAATGTTTTATGAGTGCTACTAGGATTAAGATTATAACATTATTATTTCTGTCACTGCCATCATTATCGTTATTTTTACTATCGTTATTCCCATCGCGGTTATCGATATTGTCAATACTGTTAGAGTTGAAATAATTACTTTTATCGTGAATGGTATTATTATCACCAGTACTACATCACCATTGCTTTTAGCAATATTACTAGTATGATTATTACCGCTGTCACCATAAATGGTAACAATAACCCCATCAATATTATCCAGCCACCATACTACTGCTTCTACTCCTCAATAAGCGCTTCAGATCAAACCCATGATCTCTGTCATGCATTCTATCCAATAAACGTGTCAAAAAACCGAAGGAAGATTGCAAGAGGGTTGGTATAACTTCGAACTTTTGCACTACATTTTATTGGAAAGACTAAATACATCGCTACTTAACCTGATGGAATAGCCTGTAAACGAAACTGACGCTTTATGCACCTCTACGACCCTTTCAACCACTGTTACAAGCAATCAACCATTAATAAAGTACAACTAAAACAATTCGCGTTTTCACTGAACCGACTGCTCTTGTCAGAAATGCAACCGGTACGGTCCAACGGGCAGCAAAACATAAGTGAGGGTTTTGGCGCATTTAAACAGCTACACTTGCACAATTTGGCAGACTCAAGTTTGGTCTCCACAAATTGAGAGGTAGGCGCACCGTTTACACAGACACGTCGCCGCTGCAAGGCACCTTGCGTGTGCAGAAGCGCATTAAGATGACAAAAAGGCGGTAACATATACAACTCATAACGGTTGTTACGCATCCGAATATGCGTACAACAAGACTTGCAAATGCAAATTTCATAACGCCCTCGAGTAAACTTTTGGAGAAGAAAGAAATCACGCAAGAAGAATCTTACTGGTGGATACAACCTGCATTGGAGATCACAAATCTAGTTTTTTAGTGGTTTGCGGAGAAGGAAGACAAAATAGACATATCTTCGCTCTTGCATGCATGCGTCACACGAGCGACTGTAGACACGTGACCGCAACCTGCCTGCAAACCGACCTTCCACTCACCTTCCACCCTCCCAAATCAGCTCACTTCGCTCGTGTTTTTTCGGCAATTGCCGAAATTCAGTTCCAGCCACATTTGCTTGACATCTCTGAAAACCACTCCATTCCAGACAAGCAGCTGCTGCAGAAGTATATCTCATAGCCGAAAGATTAGTGTGGACGATCCCACCCGCGCAAATATGACCTCTCATTGAAGTAATGAAGGTCATTACCTCTGCTGTAGCTCCAAATGTCGAGTGAACTCTTTCTTGGACTTTTCTGCCGAAGGCGTAACATATTTTTGTCCGAATGCCGCGGTTGATAACCGATCCATGGCTCCAAGGTGTAAACGGTAAGGGCCGAACTTCTACTAAGAGCGTTAAATATTCAAAACAGTGTTTACTTTAGATGCGGATGAGGCGGATGGCATCGCCGATATTGCTCGAGCCTCGCTTGTCGAAGCGGGTGACGCAGTAGCTACCGTTGGAGTTGGTGTACTCGGCAAGCCTACTGAGGCAGTCGGTGGTTTAACTTGCGTCTCATATGTATTCTGTGGTGTTGCTGCCTGCTTCACCTGAGCTGTCACTGTTCTCATCTTCCCATCCTTCACCGCATCACCAGTAGCAACTTTTGCGACCGTTGACTGCAATCTTTTGGCAGATGGTTCTGCTCCCCTGTAATTCATTTATATAAACTACCAAGTTTTCTAAGCAAACATGATGATTAGCTGGATAACATAATGCAAAATATCGGTACTATGGAAATCTTCTAAATAATTTTTGAAATACTCGAAAGCAATGCTTCGAATAATTGACGCTTAAATATCGAAAAATTGAAATTAAAAGGAATTTATTGGTGCCCGCATTAAATAATGATACAATAAATGAAAACGGCTAAATGTGCCGGTTCGATCAAACTCTCATATAAAGCTCTAAATGCCATTATCTCGGCAAAAAATGTCGATCGAGATGTCATTGCGAACGTCGTTGATGGAAAGATATGGCAGTGATCGATTTGTTAGTTTCTTGTGAAACGCATCGACCCTCCAATCTCCTTCCTGTTCCTTATTATTGTTGTTATAACCATTTTACCAGTAGTCCAGACTACAGTTACAGACTCGTGCTAGTACCTAGTGGTTATAACAATTCGGATCCTGCCAAAAGCTATTCGATTACACCCACAAATCGAGTAGAACTGCTGCATAGTTAAATTGGACGATTCAAAGGAAAATTGTCTTGCATCTTAAAGACGCTGCCACGACCATACTTCAGCATAATGTCTACCGTATAACCTCGTGGTTCTATATAAACTATATAATGTCGCTGAAAATCAAACAGCGCATACTTTTCGGCAATCTTCACATCCGCTTGCAGTACTTTCGCAGTTTGCAACTTCGGCGGCTGGATGACTGCCTTCTTGGCGAAGTCAGTACTGGGCTTACGGTCGACGAACGCTGCAGCTAGATGGTCATTTCGTTGCTCTTGCACCGGACGAACATATGTCGGAATGACGTCCACCTTCGTGGTTTCCTAAACGACTTCTTTGCTGCTTCAAAATCAAGAACCCAAGTAACATCCAAATTAGAGTAAAGGATTTAAACGAGTCGGTGATTTGCTTCCATACGACACTGGATCTGATCTGCGTCAAAACTTACAGAAGTATGCACGACAACGAATCATAAATAAAGACAAGTGTGATCGAGACCGGGCTTCCAGATCACTGATCTATAATGCGTGTAATGGTAGCCTCGACAATGTAGATCAGCATGCAATCGTTTTCATAACTTTTTGATCGTATTTTACAGTGCAGTTTTGCACGACTCACCACTCCTTCCTCATGCTGTTTGAGTTGGGCTCCATCTTCCTCTGGTCGTTCAACTTCTAGCTCCTCCACGCTGGCCGCTTCAACATGTTCTTCGGCAACGCCGACATGCGATGGTACTACTTGCTTAGCTGCTTGCTCATAAGCACCTTCAGCTAGTTCCTCCTTGGCGACTACTGGTTCAGCTTTGGTTACCTAGACGATTTTCCTTAATAAAACTGAAGGACACAGGGTGCGCTATTTGAAGATATCCAATTTTTTCCAAAGACTGGAAACACTGAAGATATCTGAACGTGTTCCGTTATTTCGATCATCAATTCTGCAGTCTCACTCTCTTTAGAAGTGCCACAAAATTTGCTATTAAAGATTAGCATATTGCCAGGTGACCTTTTGTCACATAGAGGACATAAAATGCCCTGAATTTTTTCTCAGCTTATTAGTTAATTGCGCAAGAACGAACATTACATTTTCTGATGGCATGAATTTTGAAATCAAAGAAATAAAATTCTCAAAAGTCAGAGGAGATTTATTTGCAAACTACCTGTGGTAAAAAATCCTCAAAAGTTCCTGAATTAGTTCGCCGATGAAACCATGTTGGTTCATAAAACTTGCTTTTAACATACTGAAGAGGGAACTTTTTGATGAACAAATGCAACCTACCCATCTTATCCGATAGGAGATGATCCCGCATAACTAGAGATCAGAAAACGAGAAAACGGGGTCCCAACACCACGGAAATAGGTAGACTACAGTATAAGAAATCGACATCGCTTCCTTGAAATGTCAACCTTGAGGTGCTCAGCTTCTTCTGCCTGCTCTGGTAAATCCACCTCCTTTGTATAAGTGATCTCGCGTTTCTTTTCGGGAATACTTCCAACTTCTTCAACACCAGCCATTTTTGCACGAGCCATTTCCTTTTCCTGCTGTAATAATGTCTAGTATCTGGTTGCCACACTGAATATCTCTAAACATTTGAAAAAACAAGTCCTTCACTCAAATTTCCCCATGTGACAACACCAATTATAAACGTTTGGTGACATCTGTAAGTTTGAACACTTTCAAGGGAATGCAGACCGTAGGATAGCTTAAAGAATGGCCCCTGCAAGGAAAGTTTCTGCTACAGAATGAGAGAGATGCAACCATGTATTGTTTTTTTCAGAAACCTTCCGTTCCTATATTAAGTAAACGTGTTGAGAAGTGCTTACAAATTAGCACATGAGATAGAATTATACAGCACTATTCATTCTGCTTCGCCTCATTCCTACTCCTCATTTTTATCCCTCCATTGCCTCGCTACCAACTAACTGAGAAATGAAGAAAAGGAAAAGGAGCCATCGAGGCATTCAATACCTTCAATTAGTTCAGTTCGAATTTGTTGGAAATATCTGGTAAAAAAGTCAAGTGTAACAATGAGGTTCCTCCAAAAGCTATGAAATCCTATAGACAAGCCATTCGATTACAACGTCTTCGGTATTTTCGTTGCATGTGTTATCATCAGAAGATCGTGACACATTCCGCTTTATCTAACTGCCTTTACCAAAAGACAGATGTTGTATCTTAGGCAGCGAAATTATACACCTTTAAAGCTTCAAGAATGTGGAGCATTCAAAGCTTTTCGGCAAATAAAAACTGCTTTCAGAAGAATTTATCTGCATATGCGTATATGCATTATTCGTTAGAGAAAGAAGAAATTTACCACTTCTGATTTGAGCGAGCCGTCGAGGCATTCCTCAACATTTACCTCTTCCTCTTGTTCGACTGCTCGCTGGACGGGTGGAATTAAGGAAGGTGACTGGAAAAAAAGGAGAAATGCTAGTACGACAGGGGATTTAAAATAACAGCGCTTTCAAAATCTGTTCCATTCGGCTCAAAGAGAAGTTCATTCCCATATTACTAAAACCTTTAATTAATTAATAAATGCAGCAAGGTAGCGAGTGGGTAGCTGAGCTTTTAAGATAGCAGAATGAATAAATAGAAAAGTAAACGAAAAACTGAAGAAAGAAAACATGAGTGGTCTACATGCGGTTAACATACTAAATCCCTTCAAGCACATCTGCCATGTAGAACAGTTTTCTAATCTATGGCCGTAGAAGAAATTCAAATAAGGAATTATAATCAATAAATGGAATTTCGCGTCCTCTTCCTCAAAAAAACCTGCGCAAAAACAGTGGAGACTGGTCCATTAATTGAGTTACATTCTATGATGCTCAGTTTATTGTATAAGAAAACCACGCCCCACCGCCTTCTTCCACGAACATCTACGAGAACCTTACTTCAATGATAACCTTCTCTTCCTGTTCCTCCTCCTCCGCTTCCTTCATCTCTTCGTCCTCTTCCTCTCTTTCTATCGCCGTTTCCTTCTCGTGTCTAAGCTGCTCGCCCTCTGCATCAATCGCAAACTTCCCAGAAATTGATGTTGGCGATGGAGTCTGCAGAAGGAAACAATGAAATTAATCCATATATGCAAATCTTATAAATTCTCTCGGAAAGGAAAAGAGTATGGCAAACAACGCAGACAATACTAGCATAAATCTCCGAAGAAATTAAAATCGAGTGTGCAATTTTTCAACACAATGAATGATATTCATATTACTGACCAAGGAAGCTGGACACTAAAACTACTGAACTGCATCAAAAAGCAAAATAAGTTTGTTGAGCCCACCGAATCCATTCCCTACATTTAGGAAGTAGGATAACACGCCAATTCCTACTTTCGCAGTAAGCCGGAATAACGGACGTGACCTACTCTGAACTTAAACACAACAACGATGCAGTTATAGATAGCGGAATAGGCTGTTAAGGTTTTCATTTTGGGAGAGAAAAGGAGAAATTAAAACGAATTTCTTAGCAATTTCTGAGAAGAAAACGACTGTAAAAAGATCCACGTAAACTCATAAACGAGGATTTTTCTAACCATCTCAATCTTTGAACAAAGTTCACTGTCTTCAGAAGCTTCAGACTGTTCCGCCTCACTCTGCAAGTCTTCCGCTGCCTCACGTTCATTCTCTCCATCATGTGGTCCTCTCAGAAGGATCTTCTCGCCTCCTCGTCTTGGGTCCACATAATCCTCCTCTTCCTCGCTTTCGTCCTCGCAATATTCCTCTATACCTTCTTCTTCTTCGTCCTCTTCCTCCGTCTCATCCTCATCGTACTCATCATCATATTCCTCATCATACTGCAAGCAAAGGAATTTAGCCAGGAATTGGCTGTAAACAGAGCAAGATAAAATCTTCTACGCAGAAAGAATATGTAAGTGGGAAAATTGAAAAAGATGTAATGGAAGAATGTGAAAGACAATTATCAAATAAATTCGAAACCTAAGATAATCAAATGGCACATAAGGCAGCACTTATTTTTAACAATCAAATGATCGCCTATCCAAATCATGATCCTCTGGCAATATATCAGTCCGTTATTAGGATGAGTGAATTCCTCCGCAAGCACAGCCTGCAACCAAGCTTTCTTGGGTGACTGATATACTAAAGCCTTTTAATAGCACCTCTTTCGCACTTCTGTCAAGCGTGCGTCACAAAATATAGCTTTAAATGGATCAGGTCAGTTACAGTCTAAGCATATTAGCTCCCTTTCACTTCATAAATTTCGGTGAGAACATTTTCCCCATTTTTCATTTCTGCCAAAACTTCTTTAAGAGACAATGAAAGGGCAAGTAGTTTCCACCGTTACGAGGCAATAATTCAACGACCTCCTACAGTAAAGCCATGACATAGCGGAGACGATCGTGAGAGAAAACAAGATAAGGCGGGACGCATGACAACGAGCTGACTAAAGAGAGAGCAAAGAAAGTGCAGTGAAAAGATGAATCAAAGAGATAGTTGAGTAGAACCAGTTACAGTAATCGTAATGTGCAAAGGATCGCCTGAAGACTGCGACATTATTGTCCTGATACGGAGCTTGTTCGATGTTGCAGTTTCCAGCTGAACTGAATCTAATTATGGCATCGTGTGCCAATAATTTAGAAAACATCTGCTAATAAATATAGGGATGCAGACGGCCGAAGGTGCATCCCCAAAATACCTATGCCTGATGACAGAGATCGAGGAAGGGTAGGTTTTCATCGTGCTCTTATAGGTGCCAAATAAATGTCTTATAAAAGAATGCGCGATCGGTGATAGGTTGGAAGGAAGCACAGGGCAAGAATATTGGGAACTGACTCCTGAATGTGCACATTCATTTGTTGATTTGTACCCATGCATGCTAGTTAATCAGCCTAATACTTAAAAGATCTAATCCTCAAAAAGGTAGATATTCATGAACAGACGCATAATGGTGACATGGTATAGAAGAAAAACAACGGAAAGTGACTGAAAGTTTTCTTTTTCATTCCTTAGACTTCGACCGTTAAAAAAAGAGAGTTGCCAACAATGAATCCTTCCGCATTTTGTGATGTGTTTGTTACGAAAGCCGCTAATGCCACGCACGTAGCTGCATATTCCGCTATACAAAAAACAGTATCAAACGCACAGGCATCAAATAGGCTGAGGTGGTAATAAGGAAGTCTCGTCTACCGTATCGGCCGGTTTCGTGAACCACCACAATAAGTCACTGATCGGTCATAGAATGTAATTTGATCGATTAACTTCGAATCAAATTAAGCTGAAACGCTACTGGAACTAGCACATCTACAATGTGTTGCGCGCGGTATTACCCCGGTTTCATGACTGAAGGTAATCGACAGCCTAATTAATGCACAAGGTCATATGCATAGCAACACGCACATACAAGTGCACACCCGCTCCTACTTGCACACGCGCACGCATCGTGCACAAGCACACGACACAAACGCAAGTGCACCCGCTCGCACACATGGACAAAAATGAATGCACGTTCGCCGATAGGAGGGTCCATTGCGGTTTACGAATTGAAACTTTTACAAGCGCGCAAAGATCAGCCGCAGGAGGCCGTTCAGGGAAAGCGAGGAAAACATTAAGTAAATGACCAAAGATGATAGAGGAGCATATACCTCTGAGTCATCATAGTATTCACTACTTGTTTCATCGTCAGAACCTTTGAGGGCTGCTTTCTGAACAAGCTTGAGTGTGCATCCGACATCAACTGTATCATGGTAGTGTTGTCCATCATAATCCTGAAAACGACAATTGATTACTCTTGAAAACTGAAAGCAGAAACGTCATTCACGAAGCACTTTCACCAGTGCACAACTGCTTCATCAGTCACTTTCAACACCAACTGTTCTCCAGTGCCCAAGTGACAAGAAGCAATCTGTGCTTTGCAACTGCCGACAGAAATTGAAACGCTACAATGGGATGATATAAAGGAATAACCTGTTTGAATCAGATAAATTCTATTTTTAAGTTACCTGAGGTGAACCAAATAGGATAGTTCAGGAGCTCTGTTAGAGAGAAACCCATCCACTCTGATACATTCACTAATGACAAATAAGTGAACGCAGCGAAACAAGTTTAACTCTTCATCTGAATTTTTTACTAGAGATTATCATCAAATTCCGACGTTTAGACTCGACATATTGGATTGAAATCAGCCTTCACTCTAAAAGAATTTCTCTACCTCATCACTGGAGAATGAAGCCGGACTGAGGTATGCACCAAGACCAGACGATGGGGGTCTCAAACGAGAATCGGACCGATCATCAACCCGACTCTGACTTCGAGAAAACCTGCCTTCTGAAAAAAAAAAAAAAAACAGCGTCAAAATGCGAAAAGTAGCAAGAGTTGAAACTTCATTAGGGTAATTCAGCGCGATACTGAATAAAGTGTTGAACGAGCGATCCAATTTCTCCCCATGAACAGAATCAATTGAACCGTCCAGGTCATCGCACAAGCACATGAAAACTGTACACTGCTGGCTAAAGAATAAAATGGCGCTTTAAGAAGAATTGTGAAGCATCGCATGGTTCATCCAAAGGTTCCGATGAGTGCAGATTGATGCAGACTGATTGAGATGACGTGGAGTCATGGCGTTATTTGTTATCATCCGAAATCGAACGAGCTTCCACGAATGCCGGTTGGTCCATTAAGTGAGTGGGAACGGGGGGGGGGGGACTGATGAAACTGAATTATGCTTCGCAAAAAAACTTTTGTATTACCTCGTTCAGGCAAAATAAATATTCAAATACGCATGGTACAACAGCCCATCAAACAACATCCATTATTAATTTACCGAGGGCTTGCTTTGAACCGAAACTCCTCTAGGCCGATGAATGCACTCAGATCCTCAGCCACTATCGACTCCACATCCAAAGCTGCATAGAGAAGACATCCAAATAAGAGTTGGAAAGCCATCAAGACCGATGATCAGTTGGAACTTTAAAAACTGAATTGCAGTGAGCTAGGCTTCCAGCGCTCAGTATAAAATAATAACAGTTTCCTTTTCACTTCTAGAAAGCATTAAGACGTCCTCTCAAATAGACTGCGTTGACATTACCAGTCCTGCAATAACAAAATTTAAACGATGAAAATAAAACAGTCCACATTTGCCTTACTAAGTAGAGTTCACCTACCATCAGAATCAAAATCAATCATGTCCTCATAATCAGAGAGCGATTCAACTGATTCCTCTTTCGCCGAATCCCAATCGTCCATTCCGTCATAACTCACTGATGCAGTGAATATCGGAGCCGGAATAGCCATTGTTTGTGAAACGCGACCTCTGTTGTCTTCATTTCTATAAAGTATTATTTTCTATCAATAATCCTCAAGCCCAAACTTCACTTATTTGTTTGATGCGAAGACTGAGTAGGCCCCACGCATATACATATTGTTTGCAATTTCACATTACCAGTCATCTGATACTATGCTGTCGACCTAGGCAAAAATGGATTCGCGTTGAAATGTGACTTCATCAATGAATATCAAAATAACAAGTACCAGAATTGCCATCGATCGTTAGCAACAGACTTTGGTGAGCATATCGGCACGCTACTGAAATGTGGAATAAAGCGAAACTACAAAGCAGTAAAATGTATCATTTTGATAACTTTGCGGTAATGTTCCCGATTCAAATCCCACGGCTCTGCATATGAAACATGGTGTGACAATCGCTTTTTGCACTGAATGATTGCTTGCGACATTAACTGATGTATATATATTTCAACTTTTTTCAGTAGTCAAAATATATATATATATATATATATATATACATATATACCACAGACATCAGTTTTTGATGGAACTCATGAAGAAATGCGTACCGTGATGGAGATTCCATGAAATGTAGCTCAAAATCGCTCTCGTAATCTGTGTAGGGAGTTGGCGAACGGTCACGCGACAGCGAGCGTGAACGGCTCGGCGAAACTAGATGTAAGACGCCTACAAACAATCGTCTGAAGACTCGATAAGTCCTCAGTTACCAAGACCCTACTTTTCTACCTTTTCCTACATGGAAATGGAAGTATCGAGAAAACATATCTAGAAGCACCCTCAAAGGTCATCTCTTCTTTTCGCTGGTAAATCAATAACTCTTTCAATTTTGTCTTCAATTCTGCTCATTTCTAATGGTTACATCTATCACTTTCTTCTGAAATCACCGAGAAACGTCCTCAGAGACGAAAAGGCAACATGCAACCTTTTCCATCAATGCTTTAAAAACTTGCATTTACTCGTAAATCTGCCGAATAACAGAACGAACCTGTTTTGAAATAATCCAATCAATTTCAGTGCTCCGCGGGTGCAAAGAATGAACGAAAAGGACCAGATATTTCTCAGAAAGTCACTTTTGCAAAATGCGCATGTTGGTGCAGAGGGGCCGTGCGTGTAAACGTTATAAAAACCAGCCGAGTGATAGGGTGAGTCTCAACGTTTTCTTGGCACCTAGCTGGTTCTCTACTTTTGGCTTCGATGTTGTTAGCATGCTGGCAAATGAATGATGAATAAATCAGTTAAGCATTGAGCGAAATATATTCGTGTATGCACTTATTTTTTGAAACCTATCGAAATTCGCATATGCAGCACAAGTTGCCTAATTTTGGTTACCATTTCTATTTGACCTTTCAAACTTATGCTTCCTTTTTGTAGAGAAAAGTATACGCTAACTGTCTGGAACCGTCTTTCTGCTGTTCATAAGTTGAGCACTGTGGAGAATAAATCCTGAATGGTAATGCTAAAGAAAGCAAAAGTAAAAAGGATGTGATAGCGAAAACTGTATGTACGAAAGGACTTCACAAAATAGACGCTTCGTGTAATTCACTCCTCAGGAAGTGGCCTACATGTATGACAGCTGATCATAATTGTAGTTAAAAACTACCCCGCGGTTTTCGCCTTTTAAGACTGTCTCGGAGCGGAATCGTTTCTGATACTGAATTGTCGATTTCCGACTCACTCTCACCAACATTTGCGTAACGAGTATCTGAAGCACATGAGCATGGACTGTCTGATAGCACCATCTGAACTAAGACAAAAAATTCATCCAACAATGAACATTTAGAAGAATGAAGGAAGTAGAAGCGGAATGAAGCAGATTAAAATGAGATTTACGTTACTCATAGATGGAAAAGTTGCTCATTTAGAATTAGAAATTACCAAGAAAAGTGGAAAAAAAGTCGTATTCAGCATCCATAAAAAACATGTGACTTTTTCGAACAACTGACCAAGAGTGAAAGACATGCCGACCAACGATCAAGGCTGCCCCAAAAGATCTTCTCCCTTCGGTGCGGGAATGATTTTTTAGGACATGATGCAGAAAGCCGATACAGACTATCAGTTCAGTTTATCTTAATTTACTCATATCGATTTCATAAATAATTCATTTACAAACCATACGAAACGCACCTTCATCATCGGTGTATTCGCTGTCGCTTGCTTGAATATTGGGCGGTATACGATTCCACAAGAGATTTACAGTGGTGGTCATTGGCGTGCTCGGTACCGAAGCTTGAGTTACCATCAACAGAGGAGGCTTCCGAGTTGGCCGACTGACCAGCTGGAAAAGAATCACTAAAGTAACGCGAGATGAGTACATTTACTTGAGCGAAATATTCTTCTTCAGGAATATATCAACAAAACACTTATATGCAACACTGTAGCCAAGAACCCTCCCCCCTAACTCGTATTACTGGTGACTACGCATTCAGTAGACATAATCGGTGGACAAATTCAGCGTCTTCTGATGTCTGATTAAGCAACAACATGGTGCTGTATCTTAATGACTGGATATAACGTCGCCTTTTAAACTGTCCGCAAGGCAAACAATGGATTAAAAGACAGCTTATCTTAACTGCAGATGATTGCTCTAAAAAATATTGGAAACCTGGCACAGCTGTAAATAGTACGCAGATACTAAAGAACAGTTTTTGTCATCATCTACATTGCAGTTTGTTGGATCTTGCAGGCAATCATTTCAATAAATAAAAACGGCCAACACTTGCCAACGGATGGGCAAAGCAACCTCAGAAACTTCCTCTTCCTCCTCCTCTTCTTCATCTTCATCCAGTTCTTCTTGTTCATCTTCGTCTCCCTCTGCTTTCTTCAGTGCTTCCTGTTCTTCTGTGATGCAGTTCTTCTTTGCCTCTACGAGTTTCCTCTCCTGTTCTTCTCGTCGAGCCTGCAAATTTAACGAATGTTGGTTGCATTGCGCAGTAGATCCAAATTTTGGCGCAGCACTCAAGCCGCGAAATAACATGCGTTTAGATCATTTGCTTGCGCTCTAAACGAGAAGAGAGGCGAAAGCTCCGCGTTCACAATCGTGGCCGAATCTCAGCACATTCACGCTTGAGACTATAAAAATTCTGTTCCAATGAAACGACATTAGACTTTCCGCGAACAGAAATTCAGAATATCTGAAAGAGAAACTATAGATGGGATACAGTGGTAGAGGGGAGGGCGTGAAGGTTTTAACAAGGATTCTGTTCGCTGAACTACATAAACTTAGCAAGTTAGGCTCCTCAAATTTTCATGACCAGCATATGATGCGCAAAGAATGAGAAAAATGAAGTAAATGAAGGGATTTTGAAAACGGCGATAGGAGAACACTAAGTGGATGCGAACTTTGGTGAAGTTTCACATTTCAAATAATCAGTATATTCTTATTAAGTCGCAAACAAGTTTTTTTCTAATCTTGATTAGCTGAATTTTCAACTAAGGGTGATGTAATAATTCTCTTTCTTCGGTCATAAAATGTCTAACTTACCTGAAGAATGGGCGTAAGTTGAGCAACCAAGTTATCCATAGTGCGGCTTCGTTTTGCAGATCTTCGGTCGTCGCCTAAAAAATTCACCAGTCCATCCACTTGCCGATATTTTATGGCCCAAAAGTTGCAATTCTGTGGTTTTCCATCACGCCTGGTGAAGGAACATTAAAAAAAAGACTTTAACAATCAAGGATTCAGTTGAGCCTCCAAAGTGATATTTTGCAAAAACGCCTTTGACGCATAAAGTGCGTGGTTATCAAACTGAATCGGTAGTGCGAAGGAATTTTGCATATAAATCATGAATCACATATTGTTCAGCACAGGTATTCGCATAACGTGAATATTGTGTCTGATTGGAAGAACAACCGAGGAAGCGACCGCCCCATCGAAATCTGATTGGAGACTAAAATTTATCTGACTCAATCGATTAGAAAATGAGCTGAGCACTCGGCTGAAATCTTTTCCATTACGTAAAGTTAGTTCGCATGACAGGAAAATGAGCGACTGGATCGACTGAATACCAAGTTAATGCGCACATGACGGGGTCATGGGTACACGGAAACGCCTATACGCAACAGCACTTATTACTTATATATTAATAATACAAAGATGTTCAAGAGGCCGGCCTGAGGAGGCAACATAGAAATGAAAATTCTCAGCACTGAACAGTCTCATGCACTTATTTTGCTTAATTTATTTTAGTTCCCACCTAAAATTCGTCTGGTTTTCGAAAGACATCGCTTTTCGATCCTAGCAAAAGTTTTTTACCCCATACTTCTGCTGCTTCTTCTGATGATTGTGGCACATTTCATTTGTCTCGTAACATCATATCAATTAGTCTGTTACAGTGTTTGCTGCTAAATTATGTTTATCGATGATAACGCATCTTACGTTCTTAAGCCTATCCTTCTGCCAAAGAAATAATGACTCAATTTTTACAATAAAACGATAGGCTATTAACATCGTCGATATCATTTTACAGTACTTCATTCTTTTGAGCTCTTTAGCTATTTTAATTAACTGCAGCAATGTAAAAACTAGTCCACAATATACTGTGTTCTTTAAAACCTGCACAAATGGTACTTTCCACTGCACATTTATCACGTATGAATGGATCATTTTCGAGAGAGAGATCTCAAAAAATAACATTTAACGAAATTCTGATGATCAGAAATGAGACGTAAAACTCGAAAAGACAAGAAGCGAATGATGTAAAACTGAATAGGAACCGAACATCTAAGACTGAGACATTCGAAAGGTGCACCTGTCAAGATAAGACCACAAGCGAATTTCGGTGACGTTCATTGTGAATGCACTTCAAACAGCAGGACGACTTTCATGCACCCGATTCCTAAGAAACTCACTTCTGTCACAATAATGCAGATTTCAACAATTTCACGATGAAAACTAGCAAAATAACAGCAAAGAGGATTTTGCATATTATAAAAGCTCCAAGATAAGATAAAAAATAAAGAGAACTTTATGAAAAAGCCTGCTGTATCTTTTAATGTTTGCCAAGATTAATTACTGAACATTACCCTGCCCAACAATAAAATAGCTAACCGAGGCATGAAAAACTGACACACCATTCAATCTCCTCTATCAAATGAACGCATTAAAACACAATACTTGGTACTGATGTGTTTTGGAAGTGTGAACGAGCGCCCTCTCATGCTCTGCATGATTAAGGCCCAAACTTGTACACTCACATAATCCAATACGGCGTTAAACGCATTCAACTATGCTGGAAAGTTTCGATATAACGTAACAATGTCTACCTTCATTTTCGGACTCACACTGAAATTTCGAAATAATCATTCCTCTTTTTACTGTTTCCAATCTCATTTAAACAATACCTTCTGTGAAGTAATTCTGTAGCTTTCGATAATTTATAGCAACAATGATAACTGTTTGGGGATATTAGCGTAAACCGCTGGGTACTGAAAGTATGCAAAAAATAAAGGAACCTTCAAATTTTTTCGACTTATTGACACTGGAGACAACATTCTGACACTGAGCTAAACGTCAGCAAGCAGTGTTAGGAGCGATGATTGTAACCATGGTGCGTCGAAGTGAGGTTGCTGCCGTGAACTACGAATCAACGTGCACTCTCACTAGAACCAACTCTGAATTGGATGGTATCTCAAAAGCTGATTCGTGAATGACTGTCAATAAGTGCGCAGTGTAAATTAAAACAAAAAACTAACAGTGAAACCGTTTTCTCGCTGTCTCTATGATTGCTGAGGTGAAAGTGAGTTCATTCATATTGTGGCTGCGACGAAGTAAGTTATTCGATCATGATAGATGTTTCTGGGTAGACAGCATAAAGAATTCGAATCAATGGAAAGCGGAGGTGAGCTGAGGAAAGGGGAGAGAAGGGAGGGGCGATGAAGTCGAATATCTCCCTGTATTTTCACAACACTATATGCGGAGAAAGGAGTATAGAGGTCATAAATGAGAAGGAAGAAATCTGCAGAAATAACAACTCTTTACCGCTTTCATTCTGGAATTAAAGTCTGGCTCATCGCTCTCCTCTCTTTAAAGGTTTTTCTGGCTTCACCTGTGACCTAATTCGTTTATATTTACTTCAAAGCCATAGCTTCAAAAAACATTCTTATTCAAGATCAGCCGGACTTCCTATGTATCAAAAAATGGCAGATAAAATTCCACTTTGTTTAGCGCCTGTTGAGTAACTGAGCAATAGACGAAATCTGATTCCAATAGAGAAAAAAGGGCAGAGGACATATCTGAAGAATTTCGCGTGCATAAAAAGTCGCTTTCAAAATTTATCGTCCACATGTTTTTTACTATGTTTACACTCTTCGCGATCAACTCGGGCCAACTTCGTTTAAATGCAAACGCTCTGTGCTCAATTTTGGTTTCATTTTTATTTGCTGTGAGCAATGAATCTAACAGGAACTCGCTACCACAACTGATCCCCTCAGTGAGTTTAACTTTGCCATAACTGCTACCCTGCAAATAAACGAAATTTCCATCCTAATGAATATCGCCACTAATAGCAACAATGCTACACCGACGATCGAACACTTTCTTTGCGTGCCGAATTCAGACTTTACCACTACCGCGTCCCCTACCATGTTTACTCGCAACTCTCCTAGAAAACCTACATACTCATAAGTCTAGTGAGAAGTACTGTTAGCTCACCGACGATCAAAGTGCGCGTTATGAAGCAATCGATATCGCGGCAATTTTTCGTACCTTCTGCGAAGGGATAGAAGACAATTATAAACTTGAACCGCGCCAAATGAGTTGTAACGAATCTCTTGCACTCAGTCCAAATGACTAGCCAGTTTCATAAAATGTCACAAAATATAAGAAAATGCAGGTTGATTAGCGTTCGCTTTAACTGGCCCATTCAGTCATACAAACTTTCCACAAAAGCTTCATCTCTTTGCGATTAGAAGGGCAGAGAACGGAAATCCAACCTACCCGAAATAAACCCTCATTCTTAGCATATAGGTCCACAAATGTTGCCCTAAACAACGTAAAAGTTGATTAGAAGGTCACCCAAAGTGTGTGTGTGTTTTGTTTGCCGAATTCAGCTGTTTCAATTTCATATTTTCAGAACTAGAAGCTAGCTAGCACAGAGCCCTACCCATGGACGCATATGCACAGCCGTCACAGTGCGTTTTCAAATGCAAGGAAAACACAAACTTGTAAAACGGCATACAGAAATCAATGAATTGAACGAACATTTATGTTTTTATTTTCTTTCAACCCGCAGCTATAAACGCCATGATAACAGCGTATATGCACATATGCGTGTATATATATATATATATATATATATATATATATATATATATATATATATGCGTATATGCATGTATATATGCGTGCATATATACATATATGTTTGCATGTCTTTTTGACCTCTATTTTGAGGTGGGAGAACCCTGAAACTTTCGGCTGAGAAATGAAAACGATAAAATGCTTATGAGGATGATCTCTTACAGAAGCTTTCAAGCCAGTAGGGCATCCTATATTTCGCTGTATTTTGCAGCCCTATCGCTCATGAGAACAAACAGTTCCGGGAGATTCGCAGTGAGGATGGAAATCATAAACAGAGAGCTTAGGTTTAAAAGTCGTTATATGAAACTACCGAGCTCATTTCCCTGCCTATTCTCAAGTAGTGAAAATGATTGAGCCGATGAACACAAACGGAAAAACACATATTGTGTCAGTTCTTCGGCGCTTTTCCATCCGTTCTCTCAACGCCTGCTAGGGATTCCAATGATTCTTTTTACGTATAAACTGACAAATTTGGAATTAAAAACACAATGCAGAGGATAGATGGATTATCACATTGAAGGCCTTAGTTGAAAGCACCGACCTCAGCAGCTCTTGAAAAGAACTTTTGGGCAAATGATCCACGAAAGAGGTAGAAGAATGACGAATGCAAGAATGCGTTAAAGAACAATGAAGGGCTAAACAGTTGTAGAAACGACGTTATGAGAGAAGTGCACCGTTCATCTGGACCAACTGCTCGCGTTTAACCTCATATTTTGGCACCTCTTTTACACATATGCATCCACTACAACGCGGAAACACCCATGTGTTTCGAAGTAAAACTATTCGTCGCCAATCCTCCTTTTAATTAGAATCGGTCGTCCTGTCGCAAACTATTAAAAAAAGTGCAGCAAACTAATTTGCCGGTATTTAAAACCATTTGTCCTAAGCGAGCATGAAATGTGGCAAATACATATAACCGAAAGAAGAAAGGAATTCACTGAAAGTAAATAAGAGGCCAACCCGGTCTAGCAACAACATTTCCAGCTTGAAGAAGTGGCGATTTTGATCTGGATTTCGACGGTGATCGCCCACTGTCACCATATTCCACATCGCCTGCCTATAACCCATTTGACATATCATTAGCACGAAAGCACTTCAGGTGAATCGAATGCTCTTAGCGGTTGTTCAAGATTGTCTCTTCTAGAGATAACATCATCTACTGAATATTACGATATTATAGGCTAATGAGAAGAAAAAAGAGTATTTTTTCGTTCACAAGGGTCATCAAAACTTGTTGGTGTCACATTAGTTCATGGAACATTCAGCATACGTTTACCTGCGTTATGTTTGCAGTATTTTTCGCTTGCACAAAGAAATGCATTTAAATGAAGTATTCCATCAATAGGTTCCACCCTCGCTGAGGACTTTTTCGCGGTACTTCAGAAAGAATACCAAAATTTTGCATACATCACTCACAATATTTTAGTGCGAATAAAATTCAGCAAAGACTCGATGATCTCAATGATCAAAGCACAAACGCTTCAATAATCCATACTGCGGGACTTAGTTCCTCTAATGGGCTCCGTTTTGTTTTATCGATATCGCTCTTGTCTATGTAACAACTTTCAGACAACAACGAATCACTTTACGTACTCCCAGTGCTATCGGTGAACTAGACCCCGACGTTGATTTCGAGTATCTATGATGTAACCGCGACCTTCTGCCCTCTGCAGCAAAATCATCATTGTCAGTGGCTAAACCATCCAATTTATCGTATGTGACAGTTGGAACCTTCAATAAACGGAAAGTTCAGTCCCTTTATTTATCAATGACTTCATTCATCAAAGGCATAAAAGTAATGACTCAATACAAATTTTTGCGGATAAAATTGTGGACCATAAAACTGTGGAATCGTGGATCGCGTGTGGAAAAACAATAACTAAGTGAGTGCATAACAGTAAAATGAGGCAGCCGTCTTCGAAACTGCCTCTCAGAATATGCAAAGCTAATAGATGGAAGCTGAGACCTGTGCTTGTGGTGAGCTAGTTTCTTTGCGAACCGTTATGCCATTCACAACTTGTGATTTACAAGGGGGTGATAAACGAGTTCGTTCTATTGGTTCAGGACTCAGTTCTTGCTCGCTTTCCTTTTGTTCTACATTTGATGCTGAAAAAATCATGATTAACGATTATAATTAGGAAATTTCACAACATGTCTCAACGCGAAGGCAGCAAGCCCTGCATACTGTGCCTAAACTTTCCTCCTTTTTAAATTCAAAAATTCATAACGGAATTCACGAAACGAGGAGAATGGTGTCTTCCAATAAGGCTTTTTGAAATTGCACGAGATATTGTCGTGGGTCACCGAATCACCTCCGATTCAGCCCTAGGAAAGTTCTTTTTTAGGGTATCAAAATCTGCTAAGGCTTTATGAGGTGATGCAGACTGGAATATGCACTGCTTTCTGTAGGAATATATCTGAATGTGAGTCTGCTGGAATGAAGCAAATACAAAAGTTTCTCTACAAGAGGACATGTAGAATTTGAAGTGGAGATGATGCGAGAGGTTTCACCACATTTGAGTTACTTTTGTATGACTGCGATGAAGAATGAGGCATAATCATCATTTAAAAATGGGCCAACAATACAAACCTACAAAAAACTGAATAATGAATCGTCTGAGGTATTATGATTTTTTTTTTGGGCATTTTAATGAAAAAATCGCGAACTCCTCCACTGAGGGGCATACCGTTTGCAGTTCCCGAATCAGATGGACTCTTTCGTATGTCGCCGAATCAGCCTTCGAAATTTCTACGCACTTTTCTACTGTTTCATTTTCCTCCATTTCAATCCCTTCTAGACGGTCAGAAATCATTAACAAACACCTTAAAACTACGACTGACAAAGCATATCCACATCAACTAACCCCTTCAACTCAAATTCTTGGCTCAAACAACGCATAAGAATGATCCGATGATACAATCTGCTTGACTTGTAGTAAAGCTTTCGAAAAGTTGCTGTTTAGAATGCAATTTCAGATAATAACTTACACAGATAACCTTGTATCACATCTTCCTAACCGCACTGACGAACAGCCATCTTTGCACCCAGATTTTTTCTAGGAAGACGTCTTCTGCAGAGCCGTCTTTTTTTGTCTACAGCAGGCGAGAAATGAGGTTAAACACAGAGCCATAGAAGCGGAAGAAAACGCAGCTTGCCTGGCGTAATAGTTGCTGATTCAGTCAGCGACGAGGGTGTCCTTTCTTTCGTTGGCGTTTTTTCTCTGTCGGTGGACGACCCTGCAGCGGACAAATCAGCTGATGCCTAGAAAGTTATTCTAGATACTTCAACCACCTTCTTTAGCTCGCTAGGAAATAAAAACGTTGTGGCAGCAGATGTATCATAACAGTTTCATCCATATTAACTTAGCGCTGTTCGTGAATTTGTGCAGTGCTACTGTTCATGCAAAGGCACCGCTCGTTAGAAGTTATGTTGGGGTTGTTGCATAAAACTTCGCTAAAATCCGTTGAAAAAATCGTCCGATGTGAAAGGAGGAGGAGTTGGATAGTGGGAGGAGAGGGGAGTGTGTAGACAAAGAAGGGTGTTAGCAGATGTGCGTCTGCACCATCGGCAGAAAAATGAGGCCCGTTGTACATAATCTCATATTTCAGCATTGAGGACATCCGCCCGAATTTCTGCGCAATAGCAATTTTTCTAAAAAGGTCAAATAAACACCTATGTATTGAGTACTGCAAGCCGAATTCTGATTCGATGGATGAATCGTGAGAGAGAATTCACACTTACAGCTAGCGGTCGAAGGAATCATTTATTTGTTAATTGCAGCAAATGTTTATTAACATAGAACGCAAATTGTTTTTGCCTATGGGTTCTCCAATCATTCGCGGTAATAACTGCTCATGCTTTAATATCTGCTCATTACTGATATCAATCCTACAGCATGAGTGGGAAGTATAGGGTAAAAGCTTTTCAAACTAAAGAGAACTGAGTAAAATCCGAAGTACCGATTTGCTCTAACGGAATCGGCATTAAATGATAAGAGTTCTTATTAAATATTTGCATTTAGTAATAGTTTTATTTCATGAAACTTCTGGTTATCCACTTCCTAAATTAAACATGAAGGTAGTGACAAACATTAAACTTATTTCCGAGTGTCAGACTTGAATTAATGAGATCTTCCTGATCACTACCGACATGACTGGCATCATCTTCAGCTACTGAGTAATCGTCTTCTTCTGCTTCGCTGTGAGAAACGAATTTCTTGCAGATAGCTATAAATAGGAACATTAACATTTCGTAGGAAATACATGGCTTAAATGAAATAATTCTTTGGTTAGGTTCAAACAATAAATACAAGCACTGAGCGTGGACCTTTCTTAAAACCACTATGTGGAAATTCCACTTTAAACAGCATTCATTTCAATGACGCACACAGTCACTAGAGATTCAGCTTTGCCAAGATATTTTCTTTGCTCTAAGTTGTGAAACATTTCGACAAAACCCTTGTTCTCATCAGTACCCAAAAAATACCGACCACAATTAACAGTAGTAATAAATTCGGATCCAAGGTGAATTTATGTTTTACTACTACTCCACCTACTGTGCGATGATATCGAGCAAGGAAACTAATAAATGACAAGTGCTCCCACTACTTATTTGTATCTCTGTTATTCCGGATTTGCTGATTAAAACCTTTTTAAAGGATTGTTTTGTTTTTCAAATAAACAACATAGGGCTCAAGATGCGCTCTTGTAATACTGTGACAAGCAGCTCACGAGCGTTTTCAGAGGATGAATCCGATACGCGGCGCTTATAGTCGCGAGAAGACGATCGAGATTTGTTGACCTCAGCTTCCGGCGAATTCGAGTTCGATTTGACGGAGCTGCGATCCCCTACGTATCGATTGTAAAGCTTCTGGAACGTTGCTTCAACATCCTCTGGAGACGATTTGTCCTGAACACAACTGCTTACAGCAACATTATTCCCAGAGAAAATTGGGACAACTGCTTTAGGGATCAAAAACCACGATGTGCGCACATTGCAATTTCATCCGCTCTATCAATATTTCCTGTGAATATAAACTCACAGTGTACTGAAACGATCCAATATATGCTGTCCTGCTTGACTGGTCGATGCAGAGATCAGCATTCCAACAAGTAATAATCCAATCCTTAGACAACTAATTTCTCAGTATTTTTAACTGCAGGTCATGCCGAAAATGATCACTTGAACGACTCTGCGCACTGATCATACATATTCGGCTATGCCAAAACTTGATTCATCTATTTGCTGCAGCACATGGGTCGAAGCCACAGATCAGACAGATCGACAGATAGGGAAACACACACGCATAGTAAAGATTGCTCTGTAGATGTCACATTAAGCCTCGCGGAAATATATACAAAACGACAGCAACACAGCGCATACGGATACAAGATGATCAGCAGACTAATCACTGGTGGTGAGCAAACATTTTTAATGGTATAAAAAGTGATAACCTCCAGCTACTACTTCGAACTAGTTGACTATATTGAGTATGTGAAGCCTAATACAGTTATGTACATTCGCATTCTAACGAGGAGATCTGGAGTTGTGTGTAAGAAATTCAGTAAGCGACATAGGAGGACGCGTATTGTTCATTTTAGTGTCGAATGGGCTATTTCTTCGCTTAACTTCTACCGACAGCATTTTTGAAATATTGAACTGTTTCAGCACACTGATTTACTTTTATTAAAACACGAAATAAACAACGCCTGCAGAATTACCTTTAGATATCTTATCAGATCGCTGAAGGTAGTATAAGCAACTTTAAAAAGTATTAGAAAAATGCGTGAAGATGTAATATGTAACAAATGTGGATGGATGCTAACATACAAAAAGTTTCTAAAAGCAAGGGCCAAGTTGACGCGAAAAAATCCTCGTGCTGCAGGAACGAGAGATCCCGAAGGGAGGATAGGAGATACAAGGAACAACGGATGCGTGCATTTACACGCAATATTCTATCATTTATTGCTAATTCTTCACATGAAATATCAAAAGGTTGCAACATGAATTAGCTTATGGCATTTCGTTTGCGAGGAGCCAACAAGTGCACGTTACAAAGGCAAAAAGGGCACTAATTTTCGCATTCGATAAAGGAACACAGAAAATTCCACACAGCTTCTTTTGATATATTAACTTCGAAAGTATTCGTGTGATGGAACAATAAACTTTGCAGCGTAATCACTATCCTCAGTTCTAATCAAACTTTACTGCATAAATCAGTGCTTCCTCCCAGACGACAGTATATTATTTCAAAAAGGATGTTCACAATAGAATGTTCGCAATTTGTTGCAGTCACAATGTGCTTTCTTAAGATATAGGCAATTTTTTTCTTCGTATTTGCTTGTGAATCGTTCCAATTTTTCAAGCTGACATTACGTTCAGCAGTTATATGGTTTAAACTGACCACATTCCCTCGACAGCAACGTTAAGATTTGCGAAAATCAAAACCTCACCTTTGAGGGAATAAGAGAACTTGAACAACAAAAACCCATAAGCGCGGAACTCTAAGGTTAATCTGATCGACAACCAAAGGAAGTATGCATACCACATGAGAGAGGAAAGAGCCCTCTGGAGACTCGAAGGAAGTAGCGCATATTTCAGCTTACTGTAACAATCATTCTTTCAGATAGAACAGGCAGGCCCTGATGCTGCTCTCCTTGCATCCTCCTATTTCTGATAAACACGACGATGCGCTTGCGTTCCGCTGATGTTGTTTTGCATAATGTGTAGAGGAAGTTTTCTGCCTTTTTGCATAATTTTCGCAACTGCACGGCCATGAAAGAGAATTTTTTCATCACACAACCCTAGAAATAAATAGATGGATCTGTTCTTTCATAATCAATCAAGTTTTCCAGTGCCTACTCCGCGATCTGTTATAAGTAAGCTGTGAGCGGACCTGTTGACGCTGCTCAACCGGGTCACCCCGCCTAGCATCGGAACAAAGGCAGCGGAATAAGACCAAACAGTCATAATAGGGACAACTGTGAATCGACTTATCAGTATCAAGAAGACAAGCACAGCAGGAGGCAGCGAGAGCAGGTAAAAGATGAGCCTAAGTCTCTAACCTTCATACGACCGAGCAAAGAGAGAGCATCCTGCAACGAGACGGAATGACCGCCTAAGAACGACCGCAGGAACAAACTGAATCAGAAAAGCAATGAATCGTGGCAGGTGGAAGCGATATGAAGAGACATAAAGGATATTCTGCTGAGTGAAATAAACAAATAATAAATAAACAATCAAGTTCACCAGTAACGGGGCGGTCACTGTGTTCAATGTATACTGGCTCAATATTTTAGATCTTAGCAAGCGAAACACTAAGTTAGTGAGAGCAGAGATTGCAAGGAAATGCAAAGGTCTTAACAACCGAAGTGCAACCACGACGAAGAAAAATACTCCAATTTCTGCTCACCTTGCAGGAAGAGTGGCAATAGTTGCGCTGTTCTTGCAACTGCGTTTAATTCCTAAACCAAAGGGCAGATAAATTAAGAAAAGACACATACTCTGTCAACCGAGAATCGCGACATTGACTTGTAGTCTCGATCAAAACGGGAACTTAGTTCTGGCTCTCGATGGTAGGTAGGCGTTTGTGAACGATGCTCGAAGCGTAGGGACGTCGGTGTACGAATTGAGGATAACGATGGTCTGCCGGGCGTGTATCTGAATGCAGCTGTAGAATCTATACCATACAAAACACACAGGATGCCACTGCAACACATTCATAAGCGTACTATATCAGTTTCGCCAAATCTTTTAAGAACTGGCTCACTCTTCAGTAACGACGTGAAAATCGACATAACGACACTGCCTGCTTTATTTATGCATACAACATTTGCACTGAGCATTAGTCACGCTCGCTTTGAAAGTTCTAGAATGCATCAGCCTTCTAGAACTTCGCCCTCGTTGAAGTTCACCTGATATACCCATCGGGAATGTTCCATGTGAAGAGGAATTTGTGCTATTTGCACGCACTTTTTCTAAAACATTCACCTTGAAGGAGTGGACCTTCCATTCTCCTGACAGTTGAGACGAATTTTTTTGTTCGAATGCGCTCGTCGTTTAAAGATATTTGGTACGGAAAAAAAAGGAAAAAAAACATTCATTGCGGCAATTCATGGTAACATCTCGAAATTCCTTAGGACAATCCAGAAATAGACAAGCAGGAATTACAGACTCTGGAACACGGCATCTACCAAATTTTTTATGACCTAAAAGAATGAGAACGGGTATTCAATAGCGAATCCATTAACAAGGATAACTTATCACTTCTCAGAAAACAAAGCGAGAGCTGTGACATTTTAGAGTGCATGAAAGTTATTCACAGCAGCTTACGACAATGACCTATGACAGTGCATTTTTAGGAAAACTTATAATAGCTCAAATAAGGAGTGACTGACAGAAAATGTGCCGATCAACCACATTTATTTCCCCTCATCTTTGACCAGTTCGTTGGGATTGATAATGTTGACTTGCCGTTCAGCATAAAATTCAAATGGTGAACATAATTTGATCCTTTAAAGTAAGCAACTTACGGTGAAATTCGTTCATATGAGCCCGCATGTGCGCTTCCAAAGCTTCTTCCCGTTGACGGCAAACTGACGTCGTTTAAAGCGGATGCTAAATGCGGCATTAACATCTAACACCACTCGTGGAGCACTGTGAAAATAAGTTTCATTTTAAGCTGGGTGAAGAAGGGTTTCAACAATAGAATTTCTTCTCGTGTTCAAATACAGTTTTTGCCTTCATCGTTATATCCTCCCTGATTTCAACTTTCATGGCATGGTGTTCTACCTGCTCCCTATTACCAACATAACAACGGAGCCCGGGAAGTTTTTCGAGTTCCAGTACTTTCTGGCACTATAACTGACTAATCGATAACATCGTTATTAACTGGACAGGACAGGGTGACCAAGAACCAGTTTACTTGACGGAAACCAGTCCCACACCATTCCCGATAACAAGAAGGCTGCTTGTGCTCCATTTCATTATCATGCCAGCATCCCTTTCACAAGCTTTTATGGCCCGAATTTGGTTCACTTGAACTGTTTTGCAACGCGAAGCGATTCGCAGTCAAGAATTAGGTCACATCAGCGGCCTTATAGCCAATACTGCGTTAGCAGGATACACTACATTCTTTTCAGATATACCTATGTTCGATATCTGTGCAGCTGTAATGTGCGAGCTTATGTTTCGAAAAGAACATGATCTCATTTCATACTTGATCCGTAACTGGTGTTGCGTCTCGGAATGAATGTGCTCGACGAAAGATAGGATGAGCTTGGCGAAGCAATCGATGAAGATGTATATGCTGGTGGTTTCAACGAAGAGACAAGACGATCGGTGCTGTTATACCTGCAATATTCACACTCTACAGCAAGTACCAACACACTCTTCTTCCTCTCCAGAAGTCACACTTGGCTGTTTATTGTGAAAATTCGCGGCCAGGTCTCCAATCACGACCAGATTGGGCTAAAAAGGTGTAAGGAGACTGTTTCCTGCAGAAACGCATAAATAGTGCAGTATTCCTCAAATTAAAAAACTGCCGAAAACAGTTTGACAGGTCACGAAATAAGAACTACAGACGAAATCAACTTCAGATGTCCAGCAAAACTGCAAAACACCAGTACAATTCAGAGAGAATAAAACGAACAAAGAACCTGGCAGTTTCAAGGCGGATCTTCACGTTTATTGCCTGAAGTTCACTCTGACTTTTCTTGCACCAATCACAGAAATACAGTAGCGTTCTTTCTTCCCCGAAGATTGCTTTAACTAGTCAAACACATTTCAGTTATCACTTCGAGCCCTAGCCTCAGCAACTAATTAATTCTTCACGGAGGACGACATCCCACAGCGAATCGCTCAATTTAGTTCCAGCGACTTAGGGGCATCTTTATGACTCTTGTCATCCACCCGTAATTATTAATGTGCGCTTATTTCCTCTTAGATAAGGACCTCTTCAGTGGAAGATAAAATCCACTCGATTCAGTGTTTCCAGGTTTCTTGAAAAACACTACAGAGAATTGTTCATATAAGAGCACGCAAATAGTCAAGCAAACAGATCAACAGGTTAAACCTTGCAAGGATGACCTCAAAGCATGTAAAAAGATGTCTTACCTTCCCGGTGAACTGGTGCTGAAGGTATTTCTGCTCGTAGGAATATCATGATGATAACTGCTCGACAGCCCAGCGGAATAGGGCGAACGGTATGCAGACATTGCTGATGAGGGCAAACCAGTTGCACTGCTTCGACTCAGTGGGTCCACGCTTACAGATCGATGTGAACGGATGGTGCTGTATGACGATGGACCGTACGAAGAACCGTACTTCGGTGTAAACTGAAGAACCATTTCTTGGATTTATAACGATGACCTATCAGATGACGAGGAAACCCGCCAGCCTCACCTTTACTTTTATGAATGCTCGAGTTTTTTAATTTAATAATTACCAATAACATTTTGCCTTCTAGGCAGCTCATTATCTAAAGGAGCCTGAACTGCGCCTTTGAAGGTCACTAACAGAAACTTTCCGAGCACATAACTCTAATGCGCAGATCAAAAAATTTGAAGCACATTTATGGTGACCAGCGTCCATTTTAGTTGGTCCTACGTGCCAACTAAAGCAACGTCGACTGCCTTCTAATGAGAGCTCATGTGGGCGAGGAAATTAGAGTTTTGGCCGTACAATGGTCATGACTGCTCCATAATAAACAGTGGAACGTGAGGGATGCTGAACCTTAGTTAAGTGCCTGGCATTAGCGGCAATAGCCGTTCAATAATAAACTGTTGAAAGCGTAAAAATCCCCAATAAACAATAATCACACGAATCCACCAATTTCGCAGAATAAAAATACGCATTTGCAAAATACTCAACGATACTAAACTGTTACCAATCAACCAAAAGAAACTGCTAGTGGAATGCCACAGAAAATAGCAGAAATCACTGCTAAGAAGTTAGTGAAGCAGCAAGCAGAAAGATAGGCACAGACAACCGGCAACAAGCACAAATGCACCACTCATTTATGTGCAGAGGCACTGCGCCGCCACACTATGATTTCATTAAAAACGCAAGAAACGACTGAGTGATATGAGCAGCTCCAGCAGTCCCCGCCTAATCCGCACTCTCCCCTCTTCACTACACATGGGGAGATGGGCGGTATGAGAAGTGGCTACACTTGACACACGTTAGAATTATTTAACACGCTGCCATCTTGTTTGAATGCACACTGCTAAAGTAGAGTCGACAAGAATACTTCCACAGAAATTTGTCAGCCTTGTCCTAAGGCAAATTCTACAACGCCTGCACAACTGTTTATTTCCTCCACGCATATTGCAGAACAATATTTCTTGCCATCGTGTGGTTCGCCTCGCTGTTGTGAACAGCTGACGTAATATCTGCACACGGGCACACAATCGCCCTCACTGTAAGCAGCCAGCTCGGCTGCATTCAACGCACCTCCCACACTCAATGATCCGATAATTAAGATCATACTTTCAAATGAAAGCACTTAATAATTCTACCATCCTAGAGGGAAACACATTTCGAAATCATCTTCAGCCGACTGGCATAGCAAGAGCAAACACGCCCGACAATGCGTTTTAAACCTCCTGCGTTTCTACGAATGCTAGAACAGCGGTGATGCTTTGAAAGGCAGCCAGGCTAGTTTATCCTTAAGCAAGGTTTCAGTTTTAACTAAGAAGAAGTTAAAAAAATATCCAAGGTGTCGGAACCAAAGTCCCTCAAGATCACCTCTGTTATACTGGTAAGGTCACGCCGGGGCATTATGGATATGAGCATTAGAAAGCCAATTTAATTTATTTGAGCAATTAAAAATGAAATCGACTAGGCCAAAGAAACAACAATCAGCATAGAATAACTTGTTGTATCAAGTTCCAAGAAGCGAAAACCGTACCAATCTGTACCAAATGTATGACAGCTATACAGCTGAGGAAGGGAAGAAATGTTCTGTGAAAATAGTAGAGAGGAAATAATGCGTAAAGCAACAATGTGCAAAGTTGGTAAAAATTAACGAGGTACATGTGGAGGTTTCATATGGGGCGGACGGTGCAAAGACACTTTCGTAAGGCAATTAGCATTAAACATTGCCCAAAAATTCACCGTTCTGGATACACCCAACTTAGGTCGGAGTACCTCACCAGATCGAAATAATCCATTATTTCATCCCATGATTAGTGGTAAACGTTAACAGTCGTGTTCGTGTAGAACACATCTTTGCTAAATATGACACAAGCACAGGGAATAACAAGAGGATCTAGTCAATAGCGCACTTCACTATTATTCAGACAAAAACTACGACCTCAAATCTGTCAAGCCACTCAGTTTAGGAAGTAGGAAGCAGACTTACTAAGTAAAAGAAAGATAAAGTGTTCCTAAACGTGAGCAAATGCAATGAGAATAAGCGGCGTTGGCTGTGAGGAAAATGTGAGATGTTGTGGAAGTAACGAGCTGGGAACGCTTCTCATTTTGTGTCAAAAAAACGAAATCGCTAGCGCTTGAGTGCCATTGGCCGAGTGGTGAAATAGCTGAGATGAACTCCTCCGAAGATCACCGCACAACACCTCGGTCGTTTATGAGTCAACAGGTGCGAGCCGAACAACGAGTCGAAGATTTCTCGTATTTCTACAATCTGCTATGTAGTTTCATTAA
This sequence comes from Parascaris univalens, assembly GCA_037576465.1. Classification (NCBI taxonomy): domain Eukaryota; kingdom Metazoa; phylum Nematoda; class Chromadorea; order Rhabditida; family Ascarididae; genus Parascaris; species Parascaris univalens. Next base: position 29,880,092 of record CM075173.1, read on the forward strand.
AGGAACAACTTCAATTTTGCTCATTCGAATATTTCGGTGGTTGCGAAAATAGGCTGTTATTTAATTGCTCTGAACGATTTCAGCAGTTTCTGATGCAAGATTCATTTATTTGTTTATATAACTATTGCACGTATTTAATGGTCGGACTGCATTATACGGTTCAATCTGTTAGAGTATATTTTATCGTTTATTTTTAGATCAAAACGAAATTCACCTCAGAAACCAGCCTTGCAACAGACCCTGGAATCCTGAAATAGCTCAGGAATAACGAAATCCTTCAAATAAAGGTTATCCAGCTGACATATGCAAGTGCAATTTTAATAAGTTTGCGCGAATTGCAACAGAAAACTAACATCATTACAGCGAAAATTTCCGGCAAAAACCCCACCGTTTGAGAGCTTTAAGTGAAAAACTTAATTTTCCTTATCACTTACTACTGCTAGCAACCACAGCTCACTGCAAACCGCTTGCAGTCCCTTTGTCCAATCTTTACAGCAAATTACGGCTGGGCATAATACTGGGTTTGGACTTGGGATTTCGACCTAAGCTCAGCATCAAGTGGAGTTGGATCTCTCCCCACATGTGATCTAAAATATGTCCAACTGCGGTGGCAGAAAATGAAGATACGACGGTGTTGAAGAAGCTGGTAGTCGCTGCAGGCTAGCTGCAAAGGTACTGTTCCTAGTAATGAACATAAAGTGAGAACGTTAGAATATGCTTCCGTTCAAAGTTCCTAAAAAAGTCAAAAAATTCCACGTTGCCGAAACTTGTTACACCAAAAAACTTCCAAAGAAACCGAATTTTTGATTGCTGGAAGAAATTCTCTCTTCTGTGCAGCAGCGGGACTGCAAAACGCAGAATCCGCAAAGGAAAGGATTTCACATGCTGTTGAAACAAATGAAAGAAAGAATAAATGAAACATACAACTGTTTGTCATATCAGTGATGAGGCGACGAGGTCGGGATCATCTTCAAAAAGTCTGAACCTTCTCAGTGTTTGGTTCAAATCTCATAAAATTCACCCAACAAAGCTTAATTCCTACGTCGAGTATTTTATATTGGATGGACCCTGTAAACAGAATTTTCCCTCATTATTTCTAATGGTTATGAAATTGAACACATTACTTGAATTTTGAGAGAAAAATATTGTGGTAGCGTCCCAAACCTTATCAACTCCAAAAGTAATACATGACACTAAACTGTGCTCCATCAACGTTGGTAACTAGCTCCAGGTGCGCGACTTCCCACTGGTTACGTCCAAAGCGAATTCAACTATCGAAGGGAGATTTTTGAAATGCCTGCAAACACTCCGATCCTCACTGTTCCACTCACTGGTGGGGAATGCTCGACGTCCGCACATGAATGTGGCTCGCTGAATGCGTAACGTTGCTCACCTTTTCTAAAAGAACCCAAAGCTCGACCGTTATTGCTGAGATCTGGTTCTAACTGTGGGGAATGTGACGGGAACATTCAAAGCTTCAGCCTTCTTTTTTCTACGCGCCTGATTCAAGCGTACAGACCGAACATATGGAACAACAAATAGTGCATCTTAACCAAGATATTTTTCGAGTTTCTAAAAGCTATAATCAACGCACTGAGTTTAATACTTGAATATGCAGCTCTAATACACAATATGCATGCTAACCGTCGATGGAGCCCTGTAGACAGGCGAGTCGAACATTCCGACGCTTCCGCTACGACCGCTTCTGCCGTACATGCTTGTTTACTGAATGTTTGTGTTAAGATTATTCGAGTATGTTATATCGGAGGCGGGCTGCTGCGCACGAAGCTGAAAGAAATTTGGATTGCTTTGCTTGAATATTCCTATAAAGTTCATTTGGTAAACAACACCGACATAAGAAACTGAAGGTCAAACAAAGCCTTGTAATATTGATCATATTTTTAAAAACATCGAATCTAAGCACATCAGTAAAAATTTGTGTAAAGTTCACTGTTATCTAAATGGAGTACCCGAGCAATGATCACAGCACACCTAAGGGCAGCATGAGCTCCACATAGCACTCGTTCAGCGCGCACATAGAGGTTTCACCGAACTAATTTTTGTATATTAATCGATGCACTGGCAGTTTCATGGAATTACATTTGTTGATAACCGATTACTGCTAGCGATGATTATTTCTATGTGAACTGCCCACGTCCCTTTCACATAGGAACAAGGTAGGTTTAATTATAAAAGTACAACAATAGTTGCCGTGACATATCGACCATTACTGTGAACTTAACCATTTCGCATTTCTGAACGCTGATAAATAGGCATCAGAGTATGCTGGCGAACGCCATGAATTGAAGATTACAGAGGGAGCTCCTGAAGCTTATTTCTCACCTCTGTATATGGTCCGACCTTCAGGTTTTTATTTTCTGATGCTTCATGTTAGTCATAGAGCACGATGATGAACGATAAACCACAAGGCGGCTTCTGAAGCTGGTTTTTTTTTTCGATTTTTAGTACATTAAGGTAGCGTTACATTGGTCAGTTGTTATGAGCAATTAACATGTGAATATTGCAGAACTCCAAGAACAGTTACACAATTCAACAGCCGTGCAGCAATAACTTCGATACATTCAAGCAAGTTATCGCTCAGCCCTCCTCATCTCAACGTCCGATTTCAACTCACGAACGAATTGTCCATGTTGGCAGTTCTCTTTTTCGTCTTTCATTCGAACTGCTCTGAGCCTTTCTTTATTCACGAAACCAACCACACCGCAGAATTGACTAATGACTTTCTATCGTGAAGCTAGCCGTAAGGCTTCACACACAATGACATTCAGCTTAAGGACTGTGGAACCGAGCACTAAAGGAATCAGATCCACCCCATCTTCACCTATAAAACCGTTCTGCTGCTACTATAACACTAAATTAGAAGTGGGAGATCGCGGGGTTTAACATGTTCCATAAAACCCACTAAAAAGTGGAAGGATTAACGTTTAACACGAAGTAAAGAGTGTCAACGACTTTTGATAAATAATTTCGATTCTTAAGAGATCATCAAATGAGTGTGAGCCAAGAAAATCGAATTCATTTGCTTTCATTATAATATGCGATTTGACAGGCCGAACTGCAGTAGAAGAGAATGAATCTACGAATCGAAGGGAACATGTGAAGAAAACATTTACTAAATGTTCCATAAAAAATCCAGCATGCTAGTCTTCGAATACAACGACAAACAATCACCGTCCATATCTACTCAGCATTCCTTTCCTTGCATGCAATGTTCGCATAAATAAAAGTCATATTGAAACACTCACCGTGAGTACTCGGTACTTTGCAGCCACACTCAGTTAACTGAAAGAAGGGATCGTGCATTAGCGGATGCTGTTATGACCTATATGCGCTCGGAACGAGCGCCTGTACTGAATGTTTCATGAAACTTTCTCGGATAGGAAGCCATGAAGCTCCCTAAAATTTCTCCGGTTCTTTGATAAAATTGTCAGCGTCTTCATGTGCCAATAAGTGCGTTTCACATCACACTGGTTCAGTTCCCACATTATATTCCAGAAGAACCTTCTAAATACTAAACCTTCTAAAACCTTCTAAACCTTCAAGAATGGCCATGTTGCCCTCACGACAACATTTTTTCCCGATCAATCGGTCACCCATTCTGCTTGTAGAGCATTGTGGAGTGATAGAAAGCAATAATTTTTTTGATTCGTCTCAAGCAATTTGGACTACACAGGCTTCTATCATAACGCGACCTTGGAAACATTAAATGTGTCCTATTTGAAGTTCCGAATTTTCCGTGATGCATGCGGAATCCATGCAGTCTTTGCGATCACTCGCAAGTGGGCGATCCCGAAAACCCCGACCAAAGTGAGGGTGAAGCGAAACCGATATCAAGCTGTGACAGTTCGCGAACACATATAGTGGTAGGCGATATGCGCAAATGCTGTCAAACATAGGTGAGAGTCGAAATTCATTGGAGAAAGCTTTGAGTTCGAGATGTTCGAGAGTTGAATGTGGAATAGAGGTTGCAGGTTTTGTCACGAACAAATAAACCAGTCACTAAAAAAGCGAGAAATCAAACATCACGTAGATGAAGTTTTTGTCTCAATAAATACAATCCGACTGCCTAGGCTTCCCAAAAAATCCAACGATAACGACAGCCGTCAGCATATTTTCTCGTAATGTCAGCAACAAGCTCGACAGGTTATCGAGTAGAGAAATCTGTTTATCATTATGAGTCACGTTCGCGTATAGGTCACACCGAGCGTACTTATAATGAACTCTTTAAATCACTTTAAGTCAAACATCGGGAGTAACTGCAAATTTTGGCACTGAAGTTTGATTCACCTCAACAGATTAAAAGAGTGAATCACTCACTCATTGCATACGCCTTAGTTTATTAGTATTATTCATCAAATAAGAAACTAACAGAAATATTCATTATTGTGAAGTGCCACAAAGCAACAACATAACGCAGATTACCACCAAACAAACTCTTTAATAGAATAAGTTGCAAATTATGACTGCTTTGAAATTCGGTCAACAGGTTTCCAGCTAAGGATTTCGGCAGTCCGATCAGAAACGAACGTCTCATCTAACCAATTTCGGTTGTGAATGAATTAGCAGATTCATTTATAATGATCGTTTAATTACTAGTTCATCGTTTCCCAAGGAAAACAACAGCGGAACTACCGACCAGAACTGAAGATACAGCATCATTACACATGTGGACGAAATTACTGCAAGGATTAAATACCGAACTTCGACTGCTCATTTCTAAGAGGTGATTGCAGGTCAAAGATACGTTCAATCCAGGCGCAGTTCCAGTTGTTCATCGAAGACAACGAGAGCTTATGTCGGACGTCGTGATCAATATGAGCAGACGTCTGCGTATTTGCGAAAAAAAGCTCTTCAGTCACGATGCACTTTTGCAATCGACATTCCAATAAGCAATTTGCTATTTCATTACCGATTTAAAGGTAAGCCTTACGAAATCCAGACCACAAATATAGATATGAAGGACTCAAGCATATCCTTGCTGAATTTTACCACTCTAGCTTTCCATCCATCGAAAATGAAACAGCGATTTCGATAAAGAATCAAAAAGAAGTCACCGAGTTACCTAGTAGGACGTCGCTAAAGTAACTTTGAACTCTTCATAAAAGAATTAACAAAATAAGGAACAACCTTTACCATTCAAAGAAATGTTAATTTATTCAAAGATAGCAAGCAGCCTACTTTGCAGGAAACGTTGCAATCGTTGAAAGTTCAGGGCTGTCTAGTTCACTTAAAACAGTCTAGTGCTATGATGAGCGCAAACCTGGACTGAATGCAACAAAACATATCTGCAATAATAACCCAAGTTTGAGCTGGTCGGCATTTCAGTGAAACAGACCAAGGGATGATCTGAATCGACATGGGCAGCGTATGCAGTGAAGAAGGTGCTTAAGGATGCGATAACACAAAAACATCGCTAAGGGAAGACCAAGTGCTATGACAGCTGCTTCTGCGAGGGTGCGGGTTGCCTTAAAAACAAGTCCTGTTGATGAATGCGCCTTGTTCATTCATCAGCAGAATCGTTGATGGTCATTTCACCACAGCACGCAACCAATGACTTTGAAATGTTTTTATGAGTACACATGACAATCCTTCTGAACGAAGAGACAGGACTGATAAATGTTTAATCAGGCTAGGACCACCACTGATGGAACTAATAATGGTATAGCAAGCGTGTAACTGGAAGCGTGCAAGCTCACTGAGAGAAGACGAAACATTAAAGGATGCAAGGTGAAAACTGAGAGAGGATGATTGCTGCAGAACGTCGAATGCATGGGTGTTGTTTTTTTATGACAAGGTGCTCCGTTTCTGACGATGGGCTCGAAGAAAAAGGGAAATTTCCCCATTTGTTTAGTGCTTGGCTCCCTCTGACCTTCTCAATATTAAGTCCCTTTCCTCAACAAAAAAATTTCATATTGTAGTAATCATAGAACCCAGTGGCAGTTTGAACCTCTAGCTTCACGTAAAGCGACAAAGAGGGAACAGCTGATGCGGAAGACGAAGCCAGAGGATTAGGGACACGGCTGAAGATGCATAGATGTTCACGCAAGATTTGAGTCTCATATGAGTGGGACGGGTAAAAAAACGGATTTGTGGAAGAGGGTGTGCAACCCAGAAATTATGTCAGAACCACAGCAGCAGTCAAGTCGAGTAATGGAATCGCCCGCATCAAAACACAACAACTTTTGCAATCACTGAACTGGAAAATGAAATCAGAACAGTTAAAATACATCAAGCATACTAGCTGAGTGCAAAAGTTTTTGCGTTCTCGAGGTCTAGTAGTGCTCTTGGAAGACCGCTGATGTATATGGACCTTCGTCCTTTGCACTGTTTTCAACTTCATTATATACTGAGGCTGCAAACTGATATCATTTCCGCAGTTAAGGCTTTACAGTCATATCGCTCAAGCTGTTTCTCTTCATCCACCTGCAAAACGTGGCTCCTCAACTCGGCTGTATACACCGCAATATGCTTCAAGAGCAGCAGGATATGCTTGACAGGATCGCATTCATCAGAGTATATGACTGACTCCTCAGGTGATTTCGAAGGCAAGCATTCTTCCCCTATATTGTGAGGCAGAGGAATCCGACGTGGTAACAGACGCGAAACCTTCGAACTTGTATTTACAGGAATACTCATTATGAATGTTTTTTTCCCTCAAAATGACACCAAATAATACCTTTCCATTGGAAATTTTATTGAAAACGCTACCAAGAGTCAAGAAGTGATACGCGATAAAAAGACGGACCAAGAAAGACACCTCATGCCAATTTGGTATTTGAAGCGTCAAACTGGCCAGCGGGAGAATGGGTGAACGGAGAGAATGCGAGAGCCATAATCTCCAATCTCGCATGTGTTTGAAGGACATTAGCAATAATCTGAGGCATTTGCACGTCTTAGAATTAGGGTTTGATGTGGGCGCCCAGGTCGTGAGCGGGCAGCGTCGATCAAGTGACATGAATAAAAACTCTTGCAAAAACGATCATTCTCTTTACTTGCACGCGATAGAAATGTTGAAGTTCCCCCACCTCCACACGAAATATCGAGTAGAAGTGACTGGTGTAGCTGTTCGAAAACTGAGCTTCCACTTGCGAATAGAGCACTTTCTGAAAAGCCTCCTTTCTAAGCTGAGTTCATAACTTGTGGTGCATGCAAGTATGAATGGTTAATGAAGAAAATAATACAAGAAGGAAGGTAAAGCTGCATGAAGCCGCATGTTTGAACGCAGTGACAAACGCAACACTGATTATTCTGTTTAAGTGCCCACGGAATGAATGTTAAATGAAATTAACACAATGGCAGAGAACATTAACCGGAAAGAAATACTGAAATAGCAAGGTAAGCAATCAGACAAGGCTTTAGCAGGGTAGGTTCAAGTCAAAATGAGGAAGGACAATTTTTCGGAGGAGTACAGCATATTTCAGGGGTATGGTGCAGGCATGAGAATAAAGAGAGCAAAGGCGAGGCAGACGAGGAGTCCATCCATGATTTACAAGACGGAAACCATACGCTAAAGAACACTCCCTTAGCGTACGCCGCTCAACTGCAACTAACCGGACCGAAGGAGCTATATAAAACATGCTCAGCGAAACGGAACTTCACCAAGATTATGACAGTAGGCTAGAGTTATCACACATTTATCAATCTAATGAATAAGGAGCTGTTTCCTTCACGGACGCCCTTTCAAAAATGGCACATACTGCGCATTTCGAAGTTCCCATTCAACCAACCATTCTGATCCCAAATGCGCAAGTTAGCTGTCACTGATTTGTGGTCCTTGTTCATTAGTCCTATGTGGCAATAAGTTCATCCAAACGAATTATCTTCCACTGGCAAACTCGAACAGTGCTGTGTCGTGCTTTATCGCCTTGAAGCATTCAGCGTATACGCTGAGTGAATTTAATGAACTTTTCAAAGGAAATTCACAACGCCGCTCCGAAAGCTGAAGAGTGTGAATAGTGTCGGTGAAGAAATACCCTTAACTTTTACAATTCGGTAGCAGCGTACAAAAAATGGGACAGTCCTGAACTGGGGAGTAAGGAAGTGCAAAGCCAGACGTCGAAAATATAACGCATATTGTAGTCGCTGCAAACGTTGTAAACGTGAAGTTTTAAATTTTGGCCACATTTTACAAATCAACTGCATGATGAGTAGAGAGACTCTATAAAAAAAGAAAGCTTCAGCAATTGCTTTATCAGTTGAACTTATAGTTTTCGACGTCTGCTGACATCGCAATTTGATCAACGAAAAAGCACACTGTGTCGAGGCTGATCATGTCCGCTTCAAACATGACATGTTCCCTTATGTTGTGTGCATATAACACATCCCTCTAAAATTATAGCATAAGGAGCGACCAAATGTTTCATCGTGTCTTCAGGAATCCATGAGGTATGCGGCGCTTCTGCAAGTTTATATACGTTCCGACGAACAAAATCGGCCTACGAATTTTACTAACGATTGTTTCTGATGAGACAAGCAGCTTCTGTATTCACGCTATGGACATAATCCGTAGAGGCACGCAGTAACCCTCAGTGGTCATGCTCTTGATCGTTTATTCTATTATAGAAGACGAACGCAGTTTCTGAATTCTCAAGTCGAAAAAGTGTCTAGAAGAATTTTTCGTTATTTTCAGTGTTTGAAGCGTGATTCTGCCGTTTTTCTCTCAAGGCTGGATAGCTCCGAAATATCTGAAGTGTAGCGGAGATGGAAAGCACTCATTTGGCTAAATTGAGCGACGATGAGAACGCTCTATTTCCTAATGTCTTCACCTTATTTCGTCTTAAAGATTTCCATTAACGAAGTCGATTACGCAAATAGCTCATTCGCTGGTCATCGTCAGATTCTATATACTGTTTGCAGTTGTTTCCTAGCTGAACTCTTTGCTTACTCACACCTCTTCTACAAGTTTCCAGAGCCTATTATGAAAGGAGAAATTTCACCGTTTTTTTAAAGAGTAATGTCATCATTGGGATAAAAATGACCTTTTTTCAAAGACAAACTTTGGGACTAATTAACAGCAATAAATCCTATTTTTGTCTAAAATATTCAATCTGCGAAGTACTGCAAATGAGTAAACAAGTGACTTGATCATTAAACTCGTTCTCCCATTGTCCGAATCATTTGGAATTAACATTCCTTTTGAAATATGAGAGTTGAAGCCACGAAAGGTTCAGTGGGGCGAAAAACAACTGCTCAAGAAGAAACAGTAATATGCCGTACATTCTAATGTCAAGATATGGATTGCGTCAACGTAAGAATGCAAACAGCAGCAGACTAACAGCTTCACCCTTTCACGTGATAGCTGTGCATTCCGCACATTCGGAAGGGCGACGTTTATCGCGTTAACGTTGCAAATATGAGATGGGAATTAACAACAACCGAATGGGATTTGCATCGATCGCTTCCATTCCGTAAAGTGTAACATATTGCAGTCATTGATTAATTGGCTCGTGCAGTGAGACCGACGCTCTGTTAGTGGTGCCATATCTGCTGACAAACTTACAGAATCAACTCCAAGTTTCGATTCCATGCTGCACATGGAATTGAAACGATAATTTTTTCAGTTGTTTCTATGAATGTTCTGACTCGATGGGACGTTTTTCACATGAGAGTTTAATCGCCTTTTATTCACGCTAGATTATTCCGAGCGTGGCGTGACTAGTTTGTTTTATTTAATGGTATCATATTTTCTGCTTATTCAAAACTTTAGGTAGCAATCAAAAAAACCGTAAGGAATAATATGCAATGAAACATTACCTCCTCTGGGCCCTCCTATGGTATTCAATTTCAGAACATTTTTGCTCTTTTAAGAGCAGGTTTCGTACTGTGGCGCCGTGCAAGTGTCGGAGGAAAAATTGAGCAGCTATAAAACACTGCGGGACAGCTCTATTTCTTGCAAAGGATTGATTAATTCATACTGCAGCTTGCGGATGGGAGGACGGCCAGGAAGCATAGCGGTGGACTGGTATAACTCAAATCATGAAACTCAGCAGCAGTTGGTGGTGAATAATGGCAAGATGGTCGTATCCAACACAAATGGCTGTATCACACAAACATCTAAGGATTCTGTGGATGAGTCTTCTGAGGATGGAAAAGCTAAAAATTGACGCTTCTCAGCTTAAAACATAGGGGAGGAATTTGGAGGAGGCTGGCGCAGGAACGTTCGGATCGTCACTTGCAACCTAAATTTATAATTGGTCGGATCACTGGAGGATGTGAAGCTCTCCCCAGTAGTCCACCCATCCTGCTGAAATGTCAAAGATGCTCGGTCAGTGAAGTCGTTATGGCGGAGCCAGATTCGTGAACGTTTAAATCGCTGTTTAAAAAGAAACAATTAGCTTCTCCCGGTGAAATGCACTTCCGGATTTTTTTTGTATGCAGCGACATGTTTCATGCACTATTTGTTGCTATTTGTGGTCAAGAAAAGCACTGTTCCAACCTACGAAATGAAGTGGGAAAGAATTATGCAGCACGCTATTTCAAGCTTTCTTGAGAAACTGGATCGCAAATATCGGATTCATATGAGTCTTTTGAAATGGTGTTCTGACACGAAATTCCAACCTTTTGGGCTACCCACAATGACGTGTTGAACTCGTCGGAAAGTTTATACTGTGGAGCAGGAACTAAAGTAACTTTTTATGTAGTAGTCCTGAGGTCAGGAATTCCTTTCGCGCTACCAAACTACATGCTGATAACTTTTCGGATGCGACAGCATCCGATATTTTCTTGCCTTAATGCTCTCACGGTCGAGAAACTTCCTTCGTAACAACAAAAGAAGTGTATTAAAATGGCTTTAGGATAAATCAGTGCAATGTTTGTATCAATTCGAACGCGAGCAGCATTACTCCTCCTTTCCAAACCTCGCAACACTTTATTCTAAAGTGGGCTGAATGCCATTCAGCCTGTGCTCTAATCGTCGATTTTCGTGCATATTGGTGAAATTGCTGTTTTCCTGGGTGTGGCATTCATTCAGTCTTTAAAACGGCATCAAAGTAATTGGGCTCACAAGGTGGTGGGCCTGCCACAAGCCGTCGCACAACAATTGGTGCCCAACCCTCTCGCAATCCACTTTTCTCAACGCAATCAGTGCTCAAGCAATTTTTTTCTCTTCGAATGTCAGCTGTAAAAATTGTAATCGAAACGAATGTGCCTCATTCAGGATCCGCCGCTGTCGTATAACTATGCCTGATGATACTCGTAGAAATTAGCTCGTGACCCATCCGCTTAAAACACGACACTACCCTTTAGCGATATCACTTGGCAGCTCCATTCCATCATTCTTCGCGTAGTATGTACTGTCTCATCAAACCTAAATTTTCTCAAAAGTTTTCCCTCTCACTAGGCTAATAGTGTTGATCTCATATGTCGCTATTCCTCGCTGTTATATTTAGGGCTATAATATTTGGACATTAGGTATGCTTTATACGCATAATGACCTACGGGGGGCCAAACTGAAATATTCACACAACGGGATGTCGGAAAACTCATACCAATTTCATAACTGAAATCGAGCTGAAATAAAATGAGAGATATTCCAATGATTCTACTTTAAAGATGTTCGTTCAGCTGGCCAAAGAATGTCCATGCAGTGCGACACCTTATAGGAGTCTGAAGTCTGCTTCTCGACGATATTATCATCACTCAAGATTTTAAGCTGCAACTGAGTTTTTTCCATCTAGACATTACTGCTGCCTTTACATGCTGAATGAATTCCTGCCCTTTAACATTCTCCTCCTCTTTACAACTCATGCTCACCTTTCACGTTTTTCAGATTCTGCCTATTAAGTTAAATAAGTAAATGAATAATCATAAGGTCACTAGTTATTATCTCTTCTCTCGCACTATTAATGAGTTAACGTCCCGTTACGTGCTTCGCAGGGATTGTGGATAGATTGTATATTATGGCTTGCAAAAATGGGTTCTTAAAATTCGGTTACGTGGCTGTGAGCCAACGAAAATCGATTTTATAAACCGCATCTTCGACCTTCAACTTTTTCGTTTTGTTAATTCTCCGCTCCTATCAGCAATTAATCTCTCATATACAGGAACACGGCAGCATATTTTCAGGTTCAATTGATAGCACTGAAGAATGGGCAAATCTGGTGTAAGTAATTCTTCATATTGCTTTTTATATGGAGTATTAAGTTAAATAAGTAAATGAATAATCATAAGGTCACTAGTTATTATCTCTTCTCTCGCACTATTAATGAGTTAAGCACTTAATTTTCTTCAAACTACAACTTAGGTATCATACGTTATTCGTGGGGTGACCACATGTAGTGTTAAGTTGGCGAGGTAGCTCCTGCAAATCTACAGTGATGATCTTTGCATTAGCGCAGAAATGTGCGCTCCATAACTGCACTCCTTTGAACTACTTTCTAGAAGTGCTAATTTTGGAAGCAAATGTCTACAAAAACAAAGATAAGGTGGCGTCTTTTTCAAAATATTTCGCAGACATTTCACATTTCCGAATTAGGCATTATAAAGAATGAAATATTTATCCATCAATGCCGAAAATAAGTAAATACAGTGTAAACAATCAAATCCTCAAGGTAGGTTCATTATTCACGATAAGCACTTAATTTTCTTCAAACTACAACTTAGGTATCATACGTTATTCGTGGGGTGACCACATGTAGTGTTAAGTTGGCGAGGTAGCTCCTGCAAATCTACAGTGATGATCTTTGCATTAGCGCAGAAATGTGTGCTTCATAACTGCACTCCTTTGAACTACTTTCTAGAAATGCTAATTTTTGACTGCTTCAATTGCAGCGTGAAGTAATCTCGATTCATGTCGGCCAAGCAGGAGTTCAGATAGGTAATGCCTGTTGGGAGCTATACTGTCTGGAGCATGGAATACAGCCGAATGGAATTATGTTGGAGGACCAGTCGATAAGCGCTGAAGATGATTCCTTTAACACGTTCTTTGCGGAAACCGGTCATGGTAGCCTTTCACTCATTCACAGTGTAGAAGTAACTTTCATGAACATGTGAAACATATTATTTGTCGGAAAGAGATTTCATATTCGTGAGAACATCTAAAAACACTCACCGTCAAGTTGGCTCAGTTTTCATTCTTTCTATCATGTACGGTCTAATGGTGAGTTTGTGAGGGACTCTGTAATTGCAGGTTGACAACGTTTGTTTTGCAGGAAAGCATGTTCCACGGGCTGTCTTCATCGACCTCGAGCCAACTGTTGTCGGTACGTTGTGATCGCTTTTCAATATCTCGAATGGCATCGGGAATGACGGTTTCGATTTTTGAGAAATTGAAGGAAGCAAGCAGCTTGTTTCTCTTTTCTTGAAACAGGTCCTAACAGAAACTCGGAATTTGAAATGCCATAAAAACAAACATAAATAATCTTCTTCACTACTGCGTCTGTGAAAAGACATATATGCCCACATGTCTGTCAAAGTCGTTATAAATGTGCTGCATAAGACGTGTTATATCGGCAAACAATCTAGCAAAGATGTTGACAGTGTTGCAGCTTAGGAAGGAAGCTTAATGATGAGCTACCAGCAACATTTTCAAGAAATGACCTCACATCAACTGCTTCTCACTGCCCACGACATCACATATTCACCACGCTTGTTACGGATGATTCCTCTTGAGTTGCAGATGAAGTGCGTACAGGTACGTATCGAACACTGTTCCATCCTGAACAACTCATCACCGGAAAAGAGGATGCTGCAAATAATTATGCACGTGGACACTACACCATTGGCAAGGAAATTATTGATGTTTGCATGGACAGGATCAGAAGTAAGTATAGAATGGCGTCTAATGCCCCTAATTACATGCAACTAATTCAGCCTGGAACGAAGTGTTGAAAAGTGTGCCTTGTTGTGCCATTTTTGTGCAGCTAAAAAATATTTTACGGTATGTGACTAATGTGACTAACAAACACTGGAATGCATTCAGTCATCATCACTAAAAAATTGTTTCTCGATGGATTTGCATTGTGCTATGAAGTAACAGCCAAGGAGATAGCTTGCTAGAGTCCATCAAATTCTGCTGATTCTTTCAGTGCTTCTTCTTTGTCTATATTCAATTGCTCCGCTCTAAGACAGCATGTGTTGAAAGGAAAGCAGTTTTATTCGGCCTATTACCAAAAGATCGGATGTTAAAAACAAAAATAACAATCAAAAGACCTCTAGGAAGAGGGAGAGAGGGAAGGATAGATTACAGTCTAGTAGCGGTCGCAATTTCAGCAGAGGTTCTGACAGTCTATTTCTGCTCTTGTATTCAGGAATGACCGAGATGTGTGGCGGTCTCCAGGGGTTCCTCATATTCCATTCTTTTGGAGGTGGTACCGGCAGCGGCTTCTCAGCTCTACTTATGGAGCGACTATCTGTCGACTATGGAAAGAAATCAAAGCTTGAGTTCAGCATATATCCAGGTCCAATTAAATCATGCCAACGGTCATGAATGGTTACTGAGTTATGAGAATAACATACAAGTGTAATCACGTGCCACCAGTTCTTCTGAGGAATGTGGTAACGAGATCAGTTTTTATACGGGACGTTGTGCATTGTTATGATGACGTAATAGCATCTGCAAATTCGATTCGATGACCTATATTCTGTTGAACCATTTTACTACAGTCAAAACTGACCACATTCGCAAAATATATGAATTGCTAACATAATCTGTCGTCGAATTAGTGAAGAAGAACGTGATACAGAAATTGCTGTAAAATGCGTCAAGGCATCTGCTTCTCTGTCTACTGAGGAAAAGCTTCATCTGAACCGTCCAAGTTTCAGCGCCACGTATCAGTACAGCCGTTGTTGAGCCCTACAATTCGATTCTCACAACGCACACCACACTCGAACATTCTGACTGCTCATTTATGGTGGACAATGAAGCAATCTACGAAATATGTCGTCGAAATCTTGGAATTAACAGGTGTCGCCTTGTAATCACTAGGACATCAGGCTCTTGCCTTTTGGGTCACTTTCAGCAGATGTGGATTAAATGGTTTAATGCATCCGACCTCTCCGCTTGTGCCATTGTTGATAAACCTTGGTCTGCTTAGAAGACACACGTCTAGTAAGACGTGTTGTTTAATTTCAGACCGACGTATACAAATCTCAATCGACTCATCGCTCAAATCGTTTCTTCAATAACCGCATCGTTACGCTTCGATGGAGCACTCAACGTTGACCTTACCGAATTCCAAACGAACCTCGTTCCCTACCCTCGAATTCACTTCCCACTGGCCACCTACGCACCCATTGTGTCAAGGTGCTTATATCGAGTTTGTTTCATTCCATCGATGATTGGCAGAGCAACTAAAACATCACTATTGCTAAAAATGAAAGACTGCAAAGCAAAAAATTCACGTGAAGCCGGAAGTGACATCTCAGCGGCTGAAACTCTTCTGCATCAGGCACAGCAAAAAAGGAGCTTTTAACAGATTTGCCTGCAATTTTCCAATCAAACATTGATAGAAGATAAGTAGATACGTTACAATCGAGTTCTATTATTGCACCTGGACAAACCTCATCAAGTGCTTTCATCGGCAACATGATACCGAGCTACGAATCAACCGAATTCTCAATGCACGGAGCAGGAATCTGATTCATCCATCGCACTTTCGGTGAATGTAATTTTACATCCTGATGTGAAATTTGAGTATTCCTTCTAAGCTCTCCTGTTGTCGAATGTCCAGAATCTTCAAATTCACTCAAGATAGGAGATTTTTTTTCAGTGAGCGAGCATTCCACGAGCAGCTCACCGTTGCAGAGATAACCAATCAATGCTTTGAACCCGGTAATCAAATGGTAAAATGTGATCCCAGGCAAGGGAAGTTCATGGCATGTTGCCTCCTCTTTCGTGGTGATGTCGTTCCAAAGGTTTGCGAGTGTTTCAACGTTTATTTTCATTAAAGAAAGAATATTACCGTTTACAAAAATGTTCCTTACAATAAAGATGTAGAAAAATGAGGGAATGAAGAACTTGAATGGAATTACAGGATGCCCTTCTCGAAATGAAAATAGAAGACCAAGAAGCGGCAGGCTCTTTGGAAGGGAAACAATTGAATGTTTATTCCTTGAATATGGAGAATTGATATTCAAAAAGTAGGAAGAACTGCCCAACAGGAAAAGCTTTAAGAGATGTGCAATTTTCAAAACACAGAAGACCAGTGCTCAGAAATCTCATATTCAGAAAAAATACGGACATTTTCCTGCGGGAACTCTAAAGAAACTGATACTAACGCAATGGCGAACGTAAAAACCTTTTATTCCCTTTGAACGTAAGTATGAAACTGTTAAATTTCTAGCAAATGACGGAACTTATCCACCAAATGTATGTGAAAAATTGTCTTCTCAAAAATCTAGCTCGCAGTTGAAGTTCTTCTACTAAAGTTGTCCAAGGTTTACGGAAGATTCAGGACAGAAACATTAATGCCAAGTGCCTCTTTTCGCACGTTGGATGCAATCACTCGACGTAAATCAAACAAAACGTCTCCATATTCCTTCACTTTCATTGATTCCTCCAGTTAGATAGGAGATTTCTTATTATTAAAAAATTCAACACACTAAAAGAGGCGTACTTTATCCGATCGACAAACAAACGAGTTATTCTTATCAGTTGCAGTATGACGCTTTTCTGCATCTTCTCTTTTCTTATATCGTTATAAAAATTAAAGAACTCATCTCGCATCTCTGCTCATTTTCTGCTTATGCCGAATGAAATGAGTCGAGTTTCTCGAATATCCCCACTTTACTGTATCGTTGCATGAGGTTATCTTTCGTGATGACTGCATCCGAATGTATTTCGTCAGCGCTTGTCAGCGCTGTTGAGAAACTTTCTCCTGCGAAAGGTTCTCCACTAATTTGGCACCTCGCCTTTTTGATTCTTGATTTCGTCACGGAAAATGTCAATTTTAGGACGTTAATTCCGCAATCGCAGGTATAAAGACGAAACGTTCCATACAATTCGTTGATTGGTTAGTTTGTTTTCACTAACATCGCCATTATGGGAACTGTCAATGGCCAAGCGCTTTAGCGAAAAAGATATTGTCACCTCGAAATGAGCAACTTGAAGATCCAAGCGTTATGGGAAACCTCAACAGCGAGCAAACTGAGGCTGTTAACGAACTTCTGTCTTTATAATAATATTCTTATTAGCTGCCGAATAGATACAATAGACCCTCTTTGAACGTCTTCCAGCACTTCAAGCAACATTTGTCTAGATTCGTCGAAAAATATAGCTTAGGAAAGGAGGGGGTTTTTCGTGTACAGGGAAGGGGGTTCTTCGCGGGACTAAAACAGTCCCGACATTGCCAAAGCATGAAGCAAACTGACCGGTCATGAGACTGTTGGGGATGCCTCCTTTGCACCTTTTAAGAGTATCCCTGAATGCTTTCCCGCAGGAACTCTGTCCCTCACTACTTTGTAGGAACAAAAGACCGCCGGAAGGATAAAAACTAAAAGCGGCAGCAAGTGGATTGGGGGCGCGCATCAAAAACAAGCTGCTAAGGGGGATATAGCCAACGAATAGCGACATTAGAGAACTATCACTTGTCACTCGGTACGAACATCAGCCCAAAATAGCGAACAATTATTGTCTGAAATTTCTTCTGCATCCATAGTTTTCATCCATCCCCATGGGCATGATATCACAATGCAGTTCGTGAAATGGTTCTTAGGTGAGGTTTCAACGAATATGACTGTGGAAGAATTGGGAGGAAAAACCAAAAATCGGTGGTAATATCAAGTCAGAGGGGATTCACAGTGGAGATCGCACTCACAGTTCAGTAAATGAGACACAAGAAGCCGACAAACTAAATGAAAAGTACGCACAGAAAAAGCATCTGGGTAGAGAAGAAAAAGACCCAAACACGAGGCACGAGACAAACATCTTTCATATGCCTCATTTTATGTCGCATCTTATCTATTGGAATGAACCTTCGCGAAAATATTCGCATTGAATTTGTGATATTATTCTACCTAAAACTGTAAATAATTAGAAATTTAGGTGCCCAACAGGTTTCAAAGTTGGAATCAACTACCAGCCGCCTACGGTTGTTCCTGGAGGAGATCTGGCGAAGCTGCAACGAGCAGTTTGCATGCTCGCCAATACAACGTCAATAGCTGAGGCATGGGCAAGACTCGACCACAAGTTTGATCTGATGTACGCGAAACGAGCATTTGTGCACTGGTAACATTTATTTACTCGAAGTCAGCGACTCCGAGCTATCTCTCTTAACAATGTCGGGGAATAAAAAACCACCGCATTTGAGCGTTCACAAGGGCGGTTTTTCTTTTTCAACGAGGATCCATATTTTTCCATAAGTCCGCGACGGATCTTCTTCATTTATGAACTGCATTATCGTTGCCCGTAATGTTAATAGGTTAGGCTCAACGAGATACCATCAAATCTCTTTCAAGGAAGACTTCTTTAAAATCAACTAATCGATATTTTGTCTTTCTTTTATGCGTAAGAAAGAGACTTTGATATCGCTGATATGACTTTGGTTCAATTGAGGTATGTTGGTGAGGGAATGGAAGAAGGGGAATTCTCGGAAGCTCGTGAAGATCTCGCAGCCCTCGAAAAAGATTACGAAGAAGTTGGCGTCGACAGCTTTGAAGACAATGAATATTAATGCGCTTTATCTTTGCTGTTTTGAAGGAATTCAATTTTGAATTGCTTTTCCTTTTTTGAGAAGCTTCTTCTGCACAATGTGCCCTAAAATGTTATCCCTTCCATGGCCAGCTTTCAATAATTCGTGTCCCTTCCATGTTTTAGATGCACAATTAGCTTTGAGATGTAATTAAGATCCACTGCTTTTGACACACAGAAAATATTTTTATGGATCCCTCTTACAGCAGTCTGGGTATAACCAAACCCAAAAAGCTACTTAATTCGTGTGCTTTCTGCCCACTTTCTTTACGCAGCCTTTTTTCTTGTAAGTGAATTCCTCCACTCCCTTCGTAATTCAAACAATCAGAGCTGCAGGGTCTCGCAAACGTCTTTGTCATCCATTAGAACGATGTGGAGTGGGGCTATGGCTGCAGAAGTAACATACGAACGTCCCTATTTTCTTGCACAATGTTCGTGAGTCACACAGTCATCGCAACAATGAACTGGTGTCATTTGTTGCTCTCAACATGTTTGTTCGCTGTGCTTTATGCAAATACTCGTCATGTCTCTATTGATAATTGCAGCCCCTCAACAAACGAACTTAACTGTTGCATCTTGTCTCAGCAATACTTTCTCCATCGATTGCAATAATATTTGCTACTGCATATTTTCTTGATCCGCTCACCTATTGTTTTATTATTCAACAAAGTTTGGCTCAGCATACTGTCACTGTTAGTGAATGATCATCAGTGGAACAATTTTTCGGCGAATTTGTCCGAACACGTCATGTTGGAGTGTTTCCATAAGAATCCCAGAAATGCACGCTGTTCGCTAAAATAGTTTGTACAAGCTGACATCACGAAAGTAAAGAATACTCAGTAATTAACAGCGGTAGCAGAAAAGCCAAATATTAATAAGGAGGAACAAATTGTTGGAGCGGAAAATAAAACACAAAATGTGTAATAATGAGTAAGTATAAACGTACACGTGTCACCTAGTGAAACACATTAAACATAACAGGGCATGAATCAAAAATTTGTACAAGAGACTGATGAAAACGCTAATATAACACTTTAAACAGTTCAATTCAGCAATATAAGTCTCAGCCCATAACATCTCCGTTTGCTACGGTGCTGTCTGCAAAGTGCTCTAATGTCTGACAGCTTTTCGCTCTGGTCGGAAAAATATGGCTCGAAGGATGCTTTGTTGAGCGGATCAAGCGAGTGGCAATCAGTGTTTTTCGAAACATCTCAAGCAGCATTTGCAGCAAACACATCGCTCATGATGTCTGCTATAAGCGTGGGAAGCGGTAAAAAAGGACGTCATTCAAAAATTAGAACAGTATTTATTGTCTCTAAGATGCACTGTTGGTGCTGATAAGATTAGACACTGACCGACTGCTTCGTTGTCGCAAATTCTGTTGCTATTACTTCGTCTCCATCTTTTAAAAGATTTCAATGTGATGAGACTTTCATATCCCGCTTCTGCTCTGAATGTCCAAAAGGCAGTTTCTGATTTTTGAATATTTCAGGCAAATATATCCATTGTGAGGCATCGTAATTTAGATCGGAATTGGAATTTAGCCTTTTGGTAACTGAAGCGACAACTAATGTACTTCGCCGAAGACCGTTATTTTCGAGCTGTGCTGTTCTGCAAGCACTGATGGTGCCATCAACGAGGCTCTCACTGTTTAAGTGGAATATTTGAAGCATTTGTTTTCGCATTTATACGGAGTTATGATTGTCTAAGTGCTGAAAAACTTATTTGTATCGATAAGAAGAAGCGTTGCTTAGCATTTTTGAAAAACTGTTCTCCAAGTCAACAGCACTCAATGTTTAGAGAATCCTTTAAGCAGAAGAGGAAAACGGCTCAAGCGGACGATTCGCTTCAATCGGAGAGAATAGCAATGACGCGTTTATTGACAACAATTCAGCGCGCTGGCGAAAAGCTCTATTTAACAGTGGCATTTCCACTCTCATATCGTTTTGTCTATTGATAATCGGTCGCAGTTGGCGTACGTGAAAATTCTACTGCCGTCATCGGCGTCGTTGACATTTGAAGTATTTTCCATTCGGGATGATGAGTTCCTACGATTACGATCACCTATGAAACTCATGTTACTTTGAAGTATTCATTTCTATAATCGGTTAAAATAACGCCTCATTTTGCAGTATTCATCACTTTCTTTAAACTATAGACAAAGATATTTGTTTAAGGTGTCGTATTTTTCATTTTGCTTTGTTCTCGGAGGTTATTATTTGCAGAATGCCATTGAAGGCCCTCGACAATCTCACATTTTATTATAGCCGATTTATTTATGAGATTGAATTCATAACTTCATAATATGTTGTGCTTCTTCAGTGGATTCTCTACGTGATCTTGACGCTTACTTTTTTGCTGAAGTTCGCACAGTATCATTTGCTTTCGGATTTTTTAAATAATGTTCGATTATTGTCGAATTCTCGAAAGTAAAACAGCATGTCATTCGTTCTCCGCATTTTAAACTACTAAATAATTCGTCGTAAAGAAATGCTTGGGGAGATTACAGCAGGACTTAATGAATAGTAAAATTGTCTTTGAGAGCTTTTCGCCCTCAGAGGCAAAGCTACAGGTGGAAAAGAATTTATTCCACCTTTACACCACGAAAGCGACTTAGCAGAACAAAACCAGCGACAAAAGTTTTTTCACGCATATGGCTATTGCTCAACTACGATCAAATCATCTATCACTCCATTTTCTTAGCCTCGATTTTATCTTGTTCCGCATTTCGGAAAAGAGCGCCTTATAAGTGGCAAACGAGATGGATAGTTTCACAAGACGTGAAGTGGAGGAATTTTTCTTATGCCGCAAATTTTTTACCTAGGAGAATTAATTCAGCAGTAATCACTCAAAAAGCTGCAGCAGGCGGAGATTAAGGCTGCAGTTTTCTGAAGGCCTTAATGCTCATCGAACACTGTGAATTGAAGTATTAGATAGGTTAAAGAGAGTGAAAGAAGTTGTGAGTTCCTGAACACTGGTGCGCTTTTGAAGCTTTCGAAGCCTATCTGCTATTGGCACGATCGGAGATGAACATAGCAATCAAATAATTTCGTTCAAAGAATAATTGTTCCCTCTATAGACGCTTTTGTTGTAGATCAAAAATTCCGAGCACTGAGCTGTCCCAACAGTGCATTCTGAACGAGCAGCTGCAGAAACACGCTAGAGGAGCTCTTCGCATTTAACTTATACGGCTACAAACTGTAATAGGTCATGAAAATATCTGCGACAACGCAAACATATTACAGCTCAGCAGATTGGCGTAACAACTCGTTCAAAAAATGATCCCTTTTTGATATATATGCAGATTTTTTGCCATCTTCGTTTGACAGGTCGAAGTGAGTTCTGTTAAAACGGCAGCATCAGTGCTAGAAAGCAGCAGTGGTTTCGAAATCCGAGCCGCAAATAAATATATGCTGATTAAGTACGTCCATGCACTGCACGATGGTAACGTCGCCATAATCCTTTTCGCAAAGCTGATTCGCAAAAGCGCACGAAATGGGCCAACAAGTGGAGCCGAAAAGCTTTTCGAACGTTCCACGTACCCGAGTTCCATTCGAGCTGTGGTGCACAGCAACTTAACAGCATTCGCTTAAATAGTAGTTGCTGAAAGGAAGAATACCTCATTTTCACTTATGCCGGACTGTGGTGAGGTGGAAAGGAAGAGGGCGTGGAAGACCTCATATTTCTTCTTTTTCGCAACATTTTTGCGCGTTCGTTCGAGTAGCGTTCTCTAGCGCAATATGGTGTATTTAACGGAGCTCAAGTTGATCGTCTTCCTGAACTTGCGTTAAATCAGTCATTCACTTCTTCGTTCACAGTTATCAGTACTTAATTTCTCTTTGGTGATGTGGGTGGGATAAGGAAAAACAAGTTAACTTTGGATTTTAGAACGGTCTCGTCGTAGAAAAAAGTCGCAGTCACGTCTCTAGGGGAAAAACGACGGTTTGATGAAGGTTGGCTATAAAAAATGTGGTGCAAAAATTGTTTTCTGTTGTGTCAGGTAGTGGGCTCTATTATAATTTGTTTTCACCATCAGTTCATCAGTGATTGGACACCTTAGTAGCTTCATTAACCACCAAGTTACGAATCTCATCTCCCACCTTTTAAGGAGTACATTTGTACAGTCAATTAGGAATAATTACTTATTCATGTATTTTTCCCGAATCATCTGGAAAATTTCATTAAAAGAGTCTATGCGATGTCGCATTGCCATTTTCATTCAGCCAATTAATCTTACTTCTATTATTCATTAACTAGCGATGAAATATGCGCAATAAAGCGTTCGCCATATTTTAAGCATATTGATTTTTTGAACAGGTCATTCGTCTACGATTCCCTTGTTCTCTCTATCGGTTGCAAATTGCAACGTAATCAGTCTGAAACGCGAGCTTGCTATCGTTAAAGGTATGCAAGTTTTACGTACCTCTAGCTTCCTAGGAATTCCTCAGAAGCCAAAGGATTCACCTAAAGTGTGTAATGAAGGCGAATGGGAGGGAGGGTGGGGAGGGGAAGACCGTAGGTTAGTTACGACCAGTAGATTTTGCAACCCCAGCTTCAAATTGGAAATCCTGCTCACGCAGGCACATATATAGGCAAATATAGGTTCCACCATTATACGCTGAGTCATTATTATTTGAGAATTTACGAAATTTGAGCAATTCCGAACGGATTACACATCCATTGCTCATTTTTCTGATGCAATGAAATAGCTAAACTTCGTAAAGAAATTACAATGAAGCTGTAAACGACGTTTGTTTAATTCAGCAGCTTTCTTTGACCATCACTGCAAAAACAATTGGTTGCCAGTCCATCGCTGGAAGCTATGAAGAACTTTACTAACGGAGTTTCTAAAGAAATTCCCCACTTCGTTCGCATTTAAACATCTTACGTTATCTTGAGAAAGATCAATGTTTGACCGCATAATGCCACTGCATACTGCCTTTAAAACGATTTATTTACGACTGCAAGCCTCTCGTTCTCTCGTTTACGCTCATTTTTTCGTCCTTCGTCAGCAGTGAACAGATGTACCTGTCAGAACTTGTTGGACAAACTGCTCCCGCTCTCAGTACTCCATGTTTTCCTTTTCTTCATCGTCTCTTCGGTGGTTTCAGATGAACCACATTCCTCCGTTCTTCATATGCATCCATCCTTTTTACGAGCTTTCCGAAGAGGTAGAAGTTCCGCGCTCATCTTTCCTATAGTTTTTTTTTTCACTTTATCAATTTCTAAGTGACATTATTCCTTGATTGTGCGATGACCGGAAGCCATCCAGCGAGGAAAAAGCACCACTGTATAATGGATTCGTTGTGCCTTTCTGTTCAGTTTTGGCCAATTTTCTGGGCAGACAGAATTGAGTATCAGTGAGATGCTGTAACGTTCGCTTTACCGTCAGTCGATAATGAGTTGCTCGCAATATCACATTCGTTTTTCAGTTTATTCGTCTCTGCGCACAATCCTTTCGCACAACATTTGCAGTTTGCAAACTTGCATCCGCAGAACACATTATGGCAGTATTGTCTGCACATAAGCATTTATGCGTCTGTGTGTCCGGTAGCTCCACCTCAAGAACTTTTGAAGCCGCAACTATGAAGTTTGCATAATGCAGTACAGCACATAAGATTCCATCGTATAACATCTCCCATCGTCAGACTGGAAATGGCTTGCAGAAATTTAAAGGCATTAAAAAACTCGTGTCCGTTTCGCAGTGATCAGATTTCAAAGACACAATTTTTTATAGGTTTTGATTAAGCGGTGGGACTGACTGAAATATGAAGGAGAAATGTGTTGAAAGTTCTGTGTATTTCATTTTCTGCGACCAGCTTTCAAAATAATTTGGTCAAGTGGACTCAGAAAGCGCGTATCGTGCCAGCTGTTTCGGTATGTTTCGTGATTCGTTCGACGAAGAATGCGGACATGATCAGCTTACGTGCATACACACGAAAGGACCATGTGCGTAATAATATAAGGCAGACGGTTTCGCCAAGTGAAAGTCCCCCTAATACTTCCTGTGAGAGGCGAGGAGCGTTTCATCCCACAGGAGTCGCTGCTGATGATAAAACGTTAGGAAACGCGTGACTTCACTGGAAGAACTTCCTCCTGTTGCGCTACATTGTACTGTCATAAAAGTGCTACCGGTAAGCAGTCGTTTGAAAAGTTGTTGTTTTGTCGCATAGCGACGTTTTGAATGGAGCTGCGATTTGTATCCAGACGGCGCAGGACGCTGTGAAATGCATCGCTCATCGTAGAGACCATTGTGTTTAGTAAAAGCTGGTTATTAGCGAAAAAGTTCGCTTTGGGAATGATGAGAGGAGTGACTAGATGATGTTGCATAGTTTGTAAGTAAGCTGCAGGGATGCGGAACCGAGGTACAGAGAGCGCAGAATTTGCGCTTGGCTCTCTTTCTGCTGTAGAAGTGATAATATGTGTAAACAAGAACAAATCCGAAGCTGTGGCTAAAACGTATAGTTCCCATCGCAACCTTATCTATACTTTATCACAGTGAAGATTACCAGGTGCAGCAGCTTATGAGCTTTTTTGGGGTATTAAGATATAAGGCTGCACACTCTACAAAGTTCCTTCGGTGAAAAGGTTATATCAATATGACTGACGGAAGTGTGCACCTGATGATGCACGTAAATGAATAATTTATGAGATTGCAGTGCCCTGCATTATAGTGTAATACTGTGGAAAGAATTTGCGACGCATTATGATCATTAGAATTTCGGAACGAACAATAACCTAGAGTTACAGTTTTGTGAGCAAAATATTGTTTCCTTATTGTTTCCATCTCTTGAAATCTAAAGTAACTTGCACATCATCTACATTCACGACTTCTGTCCCACTAAGAGCATTTTTCTCGATTCCTAAAGATGGGAAGACAGGAACAAAAAGGCAGAGATGGGAAAGGAAGACATCCTGTGGGCGTCGAAGCGACGGCACGTTCTTGAGCCGTTTCCCTTATGACTTGGGCACTACAACCTTTATTGATATCAGGTTAAATTACATTCTTTTGTTAAAAGATTCTCTTCTTCTCAATAAATGAGTTTGCGTTGAAAGGCTTTTGCGAAAAGCATGCTGGAAACGTGGTATTTTTGGCTCCACTACAATAAAAAGCTTTGCTCAAGTTTCATATTTTGGAGAATTTCGATAGGCACGACTGTTGAAACATAGGCATGTGATTTGGCGCGTATTTTACATCGCTCTGTTTTTGGATATGGTTCCTTAATTTGTTTAATGGACACGTTTCCACACAACCTGATTATTTCAGGATTTCATATGTAACCTTGCTACTTTTTGATCGCATATGGTAAAATCTTCATGGAATATTGACAGAGATCTTGTTCAGCTCAATCCTGCCTCCTTTGCCCTCATGTTTTGTCATTACATCCGTTGTATCCGAGCATCCTCATTCGCATCAAATTCTTTCTGTAGTGCGTAATGCTTTCCACTAGCCTATCCTGTTCGAGAAGTTTCACGTATGTCTCGGCTACTCTTTCAAGGCTTTTTTTGATCTCGTCAAGAAAACACTCACTTTTTAACATTCCTAAAAGAAATGGAGGTACCGACGGAGTCATCGCATAAGGCAAACTTGGTTTCGGAGAATCCCGCAGTGGAAAATGGAGAATTTTTCAGGCAGGACACTCTCAAGGTCCAAAGTCAGTCTTTTCACAAGGGCCTCCAGGAGAAAGGAGGGGATATGGTGGTGAACTCGGGACACTAATAGAAGCGCTGTTCAGTTCCTTAACACCGGCGATAGTGTAAGGGTCAGTCTGACGTCAAGACAAAATCGTAATGAGGTATATTATGACGTTCGTTGTGACAAACAGATAATTGGGCGACAGGTAAGTGCATAAAAGCACTTCACCACCCGAAGTCTCTACTTCTCGAATTCTGTCTAGTCCGAAATCTGCTGGAAGAAACTCTTATATTTGAGAATTTATGAGGATTTTGCAGTTGCATAAAGCAAAAAAACACTCGTATTTGATGTCATTTTTGGTATTTCCATTCCAAACAGACAGGCACACTCTTTGTTGTTGGTTGCAGTCGGTTTGCATATCGTGACCCACTTGGTACTACAACTGTAATTTTCTGCATGCATGCATTTGCATGCATACATACACAATTTTCTGTCGTTTCTCTCGTTTCAGCGCTTTTTTACCATTCAACAGTTCAACTCTGAGTTTCTGTCGCTGACTTCAAATTTAAGATTCATTTCATATCAGATCGTTAGAAGTTGATCGCCTTAAGCTACATTTCATCGCTTCAGGCGTATTGCCACTTTTTAAAATAATAATCTCATCAGCTTATTTGTGACTGTTTCCTGCACAAATGTAGCCTCCTTTTCGCTGATTGTTTAACTACAGATTTCACTGGAAGTCTCTTCACGCACTGCACAGTCCGACACAGATCGTCGTCCTGATTATCGAGCTAAACACGACACCTGTGTTGTGCACTATCGTTCGCTTTACTCGCATTGGTTGAGGCAGTCTGTTGTAACATGTTGTTTGACCATTCGTTAACATCTCTCAGCGGACCTAAGCAGTTGGTATCAATCATTGCAGTCGCTTGGTTAAAGTTCATTGACACGTTTTCATGCTTCCGTCAGCCGCAAGAGGAAATTTTACTAAGCCTTCCTCCCTGGATAGGCTCACACTTTATTATACAGATAACTTTCGGCAGTAATCATCGTTGCTAGGTAGCAACCAACTTTATGAATAATCATTTTCGAAGAGACTGGGAGCGCGGCTGTTTTGCTCGCAACCAAACGCCGCTTCCATTGAAATTGCTGCTAGTCTCTATTGCACGCTCAAATTTGTACCTAGATGTCGTGAGTCTGAACGGTGTTGGCAACTCGTTTTAGTGTCTAAGAGTCGACTGTTTTGTCAGTGGAGAGGTAGACAGACACGGTTGCGACCAGAAGACGAACCGTAGCTGGGTTCACTACCTCATCACATATGTGGGCAAGTTGAACTGTCGTGGTTGCGACTGCTCAATTGATCGGCTGAGATCGGGACAAGATTTCTGTCGCCTTATAAGTGACAACCAGTCCATGTCGCAGTGGCGGCAGCAGCAGGGCAGAGTTTGATCCAGACCCTTATTTTAGTTTGCGATTTACACCATGTGACCGACCTTGAGACTACACGACGAGGTCTGCTGAAGACACACCAAAGTGACAAGCAAGTTATTTATATCTCCACAAGGGAAGATAGCACATCAAGATGAAACAGCTATGAGAATACAACCTGTTACATAAATAAACGTTACCATGATCACTGCGATCGTATATGTGGTTCGATTACAGCAGGTCACTTTTAACGTAAATTAGTCGTTAACACCTCACTACATCACTTGGGAGTGATTTTTCAGCAGAAACGTTTTCACTTTGAAAGTCGAACCAAGAAAGATTTACCTTCGATCTCAGCTGGTTGCAACTATACTTAATGCTAACTTCTCTTTCGCGGTCACTTTTTCGATGGTCAGTCAAATGTAGTAACTTATGTTTTACCACGATGGCATTAGCCTTATTTTAGCGTCTAAAAATGTGGACCCGCTGCATACTTTACTGTCATTGTCCTTTATCCTCGTCTTCCAGAAATTATTACTTTTCATGGAGTTGAAAGGGCTGAAATGGGCGCCTCCATTGCGTGGTTCGTGATTGTGCGTGAAAGATTGCTCGTAGCACCCGTTCCATTTGACGTCACAGCATTGAACCTGATTTACCATGCTCTTTACAGTCCAATGTTTTCTTCTCGTCCAAACAACAGCGCGCTGAGAATCGACCATGATTGAGCGTAAACCCACTGTCTCTAACTTATTCTGAACCTCAGAGCTGCTCACTTTTTTCTGCCATAATAAACGCCCGAAAGTTCATGCAACAATTTATATTCTTCTATCGTTCGACATTCCTTGACCGTCACAGTGGCATCAGACAGCCTGAACAAAGCCACCGGAAATTTGAAATTTTTAGGAAATTGCCACATCAAAAAAATAGGATGTTCCGGGAAGACCAGCCAGATGCGCGACCATACAGCCACATTTATAAAGCCTGAGACTGCACGAACATTTAACAACTGAAGAAGCACTTTAGCATCAAAAAAACCACTCACAGTATCAAATTTCATATAAACTTTCAATAAATAATGAGATATTGTGAATGGCTCTATCTTTTGTGAAGACCTTCCACAAGAAATTGAATTTTCTATGCGGAATGCGGACGATGAAGCAAAGCAAAGCACGAAGGCCTTCCTGGATGAAGTATCACCTACATGATGAAATACTTCGAACTCAGGTAAAGGCGACGTCATGCGATAGAGTCGAAATCTGTTACAAAACGTTACAGTTTGTCGTACACTCCACCCGCTAGTTTTCCCAGCTCCACATTTAGTGGCCGCTGAGTTGAAACTACGGGAAAGACTGCTCTGAAGAGAAATAAACGCGTAGCACGACGCACATCATCGTCATAGTGCACTTTGTCAGCGCTAATTGACAACGGGGAGTATGCAACAAATCCGATGGATGTTTCTTTCCTGACTGATTTGCACTGTTCTCGCAGTAAAAAGAGTCTTTTTGAGGCTTGCCAGAATCGTCTGTCCGAAAGAATTTTCTCCTCACATCTCATAACATAGTTCGCAGCCACGAAGGATGACTGGACAATGAAATTCCGGTTATGTCTCGTTTTCTAAAAAAAAGTGAAAGAAGAACACCTAAGAATTAAATCAGCTCTGTTGTGGTGTATGCAAGTTATAATAGTAACGACTACTGAGGCACACGAAAAAATATCTATTGAACTGTGCAGCTGAATGAAGCATTCAGAATGTTTAAGAACAGCCACAATGGAAGTACGAAGATCATACACTGCGACAAATGTGAATCGACGAAAAGTGATACTATGAGCGTAAATAAACATCGCTGTTCAATTTTCTATTGGTGTTGTTGCCATTCGAGCGTACTTGAGTTAGCTTTCTATGATATCATTTATTTCTTAGATCTATTAAACGAAAGAAACTTGCTTGTTGTGGATTTCAATATGTCATCATTCCATACTATCTTCTCTGGTGTTGCACTTTTTTGGAGTGTGGTCGGCCACAGTGATAATAGTGCTTGACGAACAGTTCTTTCAGTGCTAGTTTTATTGTTGCCTTGATGCTTCTGAAGGTCGCTGTCACTCATTCCATTTTCCTTCAACATTGCATCCGTTTTCGCTATTGAAGAATTTCCCGTTCACTTACGTGTGCACAGTGGATCATTCACCTTCCTCTCCGTAGAAGAAAATCCATTTCTCTTATTATTATTTTGATCCTTTTCCACGTTCTTTGTGGCTTTTTCAAGGAGTATGTTAAACACGCATTTTGCTAGTTTTCCTATTCCAATTGTGAGTTGGCTTCAGCGATTTTTTGTTTCTGCATTTGTGAGTGACTTTTCGCAGAAAAAGGTTTAGTGAACTGAAAATTGTGCAGAAAGAAGCTTTTGCTGTTAAACACGGAGGTCACTGATGTTTAAAAGTGCAGCTGCACAAGTTGCTTTCGAGGAAACCAACAAAAGCCCTCTACCTCCACGGGGCAATCGAACAACTGAAAGTTGTCAGCCTCGGATAGGAACTCAGATTTGGATTTGTCAAGTCTCCTTCTATAGAAAACGCCTTTGGGAAGCATCTTCAACCTTGTTGAAAGTCTCAAAGCATGTAGGGTGAAAGGGAAGTTAGAGGTTTCAATTTTCTTTTTCACTTCCTGAATTAGCTGAGCGTCTCCTACCATTTTTTGACTTTGTTCAGAGACCGGTTCGTCCGCTCCAACGTTGCTCGATGACTACGGACTAAAAGATCGAAAGAGACGAAGTTTTTACCTAAGTAGAAAAGTGAAAAGCCAATAATTAAAGAAAAGAATTGGACTGGAAGCCAGTAACTGTGAGGAAATGCGATATTTGTGAAAGATCTATGAAATTTAAGCTGCTAAAGAATATTAGCAGATTTCTATGCTATATGGACTTTATGAAGCAACTACGTTTACGTTCACGTTTTCATGCGTCAGTATAGGCAAGTGAACTATGAAAATGATTCTATCCAGCTATATATCCTTCCAGTTGGTTGCGATTTGGCATGAAACGAAATTGGAATTCAGCGAACGGAGGGTGCCAGCCAACGAGATACCCATGATGTGATAGTTTAGGTGGCGCAAAAATCACGTAGCTCAGATGTGAAAAGATCGAACACGAAAAGTCACGAGTCTGTGCTTATAAGATGCTAGGAAAGGATTACTAGGTTCTTACGCAATAGTATTTTAGCGAAGTGTTGCTGCGTAGCAACGAAAAGGTGAACATCTGCTGCTGTGCACTGAGATAACAGTTCCTTCCAGGTGATGTTGCACGCTTTTCTTTTGAAGGGAACATGAAACACAGTAGCTTTTGATGATTAACAACTATCTGTCAGTAGAAGCAGCGCGAACTCAAATCAGAGTGCGTATGATCGCTTATGAAAACCTTTCACGAGTACAGAGTGATACTGTTCAGTCGATAAAGGCACTCATGATGGATTAAAATGCAAAACATAATATTTCTCAACGAACGTACATGAGTTCCTTGACCAAAGTTCAGAAATCTTGAATGTTCAAGTATCTCCCAACATTCTGTAATCAGAAATCGTCTATTCCCCAATGGGGATCGTTTATTTGGACGATAAATGGTGCCGTCGCATGCGTCAAAAAATTCTTATATGATTGTTTCTGTGATTAGCAATTAAAAGTACCAAAAGGTGAATGTTTGTAGTTGTTTGCAGATCGCCGACAGCGAGTTATAAGAGAGACGGAACTGCCCGCCTCTTGAATGCCGGCAAGCGCACATGTGGCGTGTGTATACCTTGTTGAATCGGAAATAACTCCCGGCTAATGAAGATTTCTCGATTCGGTTGCTACGCGGCCCCCGATCACAATTATCTCTTCAAATAGGTATCTACTTTCATGTTAACTCGATATCTGCTCATCTGTTCTTCCTTTGGAAATACTCATACTGTCGTCTTGACGAAATTGTTCTTGCAGTGCATTGGGGGACGCGTTTATTGTTGAGGCATTAGCCCTGAAAGTGAGCCATAAAATTTTTTTCAGAAAGATTTCAAGCAGATTCAAGACTTTGGCAGTGACAAGCATGATCCTCAGCAAAAAACGCTTTTAACATGTCATTCACATATGTGTGTCATTTGTATATTGAAGCTAAAAGGTTTGTTGTGGTGAAACATTTCTCTGCTTTTGTTAGCAAATCTTATTTGTTAGCAAATTAGCGAAAGAAATTAGTCCATCGGGAATGAATGTAACAGTTTACATCAAATTCTTTTGCTTAAGTTTCTGTAGTTCCTCTTACACTATTTTGCATTCAATAGACAGATTTATATTTCTTCTCTTAAGGAACAGATTTCTCTGATGTCTTTAATTCCTCCTTCTTAAGCAACTCCGAGCTAAAATCATCACTTGAAATCATCAGAGGATGTTCTCAAGCAACTCATGTATTCGTTTCCGAAGAGGAGTTCTTTGACATTAGGGTGAAAGAAATGGAACGGCTGAAGTAGTGGCTCGAAACGCGTTTTTGCCTTGCGCTCGTAAGTTTGCAAAGCAGAAATAAGATATGCGGCATAGCGTTTTTGTTTTTCTACTTCTCATATCGCTTTTTCAAGTCGATGAAAGTTCCTGATGGATATATTTAGGATGCATAGCAATGCTTTTACGCTTTCGAATGTCTCGTTTCCCCCTCGAGTGTGACGAATCGGTACGAAATTTGGCAGCGATTACTCGACGACGTCTATTTGAGTCGCCAAATTTGCTAATTCAATTCCAGCTGTTTCTTATTTGAAGCCACTGAATAGCACATAAAAACTCAGCTCAAGCACGCATGTACATACTTGCACACAGACAGGAAGGCGCTACACTGCATGTCTGAAAACGAAGTTAGCCAACGCGCATAAGAACTCGAATTCTTGCTTTGCCTCCTGCTTTTGCACATATCGCCATCACATTTGTAACTATTTAAGGAATATTTGCATGAAGCAAAAATCGTTCAGGTGACTGAGGTCTGTGACGGAAATAATTGCATTAAGAAACTGAATCCCTGTGTTGCAATATTTTCTCTGTTTATTTCACTATGTTATGACTAAAATGCCAGCGATGCAACATCATTTCACTGTTTTCTTGATTTGGGATCGTCCATTGGGCTCTTAACCCATCAATCAACACGTTAACATTAATTCGTTAGGACCATATCAGCTCGATCGTGTTGCACAGCCCCTGCTTAATGAATGCGCCTCACTTTGTTTACGTCTGCGATTCTCGCATTTTGCTCAGCCGCTCTCTCTCATCCCTTTCTCCCTCGAGCTCATCTCCGTTGCACTATTGTCCCGATTTTTTGCTTTTTTTTTTCGGGTTGTTGCTCTTCCTCACTCGCCGCTTCATTTACCATGCGTTAGAAGCTGTTCACTGCGGATGCTGTCGCAAACAAAGCTCCGTCGATAGTTCGTTTAGATAGCTGATGCGTTGATCCAAATGCAGTAACATGAAATATGCTGTTACAAAAACCATCGTGGTAGCATTCATTCGGCTTATCTTCTTCTGCCGCAGTGGCGCTAGTTAAGACAAACGATGACCTTCTTGTTTGGAGGGATTAATGTCTGCATATTTTCAATCGTGTGTTAAAGTTATTTTTATCTTTAAGCTTGAAAATTGCAACTGCATCCACCCATTCTTGAGAGAGTTGGTGTATCCATGTTTACGTGCCTCCAGTTTCCTTTCTTCTACCATAGCCACTTACGTCCTTTTGCAGCTGCTCCATTAGCCCAGCAAAGTAATGAAGGGATCGACCACTTTCGAGAATGTGTTTTTCAGGAGGTGCTTCCTGCTCCCGTTCGTCCGACTACAGGAAAATGCCATTAAAACTGCAGGTTTACGTTGTGGAAGGCAGCGTTCGACACGTGAGGTCGAACTAACTTTCATTCATTTTTGGAAATATTTCCTGCGATCTGTCGCTGTCGCAGAAGGCGAAGAAGTTTCTTCAGACCCCTTTCCCTATACCCTTTCTCATTCGATTCTGCGCTGTCTTTCTCGGTCAATTTTCTTCTCAACTTCCCCGAAACTTGCTCTTTAATTGGTGGAATAGCCAACTTGACAATGACTGCCTCATGTCTATTTCTGACGTATCTGTGTCGTAATTTCCAGTCATTCTGCCTCCATAAATAAGAAGTGGAAGCATGTTCTCGGCCATTCATCGTTATCTACACACATTATACACTCGAAAAATTGCTCACTTTTCTCTAGTGTGTGGTTTTCGAAGTCTGTTGAGCAGTAAGTTGCTCATACATTTTACACTTCTTCAATTTAAGGTTTCTATTTACGATTGGGAGGCAAGAAAGTGAATCCTAACGGAATCGCATTGAACAGAGTCATTGATGATTAATTACTGATAAGGAATTTAGTGCTGTCGAGACTGGACGAAGGCTTTTTAATAATTGTGGGCACTGTAATGAAAACTGAAATTAAAGGAAGCGGCGAAATGCGCATATTCGCGTCCTTTCACTCGTCCAATTAGTTAAGTGAGTCACCGTCAAAAACGAAATGTGCAGAATGAGATCATTATGCTTTAATCATTCCGACCCCTCATAAAACCTCAAAATAAGTTTTTTTATAAGCCTACCACTTCTGAATAGAGGGGCATTTCTGGCGCTTTTAAATGTCGATCGCTGTCTTTGAGGATTATGGATCAGTGTGGAGAATGTGTTATGGAGATCATTCGAGTGCACAGGTTATACTCAGTTAATTTAGAGACTCTGGATGTGCAAGTTCCCGAATTTGAAACCATTATGAGACATGCAAGCGAACACACCCATATGGCAGAGACCACATCACTACAGCAAATTAGCAAAAGCAAATAAAAACCGTCCTGACTAGATGCAGTTCGACACAGCATTTGCTAAAGTAATTCCAAAATTGGTGTCTGATATGGACGATATATCAATCAAAGCCCATCCGTTTCGCAAGAAATTTAAGCGCACGTTGAAGTCACCATCGTTTGAGCAGAATCTTTAGTGGCTTTCCGGCTGTTTTATGTTGCGTATAAGATTTAAGGATATGGAAGATGTCTTTTCAGCAGTTTTGCTTTATTAGGAGTGAGACTGTTGGTCAGAGGTGGCAAAAGCAAGGGGAAACATCTCTCAAGAAATAATCGAGAACTGCAGAGGAGTGGCTTTTACAGACTAGTTCCAGGTATAGGCACATAATTGCTTTTACGAGGCAGAATTTGTCACCGAAAAGGTATCAGTTAACTGATCCAATAGAAAAGTATCGAATCCAGCGAGCGAAGTCAGAGCAAAGAATTCGCATCCTTTATGACAGGTTCAAATATAGCTCTTCTGGCCGTTAGTGCTGTAAGGTTCGTAGAACCTAAAAGGCTGCTATAGGTAAAAGAACTTTTGGTTACGTTGTTGCTGCTTTGCTTAAGCACCGATATTTTGCAGGTATCACGAAGAACTGGGAAGGGGTGGCTGAAATCTATTCGCTGTCTTCTTGACATGTGTGCCAAGCACAATGCTTAGTGATGCTTACAGATTACATAACTTTATTCCTATTGTCGTTATTATTTCACGAAATCCTCACCATTATTAGCAGTGAAAGCCTTTTGCTACAAAAAGAACCTGGAATGTTCCCCATACTTAGGAATTTTCGTACATTCTTTATCCAGCTCATAGCATTCGATGCCTAATTTACCAGCAGGTTTATTTTTCACATCATTTCAACGTGTATTTCTGGTGTTGCTTTGTTTAGTTGAGAGTGAGTCGACAGCAATTTGTCTTCTCAGACGAATTTATGATTACCAACATTGCACTCAAGAACAAGTTTTGATGGAGCTATTTAAGCGAGGTTTCTCCCTACACAACAGAACGCTAACTGCATTCATTTTAAGTATTCACTGCTCCAAAGTAATCGCATCTTCAACGTGTTAAACGAGGCTAGATTTTGTGTGTTGTCGTTTACCTCCATTTGCCACTCTATCTTTTAAATGGAGCCTCCGTAGTCGATAATAATGCGATGTTCTAATCGTCAACGAAATAAACCCCAACATCCCTCTGCAGATTGGGAGCACTTTCGAGTGCGACGAGGAAGATTGTGTTGCGCGAAATCAATCGCAGATCCAGGGGGGTTGGGAGAGTAGAGAGTCGTGCAGTGTGAAAGCGGTTCCTTTCATAGCGTTGCAGATATTTTCCTGAGTCTTGGGCGACTGAGTTTGCCCTGAAACTTGGACCTAACTGAGCGAACGAGAAGTCTTTTTCAAATCTTTTTTATTTTTACATTAATTTTCACTTTCTTTCCTGTGGATTGTTGAAAAGTGTGATGCGTCCTCTTGTAATTTTGCTTGAGGAGGTGTTTCGGTCCTCTTTACAATGCTTCGCTTTCTTTGAAAATTCTTCACACTTCGTGATAATGCAAACTGAATACTGTTAATCGCATCTGCTGAATTTAAGATATTTAGGAGGGCATTCCATAAATGACTGCCATTTGTCTAGACCTTGTAACTTTATTTTTGAGCATCAGCAGCGTCATCTCGATACTATGACCAGAGGATGTTTGCTATTACGCCAAAATTGATAATCTTTCTTAACCGTTCTCTTCTGGCCAAGTAATGCAGTACATCGTTAGACTGGAAAAAGCTGATATTAGTTGTCGGTTGCTGTGTGGGGTTGTTATCGCATTCGCTATGACGAATCCTCTTCACCTAATGCCAACACTAACGGATCAAAGTGGCACAGCTCGCAAAATATTGTAATGAGCGCGCGCATATCGTCTTTTGTCGTCTAGTCCACAGCACTTCCTATTGGCAATTGTTTTCGCGTTCTATTCGTGCTTCTCAATTCTGTCAGGTAATGCTCATCATTGTTAGTGGGGTGTTCATTGTTTGCATGGTCATCTTGCTCGGTAGCTAACTTTGAATTTAGCACACTGAAAAGGTCGACCAAATCTCTCGCTTTTTCAGGTTTATGACTGCAATAAATGTTGCCTTGACAGCATGGCGGCTGATTGCACTCCGAATCTTGGGGACTTTCCATTGGTTTCTTTCGTGACGCTGAATTCATATATAGCGATTAGGTTTCTTTGATCGAATGAACAATAAATGTTGCCTTAATAGTCGACGTCATCAGACTAAATTTTTTAAGTATTAATGTTGGGAGTTTCGTCAGATTCCTGTCGTGAAAAGCGGCCAGCGATTTTTCCAGTTTCTTCACTGAAACTCACGAAGTATCACCTTAATTTATCCAGGAATTTCGACTGGATCCGAGCTGAATCTGCTTGAGTTTACCTCCAAAGACAGCCAACCAGTAACCTGAAGGTGCGGGGTTGTATCACGTGTTCGGCAGTAAATTTTGATTTGTCAGCTCATGGTTTCAGCTATACTAGTTAGAAGCTTACTCCATTTCCTCTTTCTCAAAGTCGTAACAAGCATGACCCCTCGCGAAACTCCATTCGCAACCATACAATATTTCTCCGCATTTGCTACTGTTCTACTGTTCCGAATACCTTGTTACCCCATTTTTGTTTTCTGCTTTCTACTTTGCCATCGGTACACATTCCTCATAACTCGCATGAACTTGGTCCGAGGTACCATAGTGCCTTTATCATTTTTAGTGCTTTCCGAGAATGTCATAAAGCTGGTTGCGTTTACTGTCCTAATGCAGTGAAGGCATTCTTCAGTTCGAATTTTCGACATGTTTTCCACCCATCAAGTCGCTTCCGTTTATTTGTCTACGCATTCTGAAGTAATGTAGGCAGAAGCATATGCAAGCAGTTGAAACCGTTTGAAAAACAACCATTTGAATGCTCTTGTTTTCGCGAGATTAATTCGGTGACGTTAATTTCTCATCTTTTGAAGAAATTGTTCAAGTTCGTTCGGCAGAGAAATAGACGTGGCGGACGAATAATAAGGTTTGAGTAAGTGGTTGTGCT
The DNA here is from genome assembly GCA_037576465.1 of Parascaris univalens. Taxonomy (NCBI): domain Eukaryota; kingdom Metazoa; phylum Nematoda; class Chromadorea; order Rhabditida; family Ascarididae; genus Parascaris; species Parascaris univalens. The sequence goes on from CM075173.1 coordinate 29,917,703, forward strand.
TACTTCTTTCTTCACATATGCTACCTTGAGATGAGAGTGCAAGAATTCATTATAAATGAAAGCTTCTCTGAACTTCAGATACCCTATACGGCAAATGCAGTCACAATTCTAGGGCTAAAGTCCTCGGTCATCATTTGACGTTCTTAATGCATCTTCATTTTTATGCAGACGCGCTAACGTTTAAAGCAAGACGAAGAAATGATTACAGCAGTTATTGTGCTCCCACAAATGCTGCGGCGTTGTTCTCTTCGGTGCATGTGCGTCCGAATGAGTTTCTTCACCTAGGTGGCCGATTCTCGTGGCCATACCCCTGTCAAGACAAATACCTTCGAAATTGGGTGTATCAGGAGCGCCACTGAAACTAATTCGGTGCAGATAAATTTGTATTTACGAAGTGCATTATGCAACGTCGTTTTCTTTCGTATCTGTCGCTCTATCAATCGGCCTGTCCAGAAACCACTGAATTTGCCTAGCGCTAGAGAAAGAGGCAAGTAATGTTTAAGAGGGCAACCTCTTTTTTCATCTTTAATCCCTTAGTTCATCAATTTTTGAAGGACTTACAGATATTTAAGAATGTCAGCTAATCTACATTTATTTTTACATCGGTTATCTGCTGTAAATTAATTTTACCCCGGTTTAGCTACGGGAAGACGGCTGTTTTATAGGTATTTTATGTGAGTGGTGCAGTTGATTGGAGCTCGACTAAATTCTCACTTGTATTTCATTATTTGTTCATAAGTTCCGAAACTTCGTCGAGTGGACGCTATACAAGTTCTCACACTGTGTTCCCCGATGTCGCGTTATTTTCATTTCATTAAGTAGGCTGTTTTTTCAGTCGTTGGCATATTTGCCGGTTAACATTCTCGACACGCCCTTTATCCACAGTGAACGTTATATGATAAAAGCAACTCTGATGGTATGGCTCGGACTTCGGTGATAATTATTGCTTTATGTAAAGGCAAGTAGAAAGTCGCAGACTCGAACCCTGTTAAGAAAAATATTTTTTGTTACTCTTAAAAAGTGGCTGTCCCACATGCAGTTTTATTCTGCAAAAAGTCTTTGTATGATGCAGATAGAGGAAACGACACCGTTTCATCATCGATGCGTCGTTCTTCCGTAACAAGCCAGCCGTCAGTACCCGCGTAGCGATGATGCATTGCGTTGACAAGTGGCACTTCGAACGTAATGTGAGATTTTCGTAGCACCGAAGGAGTCGGATGCGTGCTTGTTAAGTGTAATATTAGCCTATTAGAGAATCGCTTAGCTGCTGCGTTCAAAAATGATCTCGAGTCGATCTTTTGCAGTATTAGTAACACTGAAATTGAATTCGCATGTTCTAAAGTAAAGCATGAACGGTTGCAATACATACAGACATGTGATGCCAGTCATAATGCATTATTTTCATACCACTTAGTCTTGCTGATATCAGACAACAGTGCAGTGCTTAGGGAACGAATTCTGTAGTGAACGTACTTTTACTCTATGTCTTTTTTATGGCATTTCATTCGTCGCTGCAGAATCTGTAATGTTTTCTTTATGTTCCAAATGTTGCGATATTCCAAATGTTCGGTAGTGTTTATTCATCCATGCAGTACCGTTTTTTTCTTATCAAGTATTGCTGAAAATTAAAGCCGCGGAGTGTATCTATCTGCTCGAACAAATATCGCCTTTCAAATTTGGATTTCGTTGCCCAAGCGCTGCTCATCGGACGGTTTTAGGCTTGTTTTGTTTTGTTAGAAAGTGTGCTTTGCTACCATCTCCTTTCTTTATTTCATCTCCTTCCCCTCCTTTCTTCCGATTTTTCATCTCCAGCCTTTCCACCCTATCCATCCTTGCCTCCGTGTTCATACTCTTCCTCTGTCTGTGGACGCTATTTTCCCTGTGGCAGGCCAGACGGTTCGTAAAAAAGGAGAATGGCGTTTCCATGTAAGGTGCACGTTAGATACCGATACATTGTGTAAGCGAATTTTGCTTCCGAATCGAAATCACTAGGTGATTTGTGACGGCTACACAAAACGTCGTCTTCATAGAGTCACGACTGTAACGTCGACAGTTTGTAATTTTCCGTGTTCTCGTTACGATTCATCATTTTTCTTTATTATCGTCTCTCTCCTTTTCAGCAGTTACCTCATTAATGAACCGGCATCTTTAAAAATAGACGTTATTCAAACCTTGCTGATTTGTTGACTCAATTTCTTCATTTTTTTTTCTGTGTGGCGAATAAGGTAGCTAGCAACGGTTTTCTTTGAATCATACGAATAGTGCAAAACGATGAGCATATATTGCAGACGCTGAATTTATGTAAGAACAAAAAGCAGAAGGAACCTAAATTTTCTCTGCACCCTCATATGTCCTTCTGTAGACAACGTTTTTTGACCGACAATGGAGCGAATCTGATTGGGCTAGTCCGTAGTGTGTTGTGATGATTCGTTCGTGTTTTAAAGGCATTCATTTTTGCCTATCAGAAACTTTTCTTATTTCCCATTTTCGGCGAACTCCATCATTCACATAAATGTTGGAGACAGCATGTCATTCTCTCGACACTCTTCTGTTGAACTCGTCATCGGAGTGCTTATTTCATTCTCTAAAGGTTTTGTTTTACTCTCATACATTGTTGCCTTCCAACTGATCAAATATTCTCATGACGGCGCAATTTTAGGTCTACATTAGGGAAGATTGCTATAGAACACATCGAAGAATTGGTATCATCCCATCTATATCCATCAGAAAGTATTGTCTCTACCGATGAATAGGATTGGAGTTGATCGATCGGACTTGTTTGTCAATACGTTTAGAGCAAAAATTTCTGGACTTATATTTTCGAGTCTTCTCACAGTTATGTCAGTGAGTAGCATTAGTACTCCTTCGGTGTTTTTTGTCATTGTCTCAGCGTGTTTGATCGGCTGGAGTTAAAAAAAAACTTACGGAAATATTCATCTTATCAATGTGCACAGTTTGTTCCCTCACTCAAGATAATATCTTTCTGCATCTTTGCGACGTCCGTTCTTTCTATGCCTCATTTCCATCATATAGTGCAGTTCTTCTATCACTACTCGCTAGTTTAGATTCCATGAGCTGAATTTTATGAGAATTCATTTTAGTCTTTTTGATCTGATTTTAATACCGTTATGATTTTATGCCTCTGCAAAAATGTGGTTGCATAATAGTAACATGATGTAAGTTATTATCTGCCCATCCATTACTTCAAGCCGAGACCGCAGAAGCTTGAGTTCGGGAACTCAGTAATTATAATGCAAAACGTAGTTATGATCCGTAAAAGCTGCTGAAAGAGATAGCCGCCTTTAGTAGCCTCTGCTTTTATTCTCACCTTATAGAAACTGAATGTGAGTATGTGAGGCAGCAAAAAAATATTTCATTATTTTAAGTAGGTCGCATTTGTTATACGCTATTTATCCGATCATGGTTGTGCACGAATGTACGTCTTCGTCCTTTTACTTAACTGCTCGCCAACTTCAACTCGTAAGCCTAGAAATCCGACGTCCACATTGTATATAATGAGTTGACTGCCTCAGCTGTACTCAGCATCATTGAACCATCAATTTCGAGGGAAGCTTCAGCTTTTGAAACATGGAAAAGCTGCATGTACTTGGCACAGGTCAATTTTCAGCTTCAAATCGGCGCTTTGAAAATGAATGAAGCTTTTATAGGGAATTATGTGAGACGTAAGGTTTAAAGGTTCAGATATCATTTAGCTTATTCATGACTTCTTGATAATTCATAGAGTTGCATGGTTAGAAGAGTTGATCGCAGTAGCGCTCACTATGGCGAACTCTCTGGCACCCATCTGACCTTCTTCCTTGCAAGGTTTAAACAGCAAATATAAATATTGCTTATATTTTGTCCTTGCTGACTTCTTCAGTACGTTCCTCGACTTGCTGACTACACGTTCCCTTATTTCAGTCTGGTTCTTTAAACAGCGGGAGCTGGCAGCTTCTTTGATTCGTTTCATAATCTGCTGCAGATGCTGCAACTTCTCTTTTATTCCCACACGCTGATGAGATTAACCGCTTAATTTTGAATTTTGCATTCCGCATTCATCATCAGAAGTTTCCTTTCCATTGTTTGGCCAAACAGTGAAGCGTACTCTTACAACGCTTTTAACCGTAAACTGTGGTAATCCCTTTTTCAAATAGAGCCAAAAAGCTAAGAAGTAACTCTCGATGTCAGTTCTTTTTTTGCCATAATAGTTTCCAACAATCCCACTGACGGATATAGGCAGACTAATTGCCTCTATGCGAAGTGGACAAGGTTTTTCCAAATATATGGCTTGGTAACCTGCAGTCATTGTCAATTTGCAGTTATTAAGCTCTTGAAGCGCCTCTTCTTTAGCAGTCCGGTAGAAGCGGATTTTCTGTCACAATTCCGCCTCCACTTCGCATCCTTCAATTTTTTGCGCATATTTACAGCTTACCTCTCCTTCGTGAACTAGGCCGTGTTCAGTCTCATCAGTAGATACTTAATATGCAACTCGGTTAACCGTTGGTATGCACATTTCTATTTGGGTAAGCCTTCTTTACAACAGCATTTAAATGTTAGTGTTTTTCGCTGTCATATGCAGACTACATAAGTTTCCACAGGCAAAATAAGTCCATCATTTTATAGCCATGTTGTACGTCACATTGGTTATTGAAAGGGCGATATCTCACCTTAGCAGCCTCGACTGAATGCACATTCATACGGACTGTCGGATCTAGGGGAATAGCGCTGACATAAAAGGACCTCTCATATACATTTTCGAAAATAACATTCATTCAAAAATAAATTGTTAGTAATCTCGAAACCGGAGGACACTCATTATTGCTAGTGTAATTAATGCATCGTTCATGAACAGCTGAAGACCGCTTCAGGCGACTGAAGGAGGCATTCGTCTTACGGATCTCCTCTCTCGATGAATTCTCCACTTTTGTCTGATGCGTCCCAAACTTTGCATGTCAACCCTTATCGTCCTCTTCATGTTACGCATTTGAAGCTGTATGTGATTATCGTAATTGTTACTTTTATTGTCATCATTATTATTTCAAATAAGGAACCCTCTAAGCCGAAGTACATAGTTTTTTATTCAAATCTTACTTTGCAAATAGTCGTCTTGTACGAAGAATAAAGAGACCTTCAAAAACTAAAACAAGCCTGTGCACTGTCGATGTGATGCGCTTCTCTTGCCCGTGTATTGTATGTACTCTTGAGCAAAATTTCCTTTTATAAGTGTTTCTGCTCATGCAGTCATATCCAGGCGACTTATTATGTTATTCATCTGTAATTTCATAAAAATCCAAATATAAGTCAGGAGATTCAGGCGAACTTGCACGTTTTTGGGATGAATCGACCATCCAGATATAAGAAGGGGGTAATTTTTCGGAAAATTCCGCATATTTTTATAGTAGTAACAGTGCAAACATAGTGGCTCTAAAAGAGTGCATTTTGCTACTAGTTGAAAAGTTTCTTTAGTCAGCGTACCTAATCTAGGGAAAGAATTCAGCTTCAGAGTTCGGTATTATAAGAAGATGTTCAAGAATGAAAGGACTAGTTAAGTATTATTAAAGGCCAAACATTAAAGGTGTTTTGTTTGAGATGACGACACCATCAAATGACATGTTTCATTGCAACAACAGCTTTAGATTTCCAACAACCACTTATATTTCACATAAAAACGTAGTATCTGGTAGGATAGTTAAATGAAGATGATCACTTTATTTGATTGTTCACATGACTCGAGAGAAAGCACAATATCTGAAGAAGCCGAAGAACGTCGAGCATGTGATTTTCACGTTATTGCTCTTCCAGATGACTAAGGAATTGTGTGATCAAGAGAGTACATTCTGCGAATTTGTCGACTTTTTCTCCTCCGTCAAAAATCTGTTCCATTCGTATTCGTAATGTGCAACGAACTCTTGCCAGATCCACTTACCTCTCTCTTTATGCAGTTACCAAATATCTAGTACCACAAGAGCGCTGCAAGAATTACAAGTTCCGAGGAATCCTCATCCATTTCGCCCATCCTCGTTCCCTTTCCTCATTCTGTGGCTTTCCTCTTGGTTATCTACCGTTTAGTTGGGTATGAAGCCGAAATTTGCTAAAGAGACGTGAAATACGAGGAAAGGAACAACTCGCAAGTTTTGCTGGCGTTTATGATGAAGGCTGCCATAATTTCTTTGTTTAGAAGACTCTCACATTTGTACACTGATTGCTCGCTTCTCTAGCGACAAAGTGTTTGACTGAGAAAGGAAACGCGTTTTCTGTACGTGTTGCACCTTTATTAATTTTTTCTTCCATCGAATACGTTGAATATTGGTTACTCAATGTATTTTTATGTCGCCGTCATGAACATGAAGTCGGTTGTAAGCCCGAGAAGCCCTATCAACTCATATCACCTTATCGAGATTCCAACATTTTGTAAGTTTAAATTAGCATATCGCATTGCAGCAAAGTCATTTCTGTGAATATTCTCATGCTTGGTTTTGCGTCCTTCATTGCCTCCAACACGGCAGATATGCAGGTGCATACTGCACACTTCATATCAATTCTCGAAATGATCCACTAAATTGTAAGTGCTATTGAGATCCGTATGTGCCTGAATGTATATTTCCATTATGCTTCATGTGAGATGGCAACTGATGCCTATCGCACATTCATTTCCCAATACTTCGACGAAAAACCTCTTCGAGGAGTTTCTGCGCCTTCCCTCTCCTTCAAACTGCTTATGTTTATTTTTGCGCCGAATCGTTTGTTGCATGTTGACATACCCAGTAGGTAAGGCTGCAAAAAAGTGTATTGTTTCGGCTTTACTGGCACGTTTTCCAGTCTGTAACTGATTCGCTAATGCTGCTCTGAGTGAGCTGGACGAACTTTCTAAATGACTACCGATGCGGAAATTCCCAGCTCTTGAATATAACAGGAAGTGAAAGTTCTTCCCAAGCCGTGCATTTGGTACGCGGCCGGAAGCGCTTAATATGAAAACAGAGAAAGTGTGCTTGATTTTTCCAGACAAAGAATTTTTCCATATCCGAAAAATGCTTGGTTCTGAGGAGGGTCTTAGAATGCTATGCAACCTTCTTGTTAGAGGAGCCAAATGAGCGCTAGCTCGTCAGCTTCCTCCCATGTGTTTGCTTCATGCCGAGTGGAACTTGGGGTTCAGACAGGGGACTTTTTCCATTGTTCCACATCCTTGCTTACGATAAAGTTTCTAGAGCTAGAGCCCTTCAGCGAATGGCAATGTTTCCTCATCATTTTTGAGTCGCTGAAATGATGCAAGAAAAAGCGTTCAACATTTTTCTTCAAGCTTCGTTTTTTTTGAATTTGAGCAGAGTCACTTCATTATGTTCCGAGCACCACCTGAACTTTATTTGTAAGGTGGAGTTTTTAATCATCTGAAGTGTAATCCCAGCTACTTCTCGTTAAAAAATATAAGATTTGTTATCTTCGATTTCAGATGGGTTTAAGCATAAATAACACACTAACGGCAGTGGGTACTGTTTACATTGGATCGTTACAGAAAGATTCAAGTCATATGATGTATAATGCCGTTGTTTGAGATTATTTCTATGCCAATGCATGTTACAAGCTGAATGCAGACCCTCATCTATATTTTGAAGTGATATACTGCGTCGCCGTGACATTTTTACTTTGTTCATATGCTAGTGCTGTCTTAGAGCAAATGAAATGTAAAACCTCTCATGTTTGAATTTGTGAGTGCTGATCAAGCTCGCTCGTCGGACGATCCGTTCAACGCGCGCGTTGCCCTTTGAATCCTCTGATGGTATCTGCTATTTCGTTTGATGGAATGCGTCGAAAATGATAAGTATTTCCGCCATCTGCAAGCATCAAAAGTGAATTAATTGTTCTTTATTTCATTCTGCAAGGCGAATTTAAAGAAGTGCGTTGCGATAACGTCATGTTTGTATGTGTGCATGTGTGTGCTTGTCTATTTGTTTCATCGGCCGTTTTCGTGGAATTGCCACGTTTGAGCTGCCGAAGAATTCGTCGATATTCAGGAGTGAAAAAGCTTTGTATGCATTTTGCAACGAACGGTATTTCGTCTCATAATTATCGCTTTATAAGAAGCAAATTTTCATAGTGCATTTAACATAGTTTCGTATGAGTTAAAATATGAAAACATTGCTTTGTATAATGTTTTGTTGGTATTTTGTTTAACTTGTCGACAGGCGTGCGAAGGGGCGCACATCTGGCTCGCCTCGTTGTGCCTCTCTCAAGCGCTCGCACCTCAGAATCGCATTGCCACAAATTTTTTCATGAGAGCTGGCTCAATGCGCCTCTTTATAATTTGCTGAAGGAGTCATCTCCTCGCAGTGCTTACAGCGTTGTTTGCTACTCGCGATACCTAACAGAGATAATCGCTCACCTGACAAACGACCATCTTACGGAGTGGAAATAATAAATTGCTGCAGCAATATGCATATACCCAAATGCAATTCGGTTATGTGCAAATTAGATTCAGAGAAAGTTTAGGAGTAGAGCTAAATTGAGTGTCGCCAATTCGATGTGCAGATTACTTGTTTGCGAAAACACGTGTTACAACACGATGGTTGTATGGCAGATCAAAGCTATAGTCATAAATAATGGTCGTCGGGGGGATTAGGGCTGTTACATTCATTGATTATTACCAAATCACGAGTATTAATCTCTGTTTATTGTGGTCGTTTTGAGTTATATATTCAAGTTCGATGCGTTCTGTTTGCAGTAATCTGCTGCTAACCTTTATATAGTAATCAGCTACAGTTCTTCTGACCCATCTCTGTTCATCAGCTTTTGGCAGTGGGCTGAATCCACTGAATCTACCATGCACTGAAATAATCATCCGATAGTAAGAAATTTATTAATTAAGCCGATTTGATAGGCTGATTTTTTTGAGATGGATTTCCTAATTTTATGCGGCTATTGCCTCAGTTAATCCTTCCACTTGAAGCTTTCTTTAATTCTTTGTTCTTCAGTCGAAAAACTCGCACTGTATCGCATTATCGAATTCTTTCCCGCTAGGCGCTATGCCCATAAGCTGTGTAAGGTTGAAACCGAAGAGACTCCAGTGAATGTTCTCAACATAAATGTCGGGAAATGTTTCAATTGATGAATGAGTTGTTGCAGTGTGTTATTTTTTGTTACGTATACTATTTTAAGGAATACGGGTTTGCACACAGGAATGTTTATTGGACATTTCTGGAGGAAATGGGGTCACCCAGAATCACTTGAGATTTTGGACCCTTAATTTCCGATTTTTTCTGCCTTTTCGAAAATCATTCCAGAAAACGATCAATAGTGTACTGTTGGTATTTTATTTTGAGTCGAATAAAAGTTCATTTCAGTTATTGTTTCAGGCTACAAATTTTGAGTCGAAAATTAGAGGCCGGAAATCAGGAAGAGGATACAGTTTGCTACTGACTCCAAGCCGAACCGCAGGCTGAACGCGGTGAGATTTCCATAAAGCTGAGGGTGTTCGGCTTTTCAACGGCCAGGTGGTCGTTGCTTTCACTCCGCTGCTCGCAGCGGATCATTGTCACGGCGCATGGTACGTACGTCTGACTGAGTGACTACACGAAGCGATGATCGCTCGTTTGCATGCGCACCAAAGGTCCCGCTCGAAAACCGACAGTGATTCCTTGGTACAAAATGCGTCGAGCGCAACAGGTAGGTTCCTTAATTTTGATAATGGCTGCAAAACTTTTTGTTTTATGAGGACAGCGAAGTATTTGAGTGCCCACAGCAGATTAGGGGACTGGACCGCAAGAACACCTGGGGCTTTTAAAGAATCCATAAAACATTGGCAGAAACGAACTCAAGTAAATGTAATGGCGAGTGCATTGGATCGTAAACAAAACATTATATATATTGGTTGGTAATGTTTGCAGTACAGTGTTGAACGTTATCGAAAAAGTGCAAACTACATCAAAAGAACACAAACTATGAAATTCTCTCGGCAGCCTTGGTTATCGTTGCCAATTTAACCCAAACAGTTTGGAGGATCAATCATTGGTCCGAATTAACAAAGAAATCTTCGTCTGTTAACAGTTATCGTGCTGAGGAACTTTCCATGAAAATTTCTCGACCTCAAATTTTGCTTCGTGGAAAATCAAATGAGAGATCTCAACGAGGTGACTGTGGTTGTTTGTAGCTGATCGCCTTTTGTCTGCCGTTATTGAAATGAGAGGTGAACTTTTGATTGTAACATAAGTCATAGCAGTATTCTAGATACTGAGCACTAATTCAATGAACGAAATTGGCAATTCAAATATGCGCAAAATTCTTGATGCCCTTTACTTACAGTCGTTTTCTCATGCAACCTAATGCTACCCGCTTATCGAATTCACTCTCTATACCTCTGCTGTGGGATATGCAGCAGCTGTTTTTAGTCATGCAATTCCTTTAAAGTGCTGCTAGCATTTTCGTGTCCGAGGTGAACTTTCCTCATCTTGCTGCCTTCCGTTCTGAGTTTTCCTCGTGTCGCAAAGTATGTCTTGCTTTCTGTTTGCGGAATGAGCGAATATATTCTATACGTTTTCAGGAAGCAAGACCTGTTCTTGTGCGGAACGATTATCAGTGCCAATAGCGGCACCTGAAGCACATTTGGGACTACGCTCAGGACGCAGCGCAGATCAAATAAGTCACATTTCGGGCAGATGGGATCGTATGGAATCCGGTGAAATTTTTGACGATATATGTGCCGGGTATTGCAGGTGAGTTTGTATCTTGAGATAACTTGCATTGTATCATTATAAAGTTACGAAACGGTAGTAATGATGGCGCTGTATGTTCTTCAATTTTGTTCGCCCATCTGTTCGGTTGTTTCAACCGGAAATTCGGCACGGCGGTTCGAAAAAATGTGCATTCGGCATTCTCCATCATGGGTGCGGCAGAAAAAGTCACTCATGCGCTGACTCCTCCCTTTCACTATCTTTAATGTTCTTTCTTTATTCAATCTCTTAGGCTGGAATCAAGGTGAAGGTAAGTGTTTTATATAATATGTTTGCTGCATTGGCTCAGGGTGAGTTCCAGAATGAGAACTCGTTTGTTTTTATCGGTCATGCCTCTCACGAGTGGATCTGTGCGTCTCGATTTGGCAGAAGAAACAAAGAGCACTCTTTTTTTCTGGAAAACTATTAACGATTTCAAATAGGGCGATAAGTCGGGAAGTGCTGCGTACTTTGGTTCAGACGAAACTGCTTTACGTAAGCTTAATCCAGATTTTTGTGAAAGTGGCGGTTATAAGAGAATAAGGAAGCGCTCTTATTCAAAATTTCAGACAGCGCCTACCCCTTCCCACCATCCCTTTTCCTGAACACTGTGAGGCACTTCAAAGTTCTTCAAACTTTGTATAGAGTCAAATTTTGTCTTCTTTCTTCGAGAGAATGGAATCCAAACTGGACCGAGTTAAACATGTAGAGTTGTCTGAAAAGCATTTTGCGCTGGTTACATCAGAAGACGTTGTGAACGGAGTGGAAAATTGGTCATGCGGTCGTTTTCCAAGCAAGGCCTTTTTTTGGTGACAATGGGACGGACGCATCCTTCCGTGGCAAGAAAAGTGAGCAGTATGAAATGCTAGAGAATAAGGTAATGCATAGTGGAAATAAGGTTTTTGATGCCGTTAGCTTTATACGCACTCGTGGAATGCCATTTGTACTCACTACAAGTACGTTTCTACGGTCGCCAATAGCCCCTTGCCTTTATTGGCTGAATCACTCTCACGATACTTGATTGTCTCTCACACCGGATAGGTTTCCGACGTAACTCCGTTGTTCTTCCTGAAAACTCTTGAAAAGAGGCATGCATGAATGGTTTTTCATCCATAGAATAGGTATCCTACAGCATTTCTCAATTCTGTTTTTACATGGTCGTGAAAATACCTTCCCGCCTCTTCCATGCACTTCCCCCTTTCCCTAGTTTCTAGTAAATTTCATTTGTTGCATATTGTAACCTCGATGAAATTTAGTGGACGTCTTGCAATTCTCACTGGAAAGAGTCCTTAGCCGTTAGCCCGTACAGGTGTCTTAATGGTTGAGGCATTTTTTATCGTTCAGAAAGTAGAGAAGATTTTAACTAGATAGTCCATGTTGCGTCGTTCATTTCGTTAGCGGTGTACGAATCTGCGAAAAACCACTGCAAGCACGCTGAACAGTCGGAACTTTTGCTTCACTCGATTTCTGCTCAGCGACATTTCTCTGCAAATTCGCAACATACTTTCCGATGGATGCTGGCGTGATCCTTGAAGAAGTTTTCGGTGGAAGAAATGCTCCTAGTCACAGTAGCTACCGTCCTCGTCACTCAGTAGGCGGCTCATTGTCACGACATAAGACGCGCTGTCTAAGAAGTAGATTGACGGGCATTACCAAGTTGTCGGCATCGTGTGAATTAGTCTTGACCGTCAGCACTATCTATGCCGTGTTTGTTACAAGCAGCTCAGAGATTTCATTCAAAAGCTGAACGGAATCAGAAGCGCTCGCGGTATGACAGTGACGTATTGAATATCGAAAAAAAGGATCAGCAGAAAAGATATTTGACAGTTTTGAGACATTCTTTGATAACTTCATGCAAATTTGGACACATCGAGGTTCCTTTCCATAATAATTTCGTCATCTCTCATTTATTTTTCACAGTCGCCAAGCGAGTGCGATACGTTGGATTCTCGAAGAAAACCACATGCTGAAGAAAGTCTGCAAGGAAGTTTTCTGCAATGATCACTGCGTCGGATTTTTGTCCGTCAACAGAACAAACACTGTAAAAGCAGTATGAAGTCGAAAGCGTCAATGGAATTTTCCTCAGGCTCTAGAGGGATGGCTAAGGGAAACTGTGTTTGTTGTCGCCGTGCCCGACAAAGTTTTCCCTCCCTAGCGGTATTTTTGGTTGGGCCACCGTGCGCGATGAATAAATCGTTAATACCGATGTATTGGGTATCCGTGTCTTCCCGTTTCCATGCAACTCGTGTCCCAAAATCGATTGGTATTAAGGAATTTATGTGCACACTGCTAAATTCATCGGAATTTCTTCAGTACTTTCTACTGATTTAGAACATATAAATAGTTGTGCAGAGCGCGTTTACCGCCTCTTCCATTCCTATAAAAAACACTCAGCGGGTTAGTTCGTTTGGGGCAATCTAGTGAAGGTCCTATAAAACGGCTCACTGGTTGCCGAGTTGAGATATTGATGTGCTGATGACTGCATGAACCTGTTGAATGTTAATTTTTCCATGACTCAGTGGATCTCGTTGTCAGTTATTGACTTTGTTGCCAGTTGGTAACAGTACGGAATCGCTCTAATTTGGCCTTTGTCAGAAAACTTCCTTCCAACCAGCATCAGCAAGTGTTTTCGTGAACATTGCTGACAAGTGTATGTGTGCATGAAATCACAGTTGTAATTTTCAGAAACGGGACGGCAAGCAATATCGATGTGCCGGATTCGATTCAACATAGTCATCGCAGTCGGAACTCAGAGTGTAATTCTTTGTTCATGTATTTTGCACTTGCTTCCTGACGATTCTGGGATTGGTAGGCGAATGGTCACAAAATATGATCCACTCTTTTCAAATACAGATAGGACGTTTTGATATTGCTGTAATATTATTTCAATTAAGAGGGCATTTCATCATAAGAAAACACTGAATCGAACTATGAAACATTTGGGAAATCTGTGAAACACAGATTTGATACCTTTGTTGTTCAAATCGGCTGCGATGTCGCGAAAGTACAGTTCATGATGTTTTTGCATTTTTCGGCAGTAGTTATGACTTATAGCAAAAACAGTAATAGAATTGAACATCCGAAGTTTGTTTGAAGGGATAGATATGAGGTTTCTTCATCTGATACTATGATCTGAGTTCTCGGACTTTCGAAAAATCGAACGGCAATACTAGCATATGCACCGTTGTTTGAAATTTCCTCGGCGAAAAGCTTAATTCTCTTCGGATAGGATGAGCGCAAAAAATAACAGTTTCATTCTTAGCCTTGATGCCTTTTATTTCATATTAAAATTGCCCGAACAACGGAATATGTATGTGCGAACCTTTGTTTCAAAACAGCTTTAACTTTCTGAGTTTCTCGGCAGGAGTATTGCCAATTTTTGAGAGAGATTTTCTTTTCTTCAAGGTCTACAATCCACAGCTCCCTTCTTGAGCCTTTCCGCTACCGTTAAATCTACTTCAACGGAGCGAAAATACGACATATATTGCTTCTAACAAAACTGTCCACCGATTTGCTACTGGAGTGCCAGTGGGAATGATGGAGTTTGAGGGGAATTACAGTTGAACGGGTCGAGTTTATTCTAATGTGATTCACTGGTCGGCAATTACAGAGGAGTGCTCGTTAAAGTACCGGAAATGAACGCATTGTGAGAGCTGAGATGTTTAGTGCTGATGTTTTTTGAATGATCGCCATCGACTGTGGCGGTGTAAAGAAGAAAAGGTATTTAATCGATATTTAATTGCATCAGAAGTTGAAGACACAGCAAGTTTATCGCAGACTTTATTCTGCTTTCTATGAAAGTGCATGGAAATTCTCGGAAACTCGCTGACGCTTTCTCTAAAATACTTTCAAACTGAAAGGCTTTCCAACGATGACTCTATAGCACTCGGTGGCTTACTTCAGAAGCAGCAGACATGTTCGGAATCGATGTTTTTTGTACGAAAGAATGTCGAATCACTGGATTGCTTCCGCGAGTGTTTCCACTTTTCGAGAAAGACATTGAAGTTGACGAGAGCATTCGCTCTCAAAGTTTCTTCGTGACGATATTATCATTCGCTCCGAAATCCTACTCTTGCGAATGAGAAATATAAGCTCTCATTATAATAGCTTTTAAGTCAAAGAGGCGATGAAACTTTGCTGAACAGCAGGAAAGTTGTCGGCAGCAATGAACGCCTCTGACCTTCATAGTCCACAATGTTTCTCCTTTCTCGCAGACATGCTTTTGGATGGTTTATATGGCTATACACAGTTCATTGTGGAAAGCCACGAAGTGGTGCAACTCTTTTCGAGCGCCAGCACACATCTAGAGAGGCAGGCGCGTGCTATCCACGTCACCATGCTTTTTCTAAAGCCATTTTCGCTGCATTCTAACAACGCCTGTGCTAGTGCTGTCGGACGTATGCCGCCCGCAACGCTACTTTCCTTCGAGTGATGTCACGTTACTGAATTTTGTTGATTCACCTACCCGTCATTTGATTCCACTCTTCAGCCTGTCTCATGAAAATTCCTCAATAAGTCTAGCTGAACGCATCTTGAATATGCTGTTAGTTAGTTTTGATTGAATGGTTGTTCGCAACTGTTCAATTGCAGTCGGCAATTCCGGTTAAACATGCAGCTTGATTCATTCATATCATCATCGTGTAGCACCTCTGAAAGCTTGCCCACAGTTTGAATGAGACATGATGAACCTAGTTCCTTTGGTGAGATGAAGGCATCATTCGCAAGCGGTTCATAATTTTTCAAGGGGTCGTATCGAAAATTGCTTGCCTTATTTGAGGCGGCCTTCAGAGCTGCCATTCTGCCTGTGTGAGTTTATTTTTTGAGGCGATCGTTTGCCGCTCGTTCGTTTCCCCTTTTGCATTTTGCGGTCATCACAACTTCTCTATCGTGCGACGGTTTCGTTTTTGCTCGTCATTTGAATGGCGACAGGTTGATGATCTCGAGCTATTTATCGTTGACGTATTGTGTCTTCTGTGGCGTGCCTCAGACGCGTGCATAATGCAGCAATGCCTGTCAGTGCGTTGCGCCGTGTCGTTCCACCGTCAATCAACATCCACTGAAGTTTAGTGGGTTTTGCACCACTCGATCCGCTTCCGAAAACTTCATTATTCTTCCTCGACTGTTCCTTTGTTCAATTCAAGTTTCCTGCCTCGACGTGCAAATTTCAATCTCGAGCGGTTTTGCTTGAGCGCGATGTATGCTAGACTGCCAACGAGTGAGCCATCGCCGAACAGCGCTTATAACGAAAAGGGTAAGCGGAAGTAAAGATCTTATGAGATGGTATATGGTTAGTGCTACAAAGTTTCGTGATCTGTAAGCTGTATTGTGCTTTACTTCATTGGTCTATGAGTTTCACGCTTTGAACATTTTGAAGTCTTTTTATACCAGCTTATTTTTGAAAACATGCCGTATCTTACTGCTAACGAAATATAGCACAAGTTGCAATAATCATCAAGTGGAAACGACAGTGCCGATCCCATCGGTTCGATTGAAAAAGTGGTATTTACTACACAACTGATGACATTTTGAATGGTACGTTGGATTCTCAGAATCAGTGTTGCATCTGAGTAATGTACTTTCGAATGGTAGTTGCTTTGAGACTTGCTTCACCGCTCGCTGGTCGGAATGACTCGTTAGGACAAAGTCAAAGAGTTTGCTCGGAGCCTTTTATGCTACAAAAACGCTCTTTTACCGAACATAGGAAGTTAACGATTATTTAGAGTTTTTATACGTATACGATCTACACGATACAGCATTATTTGCCTTGAAATAAATGGATGGGTGGAAGGCGCTCGCAAATAACTCTTCGATGTATCGCGATTTATTGTGCTTTCAGTCGTGTTGTTGGCAGCTTGAAGAGTATAACGGATATTAGAGTATAAGAGTATAACGGACAGTTGTGTTGTGTGATGCAAAATAGTGCAGATTCTACGCTAACTTGCAACAGTTACGCCATCAGTGGGGCAGTCGTAAGCTTATTGCTACCTAACGCCTTTTGCCAAGTCGAATATCCTGTGGAAGCACTGCAGGCCTTTAACACAAACCTGCCCAGTGTTTGCAAGTAGAGTAATACAACGTAACAAGCATTAGGTGCCACATTGCATAATTTGTTGCGTAGGTCTAAATGCCGCATTACCAGTTGCCGATGTTTTTGTGGGTGGATGATCTTTTTAAGCTGGTTCGCTACGCTTCAGTTTATCATGAAATCCTTAGCAGATGTCTTCAGAGACCTCTACCCTATTAATTATCTAGGGGACCGCTCGGCCTGCTCGCGTCAAATGCTGATAGGAATACACGGAACGTCTGCATATCGCGGTAGCTTATCCTCTCAGCGATGCATTGTTTTCTTAAACAACATCCACAGTTTGTTTCCCTAGTCACCAATGGCAGAATCAATTACATTGGGTTCGATATTTCTTCAAGTTTCAAAACGGAGGCGGATCGTTGATTCGAGAGCAGCAATTTTTCAGGCGAATTGCGATTTAGAAAGAACTTTCAACTTTCCATTCATATTTCTACGGAATAGGTTTTCTCACAGTAGCCGTCGGCTGTTTTAATTCTCGTTCTGTGATAATATCTGATCGCTAATTGATGCAGTCGAGGACTTGCGTGAAGTTTTCGCATACGATAACGTTATAGTTTTCATGTCACCTAAGATAAGCGTTTATGAATTCTGGATTGTTTGGCCGATAAGTCTGAAAAGCTGCAAAGAAATTAGTGTTTTGTGTCATCGGAACCTTTTTCTGTTTAATATGTGCGGAAAGGGCCATTTATTATTTGTTACATTGCTTTACTGAAATTTAAAATATTATTGGCCAAATAAGGTGAATGGCAGTCATCTCAATATACTTATCGCGACATTTTGATGTTAGCGTGCATGTAATGTTCGCCTGCAACGAAAATTCACATTTGTTCTTCGAACGGTCCGGCGATCAGCGCGGATGTAGTCATATGAAAGGCATTTACGGATATGTTCACGAAGGTGAAAGAAACTCCTAATGGTGCCGCAACCTAAACATTTCACAGCCTCAACTCTACCTCAGGTGGTCCGACAGGTCACCGCTGCAAAATGATGGACCGTTGTTAGAGATTATAAGGTAAGTTTATCATAGCAAGCATGAGTCTGGTGTCCATTTGAAGCGCTTACTGGATATTTTTATGAATTTTTCATCTTCATTACATGCTCGTGAAACTTCTTCCTAATCTTAATTCACTGCTTGTGGACTGTTGTTGTGAGCATTGAGAAAAATATATAATCGTTTGCATCTATCAACCAGTTTCCTCTTCTTCTGCCCACAATTCACTTCACCTCGAAAAAGGTTAGACTTATTTTCCGAATCTCTGACTTCTAAGAAAGTAAACACTTCGAAAGACGAAAGGACTCTTCTTGCACCTATTGGGGACACATTAAGGTTATCGTTCCCCTTTGTGCATTGCCAGCAGCACCGAACTGAAAAGGACATTCCTCCTCACGAACGCACATCGATTCATGATTTCTTAGCAAAATTTTATTCATTCCGAAAGGAACATATTACGCTACGCTTATTCAGTTATCAACAAACATTGCTCAGTGTACATTGTCTACTCCTCCCCCTCCCTCCTCTTACTCTCCTTTGGCACCCCTTCCTCTCCCCTGCAGACTACCTATGAATTTTACATAAACAACAGTTTCCCTAATGCAACTGTCGCTGAGTTGATTTTTGATGAATTCTCACCTCTTCACCACCCGGAAAGATGATTTTTTTTGATACACATAAGACCCTAGGTGCGCTCGCAACACTTTAAAAGCCAACATGAATCTAAACACCTCCTATGTGCCTTTAAAAAGTTCAGGAATTCTAAGCTAAATTAACCTTTCTAATACGACTTATTTTCGACGATCTGGAACAATTGTGGCACAGGATATGTCATTTGGCATATGTAAATGTTGGTCTTTGAAAGAAACAAAACGAGGTTGTTACTGCAGTGATAATTCTTAATGATTGTTGGGCACAGCTGTGGATTAGTTCTTCCACCAGTTAAACATTACCAAAGCTTTGATGCTTGAACATTGCAGGTGGTGATCGTAGGAATGAGAAGCAGTGGGGACCATCTCGAAAATCACGCAAGCGAATGGTGGTGGATGCGGCCGCACCACCGAAACACGTTCATTACAATGATTGGCGAGAGATGCTGGCGCTCACCACGAATTCCGCGAAGGCCACTAACACTCACATCAGTTCACCGGTAACGTTCTCACTGATAGGATTTCGTCTAAAGCAAAACCGATACATCAGTTACCGTTTAACGCTTTGAAACCCTTTGCCACGTTGGATCGGTGTGCAACGTCGACGCCCAGGACGTTGCTTCATTAGTGAAACTGTCTTGAAGAAAACTCCCTTTAGACAGTTTTGGTTTCTGCATGCTACACTCTCTTGTAACTAACTGCGCACACTTAATCGCCAGCTTCTAAAAAACATTAGAAACGACGGAATTGCTTTTTTTTAATTCTATGGCACATTGTTGTTGATTTCGTTTGTTCCATATGTTGTCCTGTTGGTCATAGTTAGTGATGATTTGTTGTTTTCTTCGAAACATATAGGAAAACAATCTACGATAGCGGTGTCTCTTCGAAGAAACGCGCCTTCGAGCACTTCAGATTATGATTAAACACCTGTCGCGTTGTCGCAGTTGCCAGAACTAACGGAATCTTGCAGGATAACTGTCGAAGTGTTTTCTGTCCAACAATCTATTCGACATTTGCCAACCTTTATGAAGATTTAAAAGCAAATTACTGCAATATTGGTCATGTATTAAGAAGGCAGTAACGTTAACAGTTTTATGCGCTTTATATGTCGGGTTGAACAAGGCGACCCTTGTCCCCGACATACACATGATGGAACTTTTCATAATATCAGTATAACTTTTCACAACTATCAAAGCGGGCCACTTGCCAGGACCTTTTGTTAGTTTGCATGTATGCTAACCGCCGCCCGTTGTTTGTAATTTGCTCTTATTTTAATCGCCCTGTCGATGCAGTTACATTTTATATGAGAGGTCCAACCTCGGATATACATGGCATGTTACAAATGCAGTTGATTGGTGTTATCAGCAGATGAGTAGAGGCAAATATCTCCGCTTTAGCCCTTTCCGATAAACAAAACGCTTTGATACGTCAAAAGCGTCTTGTGGTTTACGATGAGCAATTGCGCATGCATTATTAGGGTGTTTTCGACTATGTATATCTAATCGAAATATTCATTTAGGTGTTTTCATATTGCCATAAGGCTTATGGGCATTTGCTAATAGAATAATATCTCTTCATCGTTACTAATACGATGCAATTCGGAGAATGTTTATGGTTACGTTCGGCAGCATTCGTTGTGGTTTTCGATAGAAACGAAAGATTACGGATCATTGATCGATTAGAATATTATATCTGCAGCGGTTTGATTTGTTTCCTCACGATGGATAGATGAGAGAAGTTCTTTGGCTATTTTCAGGGCACCGATCGGCAGTATCTCTTTTGAGGATTTTTCCGGGATTTTTGAAGATTTTCGAAAGTTTGGGATGGAAAAGGTTTTCATCTTCGAGGAAAAAATTGCTCAAATTGCAAAGCAGCTCACTTTCGAGAATCGCCCATCAAGAGGCGGCGCTCACCGCTTCCAATAAGACCGCGACTATGCAAAGCTGTTGCTTTACTAATGGCAAATGTGCGCGTTTGCGTATTGATGTTTTCGTATTTTGCAGTCGTCGTTATGGCTGGCAGCCCACCTTCTTTATTGATTCGCTGCGTTGCAGCTGCTAGTCATCCATTTCGATACTGAAAGTGATTTTCGTTTTCTTTCATAACGTGCATGTTGCCTTTTAATTTTTGTCAAAGCAGCTAACATGGAGCTATTCTGTCAACCGAGAACATGCTGAACGATACAAGAAACGCCGGAGTGGTGGGAAAAAAAGAGGGGAGGTGGGGCGGATATGTGCGAGAATTTGTCCTTCAGTACTGCACTAAAAACGCAATATCCCTCGTTTTCGTAAACGTCATTTACTGTAAAGAAAAGGCAAAACAACAGTTTTAAGCGTACGCTGAGTGTATATTTCATACACACTCCTTATAATAAGGTGAAGTGATTCTTCACGTGAATAATTTATGAACGTTGAATATCCTTTGATGCCATTATAAGAGATTCGGGACGATTGGAAAAATTCATCGACAATTTCATCGTAGGTCACTAATTGCCCCTGTGCGGTGGACTTACCAGTGCACCCTTATGTTATCGTCACAGAAACCGGAAGAATCCTCTAAACGGCGATAATATGACGCCGAAGCAGTTTTATTTGATAAATTGTGCTATAAAGTGTCCCTTCGTGGAGAACATAAGATGCTTAGGAGATTTTTCCCAGCTATTTGTGTGCCTCATTTACCTGAAGCTCTTCCGACCAATTTCTTTGTCGCTTTCTGCAAGACGTTTGTAATGGCTTCTGTTCTGAATAGGTCTCACTATGCGGTGTATTTTCATTGGGATTTGTTGGCTGATTGATACGTGGCGAATAAACAAGGAAGTAAATAAAAATAAAAAATGTCGTGTAGATATGTATTTATATTTTTACATTTTTATATATTTTAAATATGGCAAATCTATCTTATTGGTGCGTTAATATGACCAGCTTCTTCTAATGAAATATATTCAGGAAGAGGTGTACATGTCGACTGGCGGAGCAGCAACGAATAATTTAAGTGCCCTCCCGTCTATTTCCGGCACAATGCACACCAAAGTCAGAGCGTCCAGCTCAGCGGTATGTTAATATTTATATTCTTTGGTCTCTTTCTTTTGATGTTTCAACAGCATTTCCATTTCCTGCAGATTTGCTTTGTAAAGAAGGGCAGTTTATATTCTTTTATCCCTTAGTTTCTTATCAAAAGCTCTTGAGGATAGAGAAATTAGGTGGGTTTGCTACAAACAGTGTGATGATTGCCTTTCTTATTATCCATAAAAGTGGTCTATAACCTCGGTAAAACTTATATAGAAGCAGGTTTGCTGAAAATTTGAGTATATCTTCCAGTACGTCGTATTATCTTTGTGCACCGATCATGTCACGAGGAGGGCAAATTTTTTGTGGATCTATACGAATGTCGAATAACTTGAGAATGGGAGTGCTGTTTTTTTAATGGTGATTCATGAAATTTTTATGTCAAATGAGTTGCAAAATGTGCTCTTGCTAATCCTTTGATACAACTGTCATTTGTTTGATTTCTTGTTCTTGTGTACCAGACTAGCCCAGAAGTTCTATAATGCGTAGGCGAATAAGCTAAGGATCCATGAAAGCAAACCTTTATATAGAAGACGTCGTTTTACGAGGCATCAGATGAACGTAAGTGACAGAACGGGTGAGATACCTGGCGCTGTAATCCGTTGATGTTTTGTTGATCAAAGTTATGTCTTATATCACGGCTGTGTTCTCATCGTTATGGTAAACTCGTGAAATTATGCAATTGTCTGTTGAATAGAGTTAACAGTTCGGAATCATTATTCGCTCTCGTTCATCATTGCCTGCGTTTGCACCACTTCTCTAGCAAGTATTTTATTGGAGCAGATTCACGATGTACGCCGTCAAGAGAGTCTAGGTAGAAGATTGTGTGCTTACTCACTTAATGTCTCTGACATCATATACGTTTTTATGTAAGGAAGGCAGAACAGAGGAATTTAAAAGTGACTGTGCTCTACAGCACACTGAGACGCGTCGCACCTTAGAAACTAATATGCAGTGATGAGTAATAACGAAATCCGAACATTAACAAATGTGACCTTGACTCGCATTCATGCGTGGGCAGAGGATGAGATGCCTTCGTAATGTGTGCTCCTCATAACTTCAGCTTTGTGAATTGTGGCGATAATGAGCTGAAATGTGGAAAATGGTGCTAATGATAACAGGTGTTTCTGTTTTCAGTCCCTTCGTAATAACAGTTGGATCGAGCAAGTTTTCAAGAAAAGGGAATGCGCCAAGTTCATCCCTTCCAACAAATATCCCAATAAGTAAGCGCTTTTTCTTGAATTATTTCTTTCACTGAGTGGACTGAAAATCGTGATATCTTTGTTTCAGGTCGAAATTATTGTAATGCTTACTACTAATCAATTTGAATTGCGGAGATTATAACTTTCCATTATGATTCTGTCATCAGGGAATTGCATAACCTTCTTTTCGAAAATTATAGGAGAGTGTAACGATGACAGAGGTTGAATGAAATCCTGAGAGGAGATAATAATTCGGCTTTATTGAAGTTCTGCTGATAATTTGATGAAAGAGACCTCAATATCGTTATGAAATTCCACTGAGAACTTGAAATACAGGTCTGTACCTCAAACTTCTTATAGATTTCTTTGAAAGTGCGAGATGCCACATTTTGAGGTTGTAGTTTTAAACAATGAAGTTTCATTTGACGGTCGTGCAGAAATTCTTTAACTGACGCCGAGTCGTTTTCAGTCGTTTTTTTCCATTCTGTAGAATTCGTCAGGAACGTATGAATATGACAGATGCAGAGCATCAGCATCCACTGCTATATTGCACTTCAGAAAGAGTTCCTTCAGGTTGGATATCAGCAACGTGAATGCATTTTGCAGCATTTGATGTTTACTTTTCATTCAGCTTTTTTATGTTTCCTGAAGATGAATCCCGTCTGTCACTGAATGTTCCAACCTCTTTCAAATGTTCCGGTGAAAAGGAATGTTTCTCCTCAGCAGAAAATCGTTTCGTAGAGTGAAATTAGTAATCTAATGGTTCACCTTGCTGATGCTTTCATTCAGAGGATTGAGTTTAGTAATTACTTTCATCGTATCAGTATTCTTAGTCTAGCGATTTTATTTTTAGATGTTCGTATTTTTATAATCTCATCTCATAAAATATTCTTCGTTTGAAAGCTCGGTTGAAAAGATTTTATTCACTGAATATTTTCAGTTCACTGAATTAACCTTTGACTCACTACATGGAATTTTATTCCATAGAGCAGTTGCTTTTTGTTCAGATGCGGTTGCGGAAGGCTGAAACATTTGCATTCAGCCAACGCGCTTACAGCATCACGTAGTTCAGCTCCCAACACCTACGGCTCTGCACCATCGTTGGATAAGCGATTGCAGCGCAGTGATGAAGAGCCAGATCATGAGATGACTGCTGCTGACAGCGAAGCTGGTCCTATTGTTAGGAATTTCCATTCATTCATTTTGTTACATTAGATTTCATCGAACAAGGTCAAGATGCAATATTATTTCTATCCCGAATACAACACTGGGAAGCGAGATCGAGACTGGAGTCTGTGCATGACTGCATTTAGATTCATATGCTTCTATTCGTTTTGCGATGATAATCGGAAACGTTTTATGAGCTCGCACAAAATGGCATTATTTTTTGCCCTAACCCTCAGGCCGAAACCATTCAAAGAACACTGATCGTAAATATTGTTTGGATTCATTCAGCATTTTTGTCCGTTGGAGAAAGCTAAAACCACCAGTGACACTTAGGTCATCATTAATAAGCACCTCTCAGTGGTCATTATGCATGGACAAGAACTATTGAATTAAAAGTTACACGGGTCTCTTTTAGAGAACTTTCTCACCTCGTTGATTTGTTCGAAAAAAATTGCTTGGAGATTGTTATATATGGGAGCAAATTCTTTGTTTAAACACAAGGGAACTTATCTTCGTTAGATGTCATTATACGACTTCATTTATACTGAGAAATTTTGAAAGGTCTGTTTTAGTGATTTTGATGTGCACACTGCTGTTAATGCGCAGTGTAATTGAAATTTCAGTGAGGCGGTGATCTCTTTAAGGAGTTTGACGTTTGATTTCCGTCGTAACGGGAGAATTTCTTTCTTTAAGGGAAGGCGTACTACAAGATCGCTTGGTGAAAAATGGACAATCCGTAAGCATACGATCGTGACTGCCACTGATAGTTATGGGACCATCGAATTTCAAGGTCATTTTTCATTTCTACGTTCAATTTTTCATTGTTGTGTCGTGGTAAATGTGGGCGAGGTGACAGCTGAAAGGTTAGTGAAGTTTTCGAGGCATGCTGTTGGTAAAGTGGAACTTCTTTGTTAGTATCAGCGAGCAGAGGTCACTAAGGGAAAGGAGAAAGTGAGACGCTGCTTCAAAAAAAGCGGAAATCATGAGGAAGCGTTGGTGGATAAAAAAGCGATGCGAAAGGTTTTCGAATATCGCGTTTTTCTCCCGACCTACTATTTTAAATGCTTTGAATATGTACGGTCAAATGAGCAACGGCAGTTTTTCCACCTCCCGCATTTTATTTGCGCCATTCGTTACTGGGTTCTAATGTGATCTCTTTTTCAGATCTCTTATTGATTGCTGAAGTATTCAAAGTAATTTCCAATATATCCTTTGAATTTCGTGAATTATTCATATATTTATTCAAAGCATTAAAAAGTGGATGCAGTCATAAAATTTTCCTCACCGTCTTATTTTTCTTCGGGTGCTCCAACTTATGAAATGTCTGTCGATCGTAGGGAGTTCCAGTGAAATGGTCTTCTGCAGTTTCAGATGGTCTTCTAAGCCTTAAGTTCTTCGTTTTGGACAATAAATCAGCAGTTTGCAATGCGATGATAAAGTGGAGTATATATAGTGCAAAGGTACTTTCGATAACAATTAGGAACTTGAACCAGTAGACCTTTATCTTAGTAAGTTACGTGAGTAAGTGCGGCTGATTTTTTAGATATAGGCAGTAAGTCAGAACTATGAGGCAATGATAGAGAGTTGCTTTTGACAGTGGAGCACATAAGATACTATGCGAAACGTTGCAACAAGCCCGTCATCCACCTATCTCAGCTTATGAAGTAATTTTTATGTGGCAGTGTAAGTTTGTTGCTCAATTTGCGTTAGCCCGTGATGCTGTCATTGCTCATATCTGCGCGTCTGCTCGCCATCTGCGCAGTTGTTTCAGCTCACTGATGAACGATGCTACGCCTAAAGTAATTGTTCGTAATATACACATTGCATGAACATCCATACCGTAATTCACCTCGATCCCTTATTTTGAATGTGGTTGGAGACGTACAGAAAGTCGAAGAAAATGCTTATGTGCACATTGCACCGACCAATTTTCCGTTTTATGCGAATATTTGGGGGGTGGAGGGGAGGGGAGGGGATGTTAGAGGAGGGTTGATTAACTGAAATATAAAGGCATTGCTTAGCATACTTAAGTTTTTATGAAACCATTAGATGAGCGATATCGAAAAACAGATTCATTCCAACCAATACGGCGTTCTTGACCACATCTTTCGTGATGAGGTCGTTGAGCCATCAGGGGTCTGCAGATTTGCGTTCTTAAAATAGGGTATAAGTGAGAGCGTTTCTGCTATGGAGTCTACGTTCCCCGACTCATCTTGAGACCGTAAGAAATAAAGTCAGGATGAATGTGGAGGATGGATGGGGAATTTTCGGCGTAGAAGCTCTGTAGCCGAACGAGTTCGCAAATCTGGACCGGTCAGAGGCAGTTTAAGAATTCTGTGAATGCGTCAATGCTTTCAGGTGGTCCGCATCCATATAAAGCTCAGTACTTGAGGTTGAACGTTGAAACTGATCCGGCAGATATAATGAATTTATTCGAGAATATCTGGCAAATGCCACCTCCTAAGCTTATTATTACTGTTCATGGCGGAATCACTAATTTTGAGTTAGTTTTTGTTTGCCATTAAACATCCTTCATTCCTTTCTATGACTGTTTCTTTTAGCATAAATATTTTTTGCTCAGTCGGTTTGGTTTGTAAAGTGCTGACGTTTCGATACCAAATTCATCTCTCCGCTGAAAGTTGAAGAAAGTGCCCCACGTCTTATTCTTCCAAATCGCATACCTTTTGAGTCTTTGAGAAATGTTTTGTCTTCAAGAAAATATTCTGTCTTCTCGTATCTTTTCTTACACACAAATTTGTTTCCATGAATGTGTTCAACTCAGCGCCGTTTAAAAGTCTTTTGTCAATTTAAGTCAACCATATCTTCGAAATTATCCTTGTCAGAAAGAAGAGTTTCCGTTCTCTCACTGCCTGCTGATGAGACCTGAACGGCGAATAAAATCTCTTCATGGGATTTTTAACGCCTGTTTAAGTTTGTGCTGTGCGCCGAATTTTTAGCGGCCGAGCTTGAGTTTCCTCCAGTCTTTAATTTTTGTGTCGATCGAGCAGATGAGATAATCAAATGCGATTTGGTTGCAGCTTACAACCTAAACTTGCGAGAGTATTTCGGAAAGGTCTACTGAAAGCGGCAAGAACAACTGGTGCTTGGATTATTACATCAGGTGGGACGTTCACAAAATTCTTTAGCTAGAAAGTATTAGAATCAGAATATTAAACAGTACGAAGCTTTATTTTAATCGAAAATGCACTTCCGTAATTACATAACGATGTCCTATTTGCCTAGCTCATCCATTCAGTTCCGGATGGTTGGTGCATGTCAGCCGATCTTCCTGCATTGTTTTGTAGTTAAACTTACGGGATCGTAAACCCTGAAGAGATCTTTTCTCTCATATGCCATGAAGTGATCTTTTCAGGCATAAATGCAGGTGTCGTTCATCATGTAGCTGCAGCTCTCGAAGGTTGCGCCACAGCTCGATCTAAGATCGTCAGTATCGGTATTACACCATGGGGATTAATCAAAAAAAGAGAGGATCTCATTGGGCAGGCAGGTTATTTGTTTTTCAACGTTTCTTTGCAAATACATCCATTTGCTGGGCTGACCAAGATGTGCGACGTGAGGGATATTGTGTTCGCGATCTCAAAATACTTTCATTTTTTTACGGTTCTCTTTTGAGAATGTACACATCCATACCGAAATTGTAGTTTTGCTGTGATATCTGGTGCATATCATTCGGGTCTGTTCTAGCATTGTAAAAGTGCGTGCTCTGTGATTGCTGCAGGGAGAAAGATTATCTATAAAAGCGGAGGATAAATGAACCTGAAATTGCCCCTTCCATGCATGACTGCTATTCATTTAACATGTGATTCCATTTCTTTCCATGCCTGACAACATTCAATGGTTTACATCTTATAAATCTATAGCAATGAAGGAGATATAGTATATGTGTATGAGTGAATCTCCATGTGAAACTTATCAGTCCGTCGAATCTGATGACAAGTAAGTAAGCTTACAACTAAGCAACCGTTCAGCTCACCTTGTAATGCACCAAATTTCATTATCTGGCGAAGCGCTTAACCAAAGAACATCTGAAAGGGGTTCCATTAGATACGCAAGTTCGTTTGCTAATACAGGTAAGGATGACGCGAACGGTTGAATTCCCCTTTATTATGCAAGCGTATTCATGCGTCAATAAACATTTGGTGTGGAGACGGCGAAATCAAATAAAGGATATTGCCGATGGCGCGTTAGTTAGCAGCGAGTTGATTGCTTTGCTCGTTTCAGGATATTGTTGTGCCTTATCATCCACATTCGTTCTCTCCGAGAGGTCGTTTTGCTGTGCTCAACAACAGACATTCATATTTCCTTCTCGTTGACAATGGAACAGTTGGAAGGTTTCAGCTTACATGCAATTTTTAAACATTCATTTTTCATGCCTATTTGTCCACTCTCTGTTTCTAAATTTCCAAAGAGTTTTGTTGCTAAAAAGAGAAAATTCGCTGAATGCGCAGATTCGAATCGCCATCTGATCGTCTTCTGCGAATATGCGAAAACTTTTGTTTTTCATCTAAGAATTAGCGAAAACTGTGAACGGTTTTGAGGCAGCTCGTGCGCTGTGTGGCAGTCATTAACGGAGTTTCATAACGTGAGAGGCAAATCTTCCTATTTGCATCGAAACTGAGAGCAGAGTAGAATTCAGCAATAAAGGAGATTCGAGTCGAAAAGTGCGCCGAAGTCAAATTTCATTTGCAATTAATTTATTCAAAAAATCGAAGACAACGAAGCGTTTTTGTAAAGCGCATCAAAGTACTCTGCACGACAGCTTACGAGAATTTTTCTGTGCAGATGGGACGCAGAATTTGAGAAGAAAACCGCTGAAATGTTCCATTATTAGCTGTAATAGCGAAAAGTGCGCATCAGCTTTATAAGAGACAAATATTTAGGTGTCCTATTAGTGGAGCCGACGCGGATAGAAAGTTTCAACTCATCTCCACTTTTATTTTTCCTTCAAATTTTCAGATATGGTGCCGATGTAATTCTCCGAAAACGTTTGGAAACTTATATAGCGCAGAAGCAGAAAATCGGCGGTGGTACGCGTAGTGTGCCCGTTGTGTGTGTTGTTCTTGAAGGTGGAACGTGTACGATCAGGGCTGTTCTCGACTACGTCACTAAGCAAGTTTTTATGAAATTTAACCAATTCTTCTGTGATGCCTTAGGTTTAGATTTGTTTATTTATTTGAATATTCCATACTGACTAATCTTCAATTACAAAGGCGTCGAATTAGATGGAGGCAATAAATGTACACTTCATTCTGCTGAAATCCAACTTGTCATTATGATTCCGTCGATGCAGTGGTCTCCGTTATCAGCATATCACGCTTATTCTATCTCCTTGTTTCACATTAAAGATGCCTATCCATCGGTACTTTAATTATGAATTTTTTCATTATCGTTCGATGAAAAACTCAAATTTATTTGAACAAAACGATATTTTTATAGCACATTCACTTCTCAAAAGGATCGATCTTGAAATTTTGCGTTACTTGATTGTTCTCTTTTCGTGAACATTCGAGTTCTTTACCGGATTAATTCATTTCTCGGTAATTTAAATGAACAGCTGCAATAAATTCTCAAAAAGTTAGCCATCGTTTTCCAGCACACCACGCGTACCAGTGGTAGTTTGTGATGGAAGTGGGCGTGCAGCAGATCTGTTGGCCTTTGCGCACCAATATATACAGGAAGACGGGTATCTTTTAATTCTTTTACTGTTTTCAGACTTCTCATTTTTATTTTTCGTTCACGCTTAATATTTCAGACATTGAATTGAGTTCGGCTTTCAAAAAATGTTCCAAAGGAAAAGGGAAATTGTGCTGAAAATAAGCTAAGTGGTTTAAATTCTAAACCACTTGGTCAAATGAGCAGAAGCAAAGGCACATGATGTGCGAGCATACCTGCTGCGCTTCATCACAGTTTTATTCGTTGAGGGAATTTAGTTTCTGATGTTGGATATTCTTGCTCATGCCGATGAGAGAATCAAAAGAGCTGGTGTATATATTGATGTCTGGACATTTGCATATCCGGGATCCGGCTTGTGGACTCTCATTTATAGAGAAACAATTGCTATGTGGTTATTGTTTTACTGCAAACGCTACAAAAGAAGATTAACTGTTTTAAAGCTAAGATCAGTCCGGAAATAATCCATTCAAATGCTGAGACCACTGTTTGTTTCTCTTACTCGAGTCGTCGTACTATTTATGGTAATCAGCTGAGATTTACTGGCGATGTGAGTGAACGCTGTCTGGCTGTTTTAAGGATTCATGATCAACCGTTTATGTTGCAAATAAAGTTTTTAATTTGGCACAAGCTGAGACAACAGGTGTCGTTTTTCTGAGCAAGGAAAACACTGTTCGTAGGAGAGAGTGAATCTGCGACCTTTCGATTTCTGGGCAGATGTTTGTGGTTTATTCGTTTGTATCATTCACCGTTCATCATGCGATTCATATACCACGCGTGATTCATTTGTATTATTACGTATT
The DNA here is from genome assembly GCA_037576465.1 of Parascaris univalens. Classification (NCBI taxonomy): domain Eukaryota; kingdom Metazoa; phylum Nematoda; class Chromadorea; order Rhabditida; family Ascarididae; genus Parascaris; species Parascaris univalens. Next base: position 29,948,057 of record CM075173.1, read on the forward strand.
TCCTTGTTAAGCATAGCGCCTGTGGAGGATTCAGGTTTCTCAAGGTCTAGTTTTCGCCGCATTTCCTATAGTTCCATTGTAGGAAATTACCGGATGGCATAAGGCCGCAGCTGTTGCGTCTCGTGGAGAACGTTTTCGGCTATGACAAACAAAACGCCGAGAAGCTTCTTTTGGAGTTAACAATGTGTGCTCAGCAAAAGCATTTGGTATGTTATGTTACTGTCTTTTCTACACCTTTTCATTTTTTCCTCACTCTTATTACACATATGTCATTAATAAAGACCAGAAATTGATCGTCTATAAAGTGGCGTTCATTTTGCTAAATAGTTTTGGATGGGTAACTTATAACGTGATCACGTCCGCTTTAATTCATTCCGAGAAAAGCCTTGGTTGTTGATGGATGTTGGATTATTGTCGGTGATGTGCTCAGCAGAAACGACTTGCGAGTTTTACTGTCTTTGGTGAGAAGCATATTATAAGCACTAGAATACCGTGCTCCATATTTAATACAGGCCTCAAGCGAAAGTATTGCATATGGAAGTGTTGTTTATTCTGTCTGTACGGCATATTTATTAGTTGCGCATTGGTCATCATAGTAGATTTTGCATGTTCCTGATGCAGCCAAGCTTTGAACATTATGCAGTCAGTCATGAGTTCAATGTTAGTTTATAGTTTATTCCTTCGAAGTTTTCTTCTCATTCCCACGTTATGTTGTTTTTATTCACTGTTTTGCGAATTTTTGCCTTTGGGAAATAATGGACTTATCTTTTTGAAAATGCAGTTTCGAGCCACTTATTTTCTTTAACAGATGACGGTCTTTCGGTTGGGTGAGACGCAGAAGCAGGATGTTGACCATGCTATTTTGACAGCGCTTCTTAAAGGACAGAATCTGTCGGCACCCGATCAGCTAGCTCTTGCTCTCGCATGGAATCGTGTTGACATCGCACGATCCGATATTTTTGTACTCGGGCAGGTAATAAGTTTAAAAGTGCAGACTTGTATCTCCGTCACATATGTTAACCATCGTAAACCGCTGTGTTACTGTAAGTATTTCATCTTAAGTCCACCTTGTCGCCACTCACTCAGATCGCTGAAATCGAGCACACCGATAGATTTAACTGCCACTTTTATGTGCATCGCTGTCTCAATTTTTAGTTCGCTACTAAATTTCAGTCTCCTCAGATATCCTTAAGTCAATTGTATCCTGTTTTGCAGATGGCACAGTTTCTATACGTTGCGTACTGACCGCCTAACAACCCTCTTTTTTAACATTCTGCGCTCTCTTTTCCTTCTACACATACCACGCATTTATTTTACTTTTAGCACCTATCGTCTTACATTTTAGTCCGTTCTCCTTTCTACATTTTCTTTCCTCTTCCCTTTCAGTCTGAGAACTCTTTTGTTCTAATTCACTCATCATTGGTGCCTACTGCTTAATAATTTAGATCGTTAGCCTCATTTTCAAGTTTTTTAATCGACGTACGTTTATTCATTTCATCTTCACGTTATGAGTGCATCTGCATATGTGGACATTATATATATTGTGCAGTTACCCACATATTCAATTCTAGTATTTTTTGTCATCGCGGCACGCCTAGACGAAATTTTGTTATGATATTGGCATTTTCCCACATGATCCATTTATGAATCTTCCACTATTTTTCCATTTCGTCGAATCTACCTGAACTAAAATTGAATCAGCGGAATTCTCAAAAAATGAGTAATGATGAAGTGCAGCAAAGCGTCGTCGTTGTTAATATAACGAACCAATTTGTTGTTCAGAATTGCACTATTGAGCGTCTCTTATTCAGTGACACTTGTTGCTGGAAAGCTTCTCAATTTCTGCCTTTTTTCTTATTTGGGCCAGTGTTTAATATCTTTAAGGATTGGCCAAAAGCAGCGTTGAATAATGCAATGATGGAGGCACTAATAAACGATCGTGTCGATTTTGTACGGCTTTTGCTCGAAAATGGTGTCAGTATGAATAAATTCCTTACTGTCAGCCGACTCGAAGAACTCTACAATACCGTAAGCTGCACTTTTTTATTTCGCTTAAATCATTTTTTGTAGTAGAGATTGTTCTCCGCATGGGGGTATCTAAGTATATATTTATGTAAGTCCGTATATATTTGTGCAATGTAGATACTTAAGTTTTTTTCGAGCATTTCTGCGTTTAGACTAGTGGCGATTCAAGCAGGCCTTCCTGACAAGAAAAATACTCTGCAGATGCTGTTCAAATCTCCTCTTCTATGGTGTTCTATCTGCTCCACATATTAGCTGTTGTGAGCACTGTAATCAGTACTGCCTACTTTTTTGCTGGAAAAAGAACCGTTCTGCTTCTACTCTTTAACGGTTTTGACCTTCATTTCTATCCATCTCATTTTCAGGATAGAGGACCGCCAAACACGCTTTATTACATCGTTCGTGATGTGGTTAAGATCCGACCTGGTTATCGCTACCGTATACCTCATATTGGTCTTGCCATCGAGAAGCTCATGGGCAACGGGTTTAGATCATCCTATACATCGGAGGCATTCCGTGCCAAGTACTCATCTTTCAGGAATAAAATAAAGGTATACAAAGATATTGCTGTTTTCATTAGGGTTTGGAATTGCCATATGTGCATCTTGATCTTCTCTTATGTTTATGCAGTGGCGGAAACGAAAGCGGGAGATGGAGATGCGAATGAGAACAAGGAGTTCAGCAATGTATCCGTCGAATGCTGTTGAATCGATTTCTACATTTCATTAGTGATAGCTGCTGCAATTTGCGGAAAATCGCCCAAGATTGGTTCTCAAAGTTACTTTAAAAATCGTAATTTTCCTTAATCCCCAATGAGACGCAGCCACTGATCATCCAGTGCGTTTGACTTAAATGCATTTCAGAGATTACTGCAATCGCTGCTTTCAATCAGATTTTGCAGAAGTAAAGAAAAATGTTAATTTTTTCTCTCTCAGCGTTTCAGACAAGCCTATATCAAAATTGCAAATGGTTTCTCTTTCATCGTATCGATTGTGCATATTAATAAAGATCATTATCGAAATGAGTTACCGATGTTTTTACAGTTGTGCTCTATAATTAGATGACGGTTGTTTTAGTTAACGCGAAAGAAGGAGAGACAGCAACTTTCAAGGTCATCGGCCACGTCAGAAAATTTTACTGGAGTACCGCCAATAGCATTAACTTCCGACCCTGCCCTAGCCGACACAGTGATGGCAGCGCTATCAGGAAGTCGTGCACTTAGCAATCATATTCTGTGGCGATCAGCGTTCCGAAGAGATGTTTGTTCTCGTTGTCATTGTTGATCCTTGTATGCGTAAAAAACACAGAGCGGAGAAGTAAAAACGGACTTTCTGGAAGAATCGCCTACTCTAGGAAACTGCAGACATTCGATTGCCCAAAGTCATGCTTCACAGGAACCTTTCTCGCTAATCATCAGCTGCTTATGGCTGCAGTACGAAAATCTAAATTGAAATTTTTTTTATATTGGATTTCATCTGGAATTCTCAGTTTAAAGAATAAATAAATTTTAAGAATCCGGTCAGTGGTTTCAATTCGATGATGCCTCCAGCTTTCAATGAAGTCGAAGATACTATCGTCGATATTGAAGACGGTAAGGGAAGTTTCCGTTATATCATTCTCGAGTTTCCTGTTATATCATGACGTTTCTGATTGGATAACCTGGTTCGGTTTCAGTGAATTGGTTTACTTAATTAGTTGCTTTCTATGTGACGTTTCTAAATTAAACTAAATCAGTTTATTTGTTCCCTGCTGTAGTTGTTCTTTTATTTTTCTGTTCTCTGCAGAGATTTTTTCTTCACTTCCGTTCATTTTGCATACGAAAACCATTTTATGATGAGTTTAGTTTATAGATTCTGCACAGTTGACATTCGAGGAACGAGTTGACGATTTCCGCTATCCATTTAGTGAACTCTTTCTGTGGGCAGTGTTAACTAAACGACAGGAAATGGCATTATGTATGTGGCAGCACGGTGAAGAGGCGATGGCAAAGGTCTTAATTGCTCATCATTTATCGTTCATTTATCTGGCATTCACTTACACGAAGAAACTTACATCTATTGTTATAGCTAATTTCTTTTGTTATACAATTGAAAGTTAATTTCTTCATGTTTTTTTCGCTTTACAGTGCATTCTGAATTGCTTTGAAGTAATACGAGCACATTTTGTGATTGGGACCAAATGTCGTAGGGTGAGATTTGTAGAAAGGAAGTGACGCGTCACAAATGATGCATTGAAAATGCGCTCGAGAAATGACAGTTCATTTCGGGCAGGAAACGGCGTTTCTTGTTTTTGCGCAATTTGAATCACAGTACTCTAAAATTAAATGAATTTTCCTAGTGGGTGATGAATTTACTAACTATCGACCTTGGCAACTTTGTATTTTGTGCTAATTCTGCAGATGGTTCAGCGAAGCAAGTCCATGCTGTTCATTGCTTTTCTTCCCGTTCTGAGTGGGCGATTGGTGCATATGTTCGTTCGCTCATGTGTTGCCTGTTTTTTTCTTAAAAGTCAGAGTTTCTGACGTTTCCATGATAATTCTTCTGCCAGAGCACAAGCTTTTTTTATCGAGTGATGAACGATGAATATATATGAGTTGACGTTCTCTATTTTTTGAACTAATATACTTCATTTTCCTGGAAACGATGCGTTCTTCTAGTGGTGGACTTCTATTCAGATTTAATATGGCGTCAGAAGAATAGAAGAACGCTCTTGAATAGGGAGCTCGGTCGGAGGGCAACATTGGGAGCGGGTCTCGTATTAGAGAATGTAAATGATTCGCTCTTGCAGAATTTTTCAAAATTTTCCGTATCATTTACACGTTGATATGATTTACTTTTATGATCAGATCGTTATTTATAGGCTCTTGTTGCATGCAGACTCTATAAGAGCCTTGCACAGGAGGCCGCTGAGGATTACCTCGAAGTCGAAATATGCGAAGAACTCCGTCAGTATGCAGAGTAAGATTCACATGTGTTGCCACACATTTCCCAATACACCGTTCGAATGCTGTAAGACTTGCAGTTACAGCTGAATTTGTATTGTAGACCTGACAACGGATGAGACACGTCGTTATGCGTTACACAGTGTGTGGGAATTGATGCAGTTGCTGACAAAGATTTAGAGATGCGTTCCTTAAATGGCGGTCTTTGAATAAGTCAAATTTTAGAGAGTTTCGACTTTTGTCATTGGAGCTACTCGATCATTGCTATCAACACGACGATGCACAGACCTTACAACTACTGACATACGAATTGTCGAATTGGGGCAACGAAACATGTCTCTCTCTCGCGGTTATGGTTAACAACAAACAGTTTCTCGCACATCCATGGTTACTATCGTTGTCTTTTACGTATTCATGTTATAACTCGATATTTCTCTTGACAGCTTGACTGGAAAACTTATCAGACCCGCAAAATGTGCATGTAAAACACATTGAGTGAGAGGATAAGATTATGCGAAGTGATTTAAGTGAGCGGATGTTGCGGAGCATGCCCAGCTTCGGCAGCCATGTCATCTTCAGCTAATGTTTTCAATTTTGCACCATCTCTTCATTCCTTGTGCTCTATCAAACACGTTTTTTTTTGTTCCTCATTACGTAGTGCAGTTCATGAAAATTGATGAGCTGTTTTTTAGTTCTTGGAAGTACTGGACAGCCAAAAATTGCTACCATGTTGATATATTCTGTTGCTAGGCCACAGTGGGTGAGTTTGGAAGATTCATTTAGGGAAGCAGACATCCGAGCTGACTACAAATTCGTTTTTTTTTTTTTCTTTCAGATGATCTGCGGTTGGGAATTTGGCTTTCTCCATTCGCTGAGTTAAGGTTACCTCATTTCTGAAATCACCTATCAAGAGTGCAAGACCGCACAAAACCTCTTTCTGGGGAACTTGTAGTATACCGCCTATGGATGGTGCTTGTTCTTAGGCAATAGGGGGAGTGAGAAAGGGTATAGGCATGCTTAACGAGGAGTATTTTTCAGCTGTCAAATTCTCCTCGCCGATCTGTGGCACGGTGGTCTGCGAATGCGAAAGTAAGCTTTTTAATTTCGTGCATAACACAGTTGCACATTTTTACTGAAGTGCAAGAACACTTTTACACTTGCAAATCCAATGCAATCTGAAAAGTTTTTTGCAGTCGCTCGAATCTGAAAGTGGTTTTGGGTTTGCTATGTCCGCTCACCATATTTCTCCTTGAATTCAAATCGCGTGAAGAATTGATGCTGCAGCCGCAAACAGCTGCCGAACATGAGGATGATATCAACGAAAGTTCAAGCTCGAGTTCAAGCTCTTCAGAGAGCGACTCTTCGTCCGATTCCGACTATACATCTGATGATTCTGCTCAGGTGAGATGGCTGGAAGTGAACTAACTTCGTTTGATAGCTTACAAATTTCGCTGTTTATTTTTCCGAATTTTTTTTTAAATCTCCCACTGCCATTTTCATCTCTTATTTCAGATGTATTTTCCTCAGTTAAAGAAAGTTTGCTCTTTACTGTTCCCTAAACGAGAAATCGGTTACGTTGCTCATCCATATTGCGCAGTGCATATGCTTGCACTGAAAGATTTCGGTGGCGTTTCCCTTGTCTATTATCCTTCATTTTTATTACAGAGATTCGCACTTTCTGACGTATAAGGAATGCTGTTTTCCTCCTGTGGATGTAGTCGTTCGTATTCCTCATGCTTTCGTTATTTGTTATATCTCATGCGTGTGAAAGTGCTTATTCATTGTAAATCATTGCATTTCAGGGTGATCAGGAAGGTGAAAAGCGAAAAATGTCGAGTGGCAGTGTGCAGTCGTTAAATCTCACCGGGGTGAGACATTCGCAGCTATATTGCCTTCCCCTTAATTCTGAGATCATAGTTGCATCGTATTCTGTGTTTCTGCTTTTTGCAGATTTCTGCAGATCAACTTAGCAGAAGTGCCATACGTCATTGTGACGTTTCTGGTTATGTATGCTTACTTTTTTCTTTCAGTGAGCTGCTGGTGATCAGTAGGGAGCCTCTGAAGCCCGAATCATAGATTTCGGTTGGTTAAATGGGGGGATTTGAAAACACATTCCATCACATTCATCTATCTGTTTGAACCTTCGCTTCTGAAGCGCATTGTGGTCGTGTCGTGTGTTTCGAGGTTTCGCGCTCTTACTGAAAATTTGGATTATGGGATTCGAGGAGTATGACCTTGATCGTACAGCTATGTTTTGCACTAACCTTTGACTTGATCTATCGTAGTGAAAAAAGAGTGGTGGTGAGTGGTAAGTTTGCAAACAGAAGGCATACTTACATTGGTTTCATCTCGTTTCATAGCCGAACCTGGACACTGACATGTGATTGTTGTAGGCGGTGTCTGTCCCTCCTAGACTCACTGTTGACTAAAACAGTATGAAAGTTGGGAGTTAGTTTATTTCAGAAGCATAACCAACTGAAGAGGCTGTTCTCTTCTCTCGGTATATCATGAGTTTATTTTCACCACTGTAGTTGCGGGAACATCTCACTGAGTCTCACCGGAGGTTGCTCGAATACATTCATATTTTCCACTAAATTTTTTCTCCATTTGATCTGATATCATCTGCTAAAATTTTTTCTGCCTAAATCCTCGTTACATAAAATATTTTATATGATTTTGCAGCTGTTCCAAAGCCGTCGTAAGCGGGCCAAGCAGCAGAGCAAGGATGCAAGTGCAAACAGTGCGGCTGTTAATGGTCACATCCCAGTGCAACAGCAATTCAGTGAAATGAGCCCTGCAGCCTTGTCCCCTCCAGCTGGTCAGTTTAACTTAGTTATTTATAAGGAGTCACATTACTTCAATCGCTGCATGCATGCTTCATTCATTCTCATTATTTTATGGAGTCACATTTATTCATTCATTCGCCACATTTCTTTCTAAAGAACAAAAGTGTCTCATGGAAAACCACTCTACGAGGGACGTTCTATTTTCTAAATTTCGCAGGAGCAACCATCGCTTATGGGCCCATCCTAATGCCAGTCCTTTTAGTTTATGCCCCGAAAAAGTCCCCTTCTTCAAGCAAGCAAGCAACTGCTGAGTTGTCTTGTATTTAGGAGAGGCTTGAGTTGTTTCAATTCCGAGGTTTCTTTTGCGCAATCAAGACTGACTCTCCTAAACTGTGATGGTTTTTCGGGGTATTTTTTGAATTGCTGGGAAGTTTCAGATGAAAATTTTAGTCTTTTTTGGTAACGAAGGTAAATTTTGCTAAAATCTGACGTGCCGCTTAGCGATCATTTTTTATGATCGGCTATTATGCTCGGGGACGTATTGCTTGAATAAGCGGCACTTCAGCTGACGCAATTACCAGGATTAACAAATTCCCCATCTAAATTTTATAACTCTAATCGCTATCGCTTCTAAAACTCAACGAAATTTGGCCATGAGAAAGTTTCGAAGCGATTTGTTTTCCGAAAATTCGAAAAAGCCTTCGAAAAGTTGCCTTCAATGTGGAACAGTGTGACATCAGGAGCACTTTGCTGCTGAAATACTTTAAATCTGGCCACTTTGGCGCGGCAGCTCCGGCAAGCGACGAGCGTGAGCGTAGCAAAGCCAGCAGGAAACAGCACCGAGATTTAAGCACTATTTAACAGGTCGAATGACTGAGGGCTGGGGTGTTGCTTAACCACGCGATGCAAACAGTGTAGCGCCGGAAATGTAATCACTTGATAAAGTGACAAGTTCCTGGGCCAAATTGTGCGGACCTAAAAATGGGAGTTCCAGTGCGTCCCGACGTCAAACTGTTTTGTCACCAAGGGATCTCAGCATATAACGAGAATGCAGAAATGTCATACATGTCCGAAATTAACTTTGCCATCCTTTCGCTTTCGACTTCTTTTAACAAGATTTTTTTTCAAACAAAACGAAGCGTAAAATGACTCCACTGAAGTTCGGAGTCTTTCCATACTATCCAAGTGGTTCAATCCCTGATTTTCATTGCTCCTCTCAAGGACTACTGTCGATTTCGCTTTATAGTTGTTCATAGGGAGTGGGTTATATGAGTATGATGATGCACTAACTGGCTTTGCCAGAACCCTTGGAAAAGAGCATCTTTAAAATCCCACTTTTATTGAGGTTGATCGAACATGCTCTCCATAAATTCAACTGTCTTTAAAATCGCATAAGTTTTCACTTCTTCTGTTTTAATTGTATCATGAGGTCTTATGACATTTTGCTGCAGAACGCAATGTCCTCTTCAGATCATCTTGGCGATCCGTCACAGGCAGAACCGGTGAAACGCAAGCGGGCGATATCTATTCAGAGTACACATAGTCATCAATTTTTCCCTGGTGTACGACGGGGAGCGTCTCGGCAGAGTTCAGTAAGCAAAAGCTATAAACGTGAGTTGATCAACTAGAGTTTTATCGAGTTATTCGAGTTAAATCAGCTTATTCGAGTTTTATCCTCCTTTATATGAACAACTTACACCAGCTTTACTCCCTTTACGGGCATTTTAGGCCGTCATCTTGATTTTGAAACATGTTCCTAAGGATGATGTAATGCTGTGATGAGGCGGGCAAAGAGGACGGTTACGAGAGGGAATTCTTCGGTGACAGAAGCATGGAAAGGAGCTGAGCTGCTTTGTTTGTCAATGAGGTTGTGGTTGTATTATTATTGTTATGCATTATTAAAACGATTATAGATGAACACCATCGCCGTCGTCATCCCGATAATGCATCTTTATCAAATGCTGCCAATGGGCTGTGTTCTCACTTCGTTGGTGCAGGTCGCAAACATACCACTACATCTGTTGACAACGAACCGGATGCCACTGCTCCTAATACGCTTCATAACGTATTCAGTCTGGCCGCGCAAAGCCTACCTCGCACGGTATCATTGTGGCCTACTTAAACCTTTATGCACTAATTTATGTTAATAGCAACATTTCATCATTGATGAGGATTGATAAGGAACGGTATTTGCCTCAAAGTGTTCACTTAACCCACTACCAAAATAACTATATTGCCCTGTCGTTCTGACTATGATGATCAGTAAGAAACATTTCAGTTCATGACGAATAATGGGCATATCGATGCATATTATGAATTCCTTGATTACGTGCGTAATTCCATATTCATTTCTTCGACCCACATCAAGCTTTACAGCTTTGTTATTGACGGTGTTCGTGCAAAATTTTATTCAAATATCGCTTGATAAACTTTTGGTATTCTAGTCTATATCGTAACTATTTAACCGTTTCGTTTACGTTTTCTCAAGAACGCTTGCTCGATTCGGGTGATTTTTTAAAGTGTTGGAAATTCCATGCTTATGAGACCCACTATTTTTGTTTGAATCAAAAGAGTGCACAGTTTGTTCATCTGTTTTATTAAAAGGCGGATACCACACATTTGATTGGCCCTCGAGCTTTTTCTCTTTTCTTTGGGGACAGCATAAAGTGTGAGTTTCTTTCGATAGCGTTTAGAGTTGCTTCAGTTTTTTATTATTGCTGTTGCGCCTTTGATGCGAGAAAATGTCTTTTTAATGGAGGGACTTCAGAAAGTAAACGTCTGATAGGTGGCTTCGTTTGCCGATTGCCTCGTGCACATTTGTCCAGGTTTTACAAAGATAACTAGTCCGCACTGTTCACGCTCTATGTCACTGTTGTATTTTCAAAAGCAGAAAAGTTGTCGACTCTCCTATCTGCTCGTCATCTCACTCATTCTTGCTGCCACTCGCTCGTTCTATTCATCCCAGTTTCCTGGAAGCGGAGTTTTCATACTCTGTTAAAATCTGCCCAGAGGCTAGTAACACGTAGGCATATTGCAACACAACGTCGTGATTCCATTGCTGTTGGTTCGAATGATCGAAAAATTTTCTATGTTAGCTAATGTGATTTGAAAATTTCAGCGGCCAATAAAGTTCCGTCGTAAACTCTACGAATTCTACGTGGCGCCAGTGACAACCTTCTGGGCTTGGTCGTTGAGTTTCAGTGCATTCATATGTTGCAATACCTATATATTACTCGTTAGAACACCTCCTGAACCAACTGCTCTTGAATGGGCCATTTTCGTTTATATGGTCACATTTGGGATGGAACATCTCCGAAAGGTTCACTTATTCCGTTTTTATGATTTGTCGGTTCCGATAAGATTCAATAATGATTCAACGAAGTCACTAATCGGTATACGAAGAATCCCAAGATTTTGCAGCCACAATTTAGTAAAGCACTTGATTCATTTCGCAACGAGGTCATTTAATTTGCACCTCTTATGTCATTATTATTCGATTGTGCCGTTGGATATTCGGTGCTGAACCCGCGAAATGTTTGTTTTCAGTATATCATGTCTGAGCCAGATACACTCTTGGAGAAAGCGAAGTATTTTTTCAACAGCATTTGGAATATTTTGACGACGATTGCGCTTCTTTCCTATTTTATTGGATTTATATTGCGCGCAAATCCACCCACCAGGTATGTGTCGCCATTAAATTAACTTTTTTATTTCACTAACTCAGCTGCAACATCCTTTAACCACTTTTGTGGGATAACTGAAAGAAGTTGCAGAAAGAGTGGTTGATGACGCAGGAACATGCTTTTTTTCCTCAGTCCTCCTGAAGGTTCCTGTCTGTGAGTTGACAAGTAGTCCATGTTGTGGATTTGATAATGGAAACGCCGGAGGATGTTTTTTCAAGGCCTTCGCTATCACCCTTACCGCTTTCATCCGAAATATGCGACCATTTATTTCATTTCCTTAGGTCATTTTTGCTCATTGTTTGCAGACGTGAACAAAAAAAACCTTCATTTTGATTACATTGATGTCTTCGACGAAGAGCAGTTGTTATACTTTGTTTAATTTCAAATTCAGAAGCCATTTTGTGCCAATAGTTAAAGTTGCTGTCTTTTGAGCTTTTTCTTTCAGAGTTTTATCCTTTCAGCGTAGTGAATGTGCACATTTCTCTCATGCAATCGCAGATGACTGCTCGTTCTCCATTGCATGAAATTCCATTTTTTTTAATGTCTTGTTGGAAAAGTAATAATATTTGGCGATCTCCGTTAGTGTTCGCCCGTGTTGTAATTTTTCTACCTAATATTCGATAAGGAATTTGTACAAGCGATTTGGCTGTCAGATTTGCTTGATCCGTACTTAACTTGCATTAATTTGCAGCTCTACATATGGTCGTGTGATATTAGCCTCTAATTCAGTAATGTGGTCAGTGAAATTACTCGACTTCATGAGTGTACATCCACGAATGGGCCCATATATAACAATGGCCGGGAAAATGGTGATTTATTCTACGATAAAGATTTGTTTTGTCGATCAGGTTTTCCCTGTGAGATATGAATTTGGCAGAATAATAAGCGGTTTCTTGTCGACTCCTCTTCATCTCAACCCTCACCCCAACTCCACCTCTCGATCTCAAAAATTGCCCGACGAGTAGTTGCCAATGTGAGGCAGCCAACGCAGTCAGCAACTGAGAATTGGTGAGCAGAGGTGGGTAATTGATGACATGTTGCAGTCATTGCAACATGCGCTCATCTTCGAAATAAGCAGTTCGCTTCATTTCATTGCCGTCGAATAATAGTTGTCTTCAAAAACTTTGGATTCCGTGGGCCTTCGGGACTGTAAAAAGGAGTTTGCTAATTTATTCATGTGGAAGATAAAACCGTATTTCTTTGCTCTTTTGAAAGGTGAATCTTATCAGTAAATATTCAAATATTGAATGCTCCAGCTCTCTTCACATTACCGCAGTATGAGAATTTGCAGATCCAGAATATGACATATGTTGTGATTCTTTTGTGCGTCACGTTGTTGGCGTTCGGCTTAGCTCGACAATCTATTACATACCCTCATGAAGATTGGCATTGGATGTTGCTGCGTAATATATTCTATAAGCCATATTTTATGCTTTACGGTGAGGTGTATGCCGATGAAATCGATACGTGTGGAGATGAAGGTGAGTTTCATTCGAATGGAACAGATTTCCGCATCTCTGTTCAATAAGAGGGAAATCCTTTAAGGCAGTCACAAATTTTATATCTGATTAAAGTTCAGCACATTGTTAGTACATATTACCACTCTGTAAATGACACATTGCAGAGGACTGCCGCTTGCTGAAAATTGCATGTTCCATTGAAGGCCTTTCTTAGGCTAATATATTGTCTCGGTTGTCCTTACTTAAGTTCTGAATGCTTGTGTAAAAGAGCTGCGTTATATATCATGCTACTTTGAATACAGTCCCTTCATGTGGCCGTTTTCCCGTTTAAGAGGAAAGCATTTCGACAGATATTTTTCTTGAACGACATACCCTATTCATTCGGAACTTCTTTGTTGACAATACGACGTAGGGGTGTTACTGTTCTTTACTTTAGGAAGTATACTTTTTCGACTCGTGAACTACAAAAATTACAGCAAATGCCCCCTATCCAATCCTCTGCTTTAGTGATGTCTTTATAGCACTGTGTGAGCAAATCGCAAGCTGCTTTCTTAAGTTTCCGCTTCTCACTTCATTGGAATCCGTTCAGTTTCATCGTTTTATTTGATCATCTCTTGTTTATTTGTTTATTCGGTTGTTTATAGAAATCGGAAACTGGGCACTGTTTTTGCGTGTCTTGCAAAATTCCCTCATGTTTATGCTTCTTGTTCTTCATCTTTTCCAGTGTTTTTTATTTCTCCCTTTTGTCGTCACTTCTTCACGCTCATAATCGTTATTAATTATCATTCTCGTGGTCTCTAACCCTTTATAGAACCGATGCGTCATATATCTTTGTCTTTCTTTGATGCATTCCATAGGTTTATTTTGCAAGAGTGCAGGCTTGAGGGATGGTATCTCGTGCCTTCTGTCCAGCGCAAATAGTCAGAGTGGGGAGAACGTATTGCTTATGCTTGTTTAAAGTCGACGAGATACCGCGCTATCGCATATTCGGAGTGTTCGAATTGTTTAACATTGCAATAGTGGCTTTTAAAATTTCTTCAGTTGCCATATCGTTATTCTTCTCGGACGCGAAAGTCATCATTCAATATGACAATTGTTAGGACAAACGAATCGATTGACAGTGGGGAACGATGCCTAGGAAGTGACCTTGAAGCTGAAGGCTAATAGTGATTAGAGGTTCTGAGATCTTCTCTTTGCCGGATTAACGAAACAGAAGTTTGTTCAGATCACATCGAATTTTTTAATGATAGCAGATCAGTTAGAAAGTAAAACGAACAACTATCATTGTTTAATCTGCTATCACAAACTAGAACAACTTGATCATAAGGAGCCTTTTTATGCATCTTTGCGAATGTAAATTCGATTTTAGGTTGCTTGAAATACTCGGACGATCTTTCTGTGCAAGTAGGAGTACGTGGCATGTATATTTCTTGTTTGAAGAACACATTTTGCTGCCACTTTCAAAAAATTACTGGTAATGTGGGGAAATCGTTCTGGCAGATGTGTTTCTCGCCGTTCAACAACGGCGCCTCATAATTTTTCCTCCTAAATCTGGGAAATCAGGCGACGATTCGCAGTTAATCTTTCATTTTACATTATCTAACAAAAAAGTTTTTATTCAGCTAAGTTGACAATAACTTCGCATCTCTATAATTTGTAATGTTCAGCATGGGATCGTCACATGGAGGATGGTATACCGATAAGCAGCGTCTATAATGGATCGTTCGGTCAGTTGATCTAGAACGATACAGTTGTTTGTGTCTTTTTCAACTTCCTAATAAACCATTCAGGCAGTATAAGTGACTCAGGTGAACGAGCATGAACACTTTGTTCGGTTTTCCACTGCAGGTGCTAAAATAATGGTTTGCTCTCCACTGATAACTGCTAGCATTTATAAGCTGATATGTTTATGAATTACTGCACAGTGATCCGAGCCTAGACTTGTCGTTTAATAATTGATCGTCAGTCTTGCAACTGAATTCGTTTATCGTTGCGAGTCTGATTTCGTCTAACTTCGTACCTCCCTTTTTTAGTGTTTCATTGTTGTTTTATTATTCCTTTGCTTCAGCTCCACCCTACGATATAAGCTTTTATTTGCATTTTGATTAGCGTTATTATCCTTTGTGCTTTTTCGCGATAATTTCTATTTGAAATGTTTTTTTGCTAGAAAATTTCATCAAGCCGCATCGGTCATTCTTGCCCTTTCAGGATCACCATGTGTCCCAGGACATTGGGTACCGCCATTATTGATGACAATTTTCCTTCTCATTGCCAATATCCTCCTCATAAGTATGCTTCTTGCGATATTCAAGTAAGTTCACTCAACCTCTCCTTCAAGATTAATGTCTTGTTTCACATATTCTTCATAACCGAGGTCCGAAATTAGATTGCATTAACAGCAAGTCATAAGTATGTTTTCAGGCAACATCAAATTAGGCCGATTTTGATCTGTTAACGAATCAGCTCATTTGTTTTTATTTTTCTTCATATTTCCTTTCGCCAATAATTGTCCCATTGTTTCCTCCACTTGGCTTAACAAATTTTTACGGATTTTTGGTCAGCTCTGGGAAGTGTTCCTGCCTATTTACGTGTCGTGAAACTCGAATAGTTTCTTCCTTCGACTTGTGATCATTTTCTCTTTTTGTGTTGCATTGTTTAATGAGCGTTCTCGAAAGTGATCAAATTGGGACTCATCTAAACTATGGCGAACTTGATGAAAGTATTGTGTTCACCTCGCGTACATTAATAATTTCTTTGAATGCACAAGGGTTTTGGAAAACGGTCGGCGCTTTTGCTCTTGGAAGAGGTGAATCGCGAGATACGAAAACACGTGCTTATTTATTGCTTATTTCAGCAATATCTTCGATAAAACTGATAAGATCTCAAAGGAAATTTGGCTCTTCCAGCGATATCGGCAGGTGATGGAATACGAAAGTACCCCTTTCTTGCCTCCACCGCTCACTCCACTTTACCATCTTTGGATGGCCTACAAATACTTCCGAGTCAATAGGTTTCTTTTCAGCCGTTTTTCTGTTTCAGTTGATGGTGTAAGTAAGTAATGCATGGAGAACTGAAAAGTGCTGATGTACCCATTCATTTACTAAACTTAATAGTTGAAGAAGTTAAAGTTTCCGCTCACCAGTGAGCAGTGCATTTGTCATATTTGATGAGGTCTGCAGCCAAAAATGTGGCGAGCCAGGTAATTCATGATGCGACGTGAACAAGCATTATTCCATTTCTAGTATCTTGACGTAATTGGAATAAATGATTCGTCGTAGCGAAGTATTTATAGGGGATGTCGGCCGAAAAATAATTCCAAGTCGAGAACAAATTTATTCGACTTCACTTTGAGTAAGTCTTTTGATTTTATTTCATTCTCAGGTGTTGAATATTTTATCGACTCGTTACATGCTGATGCGCTAGAGCATTGTTTGAAAGCACTGCACTTTTCGCGGTCTCAACAACAGTCATTCCATTGTCTTGCTTCTCTTTTACCATTTTCTGTCTCTCCGTTTCGTTAATTTCTAGTCATTCCTCCCGATCGCCTTTAGCATAAGTGTCCTGACCTTAAAAGTGCATACGTTGATGAATCATTTGCCATTGTTCTGATAAAATGGCGTCGTGGAAACCCTATAAATTCTCTAGTATGGAAATGGAAATAAAATACCAGAACTATTTGGAACACTTTATCTTTATAAGTTGGTTCAGAATTATTTTTGAACGACGACCAAGTGGAAAAGTTGCACGACTTTGAAGAGGATTGTATGGAGGATTTGGCACGAGAAAAAGAGTTTAAAAGAAACACATCAAACGAGGAGCGCATTCATCGAACTGCAGAAAGGTTGTTTTGTGGCATCGTTTAATATCCCTCTGTCGAAATTCATTGCCATTTTTTGCTACAATAGGCTCAGTGCGACAAAAAAATCAATGCTTTTATATCAGAGGACAGTTTGACACATGGAGAGAGGTTTCCACCTGATCTGACTTAAGAAAAAAGGCCGGTTGGCGGCCATAGCGACTCTACTTTTTTCATACCAGAGGGGCCCCTTTGTCATATTTGTTTTGTTGTAGTGTGGTCATATTGTCGCAGTTTCAAGGTTCATCTGTTAAGAAATATTTGTGTCTTTGATGGAAATTTTATGTGGCATTCAGTGGTAATTTCGGCCAAATCGATGGCCTACAATGTTCTAAAGCTCCACAGAACAACGAATATTATTCGCATTTTTTTGGAATGTTTATTTTCACGTTTATATTTGTAATTTTTAGAACTGAGCAAGTGTTGGTACGTTTAAATGACCTCGCAACGAAAGGTTCCGTTCTGAAGGGCACTGTAAGAGAATTGGACAATAGACTGGAAGTAATTGAAAGTAGTCAGGCAAGTTTCTGCAAAGTTTCTTTTCATTTCTCCAGCGGGTATGCATATAGAATGAGTTTCTTGTGAGAATTATCACAGATGTTACTCAAGGGACAGGAGATTGGTGTTGGAGAGTCTCATTCCGACAGCACTAACAATACTCTTATTATGTGTTCGATTCAGCTGTAAGGAGGTTGATAACCACAGGTTTAAATGTTCTTTCAGGCACATGAATTGCCGCCACAACATTTCTATCTTTTCTGTAAATGAATCGATTTAATAACTGATAGTTTTTCGTACTTCAAAAGTGGTTTTCAAGCACTAATTCTACCGAGAACTATTTTATAGGCTGAAATTCTCGATTGTTTACGTCAAATTATGAGCGCAATGCCTATGTTAATGGGGAAGATGCCACAGACAAGCCGCATTCGTTCACCGTCGACTCCTCCTGCTGTAACCATTGATGAAGAATCTGAAGAAGGACGTTCTCACCCACAAGTGTTCGATACAGTTTCCACAACAGTGACATCAGAAGTTGTATGTGTTTCATGCACGTATTTTAATCCACTCTTTTTTCCAGCTTTACTTCATCTGGGAATCTGAGTATAGTTTTACATTCCTCAGGTAGAATTTTCTTTACAGAAGGTTGTTTTGTGTTCAGACTTCGTTGACATTTCCTTAGTTAGGATGTGGAAAAGAAAGGGATTCGTATAAACGAGAGAAGTGGGGGAATAAAAATGCAACAATTTTTTGGCTCAGATTCTGTTTTGTCTCCATTTTTTCTTCATTAATCTTCAGCCATGCAGGAAGTTTTTGAGATTTTATATATATTAGGATATCATTGGTGACCTGGTAGCGTTACATAATTTTAACTTGTTTTCACTCGATCCTAATAGTGCCAGTCATCGAACTATGGACTGTTTAAGAAAGCAGCTGATCACTTTCAATGCTTGGATAATATGAACGAAAAATTTCTTGTGCACTTGTGCTTTCTCAGGGCTTCCTTCTTGTGGTGTTATGTCTCGTACGTATTTTCGTCTGTTGCCTGCGTATGATAGTTGCTTTGAAGTTAGATTTTCGAGCTCGAAAGCTTTGAAGTTAGGCGTTCGAAATTCAGCGAATTTAGCCTGCATCATAGGCCTCACAAGCCTGCGCATTCCCCTGTCGTTCTATAATGGAGTTTCGATTAGTTATTTATACCCAAAAGTTTTTAAACATTTTATGAACAATAAGGTTAGAAAGACCGCTCCTTTGCTAGTGATTTGCATCATCGATCAGTTCTCTTAATACAATGTCCTTGCCTAATTAATATACTTACGAAAAGAAGTTGCAAAAACACACTTTGTCCATATTATCTGGCGATCTTATCCATTCGCTTCATAATGTCTCAACAAAGCATTCTTCCCTGAAACTCCCTTAGTCCACCTCATATTTTCCTCAAACGTCGTATCGTCAGATCGAAAGATTCTCTTTCTTGTCGCGAACTGGATCGTTAAAAGATGATAAAAGTAGTTGAAGCGAACATCAGCTTCAAAACTCAATATAAAGGGAGTATATATATGTATGCGCAAGTGCGATAAACGATGGCTGCAAATTTGAAAGAAGCCACCTTTGCAGGATTTTATCGTTTCCATTAAATTCTCATCTTTATTCTGAATTCCTTTGTCGTGTCTTGCGATTGCAGTGGCCCCGGCATACGAAGCTCTAGTTCGATAGTATGTACTCATAATTTATGCGCGAACTTGGCATGCTTTACCTGATTTGAATGCTAACAGACGAAGCTGTTTGAATAAAATATGGGAGTGTAAATTGCTGCTGCTGTTCAGGTAAAACCGAACGCATCAGCATCAACGTCGACGCCACCACCAGTATCGGGAACTGAAGAATTTATCGAGCCCGGAAGTAATGAACACTTTCTTTTTTTTTCGTTTGATTTTGATGCAGCCACTTCGGTGCTAAAATAGTTCTAATGAATCGTTCCATGGTTGTTTTCTTCAACATTTTTTTGTCCCGAGGTTGCTTTTCCCCCAAATAAACTTAATAGGAAGAAATGGGAAGCGATTAAGCTTATTTCACATCAAGCTTAATATAAAGTTAAAGATACATGGAAGGTTAATTTATATCGAAATAGTTTTAAGAAATTTGGCCGCAGAAAAATATATGAATAGGTGTATGGCGTCACTTTCTCATGAGAACTCGCATCGGAACAGGTGAAAGTATCCGAATAATGTGTCGTTAACGTCTTATGTTAGAGCCCGAGTCCTAAGAACAGCGTTGACGATGTACATGCTTGCTGCCGTTTCCCAACTCATTGCAACTTCTATTTCGATATTAATATTAAAACGCTTGCTCACCGGGCGGAGCTGCTCACACTCATAGTGATGGCAGATGGAGGGCATGTGCAGCAGTTCAGTAGTAAACCGTAATTCAGCAATCGGAGTATCCTGGGTTTGCACCGGTTTGCATTTTCTGTTTTCAGAGATTATCAGAGGTGCTGTGTTATTTGAATCAGAGGAAATGTTAAAATTGACTCCAGTATAAAAAGAGCTAAAATATTTCATGCTTACATCAGCGAGAAGTTTAATTTTTAATAGGGCTCGTGAAACGGCGCATGCGCACGACAACGGCACCTGGTGGAGATAGCGTCATCCCAAATTCTCCACTCGCTAAAGGAAGGTAATGCCCACTTCTTACTCAAAGGGTTTTAAGGGTGACTTTGTTTTGAATAAATCTCAAACCGTGTTGTCGAATGCAATAATTATCTCGAATTTTCAAGTTTCTGGAGTTTTCTTCGTGTGAAAATTGAAACATTCATTTGGAATAACTGCCATATTTGAGTATCAGGTTTTTAGATGTCACCTCCCACTTTGAACTCCATTTTTATTCACCGATTTTGTGCTTTAACCACTGCGAAAAGTTCTCTAAGAAAATATTGGGATTCCCAGTGCAAATGCAGAAGAGAACAGTCGGTTTCATTCTTATAGGATCTCACACTTCGGGAGTCTGCTCTCTTTGGATCCCTCTCTGTTGAATCAAGTCGGCAACAATTCGAGCAATTCGTTGAGCCGAAGGAGTAATTGGTAAGGACTCTGCCGTTGATTTTACTGACGTTCTTCTGAAGCTGTTTCGTTGGTCCTAACAAATATGCCTTCAATGAATCCTGTGATACCTACACTTTTAGTTGCTTTAAGTGTAGTGAAGTGTTGCGTTCAGTTACCCCACTTCTTTTTTTAAGTATTCGCATTTGTACGTTAATGGTTGCTATTCATATATATTCCTTTCTGGTTTTCTAAGAGATTTTGATAAAGTTGCCATATTGCACCATTTATATAGTATAGAACGGGTTGAATGCGATGTTTTGAGTAGAGTGATTGCGACTGGTGTTTGGCTGAGACGAGCGCTGAAAATGCTTTCAGCGGAAGTGTTCGCAGACCGAGGCGACATGAAGAGTACACATCGATCACCGATGCCATCAGCATTGCCGATGTTTTGCCACAAGTGGTGATCATTGATGATAAGGTATTCCAACTTTTTTGTTTCGTTCGCGAGAAATTCTTTAGGCAGCGATTTGTGGGCTCCTTTTCCGTCGTTTTTTTTTGGCACATATTGAAATCGCTTTTCTATTATGCGTTCAAAGATCTGCCACTTACTGTCATGCAAAATTCCCATTTGTATCGTTAATAATGGCAGTGTACGTTGGGATTATGTTGAAGTTCCGTTCAGGTTCTGATATCCCGACCAAGAACGTAGTATTTTAGGGCCCCTTCTTGGTTTTATTGATATATGCTAAGATTACATCGAAATTCTATCTCCAGGATCCTCAATATCAGGCCCTCAGCCTCATTTTTTGAACAGTGCGAATATATTATTATGCCCTAAAATCCGTATGAATGAACGTCATCAAACTAGTCTTTTCTGAACAAGAGGGCAGAAAGCTCAAAGAGGCGTACCACGCTTTTTCATTACGGAGAATAAGCAAACCGATCACCTGTGATAGTGTTGTTTTCCATCTCTCTGACTGCCGGATGTCATAGAAATTGTATGAATTTATAATTTCTGTTAACAGGTGATAATTTTCATTTGCTTCAGAGCCGTTCATGTAGCGAGCAGTCGATTATGTGTTACCACGCAATCGAGAATGACGAAGAAGATGAAGTGGTAGATGAAGATGAAGGACATGAGGTGATGCCCTACTGTGGCTCCGATACACCTACAACCACTCTTCAAAGAGCCAAACGGAGTTTTGTTAGGCGGCAGAATAGTATGCTCAAAGAATACGAAGAGGTCAGTCGAATATCGCTCATACGCATCAACCTTGTTTTCATCAACGGTCCAGTTTGCCTTCGTTGTCATGCTGTTCCATCAGATGCGTTCACGAGTCTCTTTTTCTGTATTTCGTACTCAGAGACACGATTCTTTTAGTAGATATGTTTGGGCTTAGAGGAGCACAGAACGATTGTTCAGAGGCGAAAAATAACCTATGTTCTTTTATGGACCGCTTGATGGCTCCAGAGTTTAATAAAACCCTCCAAATTAATCGCCGCATGTGACATTCATTTCTACCAACTGCTTAACTATGAGAACAATTTATTAAAGGAACTGACGGAGCGGATGCGTGATGCGATTCGGCGGCAGTCCACGGAAGAGGGAGCACTAGATTCACTCGCGACCCATATGGCCAATGACGAGGAATTGAGCGATGAAGCCGATGTTGGAAGCCTAACGGAACCTGAGTTAAAAGACTTAGCTGACGATGAGGATGATATGAATTCCAGCAAGGTTCAGTATCGTTGTTCCATAGGCCGACTTTGTTTTCTTGCTCAAAATTTTCGTGTCATTTCTAAAACCGGCTGATTTCCTAGGTTGAAGTCCTCTCGGTGCGGAAAAATGAAAACGTAATGTTCGTTTTGTCCATAAGTTTGAGCATACTGATAATTTGAAGCCAGTTAGATGCCTGTGAAGTGAGTTAAATTACTGAAAGCGCATCATCTCGATATGTTATCGTCAAGCGAATTCTTGACAACGGACTTTAGGCCTCTAATGAAGTGTTCAGTTTTCTCTTTCTCCACTTGGTTATTACTGCCTAAAGCTGCTATGCTTTCTCACTTTTACACTCATTACATTTCCTCGTCGCTTTAGCTGCACTGTCGTTTATCGTTCCCATTTTGCCCACTCTTCCCTCCTTCCCCTTCCAAGTTTTGATCCATTAGAATACTAGCGATATTCGACTGAATGATTTAATAATTCGATTGCGAGAAGTAAAGAGGAAACAAATGAAATGGGAAATAATATTAATTTAATTATTAGTTTACACCATTTACTGCATACAGTTGCAGGAATATATAGAGTTCTGTATATCTAAACATCCTGAGAGTGAATCAACGAGTTCATTACGTTCAAGTGTCTCTCGACGTGCTTCGCTGCAAATAGAGCAAAGGACACAGATGCGCGAGACTCCAAGAAGTGCCTGTTGCAGTTTGACAGTTGTAGCGCCAACTTCAACATCAGATACCAATCAACAAATGACTCATTTTGACGCTGGGGGACGATCGAAAGGAAACAAAGATGATGAAACGGTTACTCGTGTATAAATGATGAACACGGTTTCACTTTTACAGAAGCCGTCTATGTCTGCGTATTTTTGTGTAGTGTTAACTCGAGAATCATTGAAGCTAAAATGTCGGAATTTGTTTGTCATAATCTACGTCATATCGTGTAATGTTTCACATTTGCTCACCAAATTCGAAGTAAGCTGTAGTCACTTAAAGGTACAAAGATTTTTGCTTTTGTTTTATACCAATTACATGAAAAGAATTCTTTTTGGAAATTTGTTGAATCAGAGAGGTTAATCAAATTATGGAGAGTTTTTTATTGTTGGCACCAGATGAAAACGGTTGCTGAATTCTAGAAATTTTAGCACAGTCCTCTATTTACTGAGTTGCTGTGAGGAGTACATTTTTTTAAGTTTAATACGAGTTGGTGAAAGGAATGCGACATTCGCAATGTTGCATCATCGATCTGGTTGCTGATCTGGGATAAAAATTCAGAAAAGAACGGTGCTTAGAATTGTTTTTTTTGTACAGTTCTATTTCGTCACTGGTAATGGAACGTTTTTCACTAACTCACGTCCCCAAGAACAAGGAAGTGAACTGTTTCGTCTTTCGAATCTTATTTTCCCAATTTTCTCCCTTCACGACCCATGAAACAAAGTGGCACTTCTCAGTCGTCATTGTAAATATTGGAAATCTTAATGGAACTTTCTCATGTCACAATCAACGCCCACATCGAAAGAAAATGGATTGAGATTATATGTGCGTTTACTTCTTTGTGAAAATATGACGATAGCACAGTTAGATATTTCTCGCTTTGCTCTCAGCAGAGTTGATTGGCTTAAAAATTTGCATTAAACAGTTGAGTTTTGAGTTTCCTGTGGTATCTCTCCGATTGTTTTCAGTGTTCATTCAGTCGGGTTTCTTTTTAACTTCATTTCTGTTTGTTCAATGCAGTTTGTAGTCCTTCGTTGATTATATCAGTACAGCACGGTTTTAAATGTAGATCTCTTCAAGAAATCCTTTGTTATGGATGTCTTTGTCCATATATTGAAGGCATGTTCCCATTGAACTAGAAGCGAAATATTATTAATTATCCATCGTGGTGTTTATTCACCGATTCTAAACACTGACTGGCATTACCTATAAAAAAGTCTAGACAGTATTATTCAAAGCTGGATGTACCTCTGCAAAATCGTGGGAAATCGAGGGGAACAGGAAGCACTATTGTAGTAGCTATCATTATGATGGGAATGGCCCCCCTACATGATGTCTTATTGAATGCGACGATCGTTTATTTGTTTGCAAAAAGAGGGTTTCTGATGATATCCATTTCCTTTAATGTTGGTTTCACTAGTTCAAGAAGACATTCTCATTTGCAGTATTTGTTAATATTTCTTCAACGACTGTGTTATGTTTTTTTTTTTCGTTTTTCTTGCACTCCAATATTTGTTATTGTTGAAGCGATTGTGTTGCAAAGAAACTCGTGCCTGTACCTAAAGAGATGCATCCACATCGATACATTATTTCACTTTCTCTTGTTCTTCTTATCACATTGGCTGTATCGCTTTGAAAGTTTACTGAAACCTTCGAAACCCCGTTCGATTTCTCCTTTAATCGATCTCCAGTAAAAAAGCTTTAGTAAAATTTAGTGAAAAAAAACATAGTTAGAAGAGCTTCCATGAGAATTGTTTGAAGAGCCAACCCGCTTATTTTTAAACTACTGTTTGTTTTTGTGCGCGTTCTAGAGTGGAAGATGCCGTCCACTATGCTCATTTGTGAACCAAATGCCTCGGAGTGAATGTACTATTTGTGCGTGCCTCCTGCAATCGGGTCATCAGTTTGCATTGTACATCTCCAAAATGTGCAGTGAAACTACGAAAAGTAGAGTAATCTGGAATTTGATAGCACCTTCGGACTTAAAAAGACGGGTTCTGTCTGAACGATGGCTGCATAGAGTTTTTATGGTTGCTATAATGTTTGCTCAGATTTTTCTGTTTCAACTAGAACGACTGTATGAATCGTATTTTAACGGAATTCATGCTTACAACTTTGAAATCTCTCAGTCATCCACTGCGTTAAACATATTTGAGAAGGATCGTTAAGAAATGTTTTGCAATATTCCTGAAAGGATCCTAGCTGCCACAAAATATTGGAAGCCCATTTCTTGGGCTATTGCTCTTTTCCTTTCACTTTTCTGTCCCATATTTCGTGAATTTCATGTTTTCTATTTTTCCGCATCGATTGTTGCATTGCGTTTCAAATGTTTTACTTATTTCATTGCTGGGTTAGTGCAGAAGTTGGAATATGCTCCAAGGAAGCTGTTGTCTTTGACTTCATGTTTAAGCACACAACCACCTAAGCGCAGAAGTTATTGCACCATATTGTGCCACCTCCTACTCCCATAATCATGCGATCTTTTGCCGCTGTTGGCTCTATTAGAAAGCGATGATTCATTTAATAGTGACAGAAGCATAAGAGGTGGTCTAGATTTTCTCATTGCATCCAAAAAAGGTTCCTTCAATCACTGATAAAGTTTATTTGCTCGTTTTGAAGCATTTCCAGCAGTCTAATGAGCTATGCTGGGTCAATTCATTCGTTGTCCTGTAGAGCAATTTTTGTCCTTTTAGACTTCAAAATTTGTGGAAACGAAATTACACTTTTGTATCCGCTTGTCATTTCGTCAGATATCAATCAAAGAATTTAACAGAACAGCTCTGCTAGTTGATATCTTTGTTTGAAAAAGTGCAGGTGAGAAACATTGAGGATTATAAACCTGAATAAGGAGGTTGAGACGAGGATAGCTGCAGTGAACGCGACACCCAATTTCACAAGGGAACCCTATATGCTCATTAAAATTAATCCACGTTTAATGAATTACTCCTTCCTTTCGCAGCAACTCCACTTGTGTTCCATCATTCCTTTCCTCCTCTCCCCTTTTCCCTCCTTCATCATAGCTAACATCCTCATTTTTCCTCCTCTCCTGCCCTGGTATTCTTGCTGCGCTAAGGTTCTTGATTCATTTCAGTTAGAAGAAATAATCAGTTCCAGCATGGCTGGCCAACAACGGGTGGAATTTATTGAGCTGCATTAGGTCGGCATAAAAAAGATTACTGGGCCGATTAGTGAATCGATAAAGGTTGTTAAGAGCGGTTGTCCAGGTATTGAAGCCGCCATGCAGCAGTGGGTAGACCTAAATTGACCCAGTTGGTGCTGCACCATTAGCTCATATTGGGTTGGCCAGTAAAGAAAGATGGAACTAGCGCATTTTGCACCAAATTGACCGTTGAATAAGTTAGCGGAAATTATTATTGGTCATATTGAGCCACACAGACCAAGTCGGTAAAGCAGCCACAGTAACAAAACGTGCTAAGGCACTAAAGCACCAAATAAGGCAGCAGGAATTTTTTGGACCATGTTCGTTCGATGGTATTAGCTGACTCTGAATTGCCGAGCCAGTTCGAATCTGCCAGTGAAGTAATTCAGAGATGAGTTGCAAGCAACTGACTAAATAAAACAGTGGGATTTGTTGAGCCTCGTTCGCCCCTATCTGGTCAAGGAATAGAACGGTGAAATTAGGGTCACATTTATGTTGCTCTGAGCCGTTTCTATGCGAAAGCTAAACGCTAATTCAAGGCTGACCTAGGGTGGAGTACTACAAGCAAGGCGTCAACTCTCCAACCATTTGCTTATATTAAATAAAATGAAATGATAAAGCCCCAATAAGTGAAGATCCGACTCGGCGCGCGTCAGAACTTTTAAAATGCAACATCTCGCCGAACGCTTGCAAGCAAAGCACGCTCTAATGGTCCTAGAGCTTTGTGAAATCCTTTATAATACAACCAAGCATTGTGCCGTTGTATTATCAAGTATTATCCAACACATTCTGTTAATACGGACTTTTCAATATAAACAGTATAACCTTGAAACTCCTCAGTGCAACTGCTAATGCCCTATTTTGTTGCAGCACGGATCAGTTTATTGTTAGACATGGGGAACCAAAACGCTTCTCATCTCAGATATTACTGTCAACAAATGAGACAAAAGTCTCTCAGTGAAGATGGAATAATTGCGGGTGCACTCTATCATGCTTATGGGGAACCGCGGATAAACAGGCGAAATTCACGACTTGTGCCTCTTGGCCTATAATCCACTGGACATATTCATGAATCGTTGTTGTTGTTGACGTAAGCTGGGAAAGGAAGCCATTTAATAGGCATTTGGCTCGTCTTAATGGGCGTGTTCTGCTCACCGTACATCTCAAATCTCTTAATGTCACTTTCTTATTGACTAATTTTATCCTCACGTTGATTCCTCTTTCAAGTTTCGATCGATTCAACTCTTAAGTTTTAAAGTTTTTTCTGTCTAAAGTTTCCGTTATTTTAAAGGGTGTTATGCAGTTTAGATCTGTTGAAGTTAAGTGCAACAAGCAGACGTGTTTTATCACATATTTCTCTATTATTTCTGATAGAGGGAGTGAAGGAAAGGTTTATTATAAGAGATTTTCTTGAAAGGCAAAAGACTTGCTCCTAACCCCTTTCATAACTCACATTTCAAAAATTCTGCTGAGCACCAATAGATCTGCGTGCGCATATTTGCTCCTGCATTCGTTCAGGAAAATCGCTGCTGCATAAACCTCCGTCTATGTACAACAATTTGTGTGTTCGTTATGGTGATTTCCATACGAATCTAATAAGTCTAATAAGTCCGTGCTTCTAAGGTATTTGCACAACTGTTCGACTTCATTAACGACGGAAAGGAATAAAATTGCGAATGTTGAGCACTAATAATTAGGTTTTAGTGAGCGACTAGTAGCGACAAGTGATAGATAAGCAATTAGTGGAACCGAATTTCCATCGAGGACAGACTTTCACTGTGGAACTCATTTATCGTTTCATTGATGAATGGTACGGAAGTCTTTATGCAAGATACTCGACCACTTCCGTATTTTTGCAAGCTTATCCTGCCTCGAGGAAATTCCGGGAGATGATGCAAAAGCCAGTGAGGTCTTCTTGGCTATAAAGGTCATTCGTCTCCTTGTCTCCCTTCTCTTCTTTCATCTTCTTTGTTCCTCGGTTGCCAACATCGATTCATTCACCATCATGAAATGAGCAAACAACTCAGCCTCTGTTTTCAACGTTCATTGTTGTACATCACGTTCGCATTCTTCAACCGCCCTATACTACCATTTGTTTCTTGCAATTTGATATTGCACAGCATGGCTGGGTGTCCAATTTACGGATGCAAATGTATTTCTTGCTCTGCTCATTATCGACGTATTGCTGAGATGTATGGCGTAGAAAACGTTGTACGCGAACGAATCACAGTCAAAATTCAGTCGGCTCGATGGATTTCCGGCCCAGGGCAAAAGGTCATCCATGAAAAGTTGCATACTGATAAGGAAATTTCTTGTTGCATAGATCCATGCACGTGTTGCATTCTCAATAATTTTTGGTTCATTTGTGTGACTTCGTATGACTGCATGATTTTTAACTTTTGGGCGAAGAATTCTCGGTGCAGAATCTCTTTAAATTTGTTTTCTCGATCGCTCCGTTAAAAGCGGTGAAAAGTTGGTCATATGTCGCGAGGAGCGCTAATGCTTATTTATTTCGCCTTAGGGGATTTTTTGTGGAGTGACCTATGGAAATAACGCAAGGATGCATTTTTGTAGTTATTCCTCTAAAAACGCTTTGGGACAGTTTACAAACTCATTTCATGGATGGAAATAATAGTAGAATCCTTGGTCAGTATGTTACCATTAGATACTACATCACTGTGAATTAGCGTTAAGTGACTTGAATGTGTCGCCTGCTGACGGATACTCGGAAAACTATCGTTGATTTATCCTCAGATCCAAAAATTAGCACCACTTTCTGCCAATCTTGGCAAATCGCAGCTGATGTGATTCCATTTCGACGAATTCTTATCGGTTTTTATCTAATGCCTGCAGCGAAGTATACGAATGAGGTATTCGTTGAAGAAATATGCTTTCATCTAGCATTTTATATATTTCTATTCTCGTTTTGAATTTCCACATTTGGTAAGTTGGGCAAACAAATGCATTGTGCAAATTGAAAACAATGTGAAATAGTATCACTTTATTGCTAAGAACTGAAGTGACGAAGCGAATCTTGCATATTCAATTAGAAGCTCTTTGAGTTCATAACACATAACAGTCACCACAGCTGTCTTTTTGTTGTATTTGCTGAAGTCGATATGAGTTCCTCTCTACGCGAAACTGTGTTAAAATCCGCTCCTATCTCAAAACATGAAGGAGTTTTGTCCCAAAGCGGTGGCTTAGAGTGTGCGGCGCAAGAAATCATCGCATAACACGCCTAATATGTGATGCATTGCGTAATCCAGCCGCCTTTTGCGGACTGCCCGACGAGCAGACGCACTCATAAGGAAATCCATATCGACGCAAACTATACGCGGCCGTAATACATGCAGGCTGGGGTGTCGCTAGGTTGCAAAAACCACGAAGCAGCTTTTATACATTTTTCGACTGATCCACTAGTTATGTTGGAATGCAGAAATAGCATCACTCTTGCAAGTTCCCTCATCCACAATTTACTTCTTCAGCAGACTTTCCCTTCCAGTTCAGCGGAAACCTTGGCCTAACGTCGAAAGATCTTCAGATCAGTGGAGATTTAAATCCAAAGGTATCATTGCTGCAGATTACATTTCCTTTCAAATATTTGAATAAAAGAAGAAAGCCGCTTTATTTTTTCAGCACCGGTCATTATTGCTGCTCTTTAGTTTTAGGTTATCTACTCAGACTAAGTCAAGGTTTGCATGCAAATGAGCTTTCGTTTGTTTACTTTTTAACGTCGGTGCCAGGATAATCTAAGCCATAACTTGAGGTGACCCTCTTATCGAGAACCTTCTCCGGTAGATTTCACTTTCAGTTTGTCCTCGATCGACGACTTCATTTTCCTCATCGAATTCTTTGAAAAGATATTTTTAAATGGAATATCAGATTCCTGAGAGCTGGGAAAATCAAATTAGCCATTCTTCTCAAGGGAGCACAATGACTGTAGTATATTTACTACGATAGTTCTGTGCACTTCACTCACTTTTATGTCGTCTTTCGATGAAATGTGTGCTCGCGTTGCACAGGAGATCTGGTTCCAGCTCATTACTTTTTCTTGATGTCTTAAACTGGTTTGCTGTTCACGTCAGCTACCGGAACAACCTGGGCTGACATCTTTCGTATGATTATCAACGCATCACTATCTGCAGTAATTTTTCATTCCAGTCGGAATAGTAGAAAAGCACTTCTTCGTCCATAACCTCAGCTCATGAGGAGGCACTCTCGAATGCTCGTTTAAGATAAAATGCGTCATTTTGAGGAGTGTGAAGATACGCCACTACTTATAGAGCATCGCAGTTCCAACTAATCTGAGAATGAACTGAACACACTGTTTGCTTTAAATAAATCAAGCCCACATTGAAGCCAACATCGTTACCTAACTTTGCAGCGTTTCCGTAGGCATGATGTCGTTGCGATCGTTCCGCGCCTCTGCCATTTAGAGGTGCAGTTAACCAGGAAATTGAATCTTTCGCTTTAATAAGAAATCAGGTGTGTCAGTTTAGATGAAACTGGCAAAAATGATAATATCACAAACGGTTTCATTGAGAAAAGGCATGGGTAATGATGAGTCATGAAATAAGAGCTTTGAACATTCTTTGCAAGAAGAGCTCCATAAAATTTTTCATTCCCGTTCGTATCTGTGCAATGCAGACACGCGCATATTACAAATTTGTAACATTGGTACTTGTGCAGATATACGCCATTGTTTGTACTGTTTAGCGCGAATTTCCCCGCAAATGTAGTACAGTTGGTTGGGCGGTCATTTCACATTCGTCATTAGGGTTGTACGTAAAAGAATCAGACGTACTTATTGAGTCGTACTTTCGTATTTATATGTCCTGTAGTGCTCACAGTTGTGATTGTTTCAGTGATGTTGGCTCGTGTGCAACCTTCTCCTTGCAATTTCCTTTCAACAGAGGTCGCATGCAGTACCTCATCTGAAAAGGTGAATATCTGTAGGCACTATTTCAGCAGATTTGCACATGCATTCTCAGATATTTGTATCAATAAACGCCATCGCCAGGCAGAAAATGACCTTGAGGCAGCAAAACAAGTCGACAAAATCGAGCCTAGCGTAAGTTTTAAATCCATTTAGAGCTATGCTTAATTTTTATTAGGGTAGGACAATAAAGATGCGGATAACTGCAACAGAACAAAATATAAGTCACACATATCTCAGAAATACATGGCCCTCAAATCTATTCGATCTCCCACAAAGTATCGAGAAATGAAATGGTCCTCATGACAATAAGTGTGCATCAATTGCATTCAAATTTCATCAGGCTCAACTCAACCACTGTATTCAACAGAAGTCCGAGTGTTTGGATGTTTCTTCCAATTTTTTATATATATAATTCCATTTGTCATGCTTCTAAAAGACTATGCGATAAGTGGCATTTCAAGAACAGTAGCAGAAGAAGGGATTTCAATTTAATTTTTCGATGGTAAGAGAGACTTTGCTAATGCTTTACTTTATCTTAGAAAGCAATAAAGTACCAACAGTCATCGACAAGGCAGCTTGCGTTTGGCTCGCAAAGCACTGACAACAGATCTGCCATCTCCGATTCACCGAAACAACTCAACGACTTCTACAATAATGCAACTTTGTCGTTAATCGCTAAAGTGTTTTCCTTTGTTGTGATCCTAATTACTATTTTTATGGTTCTCGGTATGACAGATTACGATTTTTTTGGTTGGCTCCTATAAATGAAACATCTACAGCCTTCGTAAACATGACAGCAGTGGTGCCCCATGGTTTATCAGTAAACGCAAATCACGCATGTCGTCACAGTGGCACAAGCCCCAACAAGGGCCTGAGTAGCGCAGTAGGTTAGCGCGTCAGTCTCATAATCTGAAGGTCGTGAGTTCGAACCTCACCTCGGGCATTTCTTTTCATTTTCTCTCCCATAGCTTGGAAATTTTCCTTTGTTTCAACAGCTCTAAATCCTTACAGACACAAGCGTATTGCGGGTGGTTCCCCACATTAAGGAATGTTTATCTCGAATAGTGTGCAACAGGTTTGCGCCTCCGTGTTTTCACCACTGCATTGTTGCGGAAAGTGAAGGGACAACCACACAAGGGATTCTTTTTTAAGACGAACTAATTCACAGTGAAACAACAATAGCGGAAGTTCGTTTTTTTCCTCAAGAATAACCTTCAGTACCGAAATTTGGCTTCTATTCTTTATTTTCGGCTTCCCCATTCACACCTGTCGTCATCAGCAGAGTGCACAAATAGCAGCTTTTCCACACATGGAAAATGAACGCTGCAGAGCTCTCGGTATATGCCATTCACACATTCTTCAGGACGCATATGTACATGTGCGACGCGAACAGGAAGTGTCAATATTTTTAATGACCAGAGCAATCACAAGGCAAACCACTGTTGTTAACTGTGACGTGACATTAGCGACCTATTATGATAGGAAACTAGACTGGAGAATTATGCAACAGGAGACGACCATCAAAAATATCACCATGACGTGATCGATGACGTCACGGAGATGGTACGATGGATCTGATAGTGGTAATAGAATGAATTATTATCCGTTACTGCTTGCTAACCTAAATAATCGGAACTGTACAGTATCGGAACCATCTGTAGTGATGACTTGCCAATAAAACGCCATTAGGTTCTCACCATTGAAATTAGCGTAATTCCTCATATTAGGCTATCAGCTGTAGCCATCAAAGATTAAATCGAAAAAGTACACAGAAAAGCTGAGGTCATAGTTGGCACCGGCAAAGTCGATGGCAAAATTGCAGTTGGAAAGCTGTTTTTAGCAAATCGAGGAAGAAAACTTGCACAAACTGGACTTTACCTGCGGAAATATGGCTAGGCGGGTGCAATGTGAAATTCGATGCAATCGTTTGCCTATTGGTAATATATCAACCACAAATCTGATACCAAGTTGATAAAACGGTTATGCACAAGTCTCAAATGCTATATTTAACTTCCTGGCTGAATGATGACTGAAGAACTTGTGCGTGCTGATATGTCAATCTGCGTAATTTTGTGGTGATAGGGGTTTCGATTCGAATAATTTCCACCCGATTTTACCTATACTTTGCAAACACAATCGTTACCTCTTCACATACGCCATATTGATTCTCAAAAAAAAAAAACTGAAGTGTGAAAGGAAATGGAATCATATAAAAGCGACGAAAGAATGATCAAGAATAAGTAAACAAATCAAATTCCAAAAATCCACAATGAACAGCTCCTTTTATATACAAACAAGTGCTTGACATCAACATGCATTTTATGGTAGAGCAGTTTCGTATTCGAGACCGAATCTTTCCAGCAACTGTGTGTCAATTCGAAAGACACCTGAAAATGCAACATCACAAATAATCGAATCTCCTTGACTATTCATTAGTGGCCACTATCAACTCTATTATGCACGTAATGAGTGGATTTTCAGCCCTATGGAATGAATGATAAGAAAAACTTCAAACTAATTGTGACACACGTAAACTGTTCTCCTATGTGAACACTATTCGCACTTGTGAATAATGCAGCTCATCGGGGTCCCTTCACTATCCGATGCACTGAACGAAATTTTAATCAGTCACCGCAAAACAATCATGCAGATGCTAGAAGCCATTCCTCAAATTAAGAATTAATAATTCCAACAGTGGGGAACATTGGACACTTGAGAGCACGCCTATAACAATGGAATGAGTTTGCCGAAATGAATCGCAATTGAACTCGAGAACGAGCGAATGGATGTGAATCGAATTTCGCTGCTGCTACGACCCGAAAAAGCAAATTTTCCTTCCACAGCGAAAACATATGAATTCTTATTCCCTGTTTTTTGTTAACTCAAACGGAAAATTCTCATAATCGAATAGGAAATTAATTTCAAATCAATATAGAGTAACAAACATAATACATAGCATATCCCTATGATCACCTCATTCCCATTATAATCTGATCCAGCTATTGGAATGTTTAGATCCTGTAAGAGAAGAAAACCAACAAAATCAACAAAAAATTCAATGAAAGAAAAGGGACCTACCGTCGTCGCCCCAATGCCGTCCAAAGCTATTCACAGCTAACCAGTAATGATTGTCTCCATCATACTTGCCCCAGCCAATGAGCCTTGCAACATGCCAATAAACGATACGTTCGGAGAAATTTGCTGCAGGAAACGGTGAGAAAACGCCTGGAATGGAGTTGCAAGGTTTCAGAATGAAGCCTTCACGCACTACAAGTTCGAAGAAAAATAAATTTAGTGAGATCTACACGGAAGAATGTCGAACAGATAGGTGCGTTTGCATAAGCATTCACGGATGCTGAAAGGCAGGTGAGGAAGAAAAAATGGCGAAAGCAACCATGTAAAACTTTTAACGTAGGCAAATAGACAAAAATTCCCGAAGTTCGACGTTGGTGGAATATAGTTTCTTCGGAAAAGTTACGCATAAATGAATGTTTTCTGAAAGAGTGGAGGGAAGGGAAGACAAGAACATTTTGCAATTCGATAGAGAGAAGCTGAAGTGGCTCCTCAAAGCATTCCCCATCATTCGAGAAGGAAATATCTGCAAAACTGCAAACTGTGGATATTATTAACAACGGTGAAACAAGCTGCGAGCAAGTACGCACTTATTCTTTCATCTCACAACGTAAGTCACTTAAATGCTGCTGGAAATTTAATTTATGACGCTATAAACATAATTTCTGAGTTTTTAACCAATGGTGAATACAGGTTTACAGTTATTTCAGGGAGAGCAATAATTGTGGAAAACGTGAATCACTGCTGCCTAAAGTTGGACTGCATGCAATACGAATATGTGAAACGTGTTGGAACAGTTCTTTTCCAGACTTTCATGTGAAAGAGGTGTTGGTTTAATGGGGAGAGGGGGAAGGGGGGTGTCACCTACAGAAAATTCTTTAGAATCTATATGCTTGGTTCTATGATGAGATTTCATATCTTTGAAGAATTTTTTGTAGAAGAGCCACATAGTTCGATGAGCTCAAAATGAAGTCATTGAATAACGCATGTTGATTACACATCGCTAGTTTGGTGAAGTCGCAAAATCTAACGAGGACGAAGAATGCGTTTCTTCGAGGAAAGTACAGAAATATACAGAGAAACGATCAGAGTAACATCATAATCTCATCAGGTGTTTCGAACAATTCAAATCGAAGCGAACGGAAAAATTAATGCAATCGAACCACTAGAATAGTGAAGAAATTCTTCGGTCACTGGAAAAGCCATTGTCGTTGGGCCCCATAGATAAAGCTCCTTCATTATTATTTGTCGTATCTGCAAAATTTATTCAACATTTAAGCTGTTTCCTCTTACAGAGCACTCTCTTTGGCAAGGGAGGGTAGTAGAAAACGAGAGAGAGAAGAGGGAAGTGGGAGAAGCATATAAGTTGGATTGAAGAGTGCACTGTGAAACATGCTGAATCAATTCAAGTGGAAATGGCCAAACTGATTCAACGATATGTATTAATCAGTAACATTTCCTTCTGCTCAATATGGAATTCAGATGTTTTTTAGAGCAAACAATTCATCTGAGAGCATATCGGTTTTTGACCGGAGACATTAAAACTTCCATTAAGACTGAAGTTGCAGGGAGTAGCATATTTCACTACCTCATGCAAAACTTTTCCATGTTCCTACTCTATTCTAACAAGTCTTTTCCCAAGAGTAATTACTTGCTGCCTCAATCTGAAATTCTCTTTAAGAAGAAAAAGAGAATGGAAAGGAATGTTACGAATAACAGCTACTCCAACAGCAGCAATAACAAATCAACCAGCATCACGCTTACTTCTTTTTCTGTCAGCGGCTCATCTGATGTCTCGTTCAAGTAGCCAATTACTGTTGGCAACTTGATGCGCTCGGATCCCTTATTGTCCAAACTCATCGTTCGAGGGAACATCGAGTATGCCATTGATCCTTGAAACTGCACTCTTACACCGTTACGCAATCAGTACTACTACACCATGTAAGTATATCGTATGTCACTTGATTGGATCACCGATAAAAACAGCTGTCTCAAAACACTACGTGCAAAAGAGCCGAAGTCCATCAAAATGAGGACAACAAACTGTTCTTATAGGAAAGAAATCTTATCCCCGAAACATTTCTCACTTCAAAAAAGTGCTCCAGGAAGATAACGCATCTTCGTACATCCAGCAGATTCAACTCGACAGGCAAAGAAAATAAAACCAAGAAGTTTGGTTGAAGTGACGCATGTTATGGCATGATTCCTTGGGCCAAATGTTGCGCTGAATCATCTACTTCGAGGCAGGATGTAGACATTCAAAGAGACCAAGAAGTCTGCACCCATTTCAAGTTTAATCTCATACCTGCTGGGAAATGAAAGATGGAGCAGCTTGTGGGGATAGTTAAAATGTGAATGCTTTGTCTTTCTTTTTTCTGCCGGTAACATGAAAGTGAATGATCAAGTGAGGAAGATAGAGAAGACCACATCGTTTCCTCGCCACTAGCTCTCTTCTCCACTCGTTTTCTACTTGTGTTAATAAGAAATAAATAGTTTATAACTCGTAGCAGAGAAATCAACGATCTGCGCCTGCAAAGCTCACCAAAAAAAAAAAAAAATTATGAGTCGACAAGTCTATAGGAGAAAGAAAAATTCAAACGACAAAAAACATACAGGTAGCTGTCATTACTTATAAAATACGTGTGCGCATGCGTGCGTGGGTAGTGTTCTCTCCCCAAGGGGTATATCTGGTTCCTACTCTAGCGGTTAAGATACTACAGAAGTACACTAAGTAGGTGTTACGACAGATGCCTGCCTCAACGGGTTACTCACCTGCACAACTGGTTTTGGATGATGCCAACAAAAGGTGGAATATGCTTTCTTATTTCAACCAATTCGACGGCCCGTCAAATGTTTCGTTCAAAAAAACTTGTTGCACTATGACCGACCGACGTAAGATGAAACACGACCAGCACTATGACGTAAAATGCTGGCAGGATTTCCCATTTTTGAATATTCATTATTTCTCTCAAAGGTGACGAACCAAAGTGGATTTTAGTGCGCTTTACAGCTCTAGTTTCAATGAACACTGAGTTGAGGTAGAAGGACAGGCACAGGGATAAGGGTGTCATTGCCACGATCGGCTTATGAAAATTTATCTTCTGCAAAAGGAAACGTCAAAACGGCAAAATAAAAAGGTATGCTTGCCAACCATAATGTTTGTCACTTTCATAGTTGTACTTGAAATAAATATCTTGGCATTGCCGATAGCATTTTCTCTTGTGCTCAGCGATTGGATAAACGGCTGGAGAGCAAGGCACACCACATGACAGATCCGCCGAGTATGGACGACAGCCATCACGACCTCCTAAACGCAAATGATGCAATTAACGTCCGCATCCACAACTTTGCTTCAAACGTTTCTTACTTCAGTGAATTAGTGAGTCAACTCCAGTATTCACAGCCTTCGTGCAAACAAATCTCTTGAGTCGGACCTTATGCTCTCCCACGACAAATGCCGACTACAGTGAGAATGAGAAAGGAGACCAAGAAGATGGAGAGCGGAAGAGCATATGCTAACGCTTCATTTACAAATTTCAAAAGACGAGATCACATTTGATTGCATTTAAACTTCAGCTGTCACAGAAGCGACACAAGATCCATGAGGGGCAGTCAGTCATCCCCTTTACCATTTCAGCAGCGTCTTCAAATTACAGGAAAGGAACTTACCGGTAACAAGACCCTCATCGACCCAATAGACGAGCGCTTTTAGCGGATCCCCACCGTAACAATTACCACACACAGCACAACAACCGAGCACATCCTCTTCACTGAACATCGATTGTATGGTACCATTCGAAGCGATACAAGCCCTGTCTGAAGCCACTCCTACAGCAGCCACTGCCTACAATCAGGCTTATCGAAATTATTGCTGTAGTGATTAAAACTGATATGCGTACTAGCATTTAAGTGAAAGAATGTGGAGAATGACATTTTCGTCGAACACGGCAGAGGACTCGCTAATTCGAACTCCGTTTACAAACAATTTTCTCATTTCTGTCATATTTCCAACGGCGCAGACATATTCAATATCCGGTTGCGATGCCGCACAAATTGCATATTTCCTAAACGTTATTTTTTAGAAGGCCAAACAGCAGAAAGACTACAATGTAGGCAAAGAAAGAAGCAGAACACCACTGTCCAAATATATGGATTACGCTCTCATCGTGAAAGTTTCTGCACGACAATTTTTCAGCTTTCCTTTCGTAATGTGATACTATGGAAACTCTAGAAATAATAAATGATGAGGCCAATGAAATGTGATGCGGAATTTGGTGGTCGCTTCCGATCGTTAAATAAGCATTTGTGTCACCACATTTATCATCTTAAATAAGTCCACATTGTTAATCTTTGGGGAATAACGTCGTTTGTCAAAACCAATTCAGCGATATGCCTCCCACAAGATTCATTCGCCACACAGAAAAAAAATGGAAATTATAAAGTCGCGGAAGAAAGAAGACATGTAAACTGTGGGGTAGAGGGGGGCGAGGAGTACATCGCCTAATATAAAAATTCTTTCACCACTAAAGGAGGATCAGTCTGACCTGGATAGCCTTTACGCTAAATCTTCAATCAAGACTATCTGCGTGAGCAAGCAGTCGGCATTTCGCAACGCCGAAGATGTTGACGAAAGTCAGGAGGGATCTAGTGAACTTCGGCAGTGGATCTGCACAGCCAGTCGCGGATTTATCCAATATTAACAACGCAAATAAACTATGAAGTCGTAATTTTTATTCAAAAGCAGTTTAAAAATTTGCAACTTACGTAACAAGCACCACAGCCGCCTTGATTTGGTACATTATGGAGCGATGAACAATAAGACCATTTCCGACGAGCATCGAACTCCATTGGTAGAGAATCGGCTGGAAACTCGGTTAATTCTCTGCAATGAAAACTTTCATGATTTCTTGCTGATAATGAGGCCGAGAATAGGGTTGCTGCTTAAATGTGAGTTTTGTGTATCGACTCTTGAAGGGGTAACAGAGGAACTGCAAAATGAAATAAAATGAGAGCGAATTAATCCATCACAGACAAATCAAGAAAAAATTTCAGTTCAAGTTTCTCAGCTATATCTTCGGCAAATGAACTTATTTTATCTCATCTGGAAATGAGAAACCAACTTGCTTTTAAGCTTTTACTTTTTTAGTTTCCTCAATTAGCCTCACTTTCACGAATTCTTCGGTTATCGAGTGCATTCCTTCACAGTCCTCAACATCTCACCACTGCTCATCCAATTCGCATATGTAACACACGGTGTATTAAATCTTATAATGCTTCGAACTCTTTACGATTATATAATGATTCTTTATAGAATGAATTATTTACATGTGTGAAGGTTTGACCTCTTGCAAACCGTCCGATATCAGCAGTGAGAGCAAATCCGACGGGTGACAACGATATTTAACGCGATATGAGACCGTGAACCTCATCCGATTTTACATTCTTTATTCCACTTAGGCAACTGGAGTACAAAAAAGCAACTCAGGAAATGACCTGCTGTCACGTCCACTTCCAACTACAGCACCCCTAATCATCGTTTCTCCAGGCTTTAAGAATAGCTGAAGATGAAATCCCGGATTTCCAAATATATTGGTATTTGCCAGGAGGAACTGTGAGGTCCAAAATGGAGGAGGTAAAAGTGCCAACGGGTCTATTGCAAGTAAAAACCTTACCTAATGTGTTGCTTCATTCTCTCAGAGTTAAAGAATTCAGAGAGTCGATTCAAATATTCTCGGATGGCCGTTGAGTTCCTCTCAAATGGAAAGTTGTGATCCTTTTTACGAGTGCCGAATGGATTATACTTCGCCTGCAATTTTCAGCATTTTCTCACTCTGCTAAATAGCTTCATTACATTCACCACACTCTGTACCACCAACATTTTTATTGCTCGAATGGGAGCTCAGAGAAGCCCTAAATGAAAATATGTGAGTGGCACACATCAGCAGGTCAATGTGAACATATAGCTGGAACGCATTATTTGCCCACGATCCCACGATATATTACGGCAACAACAACAACAACAACAACAACAACAATAAACAGTGCGTGGGGAAGGCGTGCAGAGACCTGGCAGAGGCTGCACTCAACAGAATCTTTGCTGCCTTATTTCCTATTCACATCCTATTTTACACCAAAACGCGAAACTCATAGTATTTCATAATTCTCCAAGTGCAAGTTTTTTCTGGACATAAACTGGCAGCAGTTTGTTAGAACAATAAAAGCCGCAACAATATACCTTCCACTTAGGCTGAGGTGCCTCATTCACCTGCTGAACGAGATCCATCAGATAGGCTTTCGATTCGTGAATTTCTTCAACATCCTTTTGCAGTCGCAAATAAAATCCGATTGCAGCCGCAATGAATGAAATACCTGAAAGACAGAACGCATATAAATACTGCCAGTTAACTTTGAAGAAAAGTGTAGACTTCGTCAAACCAACTGTCTTATTAAAGTACAAATTACCTGCTCTGTTCATGAGTTATGGTAGTCGGTAACCCCTCGAAAGCGGTAATGACGACGTCAACTGACCTTAGGAGACCATCCACTGCGTTAATTTATGCATTTCCATAGAAACTGTCGCGAGGGGACTATTCAGTGCTCTATGACACTACTTCACCGATTAATGCCGACAATGCGGGAGATTTTCTGAATAATGGGCACCTTTAAATTCCATTTGTCTTTGAGAATTTGGAGAGGGAAATTGCAACAGCATCGGTTTCTCCGATCAGTCTCGAATAGACTTCACAATGAGTGCGATTCCGCATGCACCTTAGCAAATCGAAACTGCAACTTTCAGATTTCGATTTCTTTGATATTGGCTGCAAATTTTTGGAAAACATTTCTCAACGTTCTGTGCGAAAATAAAGAACGTGAAATATAAAAACTTCAAAGTCATCACCTATCACACGTTTCTTACTGAAAAATTCAACGTAATATCCGTAAAATGAAGCAGCAGTGATACAGAGCCTGGCACTGCATTCCAGTCGAATACTAAATGAGAAAACCGCATTCCATATCAGCAGCGGAATGACCTCCTCAACGCCGTTTGTTGGAGTGACACCCGTCATGGAATCGTACAATGTGCATAGGTTTTCCTCTCTATATAACGATTTCTCGCCTGCATATGAACAATATTCTCACGACTTCGACAGGCGAACACAAACGTACTCTGCCACTATAGGAAGTAAAAGATCGATGAAAATAAATGCTATCTATATAGGCCAGCCATATCGCCACTTTAAAATATCGCTCACTTATGTACAAAATCAAGAGCGCCTGCTTCTGAAACCTTCTTACTGTGCAACATGTCAGCTAAATTAGGTTATAAGGCTAAATTAGAACAATTTCTCATATTTGAGGACTGATTTCCAACTTTAATGTGTGACACTGCAAGCATTACAGCATTAATCAACGGGGAAATATCAGAAAAATAGTGCCACATAATAATCAAAGTAGAAATATACCTAAGAGAATTAGG
The DNA here is from genome assembly GCA_037576465.1 of Parascaris univalens. Taxonomy (NCBI): domain Eukaryota; kingdom Metazoa; phylum Nematoda; class Chromadorea; order Rhabditida; family Ascarididae; genus Parascaris; species Parascaris univalens. The sequence goes on from CM075173.1 coordinate 29,989,437, forward strand.
ATGGCGACAATGCCGCAGAGACATCTGATTTTCGTTCGACCTGAGAAGAATACCGCTTGTCCAGGATAGTCCTCCTCTTTCATTACTTGTTGCTTCGAGGATAATACTAAAATAATACTCAATATTATTCCAAATGAATAAAAAATGTGGTCAGAGAACAACACATATATGAGGACTGTTAGCAAAAGATGAGAAACCACAAAAGGCCTTATTTCTCTTCCGAACTTCCTCTTTCTCCCCTCCCAAAAACGTCCAAAATAAACTCTTGCAGAAGGTCGCCGATGAAAAATTTTACACCCTCCAGTCATATATCGAAGACGCGTTATTTCCTTCATAATTTCACATAATCAATACCTCAGATGAAGCGATCGACAGCTTCTTCAAACTGCCGACTTTCTTTGAAAATGGGCAACGAAGAGCCGTAAATCGCCAGCACACAACGAGTGGCACCAACAGAGCTTCAGATGTCAGCTGTCGATCGCAGCCGCAGCTCCGTATGAGAAATGGAACCACATCAAAGGAAGATTAACGGATGGAGAGAGAGATTGGCGGGCAATACACCGTGCATAAAACAATGAAACGTAAGAGGATGTTGGCATCCACAATAACGGATGCCCTCAAAGAAACGTCACGGTAGAATACTGTTCCACATACTCTTTCAGTAGTGCTAAGTGTTGGCTTTACAAGGAAACACGTGATACAGCCATCATTCCAACTAAAACTTGGTTCTTCCTCTCTTCTCCGAGGCTTTCAGAGAGCACCTTTTATTTAAAGAGCAACCTACTAAAATGCTGAAATGCTTTTGTTGGTATGGAATAAACGAAAATTCATAGGGAGAATTCTGCAACAGTAATGTAAACATTTGAAAATACCTTTGAAAATAATTCTGAAGTGTCATTAGGAAGAATGAGCCACATTTGTGAATAGATATGAAGGAAGTGATGTCTCAATGATGAATGAAAGGAGAACAATTCAAAGAGGGAAGAGCGATGAAGATATTAAAGCCAGAAACCAATATCTGTTCATCGACGGAGAACAAATCATCCAGAAGATTTTCAGTGTAGTCTCACGACGCAATGACAGCCTCTGAAACCCTTAACTGGTAGGCGAGAGGAGAGAAACTGACGCTTCCAGTCAGCTCCCGCAAAAGTAAAGGTGCGATCTAGTATAATGTGAAATAGAATCCAAGAACATTTTAAACGGCTGAACGAACTGGAGTGGTTAAAATGCGCCAAAATAGTCAAGTTTGAGTGATTATGCTTGTCGGTGACCTGGGAATCAGAGTGAGCTGAAATTGCGCAGAGGCGGTAGCCGACGTATCGTAGAGGCGATCGATCATCTACGATACTGATAGCTCCGTGAGATTAATTATTAGTACATTTCTAGTGGTATCCGTTTTTAAATGGCATTAAATTTTCATCACACGCTGCGTGCCGATATTTTCCGAAGAAGAGGACTGTACGGACTCGTCCTTCAACATTTGCCGCAGAGTGAAAAATTTAACTTTAAGGGTGCGAAAGACTTATCACGAAAACGATATCAAACTCTCTGCGAATAAAGAGATGAATATTCTCCATACGACTCGAATATCAGATATTCATCGAATGTTTCATTCGAAAGTAGGAACGCCTATGGATTATATAACACGCTGAAGTGAGTTGAAAAAATTGCATTAACATGCTCTTCGCCCAGTGATAACAGCTAATGACTACACAGCAAAGTTCTATTCATCGACCACCATTCCCTTCTTGTGACACCTCTACTGTCGTCCCGTGGAACACATTCCAACCTATGTCTTTGCAATGCAGCGGTGAACAAAATGACCAAGATGTGGCAGCTTTGTTACAGGTAAGTTGACAGCCGTATTCCGGAATTACTAGCTGAATGAGAGAAATTTCAACAATCTGGCCGCTTTCTTCATGACGAAAAAAGGTAACAATTGCTGTCGAATATATATGATTGGGGGAACGTCGCCTCATAAGCGAATGTGATGTTGCTATGAAATCTACACAACGATCCAGTTCGGCTGGTACCTACTCTATTTTATAGATCTTTCGTCTACTTTGCTTTTGTTAATAGCCTTATCCATAGCGATGGTACCTCAGAAACTAAGAATTCAACTCTTATATTCATTTCAGGAGAGACCTGGTCATCGAGACCTAGGCACATTCACAGCAATTACTGAAAGTCTTTCGTGCTGTGTGCCAACACAGTCATCCGTATGAGGTCATAAATGCAGATCCGACAAATATTGACGACGTTTTTCACAGTTACTTACGCCAATCTGCTCAGAAAAGTGTATGACGAGGAGACGTTGAAAGTAGTTAGAAGGCCACTTCGAAAACCCAATTCAATGTATCGCTATTTTCCTTTGCTCCCCCTCTCTACACATACACAAACCCATTATTTATTTCTTATTTTGAGCCATATATGTACTGCACTTGTGGCCAGCTATCCAACGTTTAAAGATGGTGATTTCATGTAGTAAGGGAAAGATACATGACAATAACCAAAAGACACCATCAGATCGACAGTTTCACAGAAACGATAATAGAACTCGGCTGGAAGAAAAGATTGCCCTCCCGTCCCTTAAGTATCGCTCGTTCCATCTCCCCTCTTCCTTCGCAGTTTTTTTAACGAAAACAAGTTGCTTAATGATTGACGGACTGCTCGCGCTTAAAAGTGATCATAGAAAAGTGAAATGTGCGCTGGAACCGCATTTGCTATATGTAATACTGAAGAACAAACGCTTATTTCATAGAAGTTGAAGATAAACATCGCTGAAAACTTCAATAACCTCTTCCCTCTCCCCTCCTCCTCAGAGTTTAGCGACTCTCCTAGCAAAAAAGTCATCAGGCAAAAGTCGCTGCACTATACAGCAAAGCTGAATGATAAAAAGGCGCATGCTGAAATGGTGACAGTCAAAAATGCAAATGAACCATCACAAATACTGCCGAAGAGACTGGTAAACAAACCGGTAAAACAACACATACCCACTCAAATGCTAATTAGTGCAGACAGTCACCATAAGTGCATCTCAGCACCTCGCCTAAGGGCTTAAAAGCACCGGTTTACATCGATGGTCTTCTTGTTCCATCAGACTCAAATGCACCAAGGAACCCGACTTGATTGACTCTCATTAGTGATTCTGTGGTTTCTTAAAGCTTAATCTCTTTCCTCTCACTTCAATTCCATTTCAATAATGTTTTTAAATCTGGTAGTGGATGTTGCCGCAATTGATCGTCACATAAGAATGCAATTTCTAGAATAAAGTCATATAATCAGAAAGGACGTGTGGAAAGAGTATAGAATAAGAAGAATAGGAAGACAGGACGCTGCCAGTAAGTGAAGAAACAAGAAAAATCAATCGAATGCAACGAACATCACCTTCGTTTCGGCTTGCAAAAATGGTATTTTTCAGACTGAAATTGATGGGAAAATCTGCAATATAAAAAATTAATTCTATAGACCTCACTGTTGATTTCTGCAACGCATTCAAACAGCCATTCACCTCTTTAATTCGAACCCAGTGTTTTCGCTTTTCCTACTGAAAACGTTGACGGTGTGTGAATAAAGGCGAAGGTTTTCCGAGTATCAAAGTTGTCATATTTTTAATCAATGAATGCCTTCCAATTACCGAATTTCTCCCTCAAATATCTTTTCAACGGCAACTGCGAAGATTACTAACCTTTTGTACTTGCTAAGTTGAGGAGGAAAGTGGAAACACTGTTGCACGATCGGGTTAAATAAAACTCCTACGAAGTAAAATTATCATAATATTAAAACTTATAAGCTCTTAGTCAACATACACTAATTATTACCAGTCAAGTTCATTATGGTAATCCGAGAAACTCAAATGCCGATAATTGGAATTTCAGTGGCCATCCATCCACCATGCAAATAGAATGGCATTGTAGATGACCATCGCGGTACGCAAAATTCACATTGAATTACGCACTATCGAAGTTGAATGGTGCTATTTGCATTGGAGATATCGCGAGCAGCCAAAGTGTTTTCGATTAACTCAATGCCTTTATTCATATCGTTACTCTTGTCTCATCTTTTCACCGCTGCTCTCCCCTCCCCACACGCAATCGATACTCTTTCCGATCGATGTTTTATTCATTCGAACGGTTTCGCATGTAAGATATGCAAACTACTTAACTTGAGGTAGGTGCAGAAACGCCTACTCTCTACTGTACCCACTCATCGAACCGCTGCTTTAAACAAAAGCCGAAAATCGAAGCCCCAAAATGTGAAGGGTAACGAAAAACGGTGAAAAAAGATGCGTATTTTCCAACTGTTTTAGTGCTTCAAACAACAACAAAGCAACGATTGCTCACAAACGACTGCCTAAGTAGGAAGCAAAGTGACAATAAAATCGAAGCGTTTCCATCAGTCATCTTTAAAGGCATCGATTGTTGAATCCAGCATCCTGCCAGTGCTCGAAGTAGAAATTCTGCATCATCAAACACAACACTAAGCACAGAACATAAACTTACACAAGGGACGGCGTACGAGCAATGGATCGCGACCAGAGTCCGATGGATGCTGAAGGAGCTCTTCATGACTCGCTAAAATATCGGATGGGTGGGCGGCGCTGTCCTCAACTCGACACCGCCTCCTCGTTATCGCCAACTCGTCTAGACCCATTGCTAGATTTCTAAACAAACGATGACGTTTCATTCGACACTGAAATTCTAGAAAGCGAAACGCAACTTCAATAAATGTAGGCAACAACAACGATAGAGCGACCAAATCCGAGAGATGCCTATACGCGAGGACAGATGCGAGCGAGTCAACGTTGTAGACGACGGCACAAAAGTACTTTTAGACGCCCTCGAGAGAGAAAAGTTAAAGACACCCTTGTCGGGCCAGCTGAAATTTTCCTGAGGCTTGTGGACAAGCACACTTGGCCAGTGCAGGTAGCTCGGATATTCTTGAAAAATTCGAGTTACCGTTGAAGAGGCATTTCGAATATACAATGTACAGGAATCAAATCGCTGAACAATCGTCGACTGCAAATGAAAGTTTAAATGTCACTGACGGAACGGCCGATCTCCAGCCCAGGAACTGGAAGATATTTCTGCAAACAAATATTAAAGATAAATGAGCATGGGGCATATCTTTTCTGCCCTAAGCGGTTCCATCCTACTGAAATAACGAAGGTCGAAATTCTCGGAAAATATTATCATCGGAATCACCTCCTACCACCACTGACATCCATGGAAACTCAGAAAAATGCAGCTCTGCATATCGCTCAAAGAGTCCCACAGAGACTGTCAAATATTTTAATATTAAAGATACCCTCTTCCGATTGGTATGGCCGAATTTTTTTCGCTTGCATGTAAGTGAGAACTGTTTTTTTCAATATTTCACTTTTCCTCTGCCATTCACAGCTGCTGTTCGACGAACAAGTTTCTCCGACTCGTCAGCCTCGACCAGTGCTTCCATTTTTTTTACCTCAAGTGTTTCCACGTTTTGGTCAGCATCTGGTCACTCTCCATTGGCTGGACGAACCGGATCGTTGGAGAGCAAATATGGACGGTAAATGTTGACATTTGAATGAACCGTATAAGAAAAAGTGCGAATGCTGGAGCACAATGGACAGAGCAAACGCTGCTCGATGGATCGTCCCAACTAGAAATTCAGAAAGCCGCTCTGAGCCAAGTACTAGAAGAAAACGCTACAAGAGCCGGTCATTTTTTGCGCAGAGGAACATGGATCACACCAGCTCTTGTCCTCTCTTGGTCGAATGAGTCTGTCGCCTTTTACTTTGAAATATGAGCAGAAATGAGAGGGGACCAATGCGCTATCAAAAGCTTGCTTCTAGTACCTAAGAATGAAAATGCGAACACTAAATAAATATGAATTTTATTAAACTTCGGCTCACAACCTCCGCTCCTCTACACGATTGTTACCATTTTAATGATTGCAATGACTTGACTGCATGATTGCAATGAGCAGTGGTTTAATAATGACTACGACGATGTGAGCATCGAAGTGATGTGCCGAGAGAGATCACTGAACGGTAAGTGATTTACCTCGGGAAGATGGTTATTTACTTGCTGCATGAGCATGGCACCACTCATTTGTGGGACAGTTCATTTCAGTTGGAAAGATTTCGGTTTTTAGAGCAGAAACTTCGACTCTCTAAAGACGATATTTGATGTGTAAAATTGAAGAAACCATAAAGGGAAAGTGAGACAAAAAAGGAAAGAGTGGAATGATTCGATTTTCGGAAGGAGACAGGAAAACGGTGGGAAAGATCGAAGTGATTTGATATCCGAATGAGAAAAGAAAGAAACAAAGAGGCAAAGAGTGCGGCTCATTCCCATAATGAGCGGATAAACACTTCACTAGCACTATAATGGCCGATGTCGTCCATATCGACTCTCAGTCCCTTTCATATTTCTGGCCTCTCCACTGCGTCAACTGGGGCCATCGGTGCCACCAGAATACCTAAAAGACCACACCGCAATCGAAGAGGCAAAATGCGAGTCTCCAGCCGAATGTCCCTCAATGATGTGACCGCTTTTGCACTATTACGCTGAACAACGCGAATGAAGAAGTTAAACCTGCGACGATATTAATACTGAAGGAGAGTCAGCAAGAACAACTATTCGACTTTTAGTCTCATATTACTCTTCGACTTCCACGCTAAAATGTTCAGCTTCATAGAAACTGAGAGCGAGTAGAACAGCGTGGGACACTCGAACAGCGCAACTAGGGAACTGACTCTTTTCCACGGTGAACTCGAAAAAACCCCTGTTCGACTCCTTTAAGAAATATCCATTTCTATCTGTATCCACGCTTTTCGTCTGCGAATGACAGCAAAGGAACAAGTAAAATTGCCCCGAAAATAAAGGCTCCACGACACTTCTTATAGTCTTTTTATAGAATGAATAATGCATTCTCTTCTTTTCTTGACGAAATTGTATGAATGAGTTCTCAACTCGGGCAGGAGTGTACTTCAAACATTTCGAGAATGCGGTGGATTCTTTTGGAAGCATTTCAGCGCGACGGAAACGTGGACACTAAGCAAGGCTTCAGTGGTTACAGGATCGAAGTTTGAATAAATATATTCATTTTTAATAACAGTTGCAGCACGGCAGATATATCTCAACTATCGAAGGAATTTTGAGAAAATTCTTTGCCGAGATTGATATCAAACGCTTAGCAACAACGACACAAACAAAGCCCTCTCAATTAAGCAATATTTTCAGGACTCCCCCTACCCCAACAGCATTTTGCCTCTGAATGGCACTTTACGGTGTGAGAAAATGCTTCAGAGGTGAGATGACAGATCACATTAACAGTGGCAAAAAGAATCGAAGTGTGAGAGGCAGATTTCAACTCAGTGCCTTCAATGCGGATACACTCTCTCGCTTAGTTTTGATCCGCTTCGACGCAGTTCTGCAGTTAGTTGCAATTGCTGTCAGCTAGCTATACCATCCGGCTATCGCGAAGGGTCTTCAAGCAATGCTCCAAATCTGCTTGTAAAGATCGACAGCACGAAAGACTGCACACCTCGGTGATTTCGAGACCGGAAATACTGTGAATGAGGAACAGGAAGCGATGGCGATCGAATGACCAAGTTTCCATTGGACAGCAATTCCGGTTCTGATAAGCTAACTTCGACACTCATCTGCTCGCAAAAGTCAATATTCAGTCGGTTTAATGAGAAATTTTATTCTCTTAGTGCATTTCAGGGAGATATATGACGCATTGTTATTTCAAAGATATTTCAATCTTAGAGGAATTATGATAAGCACTTGAACATTGGAAGCAGCTCCATCAGGGGCAAATAAAACCCTCAAGAACTTAAAGCCTATGCTATGTGTGTGGAGCACCTCACGATAACTGCGTATAACAACAACTGAAATAACAAAGTAGCGATCGAACGCAACTTGAGGTTTGCTAGTGGTGAGCAATGAAGTTACAGATCGGTCAGGATGAGAAGTGATCCTAAAGGAAAAAAAGAGAAGCAAATATAGGAACTAAAAGTGCTGGGGGGCACAAATTCCAGCAAAAAGTTCGAGCAAATATCTAGCAATTAGAGCAGTCAATTGGGTTGAAGACATTGCAATTTAGAAAGCGCTCTCAATGCAATAATCGTAGATATGCGTCAAATGAGGACGGCCAAGCTGAGTGTGATTTGTACAGACTGCTTTGCCAACAAGTTTACATGTTTGCTGTGAAGTTAGCCAGCATTGAGCCAACTGCCTGGCCAACAGATGAATTTACACCTTCAGCGCGATACCTCTGCATCCATCCATCTGCTCACCGCCATTCTCGACGGACTCTCATCAGCTAAAAAAAGCCCACAACGAAATCGATGCAAGACAACAAAACAGATGCCCTTTTGTGTTTCATCCAGCTGAAACCGCCATCGGTCCTCAACTAATAATGAAACATGACGTCTTCGTGAAGTCTCCACAGAAGTCTAGACAATTCACCTCCCTCTACCCCGCGTAAAACCGATGAGTACAAAGAGCAAACTTATTTTGTAACACTTCAACGTCTACAGCCTGCTCCAAGGCGATATATCAACGTAAATATAGTATGGATGGCCACCCACCTTCACAGCTCCACTCACAGTGCCTTCCGTACTGAACTGCAACATCTGCGAAGCAGTTTCCTACGCATACGAAGTTCGGACAAACTCGGGCACTCATTCGATGCCATCACATCTACCATATTTGCTAACTGAGAGCTCCTGAAGTGCGCTATATTGATTAGGGCCCAGTGTAGCTCCTAGAGAACCTTTGTTTCTGAAAAATCGATGACATGAAATTCTCTGAACGGAGGATCTCAAACACTGAGAATACCCGACCGTTTCATAGGACTCGATCCTCAGGCCGGACGGTCGATGGTTGAGAAATGGAAACTTTGGTTTGGAGAATGAAAATTCTCTGAACTATTTGTTCATTGCTGCTGAATTCTGAAGCGTGTTCATGTTGGCACAACACAACATTTCGATGAACCATTTCGTACCCACGTGTAAACATTTTTGCAACCGCATTCAAATTAAGTAATGGGATTGCAGACAGCTGCCCGCAAAATGGCGTGTGGCGCAACGGTCGAGAGGGTCGCCTATTATAATAACGCCTCGGTTTCGATGCCGCCTGGCGCCCGCGTTTGTGCCAATGACGAGAACTCATGCACCACTCTGAAGTATAGTGTGGATGTATCATACCTCTTAACCATTTCCGAGGCTTTTACAACTAGACTGACGACTAACAGAATCCATGCTTTAGGGGAAGAAAAGCCCCCACTAAGGGATCTTGAGGGATTTGATTAGTGGTACTGACTAAACAGTTAAGCGAAGATCAGAATGTTGAGAGGCCGTTGATAACAGGGTCGTTGCCACCTTGCATGATGCATTCCAACGCTGCACTCTTTTTCTCTAATGCAGAATGAGAGATCTGATCAAATGAATGTGGACCCCCTCTTCGCTAAAGTTGCCATCCACTAAATGTGCGCCGTAATTTGAGGAGTCATCTTTTCCTTACTGTTCGATTATCGGCTAATTTATTGCTCATAAGAAAGAATAAACAAGGGATATCCCCAAGAGAAGCTTTTAAGCAACAAATGATGGTGGAACACTCAAGAGCGCCACTCAGCGGCTGATCGATAAGGTCACAATAAGCAATGCTCTAGCAATGAACTCACGAATAGAACGCAGATCAAAATTTCAACAAATACAAATAAACGTTTATCAGCACATAAATTCATTATCACAGCTCAAATAAGCACATCATCTCACATCGCTTTATAAGTAATTTCACCGAAATAAATCACTCACCAAAGCAAAACAGTAAAGTAACACCGTATAATGTTACAGATAGAAGGAGCGGGCATTGAATTATGTCCGCATCCTTAATCTTCACCTAACGATCCTAAGCAAGTCTCATAATCGGGGCAGCAGAAAGGAGAGGCTAGAGGAAGTGAAAACTCCATATCAGTTACTCATACGGAGGAATGAAATGCAACCTATTCTGGTCGAAGACATTTCGAAGTGGCTTCTTCGATGATTCTCGCAAAAAATAACACGCAGAATCCTTATTTGAATAGAGGGGAGAGGAAACGGGAAGGATTACTTTAGAAAAATGCACCTTTCAATGGAAGATGATTGTTAGAAAATTCGAAACCTACGAAGAATTTACGCGAGATAGTTACACCGCAAAATTCTTGGCCTCTTCCTTTTCCTCCACCCATCCCCCCTCTCTCGCTCAGAACGCACTCATAATCGAATACAAGTAAGGCACAACCATTCACGACGCAAATAAAGTCACAAAATATGGGAGAGAGAAAATTCTTTTCAACACTAATCATACAACTAATATTATTCAACTACTCGTTTTCCTAGAAGTTTTTCCCACTTACGCTCAACGCATTATTGAATAGATTCGCTTAAGCTTTGATTAAAAAATCCTCAGTGATAGGAAAAACCCTCGAATGGTACCTTTTTAATAATGAGGAGACCTTCGCTTCCCTCTATTCAAATGAAATCGCCTCCTCATCTTCTATCACGAAAACGAATCGTTGTCCTTCTCCACCAGTTACTTCCCATTGTCCTTTTATTGTCTCCACATATCGACGATGAAAATATACAACTGAGAACATTAATAAAGAGCAACATTTTGATAGCTTTACAGGTTTAAAGCGTACTCGACGGCGTTTTGCATAAAAAAATAAGTTTCAGTACTTGACAATTAAAAAATTAAGACTGAATTTGGTGGACAAAACCGAAATTTCCACTCGTTTCGTGAGAAATATTTTGGAGAGGAGAATATCCTTCTCTATCAATGTGCAAAAATGTTGAGGAGGAGGAGGGGGAGTTAGGTCTTCGCTCCCCTTATCAGCTCCCTCTTCCATGTCTCCCTCACTTATCATTCCCACTCCCCACAATTTCTCTCGTATGTTCTCCTCTATCGAATAATCTTGTGTAGTCGAAAGCAGTATCTAATTCGAACAAATAATGCACCACCTGCGATAGGAACTGAAAACTTGCTTGAAAATAACGAAAACAACAAGCCTCTATGATATATCGGAAGTATTTATGCAAACAAAAACAATGGGAAACGTTTTTCCACTCTAGCAATTTAATTCTTCCATTATAGACAATACAAAAGAGCCAAATCATCGGCAAATATCGAACAGGATTTCTGGCAGTCGACTTGTAAAAGACAACTTCAAATCCTCAAACTCTATTCCGTCCCCTCCGGCGCCGCTGTGGTTTCAACAAAAAAAAGAGCATCCTCTCAGTCACTCGCTTGAAAACATTTTCCCAATGCAAAACGACCACCACCAAAATCATGCATAAGCATCTTACATCCTCCACATGTGATGAATATATGACCAGAAGATAGGCGATGGTGCTACCAACTTCGTCCGATACAAGATCAGCAAAGTGCTCTCAGAGTGCTTCGACTGCCACTCGCTGCTTTGCAGTTCGCTCTCGCTCTCGTTCTGCAGAACAACCAACTTCACCAACAAAACCGCACTCATTCACACTGCCAGGAAATCTAATTCAAACATACCAGCAAGATCCGCACATATCGTCCCACCACTGCATCAGAAATGAATACCACTGTGCAGAATATTCCTTCTGAGGCTCAAGAAGAAACTGAAGATTTAATTTTCCCTCTGAGGTTTACCAATAGTAAAGTAGCTTTCAATGCTAGGGTATGAGGATAAACCACTATGGTAGAGCATAGGCAAACGAGACAGAGAGAGGCAGATCCGATCACGCGGGGAGCAATGACCAATACTAAAGCTTACATCCACCAGGAGATCCTTTGTCAAAAAGCTTCGAGTTTGGGTTCGATGCTCTAATCGTCATTCTGATCACCCAGAAATGAAAAGAACATGACCGTTCAAAGCAGCGCTTGACGGCGCTAACAACGAAAAACCACTCACACAAACCGGATGTGATTACCATGGATGAATGGGTGAAGTGTTGTTTAAAGGTAAAATGTGAAACTATGACCAGTTATCCTCCGCTTCCTCCCAAATTGATAACCCGATCTACCGGGGTTTCCAGTTTGGAATCCAACGAACTATGAAATATGAATTACGCAGTAATCCATGACCTCAACTTTGAAATGAAATTCACTTACTAAAGAACAAAGAGCTTGGAATCATTTTCAAGCTTTATCCAGATAGACTATGTGCAAATGAATGAAAGGACACCAAGCAAAACGAACGAGTACTATGAGAGACTATAAAATTTTTACTTTATCCTTAAGGATACTGAGCTGAAGAAATCGATTTATGTGTCTAGCTAAAGGGAGTTCTAACACAAATCTGCGTCCTTTCCAGCTCCTCCTCCCTTCCCCGTAGAGAAAATCAAAAAGATGCTGTGACACCGAACGCATCTTTGTAGGACAGATGTGAGAATGAACACCGATACATAAGCGCAGCTTAAAAATTTCTCCTTCAACACACAAACTTTGATGAATTTACAAACATGGCTGAGTTCTTTTTGTGGTAATTTAAAGCACAATTTAAGCACAGCCCAGAGTAAATCAATCTGAAAGACCTCCGTAGAAAAGCCCCTCATATCAACATGCAATGTGAACTGCTTTAATTCATTTCGACTGATGTAAACGTATATTCTCCCATATTTTGTTTTCTATGAGGCCCACCACTCACTGGAAAGTAACCCTTCTGCGGCGATTTTTGGAGCAGTGGGGTTTAACTTAAAGAATTTAATGCAAACAATACATTTTCTGGGTAACTAATAGAATTCTGGGAAAAAACGACAGTAACCTTTCTATCGCATCGCAAAAGGCCAGTGGAAGGGTGTCAGTGGATTTGTGAACGAACTTTGCCTTTGAGGACAAGGCTAACTCGGTCCAGCAATGCTCAGATAAACTTCCGTTGCAAGTGCAGCGAATCACAGCAATCTTCTTGACTGTCACCGTATCAGGCTAATTTAACATAACAACTACTATTATTAAGTCACTTTCATATCATGTAATACGACAGGAAAGGATGAAAATCTAAGCGTGATATGACGACATGCTAGTAGGCCATCGTTTAAGTATATGGACAAGCAAAAGAAAATTTTCTGAAAACACAGCTCACCTTTTCCCCCACTGACCGGCTGGGGCAACGATTCCGTCGGAACCTCTGGGAGTTTAAGCGGTTCCTCGCTATCAATAAGAGCCTGAAGTTCCGACTCCACCTCTTCTAGGTCTGTTTCGCTTAGATTTCCACTAAGCAGCTTGGATATTTCCTGAAAGTATGTGTTCAAGTGCCTCTAGACTTTCGCGCTGTACGTTTCGAGAAGACATCATCATAGCGTAAACATAAATCAACCATCCCGTTTATCCAAAACCACTAACAATATTCAACTGCTAAGCACAGAAGCCACATCCACCCTCCTAATCGAATAGATGAGAAATTCTCTGAGGGGAATCCTTGAACATTTCAGAAGAACTTCAAACACATCAGAAGTATCTCTGAACGAAGTTTACTACAAATTGTAATGCCGCGAATGTTAGGTGCCCACAGTGTCAAAGATTTGCATTGGCAGCGTCCTCGAGCACCTCTATTAACAACTAAGCCTGAGATGTTTTCATCTCCTCGCGAGCTGAGTCACTTCAATGGAAGAACACCACAATTTTTTACATCTGCCAATATCAACTAAAGACCCCCATATGAGCCTGGTGCTGCCCACGATAAGATAGCCATGTCATCCTTAATCGCATCCTTTCCCCTCTCCTCCTACTTGCTTCATATGAGCAATCCGAACCCTTTTGCAGCATTTAGTGCTGTCGAAGCAGATAGAACAATTACCTCCTGATAATCTGCAGCTTCCTGCGTCTCCTCCATTATCTTCTCAACTTCTTCGATCGAGAACATCTGAAATCAGAAACAGTCGAGAGAATGAGGGAAAGAGAAAAGTCGAAATACAGCGTCGAAGAGAACAGTGAACAAACGGCTCGAAATACGTAAACATCAGTCAGTGATTTTTCCTACTTTCCCGAAGAAAAAAGAGTCCAATCATCGCATCGATAGTTTAACATCGAACTGCATTTCCTCAAGAATGTTTCCATAATAAATTCAGCGATAACAATCGAATAAATATATTTTTTTCAAAGAAGACGCGTCAGCGGCGAAACTGCAAAGCTCCCGCCAGCCATTATGAGCGAATACCCATTTTTGCCTTCTTGAACCGTCACCTTCTTTCTCGTCAAGTGCAGGCAGCAACACAACACAAATCTCCATTTTCATGGAACTCCCCAAACCATTTCCATCCCTCATAAACAGAAAGAGTGAATACTCCAACGGATCTGTCAGAGCGAAAAAGCAACAACGAGAACATTTCTATCCAGTCGTACCTGGTTCATTTGTTTGAGTGCTTCATTGCCGCTTTTCAATCCTTCGACGACTCTCCTCTCGATTTCGGCAAATTCCAAATCATGCACCTATAATCGACAAATAACTGATAGGCGACCACATTTTTCATAGAAAGAATGAGTGAAATCACTTTCCTGATGTAAAGACCGAGACCCCGACGAGCACCGGTGGCTGTCCCTAAATCCTGACAGCTAAATTTTACTATTTATCGGCAGCAATGTCCTATTTTTGCGAACCTTCACTATAATTAATCACTTCGACGCCAAAGTCCACTTCCAAGTTGAACTTGATGCGAGTTAATGCAATACATAGAGGCCACCTCCAGACGATAAGAAAAATACTGGCTTCTTCAGATGAAAAGCAATCTCAAAGAGGGGAAAAATAAGCAACGAGAATGGAAACTTCGATCAGTCGCTCTCCGAATTTGTGGGAGGGAACATTAGGGCATCTAGTTGCTGCCGCTCGCTACTCTTCATTTCCCCACAAAAACGATCTTGTCTAATCGCCTTAAAAGGCCCTATTATTTGCATTTCTCGACAATAATAAGCGTTCATCTCATCAAACTTTAGAATTTTGATTCTACATCGGCGAGTGAGAGCAAAACAATTTTTCCTGCAAGATTTGCTCTGGTAATCAGATCGCCGAAAATACTAAGCCACTGCTCATCGGTGTTTATTTAAGTTGTGAAATCGGTTTATGAAGCAAATCGAATGCACAAACACACATTGCACCAAGACTTCATTACCAAACCTTCCGGACACATTTTATTGGCGATCCGATCCGAGAAACTCCACAGAATGGAGCGGTTCTTGTAACGACGTCTACAGATTGGGCGGATTTACGACCTATTTTACTTAATTATGCGACATGTCGATGGAGATGAATATGTAAATGTCTCAAATATACTCGTAGAGGATATCATTATAAAGAAATGCTCCCCTCATAAGGCAATCAACATACCATTCTATCGATCTGATCCAACTGCTTGAGTGTACGTTCAATAATTGTCTCTTGATATCGCTTCTTCTTTAGCAACAAAAGCGCTCGGCTGAAAAATACCCGAATAGTGACAGAGCCACTAGTATATGAAAAAATTAGGGAACGAAATAAGGTATTGTCGAGCAGCCGGGTGGAAGAGAAAGGAGAGGTGGCGAAAAGCTGGCTACAAGGATAGCAAGTCGACGACAAAAGCTTTGGGATCTCGACGGAAGTTCTCTTATTAAAAAATAAACAAAACGCAATATTTCCTTTCCCAGACTGTAAAAAAACTTCTAAGGAAAGACTCAAAACCTCAGAAAAATTCGATATTAAGCAAATTCGGTTTATTGAATCGTTATGATGGTCAACTGCGATTCCTTCATAAGAACGATAGAGGTGAATGATGTTTGCTATGCTTAAACACAACTAATGAATTTGCCTTTCCTTTCCTCCTCCCATCACGGTCCGTGAAAAAAAGATCTGATCCATACAACATCAAGTAATCCTCGTTTAAGTTCCATTCTCACCATGCAGTTCTCCCTACCGTTCAGTTTTCTAGGCACATAACGCGCCGTAATAACTTCATCATCTCTTGCGGAATATCTATCCTAAGCAGATCATGGATCAGTCGCCTGTGGCAAGCGTCCTTTTCGCAGGTAGCGCGAACGTACGAAATCTCACTGATGGCGCAATACTGTCGATTCTCACCTTCCGATCAATGATATCACTCAAAGTCGAGTGCTAGAACATTTCTGTTCCTTCGGCATTTGAAGGAGATGTACGAGTCTAACGACCATATCCCCTCTAGACGATAGAACTTCATCTACTATGAATTCGGATCTTCGCATCTTCAATTCAGTGTAGAGATGGAAAATGAAATTTATGGCAAAAAATCCTCTAAACTAGACGAGAGGAGTAAAGAAACAATGTCAACTATCCCATAGTGATGAATTTTAGTCTCATAAAGGCGAATTTAAAGAAGTGAGAAGAGAACAAACTCTTTTCTGCCGTCTCTAATGAGCTGCTTCGCCATTTCCCTCTCATGATCCATTTGCTTCTCATTTCGCCTCACATATTGCTTTATTTTATCACGTTGAGTTTTCAACTGCTGAAAATTCAAAGAACATAGAAATTTCTCAAATTAGGGAAACATTTCGATGAGATATTCGTATTTATGAAGAGTTAATCGTTACGTTGAATTGGAACGAATCATCGAAACAATCGACCTCTAAAATCGATTATCTCATCGTTATATCGTCTTCTGAGTGTCAAAAGACAGTTTTCTCGAAAGAATATCAACAAATTGCTTCAGACTTCAACAGATCGCATCCAAAAACAGATTTCACTGGAAAGCATTTCCTCTGACATACTCTCGGACTTGACAGATTTCACTAGGAAGCATTTCCTCTCAGAGATAATTCGGCGGATAGAGATAAACGCGGTAAACATCGTTGTTTTTCCTAAGCGATGGTGCAAATCGACGGCGCGACATTAAACGAGGGTCTACCCGAAGAATAACGAATATGTGAACGTACCCGTCGACGCAATAAAGAATTAACATCAACTATTCGCACTCTCTATATTTGAGTTACCTCTAAGTAATCCTCCCCTTCCACGAGTAGAATCTAGGAAATGAAACGACGTTGTCTGAGTGATGACTGAGGTGGGGAAGGAACTTAGTGAGAGTCTCCGGAAGAAATCATCTCTTTCGGCGTCTAAACGATCCGATCGAATTTTAAAATCTTCCAGTTCCTCACATCGACCAATACCGCTGTGATGATACGCTGAGCCCAATTTGCATCGGAAATCGAGAACAACTATGGAAAAGGACTCACCAAGATCGCTTGATCCTGCTGGGAGATAGCAGGTGGTGATTGGTGACGCTTTCCGAACAAGTTACCCATTATCACCTTAAAACACCTCATGTTTAGTGAAGAATGAAAATAAGCGCATGCAGGGAGAGACTGGAAACGAAATATTTCCCTACACCATCCTGTAGAAACTGAAGAGACACTAATAAATGCCTCAAGGTTCATCGGATCTGTGACGCAACCCCTAATTTGGAACCTCAGGAGCTTTCTTTAATTCCAGCTTCGGTTTCATCGGTTAGGTAGTTTCAGAGGTAAGCCTATTCCTTCTGTCGAGCGATAAAAGGCCTAACTCATGACCACCACATCGAGATGAGTAAAATGCGGTACATATTCGATACCGATTAAGCGAAAGCCCATTGCGTAACCGGAGGGCCGGGCTCAACTCATCCCTACAACGTTACGGGCAAACTCACTCAGGAGCCCAATTCCACAGGTAGCCCGATCGGAGGCGAAAGTGCGAACCGATAGATGAGATATGTGTGGTTCAGGAATTGCCTTAGGAGCTACTATGGGTGAATTGTCGAGAGAAAGAGAGCCGTTTCCTCTCTCAAGGCTCTACTAAACGGAAATGTGCTAATTTCTAAACGCAAGCTGACGAAGTGCTAGAATGAGATGTCGCATAAAGGTGTCGCCAACACACCCACCCTCCTAATAGGCAATATTTGCACCTCTGTGGAGAGGGCATGACGGAGCATGTCTCGACGTGATTCAGGACACCACACGAGTGCTTTGGATGTATACGATTGCAATATCGCTCACGAGGTTTATAGCAATCCGGCCGGCTGTTTCTATGCCATTTCTAGGCTAACTCTGCCAGAGGGTATCCTTCAACCGATGCAAACAGTCCATCCCCTCTCGCACTTCCAGCAGATCAGCACCGTTCGCTGGCGAAATGAATTCTCATATGGATCATTCTCGGCCGATCTGATCTGTTGATAGCATCTGCTTACGAGGAAACAGAATGCGCGCTGCAACTGAACACAATGTCTCCTTGCAGAAAGGAAGCGCCGAACATCGACACCTCTTCGATCCGAGAAGATCATCCAATCACATTGTGCTATCGTGATCAGATCATTCAGCCGGATGAATCTGCATTACGATAGCCTCTCGTTCATTGCATCTCGACACAACCATCGACGTATTACTTATTAATGTGAGAGATAATTCAGGATGAGGTGAAAGGTCGTATCTTCCGTGAAAACACTGAAGAAGCAACGATTGTCGGTAGGATTTAGGAGAGAATTGAGACCGACCTGAGGTGACCCGACCTGAGGTGCCGATAAGGTATTGATAATTCAGTTCCGGTTACATCAGTGACATTAAAGTAGAAGCCGACAAACACACAACGACACGATTCTTCGGACTCTTCTAAAAGTTTCCTATATTCCAATTTTCAGTGGAGAAAATGATAATTCATAGAAGTAACCTAATTCTTATAGAGACCTCTACCTGTACATATAGAGACCTCTACCTGTACATATATTCGAACTTCAACCCTCATTTGTTAAGTGATATATGTAAGCAGTAATCCGTTTCCGCTTCCGGTCACGATGAGTGAAGGGAAGTATAACGTTGCAGTAATGTGCTAGAGGAGAAAATATCTCAGACGTATGGATGGGAAAGATGAAATCTGCACAGAACTCAAGCTTAAGCAGTCGATCTTGAAGGACGTAGGTCAGTTGCGCCTTTTGTAAGAATTATCAATGCCCTCCCTCAATCCCATCCCCACACCTGTTCAAGAAAGCTTCATAGTGCGGAATTTAATTATCCGCAGCACTTCATCGAACTGCCACCCCGACTTGTCCCACCCCTCTGCATCCTCGTTTTCCATTAAGCACTCACCCAGCCATTGTTAGCTTTGGCAGCCAACCAAAATTGAAATTTGGAGCGATCGTTGCGAGATACTTCGAGCGACAGGGTAGGCTCGTATGGTTAGTTGCGAGTGGAGGTTGAGTCGCGGCGAGGGAGGGTGTGCTGCCATGTCGATGCGGCTTGCGGTTCGCGAGTGGAGTCAATGCTGCGCTCGAGTTGCGCAGTTTTTGTGGCCGATGTTAAGTGGGCGAATCTGCGGTCTTCTGTGCCTACATGAAGGGAGGAGCGTTGAGGATGCACTCTGTCGCAGCTCTTCATATAGGCTGACATATTGGCGTTAAATCGCTATTGCTCTTGTCTGAGCATTTCGAGCGTTCCCATTCGTTCATTTCGTATAGTTAAAGTTGGGTATCACTTTCATTAGATGCAGTCGACGGCTCATGAAATCTCTTCTCTTTATTGTAGTGTGGAACTCGTCTTCTGATTGTTTGCGAGCGTTCGCCACTCTTGCAGTCACTCTCTCCTTTCCAATGCCCTCTTCATTTTGCTGCCTTTCCGTCACCTTTCAGGACTTTTCGCTGGCAAACACTCAGTCGACTATGCCGTGCTTCACTATCAACACGAACGTGCCGTCAGACAAAGTTCCACAGGACTTCCTCAAGAAGACCTCTGCGCTCGTTGCGAAGTCCCTCAGCAAGCCTGAGAGCGTAAGGAACATTTCCATCGTTTTTAATGGGTTCATTTGCTGGGAGTTTTCGCCTAAAAGGACAGGGAAGTTGGTGCGAGGGGAGGGAAGTGATATTCAGCTTCGGTATTACAGTCGGAAGCCTAAAAGCGTGAAGAGTCTAGCGGTAATTTCTCGTGAAAAGGTTTACTTTAAAAGATGGTCTCATTTTTGAACAGTGTGACGCAACTTGAACCAGATCCGGAAGTCTGGAACTCCTTCAGCTGCAGCTCATTTGACAGAGGTGGGCCTTTTCAGAACAAATTGCCCGTAGTCACACCTCCTTCCGAGCTGACATTTCTCATGATATGGTTCGTGTGTAGAATCCATGAGAGTAATCTTTTGTAAATCTCGAACTGAAGTGGAAGGACGTCGAGTTATCAAGAAGAGAAAGAGGAAATATCGCTTAATCCGACTATTTTTGGCTGTCTCGCTAAAACGCTTTTACTTAAGTTCGCTGCCGGTTCTTGAACTACCAACGTCATCAGGATTATGAGGTACCGATGTACGGAAAATATCATACCTGAGGAATCTGGAATCGTCGGTGACGACTCGAACATCAGATTCACAAAACATCCCTAGTATCTCGATGCCAGCGAGCCTTTGAGCGTGAATTTTGCCATATTCTAGACACATCCACGTTTCTGCTATAAGTGCGTATTTCAGTATGTGGCAGTACGCGTGAACCCCGACCAGCAAATGACCTTCGGAGGGAGCGCCGATCCGTGCGCCGTATGCACCCTGGAGTCGATTGGTGCTGTAGGAGGCAGCCGCAACAACTCTCATGCCGAGAAGCTATACAAACATCTCAACGAAGCGCTTGGTATCCCCAAAAACAGGTGAGACGTCTAATGGTGTAGTCTTAGGCTTTGCTGCTTTGCTTGAATTCTCTGCATTTGTGGGTAAAGGCATGAGTATAAGGTGAGGTGTGTAACTGTTGGGTTCGTGATTCGGTCGTTTTTGATAGCCTTTGGACGGACAAGATGTTAAGGATGGGACACTCTTAGGCATTTTGCTTGCTTTTGCTATTCCCGTCCCCCTTCCTCTCTTCACCAACAATATGAAATTGATTTCATTCGACTCACAGTGATCATCGCCCGTGAATGTTGACTAACTTCGTGGGGTTCCTCCTTCATGGCCATTATATATGCACAACACAAGAAATATGTTTGCAAGTTTACACGAGTCTTTCCATCCCACGGGGACGCAACAAAATGGCAGTTATTGGGCACTAAAGGGGTACTGTTTTCAGGATGTACATCAGCTTCGTCGACGTTGATCCCACTACGATGGCTTATAATGGATCGACCTTCGCTTGAGAGCGGAATCGACTGCTTCATCACGCTTCTTTTTTCCCATCACATCCCGCTTCACTTCCTCGTCGTTGATTTCATTTCGGTTTTCCATTAAACTTCACTTCCGTTGGTATTTTAGGTTTCCTCCGTCGTTGTTATATCTATCTTCTTTCACTCGGGGAAAGAGATCACTTTAGACGCGGCAGATGTCTACGCATCGGGGAGGGACAAAGTAGTTTCGATCGTCGTTAATGTATTAGGATCTCCGCTTGCTAATGGATCGCATCTGCGGAATTGCAAATGCTCCGCTTAATTTTTGTCTGTTAATTGTCAATTGCGGTGACTGTTTTGCCAACTTGTCTGACTTTATCGTAAATGAAGTGGTGATGTTGTTCTCTTTGTTGCAGCAAGTGATTTCGTCCAAACCCAACTGTAGCACTCGAATAAAATCTTTCTTTGCGTTACGAGTCTTATGAATAGAATGTGCTGTATTCGCAGTAAGCTTGTAACGTGGTAGAAATCGTTGCTACGGACAGTTATTTGCTCGTGAATAATCCAGTCGAGGGTGCATTGCTCTGCTAAAATTGTGGTGGAACTAGTCGGATGTCACGAGACTTTCGATTGTGCGGTAAGGGAGGGAAGGTTCAAAGCTCCGCCGACATTGATGTCGCGTCTGCTAGGTGACGCTAGTGAGGTCAGCTAGGAGTTTTTGGCGAGAGCGAAAGGATTTTCAACGAGCAGCAGAGCTGTGCGCGAAGTAGGTGCACGGGCTTGCGAATGAGGTGCAATAATGAGGCAGGGCCGAGCACGAACTTGTTTGTGGTAGTAAAAGTGGGAGCGGTATTCCTGAGAGTCGTTTCTAGTAGCTCTTTGTCTTGGTGCGTGAGGGATAGAAGTGTGGAAAGCTTGCCAACGAACGGGCGACAGATGTTATCTGCGGTTATCCATTCTTGCGCTTTTGTGGCGGTGAGGACATTCAGTGGCTCGGATATGGTGGGGGAGAGGGGGTGATTTGCTGTCTTCGGTTTGGTCGTCTCCACCTAAATGCGCCAGGAAATGCAGTAAAAGAAAGCACATGAATGATGGCTGGGCGCGTATTCGTTGTGGGAGGGCAGGGCGTGTACAGCATTCGGGACATTCTGGCAGATATCTTCGTTGGGGCTATGCCGACTTCCTATGGTAGTGTAAAAGGGGAGGGGACAACATGATGGCGAACGTTAGGTATAGCAGATGGGAGGAGAGTGGGGGGTGTTTAAATAAGGGTCTGTTGTATGACGAGCCAGCTTGGGCGTTCGTCGTGGAGACGTTTTGCCGGAGTTGATTCTCCCGTCGACTTGTTTCTATTTTAATGGATGCGGCAACGATGGACCTTAGAATTTTAAGTTTTACATACTTTATGGAAGGCGTGTAAATTCGAGGTTGTTCTGTTGCATTCGGAGAAATCGGCTTGTGCATTATATGGTCTGTTGGAAGTGCAACGGGAGAAGGGGGAAGAGGAAGGAGCGGGAGAAAAAAACTTGTCGGAGAGGTTGATCTTTCAGTCATGAGTAGAATCCACCCTTACCTAGTGTGTTTAGAGGATGTTCTCGTTTGCTTAACTGAACGAAAGATGTACTGCTGTTTCTTCTTTCTTTTTTCTTCACAGCCGTTCATGATTAAATACAAAGCGATGGGTAAAAAACGTCAAATCTCGTGCTTAGAATGATCGCTCATAGACAATATTTTCGGCTCAGCGGGCTTTCAGTGAGTCGGGCTTACCACTTGGTAGAGAATTAAGCAACATTTTGGTGACACCTATCTGCGATTTCAGTGACGGTTTATGAGCAGCGAGGCACCCACATACGGGCATTTGAACGCCGATCAGCAGTCTAGTGACTAGCGATGTTCCCCGTTCAGAGGGCCTTCGGAATAGAGAGGCACACTATTCCTTGAGGGTTTTCGAATTCATCTTATTTGTCTTTTTTTCCTCAAAATATGGTGATTTGTGTGCAAAAGCAGTGAGATGCGATTTTGAAGGATGGGAGAGAAGAATACTCGAACAACGTCAGAGAATAATCATGTACAATCGGGCGGAGGGAAAATCTCAAAGATCCGTTGGTTGAATCCGGAAAGTCGACAGAAGGTTTTCGTGAGTGGCACTTATGAGCACGCTCAGAATAAGATCTCGTTGTGGTCGGTACGAGCAGGTTAGTTTTTGCTTTCGATCAGTTGAAATGTTCCAAATTCTACGGCCTGCTCTTACTATATTCTTGTTGCGCCTCCAAATGTGGAATCTTTTCCGTTGCCAACTTGAAGGGATTCGTATAGTTGGATTAGCTGAACCTGTCTATTTATTCTGGCAAGTTAGACGCATGAGAAGAGATCGTTATCAGTGCACAAATCAGTGGCCGTAGTGGAATGAGCTGTCTTCATGATAGACGAACATTGATAAAGGCGGCTTCATCAGAGTTAGCAGCAGAAGTAAACGACCCACGCAAAACGAGTGCGTAGTTAGTTGCCCACAATGGATTGGCATCGTGTTTAGCGGAATGACTCATTGTGGCTCCGGTGGATCCGATCGATCCGTGGTGCATTTCATATATCGATTCGTTGCTCATCGAATATTCCGATAAGGGGAAATCGTATTCGTTTAAGTGGATGTAGTTTCCTGCATAAGTGAGAGCCCTTTAGAACGTTAGGAGAGCAACTGCAAAGCGAACTGTCGTTTGTTACATCGCGGCACTGATTGATAACGTGAAAGGAATTTTGTTTCTTAGTGAAGGTTTCGTTTAAGACGCCTTCTGCTGTGTCACTTGCTTAATTTTGCAGCTCCACTGGGAGGAGAGCCTTTCAGACTCGATTGTCAGCTGGAGGTCGCTGATGACGTCAATGACATGAAGTAAGTGATGATATTACTTGTATCTAGTTGTGAAAGAATTTTGCTCCTTTATTGTTGGTTTATGGGAAAGTCCGACTTGATGCTATAGCAGTTTTTAATTTGCCGTCTTCGGGAAGTAGCTCTGAGTTTCTTATGAACGTGAATAGTTGGTTCAAAGCAACGTTCACTCTTTTATTTACTCCAGCTTTGAAACACTGTGAGACAAAAGCAATGCACAATCATAACAATAGAATGGTTTGTGCATTGTTCTTCTCTTTGAGAGCTTTGTTCCTCGGTGACAGCAACCTTTATTAGCCTCTGTGACATCGGTTATCGCATCTCCAGTTGGTAGGCAGACCATTTTGTGTGATTATGCAGAAAATTTCTCGCGGTTGTTGACTGCTTGCACCAACAGATTCCTTATTTTCTTACACATAGCTCCTAATTTTCCGGATTTTTCCAAAAATTTCTCTCTCGGAATAGTTTCAAACTATTTCTTCCACTCTTCGAAATTCTGATCCAGGTGTTCCAACGACATATCTTCCACCGTATACGATTTTCACCGACATTCTGCATATTTGTACCAGTAAATAGGTACTACGCGTCTACAAGTAGGCCCATGTTGTCTGCGGCACATGCCTATATATGCCCAAAATGAGATCATCCACCTTACGGGTACCAATTTGTTTCACATTTGTAGAAGCTGTGGCGGTAATTGCTTTGCTGTGGCGTTGAACAATGGTGATTTGTTGGTGGTGGATGGCGATGATGGTAAACTGCTTACACGTCACATATTCTGCAACGTCCATCAACGATGTGCCGCGCATGCCATCAGCTCATTTGACAACCTAATTGTGTCCGGAGGTAGCGATGGGTCAATTGTTATTCAAGACCTCAATTCCAACTCCCAGCCGTTTCTTGTTACTTCGGTTTGTTCTACTTGAAGCTTTATCGGGAACCTCTTGAAGTCTCTCAAAAATCGACTCACGCTCAGAGTCAAACAGATATCTAATTTTGACACTGCAAAGAGCGGTTAGAGGAAGATGAGTGAAAGCGATGGAGCTACTGGTGTATTTAAACGAAATCTGTAGTATCATATGCTGACTTCCGACCTTGTCACGAGCTTCTTTCTCCATCGCATTAAATTTGCACTTTCCTTCTCTTTTCGACCATTGAAAATTCTTTTTTTCGACAACGAATGATACGACAACAGTGGAGTTATTAAGCAAATTACTTCTGTCACCTCAAGGTGTTTAATGATGAGCAGCACAATCCGCCGGTGTTTCAAACTCTTTCCGACGTGCTGTTCGAGAAAGTCTGATGAAATATGTGCAGTCTGTTGACGTTACTCCACGGCCAGCTGTTGTTGAGTTACAGATAAGGATGGATCAGAATTTTGGTCATTATTGTCATCTTTGGTGTCATTTCTTCGTCATATCCGTTTCCTATGAATGATGAGCATGAGAATGGCCTGAATTAAACGTGGCCTCGACCGGATCACGAGTCTTATGGAACTCACGTCCTTGGGATCATCATTTTAGTAGAGAAACGTCAGAAATTTCTTGCAGCAAATGTCAAGTGTGCGTTCACTCTCGATGCTGACTCAGAATGTGCTAGTATCGGCACATTTGTGTGGTCGAATTTACATGTGGGATACGCGCGAAAAGTTCTCTAATTGGCCGTGGTTGAAGCCAGTATTAGTCTATTGTCCCACAAACACAACCACAGCAGTTATGACTGTTGCCGCACATCCTGCTGATTATCATCTGGTATGTTTTTACCTAACGCTTTATTACCATTTCAAGGGAACGGAAGTTGTCAAGAGCTGTCTTTTATTGTGAGATGGGGGAAGATAGGAGAGCATAAGTCGCGGGTTCGCTGTCTGGGATAAAAATATTCACTTGACATCTCTGCAAGAAAATTCCTTGCAACGTTCTTCGACAACAGAAAGTCCTACGGCCGAACCCACCGTGATGAATAGGTGTATCTAAACCACGAAAGCATTTTAAACCTCCAAAATAGGGTAATTGTTTAGTCGACAGTTGCAATGTTGTTCGTAAATTTCAGCGGGATCCAACTCGCGAGAGAACAGTGTTTATTGCTTTGCGAGGTAACAATTTTAGATAAGTTTCGGTACGGAGGACGGTGTAATTGGATTCTTGGATGCACGTGTATCAGCCGAATGCGCATCTCCAACCGTAATACCGTTTTCAGTTGGATGCATCAATGAGGTTTTTGTTTTCGTTGATCATTCAGTTAAGATTCAAGTATACTTTACAAAACTGGGAAGACTGCAAGCCAATTACTACTGTCTGCGAGCATTAAACCTTCGATTTGTTACTACCTCAGCTGGTTTAAGTTTATGGCTCACTTCATATTCTTTGCTTTTTGCTGAGACAGCGGAGTTTGTTGCAATTTTTCGTGCGGTTGATGATTTGGGAGTAGGAGTTGTGGGCTTACTGTCTTTTCTTTTTAAAAACTACAGAAGGCTCGATGGACGAATCATTGCCATAAAGGAGGAGGGAGATGTTCGCTTTGTTCGCCTCAGCACGCCTTTATCGGAAGTGACTGGTTAAGCTGAAAAAATCTCCCAGGAAGGTTTGTTCCTAAGTTGAGAACTGTTCTCCTTTGTTGCATATGTATTTTTCAGGTTACATTCCATCCGACTTATCCAGAGAACGTGTATTGTGTTTCGAGTGAGGGTACGCTTCTTCATCTTGATGCAACAAGACAAAACCTCATGCAGTAAGCTTCCCATTTGCAAAACCACAAGTCGGGATGTGACTATGAAGCGAGATTTTTCGTCTTTTTCCCCTCTGTGCTACCGCCTTTCCATCCGCATGCAGGCAGAAGTCTGAAGGCAAAGGCTTTCTTGCTTTCAAGGTGCCCTGACTACTTTTCAAAAGATAAAGCGATGACCCAG
The DNA here is from genome assembly GCA_037576465.1 of Parascaris univalens. Lineage (NCBI taxonomy): Eukaryota > Metazoa > Nematoda > Chromadorea > Rhabditida > Ascarididae > Parascaris > Parascaris univalens. Next base: position 30,016,270 of record CM075173.1, read on the forward strand.
AAACACCTTAAGAAGGGCGTGGAGTATTGGTGGATGTTTTTCTCGTCTTTAACATTTTGAAACGTTGTCAAAATTGACCCCAGAAAGGAACAAGAGGGATAGAGGTTCGAAGGGACGCTTATTAGGTGGTTCGCACCTTCGCTTCAGTGATGAAAAAGAAGGCAGCTCGTTTAAACAGAATCCTACTGAATGCAAGTGTTACACCCTTTTAACTGTCAGTGAAAAATGGAGATAAGAAACCATTATGGAGACGAAAAGCAGAAAGAGCCAATTTTCCCGCAGTTATCTCACGTTTTCTGGGATCGAAATAGACTTTTGCTGTTTATGAAAATTTAGAAGTACCAACGATTTTCAATATTTCGGTAGATTTATCTGCAGCGGAGAAAAGAGAGAGGAGTTGTTGATAAGCCGCCTTATGCCATTTGTAATAATTCTGCGTTCAGGCGCTTCACTGAGAGAGAGGCGACTCGATCGAATCTCTCGCTGCGAGGAGGGCCGTCATCGTTCGGCAGTGCGAAAGTAACGGTGCTTATGGAAGCGGCTTTGTCGACGAACAGTGTGGATGTGTGTGCGGATGGCGTTATCTTGGGCGATGATTCGCATATGATTACATTCATCGAAAAAGGTTTCTTTGTGTAGTATTGTTGTGTTTGATTGATCTCTCGAAGGGAAAGAGGAGATTGAAGAAGACAAAATCTCACCGGAGAAGCACACCAGAAATGAGGTATGTGAGGCTGAACATCAAATCCCCACTTCATGTGGGGGGATCCCAGACTGAATGCGAACCGATGCATTATTATCACAATGGGAGTGTGTTGTAACAATAGTTTACTCACGCGGTTATTCTGGGAATGCATAAAATAGTAACGCAGATCTTCAATGATTTCTGGAAAGTTTAGCTATAACTTAATTTGTGAGTTGCATCGTTGTCTTTATTGCCGAATGTTGTAAGAATAGCTGGACAGTTTTGTCTTCGTCAGTTCCTCATTATCTTCGTTATTTAAGGAATCGTGAACGTTGTTGAGTTGCAGTTGTTATTTCGTTCCTTCCTCTGTATTAAGCAGAATACGAGATAAACCATTCGAAAAATTCTTGAGTGTCGCATCAAAGGTACTCCGATGGAATAACCTTCGGTTTAAAGGTCACTGGGTAGTTGTAGAGTAAAGTGCTTCTGAGATGGATTCCGCTCTACGAAGACGTATTTTGATGGACAGTGGCTGAGAACTAGTTGAAGGGAGGCAGAAGACGGTATGAAATATGTCGCAAGGATTGCTTGGGCAGCCGTATCTATAGTTGAATGCTCTCCTGCCCTGAGAATATAATATTTAGCCTGGAAATTGGTTAGTTTGTGGCCAGTAAACTTGGAAGGATATTATCGACCCAAGATTAACTTCAGTTTTCGAAGATGTGGCTTGGCGATGTATGCTTTCAAGGTGAAGCTTGCCATGCTTACGTAAAGAGGGCATGTGGTGCCGAGTGTTGTTACAGCATATCTTACGGAAGAAAGCGATGTCCACAGTGTCCGCCCATAGTAGAGCTCGATGCAACCAGCAGCTGGAGATGAACTTCAAATTCTTTGCAGTTGTCATTTTGTACCTTACTGTGCTTTCCTGAAAGACACCTCACGTATCTAAAAGACGTATGTATACAGCCGACGCAGAAAAAGTCATCTGCTGCATCCTTGTGGACGGCCGTTTCGTTTTATTTTAGCTTTTCAAAGAATCAGTGATGGCAGTGACGAGGTCATTCAGAGGTGTGCACTGCTTAGGCCCTACGTGCTGATTATCCCAGGCAGAAGATGTCTCTTCCCACTACAAAGAGATGGAGACGATCCTCCTCGAGTGGAACACGTTACAAAATCTCTTTTGAACATCTAATAGGTTTGAAGCACCGAAGGTGAAAGGCTGAGTAGGGGAACTTGGCGTTCCCTTGGAGCAGGCATTGTCGAGAACTCCTATTGCGGTTCGGTTGAATTTGTGCAACCCGCGCTGCCAATCACAAATAGTGAGGTGCATGAGACATTATGAGATAACGGGGAGAAATGGAGTATCCTACAGAAGCTCACACGATATGGAGAGGATACGTGATGCCTTTTTCCGGCTAAAGAGAGAAAATTCATAGCTCCACGTATTTGTTGTTCGAATCACGAGGATTAAACGCAAAAACGAGGAGAAATCAATGGGAATTTTACTTATTTTCGGCACGAAGAAGTGAAAAGTTCGTAGATCTACGAACGATTACAGAGAGAAATAAGATATAATTTGAAGATGAATAAAAATAAAAAAGCAGATAATCGGTTGCTGCAACGAAAGGCGAAATTGAAGCGCATTTGTGCGCACAATTGACATCAAATAAGAAAAAGAAACAGCAAACGAAACCACAGCTGAAACGACGTACAACGTTTAGCATATCATTGCAAAATCTGATAATTTCTCTTCGCTCTTCTGTACAACGATCAACCACTCAACAAGTGACAATCAATGCGAACACGATCGCTAACGGGAAAATGAAACAACTCAAAGCTTTAGCTTCTTCAAGCTTCAACTTAGAACAATTCGCTAAGAGAAGACCCACAAGTTCCATAACAGCAACATTTCAAACTGATCACATTTTGATATGCCGGAATAGCTGAAATGGTTATGAGGTAAAGTTGCGCAATTTGAGATACGTATGATGCCAGCTTTTTAGCTCAACGCTTCCCATACGATCGCCATAGAAATCTACTGAACGGTCATTCAATTCGAGCAACGATGCAATTATCAACGGCGTTAGGCCACATTTTCGGACTTCAAACTGCATTTTCGCAGGCTTTTCGTCCTCCACTGATCCAACTGCACTCTTTCCGAGTCCAAATTAAAGGATTGAAGGGGACGCGGAAATTGGAGGAAAAGCCCTCTCGGCCTTTATGAACACACAATCCGAAGCAAAGACGGCTTGAAGAACAACAATCACTTTCAAAGAGTATTAAACAGCGAAAGCAATAAATAAAGAGCAAAAAGTGGAAGAACAATTACAAAAGCACCTCGTTCGCTTGTTTAGTGAAGCGGAAGTGCTAACATCATCCTGCAACAATGCAGCAATTAGCAGTACAGAAGAAATGAGGTGAGAAGTGTGAGAGTTCAGTGTAATACGGGAGAACGAGAGGGGAAGTGAATGCATGAAGTCCCACATCTTTAATCGATCTTCGTGCCTATGAGGCAAAAATTCACAGAAATCTCTTTTGCATTAGCTCAACTCAATTTCTCGGGCAAAACTGAAGAGAACTCCCTTATTCACTTCGGCAACCGCAGACGAGTAAATCCAGAGATACTACACGTAAAACTCATATTTCGTCCCCAACTTTTAGCAAGCCTTTCAGTGAATTCCAACTGCGGGATACCGTCGGTTTGATCGTAAGCGTCAAAGATTCAAACCCTTTTGGAAATACATCATAAACAGCACAGCCACTACTAGTCGACTATATTAGATCATGAAGTATTATTGGTTAATAAGAAAACGTTTGCCACCTATGTGAACGAACTCCCGGATGATCACCGGCTTGGTGAACCTTGGCAAGGTGGAATGTTTCATGCATGATATCGCACTTCCGGGATAAAATTCCTCGAGGATTTTTTGTTTCTAATTATTTTCATGGTCTACTGAAACCAGACGAAAGAAACTATTTCCAACGTTTTCGTGGAAAGGAAGTTTTCTCGAGTAACATGGTGGGAGACAGGAGTGGTCTAAACCTCTGCCCAAAGGTTTAAGGGAGAGTCATTCAGTGCTAAGATGTAAAAGTGAGGCTTTTACATAGTGGCCAATAATGTTGGATACCCTTCGAATCCATCTAAATTTCTCCCGGTTGCATCACAACAGCGATGGCTATACGCATAAAAAACGCGTTGAATGAGGAAGTCATCTAAAATATTCCTGAAAATTTGTCTCAATTACAGCTAGAGACTAACGGATTGGACTGGATGTTTTCCTACTTCTAAATGTGGAATATGGAGGATATCATTAAAAATGCACAAAAGCGATCTGATCGGGGATGCACTCAATCATAACTGAGTATTTCACGTTAAAGCATAACCCACAACTATTTCTCGCAATAAATCCCTCGTTATGCATCGTAAAAGGATAACTTATTCGAGTGTTTGCCTTTCGTAACGCATATCTGAATTTTAAAGAATATCAAACTGAGGAATAGGAAAGATGGTCGAAGAAAAAGCAACGGTGTTTTCAACTGTATTTTTGTAACGAAATGAAAGATTAACTCTCCAAGAAGAGAAAAAAAAACGACGCTGGGCACCTAAAATATAAAAACAACTTCAGTGAACGTTGAAACGCCAAATCCAGCAGAAGACAATAAAATACATTCACGACAGGAAGTTGTCACAACTTCAGATTACTTGATAAAACAGAAGTGACAGACCATTCCCTCTCGGAACGTTAATGTAAGGTCGCTCGCCACTCGGAAGTCTCTTCACAAAAAAGGAAAGGTACTAACAAAAGCAGACTGAGAGATAGCAGTTATCCATGGCTACGTTTTAGAGTCCTGACGAATAGAACTTCTTAGATGCGTGAGCATGCCGGTGAACGTGCGAACCTATGCAATGAGACAGCAAAATTATATTTCAGTGATGCTGGAACCCCTCAAATCATTCATACAAAGAAGATATAATCGCTGGATATCAAATGTGCACATTTTTGAGAGAACCACAAACTCACAAATCGTTGAGGAATTCAGCGGGAAACGAACGACGAGATAAGCTAATGCCCCGACTGTGGCTGTAAAATAGCAAGAAATACAATAGGAAATGCGGAGGAAAGAATGCAACTGTAAAAATCTCAAACTAAAAAGTTGAGCACAATACACACCCACCAACGATGATGGTCATCTGCATGTCGCCGATCGAAAATCTCTCATATTACTTCCACCTTGCTGAAAATTCTCCAAGACTCCTTTCTGTTCATTTGATGCGCTGTTAAAAAGATCGGTGAATTCCTCTAAAATGAGTTCAATTTAGTTAATTGGCTGAGAAAAAAGGATAATTTTGCTGCCAGATAGCAAATAACACTGACAACACTTAAATAAACTAAGTTGACACGTCACTCTTGGAAGTTTTTCTAAAAATTCGCTAGAAGCGACCACCATCGCATTGTGGGGTTGGAAGGGAAAAAAGCTGCACATTGAGAACCCGAACGAATAATATCCATCAACTATTCTATAGACCCTCTCTTTTCCCTAAGAAGTAAGGGAGAGAAAGGAGATGAATGCGTATCGCGAAATGACTGTGGAAACCAAGACTTTAACAACGAGACGTTAATGATTACTGTACGCTGCAACAGCATGTATTCTTATCGTGTCGTCTCGATGTTGCCGACGTATCAGTGCGCATTTCCATACTCCTTCTTGGGTTCTGCACTGAGCCAGATGCACCATTCGTATCGCCACCATTTTGCAAAATCGTTAGCTCTGTTGAGCCACTGCCACCTGGAATAGATTCACTACAGAGCATTCCATGTGATCAGATACGTTCAAAGTAAATCAAATTTCACGGTAAGTAGGATCAACCAAATTCGGTCACAGGGTGAGCTAAACCCACAACCACTGATCAGAAGATGTGCTTTCTGTTCACACGCAGGCGGCAATACAAGCCGTCAGGTAGACACCGCTTTGCGAATGTCGAACTCGGCGTCTCCACTTAATTTTTTCTGAGCTGTCATCCATATTGGGTTCCGATATTTTTTACTCTATAAATATTGAGAAGAAGGTTGACTGCATGATACTAGGGCCTGTCGCAAATCGGACGACTCTCTTCACAGTCATCGGGGGAGCCTGATTTGAAGTCCATGTTACATTTTTTCATTGGACCAAATATCCATGCATTAGTCGCTGGAGTCCATCTATGCTTCTATCGATCTTCTGTGATCACTCGCGATTTGGCAGCAATCTTACATCGATAATTTTATGAAAGCCGCAAAATCAAAACAATGTCACCAAAAACTTCGTATACTTTCATAACACATTTCAATAACCACTAACCAGCAACATCCCTATCGAGATAACCAACCAATGGATGTGGATGGGATCACCTGAACGGAGCTATAAAGGCCACGCGACCGTTCAAACGGGACCAGATGAGTGAATCGGAGGGGCTCTTTGTGCACGTCCAATCTCATGCGGTGCAACATGAGACTTCATTCCAAACAAACAGAGGTAGACAAAATTCAAACTTCCGTCAGAAGCAATTCCAAACGAAGTGGGCTGTCTCGGCATTCGGAAGTACTCCGAAATGAAAGCCAGGTTGCTGTCCCTCACAGAACCGGGTGCTCCGAATAAAGAATATTCTCGGAGGACAATATCAATCTCTTCCTGTACAAGAGGTATTATCGTTTGTTACTCGTTAATTAATGAAACTTCACCTTCTTCGAAACTTTTTAAAGGCTAGCAAGCTTTTGGAATAGTGGACGATTCATCGATGGACGGCAGAAGAAAAATAAGATTTGTAAAATGTTAGTGTAATAATACTGCAGCTACTGCTCATTGTATACCACTGGAAACGTAGAGCTCCAACACATCTTCAAACATCTTGGTAACATAATGTTTGAAGGTATACACTCCTTTTCCTTCTCTTCATTACACCCCCTTCACGGAATGAGCCATAATTTATAGGTTCCCTCCTCAAAGTCCGCGTTATTTTTTCCACTAAAACCATGGCGACAACGAGCCTAAAATCGACCGAAAAAAGACTCTTCAGGTGAACAGCCAAGTCTTTAAGCCATCCTCAATAAGAACTTCCCGCATAGGGATTACTTTCATCGTTGAAAGGAACCGTGTTTGCTCGATTCCGTTGTTGATCGGCATGCTATTATTTGCATCCTACTGCAGATGACTGTGAAACGAAATGAGAAAACCCCTATGAATCAAACTGCTTTTGGAGTTATTTTACCAACCAAATTTTGTTCGTAAGTGAAGAGTTCTCAGTTGCGGAATACTCGAAATTTCTTATTGTCCATATGAGTATTTCACGCAAATTCTGTTCAAAGATGCAAGAAAGAGAAGGTTCTCAACGACGAATGCGACGTTTCTCAAACCGTGAGATTGCCTCTTTGGAGGAAAGTTCCTTTGTTACTGGAAAATGGATAATGACTGAAGTTAAAACTGGCGGTCTTTTATAACTTAACCTTTCAAAAAGAAATCCCTAGATCTGTCAGAAAGCAATCATCTCATCCTCACTCTTTTTCTTCTTTTTCTGCGAACTGCGTGCACGTCCTCCCCTCTGCAACTGTCCACCTGGTTCATCATCGTCTTCAATGGTGCCGTTCTCTTTGTCCAACTTCCGCAACCATTCATCTGGTGACATTGGCTTCGTCTTTTGTGACGATTTTATCACCTTAAACGCTGTTCTCGATCATTCTCATAAAGATGAGTGGGATCAAACAGAAATAAGCCAGAAATAAGTCGGATATAGTTAGGCATGTTTCATGATTTTTTCATCTAAGTTGAACCTTACTGTTCTATTCTACCCGCAAGAATATGTAAATGGCTGGTTTTTTTAAGTGGCAAAGTGAAGATATTCGATAATCAGGTAGAAAAACAGCATAAGGTAGAAGCTACTCTCTCATAATTCAACTACGAAAATTATGCTAAACATTCAAATAGGAGCTATTTAAACGTCGAGAAATAAAATAATTGCGGTATGCAAGAAGGAACATTTTAGAGGACTTAATATACGAACCTTTTTATTTGGACTATCTCGACGGTGGTTAGCGAATTGTCCACTACCGTGCACTACAGCGTCTGGCTGACTGCCCGATGAAGGACCACATATCGATGAAGTTGCATCATCCTAAATAGGGGTTCTTCAAAAGATAATAAAGAAAATACGACACAACACGCTGAAAAGTTAGCAGTGCAGCTAGCCCCTTTCCAACAACTTCTGATCTCACAATGCAAAAACAAGCAAAAGACGAGAGAAATAAGCTGAATGTCGCCACTTATGAGATGATGCTTCCAATCCAGAATTACTGCCAGCATACAGTCCGCATCAAATCTGTGGTAGCGCGTCCCTAAGGAGTGCTCTGAGTGCCATTTTCATCCTCACGTGCATTACTCTTTCCGACAGCATTCTTAGCAACGAACTTTCTGTTCAACGCTTCAGAATTTACAGCCAACAGTAGCCCTCACAATCTGCAGAAGAACGTTCGTCAACCCCTCAAAATTACGGCGGGCAAATTTTCCCATAAAAACTGATGGGGTTCAAAGCAAACTTAGACAAGAATGTTTTCTCCAGCTTGGAAGTAAAGTTCTTTCTTCTGCAGATGGCCTTGATATTGTGATCAACATTAACCTTCGCTGAAGGTTGCAGTGTTCCACTATCGCCGAAAAAGCCATCCGCAGTGCAACCTCTTTATTCCTCACATCCAATCTTTGTTAACACACATCGAAAGACCACTATCCGAAAATATTCATCCCTTACTGTTGGTCCATTTCGGAATATTATAGTCCAGTACGACTCCTTTGCTAGATTTCTAATATCAGATTGTTAGAGGAAGTCTAATTTCTTCTTCCAGTTCGTCCGCATTATTTTACGCAATTTGCGATAATCGACAAAAGCCACATCCGCCACTAGGTTAACAAACTAGACGTCGTAAATCACTGGCATGTGGCAGATTCACATCGACGGAACATCTCTGACGAAGTTTCACTTGTTTTCTTTTATTACAGAATTATGAATGACCTTCCAGCTACTTTATTTCTGAGAAATGCTTCACTCCGCCTCCTCTGTGGAGTTATATCCCCATCTAGAGTTTGTGAAAAGTATTTCATCAGAAATAATTATCTGCATCCTTCCAATTTCGTATCCTAATGGGGATCCACTTCTTGTCAATCCCTCGCTTTTCCTAAAATATACTTAAAGCGTTGCAATGTCCACATTACTGCTCCTTCTTGCTAGTCAAACCCGAGGTACCCAAAGTGTCTTCATTCGGATGACTCGCTTCTTCCTTTCGTTATTATTTCAGTTGTTCAGTGTCTTCGTTTGCTTATGTACATACATTTTGAACGGTTTCCCATCTCAGATTGGTGAAATGAATGCTACCAAATACTGGGGGGGATTAATTAAAGTATCGAGGAGGAGTGCGATGATGGTGAAGCCTGTTTTTTGCACGAGTACAAAAATGCTTTGAAGCTTGCTTACATGGGAATTCAGGAGACTTTTGGGTCTGAACTCAGAAGTAAAACCTGCTGGTGAAATCAAGCTGTGGAAGAATCTTACAGGATTGCCAGAGACGTCCTCCTTACTCCATGATCTCAGAAGATCAGTTTGCTCTTTTTGCGCCTCTAGCCTTGCTAACGTCATCCCGGATCTGTCTCGCAAGGAAAGACGTCGAATGGCACCACGCGCCGAAAATGGATTGTCACTATTCGCAGTCGGCTGTTGAGGAGATTCGAATTTCTTTCGCCTGCAACCATAGATTCATATCTGCTTCCAAAATGTGTTTCGATGCACACAACCGCTTTAACAGAAGCTTCAATAAGCTTTAACTAAACTGCCCTCATAAAAGGAGACTTTTTCCATCAAATATGGAACTTCTACGATATAATATGCACCCCTTCAGTTTTTACCAGAGAAGATGAAAGTCAGCGAGAAAATAGCAACATCCCACGAATCTGCAGGTGAATAGCCTGAAGAAACAGTTCATCTCTTGTAAAATTAACCAATATTTCTAAAAAAAGATGTCACTGCTGGAAAACATTTAACAGTCGATCTTCTCAGCGAATTTTCTCGAGGAAGGAATTCTAGAAGAAAAATAAAAGTAAGCCGAACTTCCTCGACTGCCTTCGACTGTCTCGAACACCAAAAGCGAGTCTCTTCTTCCGTGCCTCTTGTTGTTGGACGGTCACAATAACTGCTCGTGTTGTTGAGTCCTCACAGAGATCTGAACATGAAACCACTATGATCACTCTTTAATTTCATTGTTTCCTCATTTTCTCCCTCCCCAAATACCCGAACAAGGTAATCAATCCCCTTCCATTCTTATAAAAAGTAAAAGAGCACAAGAAATTTACTCACCCTCTGTTACCACTCTCGGTGACTCCAGCCCTATTTTCGCCACTGTTCTAATCAGACGTATTCTCAACGCATTTCAGGAGACCATGCCTAATTTCAAGCAAGTGATTGTTAATGTTCGTCTATATTTACGTCAAACTGGCAGAATGAACTAGCATCCAGCTGTTGCGCTCCCCTTACCCATTATACCAGTTGAGCTTCCCATTACAAAGTTGCCAAGCAAAGGCGACCACAGACTGAACCTGTTCATTTCGCATGATTCAAGTCGTGCGAATGATCGTTCACTTATCGAGGAAATACTTTAAAGAAGCTTCCATTAACGGATAGAAACATGTTAAACTGTTTACAGAAGGAGAATACAGGAGGTAAACATTACAGAATCAGCCATACCTAAGGGAGTTTCACCATTATTCGTTTTCGCGTTAATGTCGCCACCATACTCGCAGAGCAGCTCAATGAGGTCTGGCTGAGCCCAACAGGCGGCGGCATGTACTGGCATCCAGAGATCATTGTCGCGTACACACGGAGATACTCCACATCGAAGAAGAAATGCTGCCACATCGTAGTATCCATTCGCCGCCGCGACGTGCAACTGAACAACCACTCATCAACAAATCCATCACATTTTTTATAGTCCTATTAGCTACGGCCGTGCCTGTAATATGTGAAACTCTAACAGGCGTGACATGCATCTCACTCTTTATTATGAAGCCACCTCACAGGGCACGGTGTCACCGCCTATGCTTACAAACGTTTGTTGGGAACGCATCTTCTAAAATAACCGAAAAGAATGACAAAAGTCAGCATGCCAACTGCAAACATGCACAACCCATATTTCTAATCGTCGTATCTCTGCAAAGAAAAAGAAACATTCGATAAGCATATCGTGAAATTTTTTGTTTCCGAAATTTCACGAATTTAGTGCAAGCTTCAAGTCGCAGAGAGAATTATAGTGAAGCTGATGGAAGACTCAAACAAGTTTTAAATCTCCTCCCCTTCTCCTCTGTTCATGTTATTAGCTGCCAAGCAAACACTGTTAGTTAAACCCTTATTGTAACGGATATATTCAAGTGGGATTAGATCTCGTGTCCACATCTGTGCAATATTAAAAACATTCCCTAGAGTGCAATCCTAATAAGCCATTATCGGAAATCAGAAATATTGCCATGACGGCTAAGAGTCAATTCCACTAATTAAGGAGCCTTCTCTATCAATTAATGCGGGCAACAGTGGTGCAGTTCACTGTTACTTCTCATCTTCTCCCCTTAATCAATCATGAAAATAACGTTCCTTACATAGGTACTTCCATCTGGTTGCCTTGTATCCAATGGTTCTCCCTCTTGTCGCAGCAATTTCATTTCATCCAACATTTGCTTTTCGGCCGCGCCTCGCTGTTCATCTTAAACGACGACATCACTGAATTATATAAAAAGACAGTATAAAGATTTGCATCGCTTACAGACACATGCGGGATGAAGCTTCCTTCACTTTTCGTTATCTATTCGCAAGTGCAGGGGGTCACGCCGATCCAAATCGAACGCATCGAAATGTCTGAGTTAAATGAGCGAAAAACTATGAAAGATGGCGTAAAATCCCTCTATAAATATGCTCTCGGAAAGACAAAGAAACATTTCCTATGAATTCACTGTGTTAAAAATAGCAGTGGCATCATTATCACTGACGACTCTGCAAGAAAGAATTTTTCACAAGAACGGTTATCACATACGACAATAATGTAATGAGTTTTCTGAATGCCGAACAGTAGTGACTCTTGTGGAACTTTCCATAAACACTGCAACTGTTGTTAACGCTATCAGAATCCCTGGTGATGAAATATATGATTCTGATGGCTTATTTACTTCATCTTGAACTCGACCTCTGCTTGCGATTCTCTAGCAATTCCTTTAGATCATACCTTAAAACCTTTCTGAATCCTTCCTTTTAGAAAGTTGCAACAGTCACGCCATCACCTTCAAACCTACCATTAAATGGAACTCCATCTGCACACTTTTTAAGACCAGCAGTGTTTAAGGTCGTCCGGGATCAGGTTTACCGCCGTTTCATTCGAAACGATTAATTCAGCTTCAATCGATTTAGCTTTTCAAAGATGAATTTAACTGAGTTGCCGGAATAACCACATTTCTAGGGCTGAGCAATCAAATCCACAGCCTTTCTGTGTGAGTTTATGTAAGCTTTAGGTCAACATTCAGGCTATTAGATTCGTTGCTTGCAGCTTTCGAACAAAAACTGATATCTCTGCTAGTGTTCTGCAAGGTAGCCTATTGGCTCCACGTTACTCGCATGTGAATGGCGTTAGTAATGATCTCACTAGCATGTGCAATCTTTTTAGCTGATAATGTGAAGATCTGAAGACTGAGACTAGTAGTCCGTGGAGCTCCGAAGTGATTTCAATTGTATCGCCTAATGGTCTAATGCTTGTCAACATGATATAATAGCGGAAAATTCGGCCGTTTCATACTTGTTTAAAGTACGCATACCCGCTACGAACCTCCGAGGTTTCTGAATCGTGAGAGAGCAATCTTTGCAGTGGAACTTACTGCGAACTGGCGCCGACTTCGCCTTTTGAGGTGTGAGGAGGCCATATTCTGTGATCACTTCAGCACAGCCGCAACCAACATTTTTAAGAACGCCATCATTGCATACTTGCACTCAGTTCTCAAATATCGCTGCCCAGCATGGTGGCCGTTTTTGCAATCGTAAAAGAAGATATCGAAAAATGTTCAAACACACCTTGTGGGAATAATCTAAAGTTTTTTCTGGTTCATATAACCCATATTATTAGACCTATCTGAACGTTTTCGGCCTAAATTGCATAGATAATGCCCTCTTGAAGTACCCATATTACGCTTCAAAGTTGTTGAGACACTAAGAGTGCACCTGATTTAATGTCCTCTCATTTCAGCAGATGTAATCTGCCACGAACTTGCTAGCTTTCAGTTGTTTTCGCAAACCTCAATCCCAAATTTAGCGCACAATTCCGCTTAATTCTTGAGTCGTCAACGTGCGCAACAAACTCGTTCTTGACATCGTCTCAACGTGCCTTTGCGTATGTTCGTCGCATTAAACACTTCAAGCTCGGAAAATTTTATTTATCTGTATTTCACCGAAGTCGGCTCTTTGGTAATTGCTGTCGGGTACTTTACTTCTTTTCCTATTTGGCTTCATGTTCAGAGCGTCCTTCATTTTGCTTGCCAAACAAATATTTCACGAACAACCAACAAAAAACTGAAAATATCGAAGAAGGATATTAACGGTAGTTAAGTTCTACAGGAATGAAGTCGTCATGCTTTCATATGAATTACTCTCCAAGTAAACGACTGAGATCGATGAGTGGGCATGGAAACCAACCGATATATGCCTGTGTGATACCCCTCGACGCCATCTCTGTTTCAATCACATCGAGTGTTGCCTCATCATCGCAGATGTCGTAGGGCATATTCCCATCCGCATTCACCGCCAATAAATCCGCACCGCTGAAAACTCTGACGCTTTTTGGGACCTGTGGTGGATTTTTCATTGCAACTGAAAACGTTATTTCACTAACTGAACGCAACTTCAACTAAATGATTCTAAAGCAAAAAGATTCAAAAGAATCACGGAGAGTTCCAAATTCAAAAATAATACATCATCGCTCTCCACTATGTTAGGTCGCCGATCCGAATTGTCAGTGACGTCTTTCTAACGTCTATGTTGCTCCCCAATCAGCAACTTCTTCATTTCACCATCCCCCTTAAATTGTGATCAGCTGAATATTTCCACGAACGTAACGATAATTTTGCACGAGTGTCTTCAACAACTGACTTATCGATGAGGAGACGCACGATATCGATATGAGCACAACAGGCGGCTGCATGCAATGGTGTCCACTGCTCCGTATCCTGGGCATTTACGTCCGCACCGTGCCTCAGCAATAACCGCAATATTTGCTCGTTATTATCGATCGCACACTTAAACATAATACCGTATCAATCCGAATACAACCCTCTGCCCTCATAATATATTCCTTTTTTTTTAAATTTTAAATTTTTAAATTTTTTTAAACACGCCGTATGTGCTTGGTACTTGCTCGATTTCCGAACGAAAGCGCAGATGGAGGACAGACTTTCTGGTAAAAGATCAGGCTGATAACACTGAACAACGGCCTAGCAAGAAAGAGAACTGCACACTCACGATTCCATAGAATCGAGGCGAAGTAATTATAAACCGAAAGGAGTATTTCTGATTTTACTGTAGAGCTGCTGACGAATAGAAAGAACAAAGTACCTGGTGCAGAGGAGTCAAGCCGTCTTCGTTATGCGAGTTGGGATTTGCGCCCTCCAACAACAATCGTTCAACTGAAAATAAACCTTTTAAACGATGCGAAACCAAGCAACAGCAACTAGTGGAACAATTTCGGATATGCAGCTGCTTTTCGACCAACGTAAATTAACTACTTCCTCCCAGATAAACTCTGTGAATTTTTTTTTCACTGAACTAATGCTTATAACAGAGAAACTGCAACGAAAAGAGCTAAAATGATGATTTTTTAGGTTCCGATAATTTAACCGATGCAATTGATCAAATCAAAATCTCAGCCAAGCAGTGAACTGGCCGACATATGGAACAAATGATATGAGAATGACGTTCAAAAAGAAAGCGATGGCATCTGCTACCCTCAGTGGCATCTGCTCGACCAGTTGCCTCGAGAAGTGCCACCTCGGCACTGAACTTCAGTCGGGGTCGACGGGGTGGCGGGGGAGCAAGTTGTTTCTCCCGTTCATCACACTTTTTCAACTGTAGCCGTCGCCGCTCCCTGCAAATGTGACTACTTAATAAACTCCTCATCCGACCTGCAACTACGGAAAATGTTAGGTGATAGTACAGCTGCAGAAAAAATTTCCCTTCAACGCGACACGTGGCACAGTTGATCCTTTTTAAGAGACAAAGATGAGTGCCGATTTGCTTTGTGTTCCACGAGCCCTCAACCTTCTTCTCCCCTGTCTACTGCAATAAAGGCAACGTGTTAAAAAATCACGAATACTAGGAAACAGTCAATTTTGTTAGAAAACATATTTTATTATGAAGTAAAAGGGATGAAATCTGTTCGAAAACGTGTTACTACGAACAACGGTTAACTGCCACGGTTCTTGAATAGGTCATTTCTTTAGGAAACATCAAAACCATTCAAGGAACCTAACAAAAACATGAGCACATCGTTGCCCACTTAAATTCTATCACGGTATTCGATCGCTTTGTTCGGGCAACTCTCAAATGGCTGGTCCAACGTCGAAACATTGTGACAAAAACTCTTCGACGAGGATCCTTGAAAGACAATTTTTGTGCATCAAAGGAGAACAAATGGCAACAACTGTAAACATGGGATCCCGAGACTCCGCTGGAAGAAAATACTGGTTCTTAGTATATGCAGTAACGGTGAGGACAGTACTAAACCTTTATTCATTATCTCTTCAACAGCTGCACGACTTTCAAACTGCAACCTTGCCACTACTCTGGTTACTGCCCCAACAAGATAAGCGAGAGTGCAATGGGTGAAGTGAAGCCCTTCGAAAACTTGTGAATAACGAAACAACACATCCCAATGGCTCATAACAAGCTGGAGAGAGAAATTTAGCTGCTGAGAACAAAAGCACCTCAAATGTTCTTCATTCATGAGAAACTATCACTTATTTAGTGGCAGAACAACACTGGCTAAAAATATTTAACATCTGATAAAGATAGGAGAAGAGCCTATGCGCACCTTTTAGAATGAATAATTAGGCATAGCAATCATTCACCTGGAATGAGCCTAAACGAATGGTTGCCACTAGAATGAAGCAATCATTCAAGGAACCAAGTTTCCGATATCCTCTCACACAACTTGAAAAGATGTCATTCGACAACGATCACAAAACCCTCCTTTGTCGCAACTGTTTATGCAAACACGTAACTAACAACTAGACGTCAAATTTGCATTTGTCTTCATAACCAAATGTTTTTATAGGAAAAGTTAGAAGTTATGTTGTGGTCTGCCAGTGCTTCTGACATATGTATTGCGAGATGGTCCTACTCCTACACACAGAAGTCGGCATTCGATGGTTGATCCAACTCTCATGCATACAGGATGGCAAGCATCAATCCAATTTTCTTCTCCCATCGTTTACCAAGACCCTCGACTTTAAAATGGAATGAGAAAAGAATAATATCAGCAAAGGATTTGGCAACAATGGTAAACAACAAATGCTACATTTTAATAGCGAAATATGGCAAAAGTTGGTCGACGCAGTTGAATGTTTTATTTGGGTGACTGAAGAATCAGCGGCTCGACTGATGTCTTACTAGCATCATTATGCGATTTTGACTGAAGTGGCAAAAAAGGTGAGCGAAAGAAAGGCTTCAGTAAACGGGTAGTTGATCGGTACAGCAACTGTGACTGCAGGAATGGTCTTATATGCAAACAAGCAAGCATAATGAGGCGTTCGTATGGGCAAATCAGCATCAACGCACTGACAACATCTTGCAGCTGAGAAGTGAGGAAAAAGGAAAAGGCGAAGCTATCTTCATCGATGCTAAAAAGACGTAAAATTGGTGTTTTGAGAGGAAACAACCTGAAGTGAAACTATGTTCGCCATTTTTCAGCCTCTGAGTTTTTTTTTTGAAAACAGTAGTTTTCATTATCGTTCAGAAGACCACGCCACCCTGTGCGTATACTGATCTAGATAGAAGCCCATCATGTTCCTCGATTTACCTGCTCCCCTGTCCGCCGCCCTCCTAAACTATATCCTGTCCAGGTATTTAAAAGGTATTTGGCGAAATTCAATTTCTGTGATTCCCTGATACCTTCCATCCAGCGAAAAAGAGTAAATAAGAAGCAGAAGAAGCAGGTTTGCTGACTAACTACAATTAAAGTATTCCAGAGTCCGCACAAAAGGAGCAAGAAAAAACAGGGATTATTAAATTTTTTATACCTAGGTGAAGAGTGAACACGCCGTTCAAGTTCTTAGCAACAAGTGAGTTCCACTAACCGCCTCCTCTAAATACTTCAGGTTCCCTATTCAAGAGTCTTCAGGCTACCGCTCACGATTTCTACTTACATGCGCAACTGCAGAAGGCAATATTCTATCACATAATAATTTATCGCATACAGCGGTCAATGACTTCTAAATGCTCTCCCGCTCTCCTCTACATTCGTTCACAACAACTGAAGCTTTAGCCGTTTTAGCGCTCTAGCGATTGCAATCCCTCTAAGACAGGAACCAAACCACACTCCGGACACTACTTTTGATGGAAAACTTGTGCTGGCCGCATAGCCAAAACGTACTACGCGTTTCACTGCAGTACCTACAATTACGGGTTTCAGCCAGATGAAGAGCTTAGTGAATGGTGGAACTATGGAAGGAAGCTGTGTGGCGGACTCTTCGTTCATCTGCGCGCACACAGCCCTGCCCGTTCTTTGCAACCTCTTCTTGCGAACAGGATGACATTCATCCTCCCGAGCTTCATTTCCACTTTCAAATGAAGACTGTAGTATCACCTCGTTTTTGTGGTTCCCATTTCAAAGGAGCTCACAAAATCATATAGCGTCGCTCACTAATTCGAATGCTGCGTTAAAATGCAACTGTTATAGGCAAGAAATGAAGGAGATGAAACTTCACTGGTGAAAACCAATTAGCGGAATTCATCACCTTTCCGCTTTCATCATTCCGTTAATTCTTTTTTTTAGGGTATTATGTACGTATTATCTAGGAGATGACAAGCATTTTTAAAAAGGCTGGCACTAGGTGCTCTAAGGAATAAAGTTCGCAAGTCGGTTTTGAATGCGGAAACAGATAAAAAGCGAGAGCAAAAGTTCCAAATATATGTTAAAAAGCACTAAATCCGACATTATTGCTCATGTGAATTTTTGCTACGCGAACACGAACTCGCCCTCATTATTTTGGTGATGGCAGCCGCACTGTCAACAACAGATCAACGTCCCCAACTCCGCCAACCTTTAAATGGGGATTACATAGGAAGGTGAAATGATGATGTCTGTTCGATAAAACGGAGCTATCATAACTAACAACAGATGGAATTTGCTGCTAAAACGCTGATAACGAACGAACAGAGAGTGTGAAGATTCCTTCTAGCAGAAAGTTCATAGAAATGAAAATATGGACGGCAAAAACAAATACAAGTTAGTTTGTTTTATAATGTTTCGAAATGCTCAAAAATGCAAAATTTTTCTACCTCAGCTGCTGAACGATGATTCGTTCTAATTTCAAATCTCATATCCAGCTACTAGATCGAAGCCTTGGTTAGAGGAGGATGAAATTGACGCGAACCCTTAATCGGCATTCATCTGCATAATTCCATACGAGGGCGGATAATTAAAAGCAAATAAATTCTCTTATATTCAGTGGAATAATTAAGTCTCCACTCTAAATGTCTCAGCAGACAACTCACCAGTAAATCACTAATTCTGCCCTAAATAACAAAATACATGGCACAAGCAAGTGAACTAGAGAAGAACGCTCATCTCACTGACAAATATTGCTATTTTCAACACACTCCTCTACTCTTTTGCATAATGCCACACCACATAATTAATACCGATAATTGTTTTTAAGAAACAACTCAGCAACCTTGAAGGCTCCCATTACTACTCCACTTTCAGATGCCGCTTTGACGACCTATGAGTTACTTAGTCTTCAGACAGCTGAAATTGGCACTTAATGGCTCGGAATACTCGCCTACCTTCTAAAAATGAACTTTTATTTACATGCTAACTCAGTTACCAAAGATAAAGTTATATTTGGCAAAATGCAATGCACTCATCTCACATCTTTGCTTACAACTTAGCTTCTTAAATAAGGCGATGAAGAGCGCAGAACGAAATCAATCTTTCAAATAGAAGCCACTGCATATCTACAGTTTACTACTTTCTTGAATCCCCACACTGAACGTTCACGAAAACTACATGAAGTACAACTGTTTTTCTGCAGCCATACTTTATAAGGCGAAACGATAAACTTTTCCACTCGCAAGCAGAACGCTCCATCCAGCGCGGAAATAAATCCCTCACTGCAGTTCAACGACACATTTTACCTACTGCGAGAAGTTTCTGCATCCAGACTCACTGTGCGACTTCGAATGAACATTGAGTATGCAAAACTAAAAACCTGGAATTTTTCTGAACGACTACTCGACCTCATATTCACATTTAGCAGGACTCGAGTCGAATGTAAGAAAAAATTAAGATTGAAACAAATTTTTCTCATTATTCAGTGAGAAATCAATTAAAGCAATTGGAGTGCTGCCATAAGATTCAACTGTCCGTTTTCTCGCTCAAGATATCTGCCCACTCTAACATAGTTCCAACTACAACATAGCTGTTCCAAAAAGTCCCAGCAGTTGACAACGCAATGCGCTATTTATTTGTGGTTGTTGTTTGACTGCCACATGCACGCAATATGCAACAGGTGATAGTTGGCTCATGAGATCGGCAAAAAGGCACATCGTTCAGGCAAAGTGAGTGGTCCTGAGATAATTCAAACATTCCTTAGGTTCCATTCACAATGCACCTTCATCGCTCATCCCTCAAAACGAATACAATAGCAGAAATGGTGACGCATTCGAAAAGGCCAGCAAACCTGCCCCTCTGTTGATTTTAAGCGCAAAATCAGAAGAACCTCTAAAGAATCGAAAACTGGAATGGTATTTGCAATGTTACGTGGTCATTACCTAGCAAAACGAGATTGCAGTGAGCATTTTTCCGATGTTAGTGACGTTCCTCGTTAAGGCATGTAAAAATGTTGGGCATAACAAATAAACTTCTTCAGAACCGAAAGAGACGTCTGATGCTGTTCAAAGCCTTCTGAAATAATGCAAAGGGATTTTTTATTACTTCGAAGTAGGGGAAAATAACAGTTGCAAATAATGACCACATACATATTGAAATCCTCCCTCTTGTCCTCTTTTAATTTTATGCCCTTCAGTTGCCAGATGCACATGACCAACAGATCATCGTTCTCCATTTGCTTGCTATTTAAAGAAATAGCATGCAAATGAACACTCCATCTCTTTTTTCAGTTACATACCCGAGTCCTCTCAGCTCATCTCCTATTGCATAGAACTTATCCGAAGAGATGCACACTCGCATCGTTCTGTAGCTCGTCTGTAGAAATCAAATGCAAACAACGTATCCCGAAGAAATCAGTTGTTAGCATTACAGAAAAGCCGTGCGCATTTCCTTAACAAATACAACATGACGTATCATAGAGATGACTCAGAAGGCTTTCGTCACCAGCATCACATAGCACTTTCAAATTAGCTGGAAAATTTCGTTATCTTCCCA
The DNA here is from genome assembly GCA_037576465.1 of Parascaris univalens. Classification (NCBI taxonomy): domain Eukaryota; kingdom Metazoa; phylum Nematoda; class Chromadorea; order Rhabditida; family Ascarididae; genus Parascaris; species Parascaris univalens. The sequence goes on from CM075173.1 coordinate 30,036,658, forward strand.
CAATCACCCCCACTCCCCTTTCCCTCAAAGAAGGTATTTTCAGCAGCGTATCGCTGCTCGACTGGCTTATTTCTCGCTATTTACACTAGCTTTGAGTGAGCACCCGTTTAGAGTTTACTTGTACTTATTAGAGAAACTAGTTGGCGTTTGGGCGAGCAACTATACGAACTCATCATTAGACAAAGGCTAACACAAATTTCAGCTTCTGGCAACCGTTGCCGCACTGTTTACAAAAATTTGCTCGGAAAGGCGGGTTTTCAGGTAGTGGGTTTTCGAGGAACAAAATTTCCAGAGGCGTGGGAGGGGAAAGGTATTCTAGAACACATACACCCCATCGACTCGCCGCGCGATATCAGGTCACATCGGGATGTGCTTTGAAAGGTGAGAATTTTGAAAAGATGAGTACCGAGTTCCCTTGTTTCTTGTGCTTTATCTATCGCGAAAAGTGAGGAAAAGAAGAGAATGGAGCTGGAGCTGAAAGCGCTATCAACTTCACTAAAATGCCAGAAACAGGGGCCTGGCGAGAAGAGGCCTCGCAGTGTACAAAGAAGAATTAAACATAGCGATCAATACGGCGTAATGAAACAGGTGGCATCAAATCCACAAATCAGTTTACCCAATGGGATAATCAAGAGACAATGCGATCTCTTGATCGAATAATGCTCAACTACACAGACTGTTTCCCTCACTTACGAGAGATAATTCGGATAGCTCAGGCCAAAGAACACGAACTTTCCTTGCAAGCTAAAAACTCGTATCTCAAAAAAACACCTAACTCTAGAAGTGTGACTCGAAAAAGATTACGGCACGAGGTGCGAAAATTAGTTGGCTATTCGAGAATGGCTCTCAGAACATTCTACCAAACGCGATCATCTTCAGTGCATCATCAAAGAGCGCTACACACTCACCGCGGCAACTGATAAATGATCCCTCGGGGACTATTCATAAAAAATCACAACAACGTAGAAGTGAATTTGTTGGTACATTACGGTTGCGAGCAGAAATGTCCACACCCAACTATGTAGAGATGGCAGCGTAACAATGTAAGACATAACTCAGCAACTTATTACATAGACAACAGGCTGTCGACCTTTTTCATGAAGAACTGAACGAAGTATCAGTAAAAAACCAACGGTGGGCTCTTGCCTCTTTCTTAAATAAACCTCTAAAGTCGGAAACTGCAGAAATATACATATCGATGCACAACCGCCTGCTGTTATTAAATTCTGCATTAAAAACAATGAAGAATTTCAGCATCAAAAACAATGCGATAATTCAATAACAAAATTTCCAGCAAGTACGCTTTCCGTAGTTCCTTCAGTTTCCCGTTTTTCTCCTTTCGAGTTCTCATAGAAAAATGGGGCAATAATAAAAACTGTAATGATTTCTCATAAGAACTTACAAAAACATGTGAAAGGTACGTTTCGAATTCAGCATTTTTTATCCCACAGGACAGGAAGTAGCTATAATAACAAGCAAGAAACCGTGTTGCGAAGAGGTGAAACTCCAAAGATTTATCGAGTGGAATGTATCACTCCTTTTTCTCTCTTCTTCCTCCCATACGTTTGCAAAAATTTGCCAAGTATGCATCAACAAGATGCATATCGCATACTGGCGAGCTCTCGTCTTATACGAACAATTCGACCATCCCACTGAGCACATTATAGGGCGCTATCATCACTGCCTTTCGAATAGAAATCCCACATAAGACCCAACTCTCGGGATAATCAACTTTACTATATCCACTCATCGAAAATACAACCCCGTCCACGCGTTTCGGTTGTGAACACAAAGACAGCTGAACAAATACGAATCTCGGAGTGTGTGACAAGAGAAAAACGATTCGCTTTCTAACAGTAAAAGGGGCACTGTTCGGTTCGGCTTTCTCTCGGTCTCATCTCTTTTTATAATATGAACCTGCGACCACAATATGCTTCTATTCAAATCACCTTCTGCTGTACGCAATACGTACAACACACAAATTCACTGGGTTCTTTGTAGTATTAAGAAGTCCACTAATGTGACAAGAAAGCAACATCAACTCTTATATCTTTCGAGAAATATCCACACCATAAACCGCAAGCAGCTCTTCAAGAAGCTATGCAACAACTTTATGAAATGCCTTTGTTTGAACCATTAACGAAGTAATTTGTGCAAATGCACACGAGAAGAAATGAAGTGTTTTAAACATAACGTCACCGGAATATTTCGAGCGACCACCTACCCCTCTCGTAATCTGACCGCCAGCACCGATGACGGTGATTGCACCTCACATAGGCAGCACGCATCGTTAAACGAGGATAAACGGTTCCGTGCTAAATATTTCTAATTCAAGAAGTATGCAAAATTAATGTGAAAATTATAAAACTAGTGGAACTCCATAAAAGAGCAAACATGCAAATCCGTTTATTGGCTGAATGCTTAGTCGGACGATCGCTGGATGCTGTCTTTATGAGATATTCAAATTAAGCTAATAAAGCCATTTGAGGGAAGTGCACCGGGTGAATGACAGCTGACTAAAACGACTCGCCAAATATTAGGCACACATGCCGAACGCAATTATTCTGCAGTGAAATAAGCAATTAATTAGCAGAAATTCATCACAACGTATCCGGCTGGCTCAGGCGCTCAAAGCCGAAGTCTAAATCAACCTGCATCAGGAACTTGGGGGTATCCGACAATTACAAAAAGTTGGGTCTTATCCGAGCTTGGTTGTGTTCAACAAATACAAGTCACAATAACTGCAAAGTTTCCACTAATTGGTCACGACCTTTGAAAGAAAAGTTCCATCATCCCAATCGAAAGAAAAAAATGTTATTTAAAAACACGACAAAGTAGTCCAACTACGGTCCTGCGATGTTTTTGAAAAAAACCACGAATTAAAACAAGTAAGGGACATGTGTTAATGGAATTTCGATAAACCATATCCCAAAAACTGCAATTTTGGATACATTTTGGAAGTTCTCAGCAGATATGGAGAAGACTTAATCCCGAGAAACTTTGAGATACAATTGTCCTTGTAATAAAATCATAAAATAATTGGTATATAAATTTAAAAATTACTTTCTATGAATCCAAAAATAATAACGTCTGCGTGCCAATTATTTGCATGTTGATTCAGCGCTGAACGGCTGAGAGCCTCCACAGCTGCCCCGCCTGCCAATCCTGAACATGGATAATTTGGCTGATTTAACTATCGGTTACTGACCTGAGAATAAACAAATATGCATAGTCAGTTGAATGCCAGCTAAATGGTAATTGCTCAATTGCCATTTACTTTCGACAGATTTTTCCAGTAACTGTTCCATAAACAATGCAATGGGTACATCACTATCTTTCAACGTATGCAGGTAGTAAAATAATGCATAGTGCTCTTCGCAGGTTGCTGAAGAAAAACTCTAGAATGCACAAGGAATTTGAGTAAATCAAAAAACAGCACATCCCCCGCAGTGCGCTAAGTTGCGTCAATTCAAAAGAACGTTTCCAGTTGTATACTCTCTTCACTCTTTCTTCTTCTCCTATGGCAATGAACATTCTATAGCGTCACTGCGCTCTCCTTTTCGCTATTCTTTTCCGCTAATAACGCGGTCCAACTCTAATTCACGAACGATAGAGCTGAGAAACAGCAACACCTTTGCGCACGTCGCAAATAAATGGTGACCCACCACTTACTGTCTTTTTGTATTCGTCTGCTGGCCTATCTGGCTAGATATGGGCAGTGTGTCTGTGACATCAACCAATAAAATTGAAATCTATGCCACAGGCACTTTAAGATAAAAATAAGCCGATTTTTCATAGACTCCCACAGTTCAACTAGAAACGTTCTGCTAGGTGGAATGGCAGCAATCACCTCATACCAGGAAGGACTTGAACTTCTGAAAATAAATTTTTAATGAAAAAGATTTAAATTGCGTTCTATAGATCCGTTAAGTTATAGAGAAGCTACTTCTTGTTTAATGAGCTCGCTTTGCACGGCTTCCAGGTTAGAGAGGGAACTGCACGATCGACGTTCCGAGGGTAGCAATGCGACCATCAATACACGACCACCAATTCAACGTGAGAGAATTAAACTGCTTTGTAAATGCAGGGCAGTAAAATTGTGTGCACATCAATGCAGCACAATGCCCTCTACAAGTGTTCCATCTAAGCAAAGAAAACAAGCAGCTAATTCAACACATATTGCTGTTAGCACTTTCCTTTGTTACAAACAAATTCGGATACGTATCTACGGATCAGAAGTGAAAACTGCTGCTTCAGTTAATCACTCAAACGCTTACTCATCTAACCTCCAAGCGGTGGTCATATTTTTCAATGAAGGTATTTCTGAAAAACTTCCACGAAATACTTCGTATGGTGGATTCGCATATGCCAAGTGTGAAGTGTGTAGGAACGTCTCACTGGTCAGCATACCGACAAACATATCTTCGGTGGAAGATGAAATGAAAATTATTCATCCAAGCTTCTTCTTTCTTGAACTAACGCTAAAGGATCCGAAACGCTCACTGCAACTTTCATGGCGATGTGACGGACAACTGAAAGCGCTCTGTGCAGCACAACGCGATCATCTGCTGAACGACTCCATCGTTCTGTCCCTTTTATTGGCAAAAAGAGACCACTATAACACGACTGCACGCTTAACAGACACTACTTTTCCTCCCATGTAAAAGAACTATATCAGCTTGATATTTTTTTGACAACTTAATTCATCTCTTCAGAAGAACGGGGAGGAAAAAAGGATGCGGGATGTGGATTTAAGGCAAGCAGGAAATGCCAAACAGACATAAGCGATGGATCCAGTCACGTTCCAGCTTTCATCCTTGTTCCAAGGATCCAAAAGCATTTACTACTGGAAACTTCCCAGAGAAAAATAGCTGCTGTTGTCGGTGCTATCAATGCGCCCTCACTTCGGTGGTGGGGTTCATTCGCAAAATAAATACCGAGAATGTGGAATCTCGCCTCTAGCGGCGAAAAACCTCGTTTCCTTGAACACTTTTTACAGTAGATGAAAAAGCCAGAGATGACTAATAACGACCGCTAGGCAATGTAAAACTGATTTCCTTTATTCCCTCACCTTCAACTGCTCCCTTCCATCTTATCCATTTGATCCTCAGATTCTCAGATGCACAAAACGCGGCGATCAAAACGCGTCGCACTATCAGTTTTATATAGAAAATATTTAACTTTATGCCAGAAACAGCGAAAAGTTATTGCGAACAAGTATTCTGCAGGAAGCAGAGGCGTGGAAGTTGAAGTGAAGGATGAGTGTTAGAAGGCGCAACATCTCTTCAATCGGCATCAGTTTAATGCTTTTGATCCAGCTCACAATCAACCAATTTACATTTTGCAGCTGTCTGCAACTGGATGCTGACGTCGAGGATGAAGAGGAAGCGGCAGCGAAGGAGGAGGACTACAGGAAGGAGTCGCTCACCCGACCTCTGCCCTCCCATAAAAATGTTCAGGTGCGCCACAGAGCGGTTACTGAGAGCAACAGCGACATGAAATCAACCAATCCGATATTGCGCACCAAACAAGGCGCCTATTTTCTCGCCTTCAACTTCATCTTCTGGCTTATTTTCCCATTAACGTCGTCCTCAACTATCTAAATGGAGCTTCCTTTCAGTCTTCCTTCCTCTTTACTGAATGCTTCTTTTGTGGCTATATGTCTGCAGCCGTGTTTCCTCACAGTCATTAAACTGCTCCTTCATCGCTCAAGGCGCATGTAGCTTGCTGAATCTCCAACTAGAAAGATGTGAGGCTGCGTCGGTGATCGAATGATAGAGAGGCTCGTCGCAGTCTATAATGCAAATTCAAATCACCTCACCTTCAAATATAAAAAATGCGCATCCGCGTTTCTTTATATCCTACGAACTTTAGCTGGCGCAATCCTGAATCAAAACTGGCTGGGGTCTTCGAACAATTGAAAATGGAAATGAAGGCGCATTACCCAAAGAACGGGATGAACGCGTCGTAGGACGACGCTAAGGTAGTTCAAGAAATTTACTTATTCTTATATTCAATCACATCTAGTGAAAGACGTAGAAAAGAAATGGTGCACTGAAGCATAATATATATTATATGGGCTAAAAAAAAATGCAATTCTGAAGGATCCATTAAAAAGCAGGTGGGGCATCCGCAAACATTTCTCAATGTTATTTCAAGCTAGGTGAAATGAGTAAAATGCGGTGAGAAGTTGGCATCAATCTGATAAGATTTCTCTGCAAATGCAAGCACAAGAACTGCCATAACACCTTCACAAGCTTGAAAGCGTAAACTGATCGCTCCATTTCATCTGTCGACAAAATCCGTGAGACATGTCGCACCGAATTCAAGAATAAATTAGGCGAATTTTCGAGGAAATGAAAAGGTGAATCCGTGAAGTTGAAAATAACTGTGAATGCATTCCCCATTGACAAAAACTGTCGAAAAATAAGTTCGAGAGCATCAACCGTTAACTTTCGGGGAGAAATGTGTGCAGGAGGACCGAGCAATGAAAAGAGCATCACAGCCATAATCAGTCTTTCGTGACAGCGCAGCTGTTGTTATCCTAGTCAGTGCAGAAGTGGCACCTCATTAGCGAAAACGGGTTGCTAAAACGTTGAAAATCCCTTTGAAATAAAATAAACTCTTATACTGTTTTAATAAAACTCTGCTGCCTGCCACCAATAAGAAAGTGAAGTAAACTTGAACCTTTCAGAAGAAATCACAACGCTCCTACGGTTCATGACAGCTTTTAATGTATATGGGCACATATTCTACCGATGTTCTTACACCAACAACATCGAACATCAACGTAACATAACAGGTGCTTTGCTGGGTTCCAAACTGAGCTTCTTAACAACAAACAGAAATGACTGTTGAGAGAATTTGACGGTCGCTGAGCCATTCAAACAAAATAGTTTACAGAAAACATTTGAAACATAAGCCCTCCTCTATAAACACAATTCATTCAATTCTCAACTCCTTTCAGCTGTCATTGGGACAATGAGCAGTGAAATGAAAGAAGAGCGCGATGAGATTAGAGTTATGGAGGAGCAGGAGGACTGCAAGGTGCAGAGAAAGAGGGACTGCTGCGAGGAAAAGCGCCACAAGCTGATGAAAAAAACAACTGTTCACTGTAATGAAGCGTTACCTAAATTATGAAAATTCATTTACGACAGTTGTTTTCGATAGGACTATCAAAAGTGTTGCAGATTACTCGTATGGTGGTTATTTTATATGATGTAAAAGTCGGTTTTTAAGAGGATATGACAAAATGAACCAATTTAAACATTAAAGTATACCGAGAAATTATAAAGATGGGACCTGAGATGCACCGAGCTCGAATGTTGCGAACAACGACCAACAGCCATTAGCCTATCAGAGAGATAGACGTCTCGTTTTCGAGTTGCAAAATACGATTATAAAATCCCACAGGAAAGCTGCCGTAATGTTAGTAAACAAAGAAGGAAATATTCAGTGGCATCAATAGTGAAAGTAATCTCTCATTAGAAAATAATCGTTTAAGCTGAAGATGCACCTTATAATGTCTAACGACAATCCAGCACTTTGCAACGATAGAAATCAATATGCACTTACATAAGTGGAATTTAATCATTCGAAATCTAACGTACCGAAAAACATCGCTCTCATTGCGAGTGTTTTTGCACGAGAACCAGTATTGGTGCTCATATTGCGAAAAGCATTTCAAAACAATCAACCCATCAAACAAGACGAATTGGCGCAACTGGCTTATTTCAGATTTTGCAACGTCATCCACGTCAACATATATATATGCCCTAAACAAGCATAGCAAGCTAGATATTTTCAGAGGGACGATGCGACAGAGAATGGACATTTGACAGCAGAGCGCTGGCGAAACTTCTCCGAATTTGTCTGTCGCATTAACATTTGTCATACTGAGTGAAGTAAGAAAATTACAGTTCTGACACGCAATCGATTCTACCTCCATTACTCTCCAAAACAAGCATCAAATTCTTTTGCGTAGCCTAACTTTTCAACTCGTCTTCGGGTTCACTTTTCGTTTTATTTTCTGAACTCCCTAGCAGGTCATCCGAAACTTGCAGTAACTTTTGCATATGACTCACTTTCTTCGCTGAAATAACTTTAGAGTGGATATTTACTGATCACATAAGACTAAGCGCCTTTAAATTCTTCCATTCGAAAAACTACGTCGTTAAGTGTCTTCTGCCTTTTTCTTTGTAAATGTCTTCTGCCTTTTTCTTTGTAAATGGCCGTAAGCGAGAAATTTAGATCACCCGTGAACAGGACAATTTATAAAGCAAATGCCAGGGTGTGAATAAGCATCATGAAATATTATGCCTCAAATCACTTGGCTGGCACATCTGTTAGCACAATGAGCCGGGCAAAAAATGGATTGACGTGAAGGAATGTGTGCCACGTCACGCATCTGTCAACAATCGTTTCCTCGCATTGAATGTGAACGAATCGTTTCATACTAAAACGCTTTAGCACTAATTGCACAAACACCTCACTCTGACACGACTCTTCCTTTGCCGTGCCACCATTGTGGATAAAAAGGAAGCAAACAAGGAAAACAGTCGAGACGAGCAAAGAGCATGCAGCTAGAAAAAGAAAAGGACCAATTCAGAAATAGCGATGAGGAAAAACAGAGGAAAAGTGCAGAGCACTTCAGTATGCTCACAGTGAGGTCTAAGGAAAATGAATAAATATATGCTTGTAGTTTGTGGCTTTATCAGCTTCCTTATACCATCACAGCTCTTTTTTGTGTTCGCCTTCAGCGACGATAAAGTTGCGTAAATGATTTTGGCCGAGTGTGGAAAAAGAGACAAAGGGATGAGCAAGTTTCGTACAGCTTTACCTTAAGCGATACGAAAATTCCAACAGAGGCAGTTCAGTAACATTTCATCAAATATGAAATTGAGCAAGTGCAAACTTTTTGCGATGGGAAGGTTGAATATCACTGCGCTATCACTCTTTCCAATGTGTTTTTATACTGCGATATCAGATCTATCGATTCTGACGCAAAAAGCATAATGCACACAACGAAAACGTCGAAGTATCACTAACCTACCACTTCATTTTAAACTTGACGGCTATCTTGAACTCACTTTACAAAACAGCAAATTTTCGTTAAATCTGAATGAGCAATGATGCGACTTGCGAAAGGACAATTCTGACTAATTTCTTCTTTAGTGGTAGCTTTCGATAAATGTTATCTCAACAAAGAAAAATCTGGAACAGGAAAAAGCGCAGAAGGTTCGTCCTTTATTGTTTGTTCGCTTCTGGGTTGAATGCTACGGAAAATTCGCCTTCCTATAAAATTTTATACTAAAAGAATCGAGGAAATAAGCATCCACGAAGGGAAAGTCGTAGAAGAAAAAATTAATCGACGATCAATGAACTAAAATCATTGTGAAAATACCAATTTATGAACTAAATTCGATTGGTCAAAATATACGCAGAGAGCGGAGGAATAATTCAAGCAAAACTCCCTTACAGACAAACGTATAGACCTGATAATAATTTCTTCAGGCGTCTCAACAGTGTTTCCCATCTTCCAACAAAAAATGAGAAACGATAACCCTGTAAATCTGTATAATTTCCAAAACTTGAGAAGGCCCTGTTCTCGATGAGCAATGATTTTATGAAAAGAGGGTATTGATGTTTTGCGATTATGAAGAGGGAATTTATTTTTAAGACAGAGGTTGGCAAAGGGGGTGAGGAGCGATACATTTCCAGTAAGGGAGCAAAATCAGTCTCAAGTTCTCAATGCTGTAATGAAACTTTCTGTTCGAAAGAAGGATTCTATGCTTTCACATCGCATAAATGAGAGCGGAAAACGATGACAGGAACCTTTCCCCGTAAGAACTAAAAAACGCGTACTTCAAAATTAGGCATATTAATGGAAAATTTTCTCCTCATTGCCATCATCATTTAACCTTTCCACTACGTAAAAACTGCGCCAGTAAAATGAGCCGTCATACTTCAAGCAAATTGTCAGAACAACATCAATCGCAACACTTCTCAATATCCCCTCACCTCCCTTCCCTTCTCATCACCGCTTCCTCATTTACTCCACTTCCTGCGATCTTTCGATATTCATATGCAGTAGTGATTATAAAGTCAGACGGCCTGCACACAAACTTCAAACTAAAGTCTGATCTCTCTATCGACTGCAAAATCTAAAAAGCGCTATGTTGTGACTTGACGGATCTCATAATTCTGTAGCATCCGATGTGAAAACTAATATCCTTTTTCTACTCCTCTAAACTTTGTTTTTCATAGCTAAACAATTACAGTCGCATTCAATCATCGCCAACAACCGTCCCATTCACTTCCACAACAAACAAGCATTTCAGTGGTAAGCGTCTGCTTCAGATGTTTCAGGCGTATTTCCGTTATCTGCCACACAGCACATGACAAAAACAAAGAGATTTGTCAAAATAATAAACACATCTCAATATTTGCAGTGAGTGAAGTAATGTTTTGAAAGTGCACTTGTTGCTGCAATGATTTTTCCGCCCTTCGAAACAACTAATATATGCCAAATAAATGCCTGTGTGTTATCATGGCCATGCTGTAACTCTACAACTACTTACTGGTAAACCTAACCACGATTTCAGTCTGAATGAAATTTATTCAAGTATAAAGGCAATCAGTTAACGGAACCTATTTCTGCATCATTCACAGTGCACTCTTGATTAGTCGAATACGCAGATTGGAAAGCGATAATGGTGACTACTACTTAGAGGCTTAATAGAATCAGCGTCGATATGATGCCGAAACGTTTCACTTTCCCTGGAGTACAATTTGACTTCAGATGAAGGAAGAAGTTGCAGAGATGCATTCCTGCACAAAACGGTTATATATGAAAGCATATAGTGGGAGAGACAAGAGCAACGGAAATGAAGAGACGACCAAGTGGAAGACATATAAAATAGAGTGAAAGAGGAGGGTACTTGCACATACTTTAAGCAGAGCTTTATTCGAGCAGCTATTAGTCGATCATCTAACATCCCCTCATTTCAACTCTATAAGTCAGGTAAACAATATTTGCGCCAATTTTACAACAATCGCTGTGGTCTGTCGTGTTAATAATCAAAAATAATAAGTGAAGAAGCGTTCCATAACGGCTGCCATAATTCGCAATTTCGCTAACATAGAAAGCAAATAAAACTTGCACAGTAATGCATTTACGTTTCCAATGATACCACCACCCGCACAAATATATTTCATGAATCTTGCAAATCCTTCTTTACAAAGCACTCTTGCGTTCATGTGTGTCTAGAAGACAGCTCCGATTCAAGGACAACCTGGAGTAACAAAGGTGAAGGCAGAGTTTATGCCGCCTTTCGCAACAATCCACTAACTTGAAAAGAGCTGAAAGTATGTTAAGATGCGAAAAAACCTGTGCGCACTTCCGCTCAGTGTGGTCCGCGCTTGTGCAAATGCCTATTTAAAAGTGTTATTAAAGCGTTTCCCCTTCATCATTAGGGTGAAGCCCTTTGCTCGCTGCAAACAGCAACAAACGTTGTCAAATGCAGCACTTGTTGAATGCTGCGATAAACGATATTGAAGTTAGCAAAAGAAAACCGGAAACTTTATAGCCGTTATAAATGCAGAATTTAAACTTTCTTAAGCAAAACCTCCTTAAACTTAAACAATGATAGGGTATTGTGCCTAACAGCAATTGATGATAACGGTAGTGACAATAGTTACAATACAAATAGTAATAATAGCCGTAAAAATAACTAAGAGTGGTGATGGTAACATTAACCGCTGAAAGAAATAATTTACCCATCAATTTCCACGAAATTAAGATCCATCATTCATTTAAGCAGAGACGACCTCTTGGTGAGTGCGAGGGTGGAAACAAAACAAACAGTCATCCATACGTAATCGTCAAGAGAACAACAGATGAGGATTCTTCAACACAGACCACCACCTAAGAGATTTATCACCTAAGAGATATGACAGCAGCCGTCACCTGAGAATAGATCTATCATTCATCAAGTATTCAGATAACCACCAACTGAGACCATCTAAAATCCATAAGAACTAAACAACTGAACACGTGGATAGTATTTGAGCATATAGGCTGGTTGAAATGCATATTAGAAACACATCAAATAAAGAAGGAAGACTGCAGTGGAATTCCTGAAAACACAGGCATGAAAAGTTATTAAAGGTAAAGTTTAATAACAGACTCACCTTGCTAGTGCAATGCGCTCGGCAGGCGTCATCTTTTCGATCTCACTCAACTCAGCGATTAACTCCGAATGATCCATCTTGCAGTGTTCTAGAATTGCCTAACGGAACGTTTCACAGCAGAATATAATACTCGAAATCACAAGTGTTTCTTCTTTTGGCACAGCCTGACTACAGAGGTGACAACAGAAGCCAATAACTAGAGCGAATATGGACTTTTAAGTAGTGGACACTCGGCGACGATGTGACAGCCGACTACAACATCAGCACATATGGAATGGAGTGCAACAACACTGCGATCGACACTTGGAGAACAACTGCGTCGATGGATCGGAGTGGGATTAAGCACTGAATGCAAGCGGAGCTCTTTTTTTGGAGCGCAAATTGCGCACCGGTTGGTCACAGCTGACAGCGCAGATTGTCTCCTCTTAAGAATTGAGGATTACACTTGTAGGTTTATAAGGTGATAGCTCGAGAATGGGCGTTCTCCGCAAGCGGTCTGGATTCACCGACGAGAATTATGAGTTGGTGGATGAAATGCAGTAGTGGAAGTGCATGGGGTAGCACCGATAGTGCATGGGGATGATTGGAAAGGTTAAGCTTAACGATAACACACTTGCGTGGTATATTTCTGCTGTAGTGCTGCAGTGCTGCACAAACGTCCTGTGACAGCAAAGGTGCGCCGCAGCAATCAATTAAAAACAATATGCGCTGTAGCGACGAGCGCGCAACCACGCGAACGTGTAGCACTTGTGGAGCGCAAATCGCCGAAGCAACTGCCTTGGCAAGCAGCCAACGTACAGTAAATTACGGTGGTCAGCGTCACAAGACCCGGCTACAAATGACTGAGAACAAGTTGACTAGTTGCAGCACAAAACGAACTCGAACTTCCTTCCGAGGACGACTCGTTCTATATTAGTGTGAGCTTATATGAGAGCTTCTAAGCTCCTTCAGAGTGAGAGCAAGATGCTAGCATGCTGAGCGAGGTTTGTGCTGCTCGCGAGCATTCACATCCTTCACCCCTTCAGCAATAAAAGGGGAAAGTCATCAGTGAGGGACAGCGTTTGCCTTAAGTGACGCTGCAAATTTGTTGCCCAACAATAAGGCCTCCGCAGTATCCACCTATGTTGCAGTGAGTCGCTCATAACGTATGTTTTCAAAACATTATCTGTTTCTATTGAGAGACGTCACTTTTGCACAACTGTGTTTACAGACCTCATTATGGCGATCTTTGTGGGTGCATACGCATGTCTGCGTCCATGTGCCTCACCTCCGATGATTGCAGCTTCTCTAAATGAGACTGCAATTTTGCTGAAAGCAAAGGTGTTAACCCGAAGTACGAGGAACGTTCCCCTACAACATCAATAAGTGATGCAGTGCTGGCCCTACTGTAAGCGTTGTTCGAGGAATGTGTTCCAGATTACTTTTAAAAAAACTCCTACTAATCTTTTTACTATTATGTAAACAGTAACATGCTAAAGTGAATTAAGCTGTAAGATCACTCAAGGCCAGCCTCCAAGCAATAACTTCTTTCAAGCAGTCCATAAAAAAGAAGCACGAGGTTTGTTTACATTCTAGCGATAACCAGTTAACTTCCACGAAAGCATGTCTGTTAGCACATTTTGGAGCTCTATGCGTAAACACACTTGTCGTTCGGCTGATGTCCATAAAATTAGTAGTGACCCCAAGAAGGTGGACATTGGTATGTGGAGCTTGACCTATTCGGCCTTAACCCTGCTTGCATAGTTCATGCTGATGACTGCTTTGCTGAGACTCACTTTTACAATTCAACCTTTCGATTTGTAACGTTACGCTGGATGTTTCAGAAGTTTCCGACACGCATTCAAGTTGGCAGTTGTTCTTGCTCTATCGCGCACCTAGAGGCAGCTGGGTGGACTGGAGTCGGCTTCGTGGAAACCTCTTAATGTGTACACTATTCAAAGACGCGTTTTTGTGCTGTTCACTTTGCGTTGTGTATCTTTTCATGAGAATGCGAATTGTTAGATTTTACTCTGAAAAGTGGTTTTAGATTCATTCCTGTATGCTGTTATAATGTGTACCTGAATGTGTTTATCCATAAACGTTAAATTCATATTCATCTCTGCTCTTGATTAAGGATCATGTTCTTGATAAGGTGAGCAGTAAAAGGTTCAATAGCCGACGTGGATAGACATGACGCTGGATGGTGAGCACAGCGAAAGGGAATGGAGGGATGGAGTGCCTCTTAGCTCGCATTTCAGTTATTCGAAACAAGGAAGAGTGCTTCTCAACGTTCTATTATAATATCAGGCCGCTGTTCTTCCAAATTTGAGTTATTTTGAGAAATTTGAGTTCGACTCATTTTCAAGGAACTTCACAGAACTCATGCCAACTGGAATACGTTCAACGACAGTTTATTAAGCAGCCTTACAGTTTCAGTGCATTTTGTTACCTGCAACAACAAATTCATCACACTCATTCATGATCTATCGCATTGAGGTGACTGATGTTCTACATGGTTGATAAGTAATCTATGAATTCTCATACTGAAAGTGCTCTTAATTCTTTTACTTCTCATACCCAATCAGTGAAATAAAGTTGCTTCTTGAAGAGCACGGAATTGACCGGTGCATATTCGATCTTCGAAATTGAGTAATTAGAATGTAAGACCGCGTGCAGACAAAAAATTAACCCTTACTAATTGAATGAGCTCGAAGGACTTTGTGAAGCAATCACCGTTTTGTCCTTTCGTCTCAATGATTTTTGCGACATGTCGTTTGTTCTTTGTCTCATTTCTATCGTCACTCAATTATTGCCGTCATTACTAAAAATAGTTTTGGGCAGAAACGCATTCAAAATTGCCATCTATCTTACATAAAAGTACTAATGTTTCATAACCAACATAATTAGAAGATCTTTTACAGTTGGTCACTGCCGACGGTCAGTTTCGTTCGAATCTGAACGCAGTGTGGCACACTTATTGTTACTCCGCTTAGTTTATTGTACTATACTCAGTTGTTTTTCACTTCTTCCAGAAAGACCATAAGGTACAATAAACTTGCGTACATTCAACTGTTTGAAAAGCTTAATGGCTGACATATCCGAGTCGGATAGGTCTATGTCTCTCTTACATTGAAGTGAAGCTTTATTTTCTTTCAGAAGTCAGTCAAAGCTGAGCTTGCCGTTGCATTTCATCAAAACTGCATTTTCGTTGTGAAGTTGATCGACAAAGCGGAAAATCTTCATAGCCAGGTGCACTATATGGATTCCTTTATATGCATCGTTATCGTGACTTCGCATTAAACGGTTCTCAACACCCAAATCGTTAGCGATGCGCACAAATCTGGTCACTAACTGTTTCAGAGATGCACTCGCAACATAAACAGAACTATGCAACCATCGTTGACGTTCGTATATGCTTGCGGTGTGAGTATTCATTCTGTTCATTCAAATCGAATTCGCATTGAGGCGGATGTGCCTTCTTCACTGTTGTGCTACGTATATTGTTATATTCAGTGAGATTTCGCTCAAATATTGCCAACTGAATCGCCGAGCCATCAAAGAAATTCCAATTTTTGATGGATTCTTTACATTTTTCTCTTTTTCTCTTTTTCTTTTCTTAGTTGCATTCTCATTCAAAATTTCTATTAACTTCTCTTTCAGATTATTCATTTATTTCACATATTTTTACTGAGTCAACGGAAGAGCACTTTTCAGTGAATAAAATTTATCTCACCGGTGGATACAACGCACCTTCAGCTGCCTTCCGAGAGTGCAGGCACAACCACCAATAAACTTGCGACAACTGTTAGGTTTACTCTAGCGCATGCACCGCACCTCGTCTGCTTCCCGCACCACACTGACGTATTCCATAACAATAGCAATGATGATTTCCTTCTGGCTGCTACTATCATGTGTTCATCTCATCTGTTATGTTACGTGCACAATGACTGAAGTAATGGCAAACGCCCGCAGCGGTCAACAATTAGATCACAAACGCTGAAATATGTTCGGTTATCACCGAGCAATGGTTACTACGAAATTCTATGCTACGATAAAGCTTGTTTACCAAGTACAAAAGTGAGAGACAGAATGAGGAAGATGGAGGAGGGAGGAGTTGGCGTGTCAGATTTCAAACATAGTGAATGGTCGCCTAACTGAAACGCCATAATTTTAAACCAAGAGAGGCCTCAGTTCGAGACATGTCGTTGCTGTCTCTCTTCTCTCAAAAGATTGGTCAGAGGATTAGGGAACTCGTTTGAGGCCTCTGAAAACAATTTGAAGGTATGAATGCTATTATTTATATCCATCATCGAGAAAGGTTCCTCTCCGTGCCTATGAAAATCGAAATCACCTCCAAAGGCTGAATCGTTGCAATTCAGTAGTATCTACAAGCCAGCTGATGCTGTTAGTGACCCTTTATTATTCCCCTCAAAAATTCGTACAGTGATTTCTAAAAGCGATGCCTTCCTGCACCTTCAATGGCCCTATAAAAAAAATTCTCCTGCCTAGTTTTCTACCACTCATCACCCGTTTCTCCTCGAACACGAATTTGCAGGGAATTTTAGCTGTTATTGATCCCTGTTTTAACCAGCGCCTAAGTCCCCATAGGAAATGAGTCCTGGCGTGGAAACTCTATTGACACCATCGAAACCATCCACTGATGAGGACCAGGATGGAATGATGCTATTGGAATATAGACTGAAGCCCTGTCTTGTCACGTTTTAGACTGCTTTTGTTTTGATGGACTTACGAAGCTCTTATAGCGACGAGCACTAAATGATCAGTTGTTGATCGATGATGAAGCTTCGTCATTTTCCCACACCACCCTTGTTCAGATACAATTTAACGTCATTCCCGATTGCCAGTTGCAATTCGCCGCTTATAGATCTCTTCGAAATGGCGTCTTTCCCTAGCGATATGGTCACTAGCACTAGGAGCTTTATGTTGACGAAGAGCTTAAGTACCCTTAAACTAAGCATAATTAATATCTCATTTTGTTGCATATGATTTTGTCGCTTTGAGTTCGCTAGGAATTATGAATCGCTTCTTATAACGGTTGTGTTCTTCATCATTTTAACGTCTTTCGTTGCTTGGTTGAGATTTGTTGATCACTTTTGTTATAACACATTTTGCGCTCAAATTTGAAGTAAATATGCATCCGTTGTGAGTTTTTCTCTTCACCCAGCTTTCCTTCAAGTTTCTAACTTCAGTGTGCTCCGTGGAAACACAGGCCTAACTTCACGGGACTATCCTTAAGGAACTTTTCGATTAATTGGTCTACTTCTGTTTTTTTCAACATGACGGCTGAGAAAATCAATGGAAGAAAGCTATAGAAGGACTGTAATTATACAGAAAATCAGTTATATTGTAACCAAGAAAAGTCAAAAACTATACAGACACTCTTCATACTTATTTTCTGTTGAGGCAACGAGATACACCTCCTTTAGAAAGCTATTCCGAAGTAATTTCTTTCACACTGCCGTTGGTGCATAAAAAAACTGGAGTGATCATAAGAGTAAAAAAAGGAACTCCACGCAATTTCCCTCCTAAATTGAGCGAAATTCTTTGATGCCGCTTCTAAAAAGCCCATAATCAAAGAACGTTTTCTGGCGTTGTCGCTGAGGTGGGACAACAACACCTAGTTCTGCAAGGATACAGACTGAACTTTTGTGCAACGAATGATTTTAGAACTTCAACGTGATTTGTTTTTCAAAAGGTCATTGTAATATAAAAAGTCTCATTTAATTTTTCTATCCCTTTATACTTTTGGATGTTTTTCCAATTAAATCTGGACAAACGACAGAGGTCGAGACTATCCATATTTCAAAATCCTTAGCAGTTGGATTCTCCTTTCAATAAACTTTTATGGTTAATAATTCCTTACTTAGGCAACCTATACTGTTCTCAGCATGGCAACTTATACGCCTTTTCAATCTAAGTTTCTTGTTTTGGAAACATCCTAGCCAATTTTCTTCAGCCAATAGATCTATCAGCACATTTCATTATTGGCTTTGAACAATTATATACGCTGTTTATTCGAATGCTTTTCTAAATTATTTACATATAACATTATAAACTTGTGGAGCAATTTTGCCTCATTTATTAGGTTAACGTTTAACATCGATAAAGTTTGTTTACCGGCGATTTCATTACCTGATGATAGCATGTAGTGTTTTCTGCGCTTTTCCATTCACTAGGTAGCTACACTCAGCTTCGAGAGTTGCCGTTTTGGATAACACTTTTTGCAGTATTAAAATGGAAGACGGTAATAAAAGAGGACTTAGTTCCCACTCACAAACAATCGTTGTGGAAGAAAGAAGGATAACCAATAACGGTGACGAAGTAGGCTCCATGGGTAGGTAGCTACACTCAGCTTCGAGAGAATAAGATACATTCATAACAGACACGTTATCTCCGTACCGGTAGTGTTTCTTCTCTTCTTTATCCTCTCCTCAACGCATGCTTAAAATATTTATCTTATTTTTTTCCCATATTAACAAGGTTATACGTTTCGGTCTGATGATGGCCAGCGCATAACTCAAGTGTTCACCTTTTATTTGCACATCTATTTCATCTATGCGTTAAACCAACACTGTTAACATTTCATCTTCTAATGTCGCCCTATTAATGTTACCTTTACATTTTAAGGTTCCTATATCATCGTCTTTCCCTATAAACACATATAGAAGCACTGTTTAAAAAGCGCTGAGCTGTACTTTTTGCCTGCTTTGTCTGTTCAGCAACCTAAATTTACTCACATCCTCACTTGTGCTCTCCCACTGGCCATTCGCCATTGCACCGACAGCGATGTTTTCTACTATGCAGCATCCGTTAATTCAGTCTCACTAAAGAGGAAATAATGCGGAGACATTTATTAAGCGTTGTTCTGGTGCCGTTGAAGGTACTTACCGCTAACGATTAAAACTGTTCTTGTTCACACCTGAATTCAGTCACCTAAATTCGTTAGCGGAATAAAGATATCGTTGTAATAACCCTGCTTCTTCAGTCAATTGCTGACATAAGTGAACGAACAGTTTCTGGAGTCAACAAGAAGCGGTTTGTATGCATTCGCCTTCTCCTCAATCAAATCGTTTTACTGTGGATTAAATAGTGCCTATTGAGGAAATGGGCTTTACTGACGCGCAGCTATCTGTTTATATAAAACTGTGAACGACAAGATAGTCTTGGTGGAAGACCAAGTGAAATGGAGGACGGGGAGTGGAAGGAGGGGATGAATGCTCGAACAAATTTCGATGCGCACAAGAACTGCCGTGTACCTGCGAAAGTGTGAAGGCGCTAAAAAGAGGCGTATTTAGCGGGTCGGTGCATATGTGTAGGTGTGTCGATAAATAAGAAGTCACGTTGCGGTGGGGCTGGTTGCCTTCAATTGAAGAATTGTGGTGTGCGAGAGACACATGCGAAAAACAGGCCCACCGTTTCGCATTCCATCAGCTATTAGCAAAACAGTGCCCGCATAAATGGGTGTGCCCGAATTTGCGCCACTCTCCGCCGCACCACCTGCTGCTATTCCCTGTGTTCAATTTAATTTTCGATTATTTATTACGACTGCAAAGAATCGTTTAGTTGCAGCCATAATAAGCATTAATCGTGAACAATAAATATAACAATACAAAGAACCTCAAATTCTGCATATGAGGTTGTTTGAACGGTTACAATCTTGAATTTTTTAACTTTCCTAGACGATTACTGTGTTCGCTCCAGTTAAGTCACCTTGAGCATCATTATGTGTCGAGACTTCTCTCCAGAATTAAAGTATGCCAATTCCATGCTTTTTGTCACAATACTGCTGGGCTGTTCGGTTATGAGAGGGATTACAAGTTGTTTGAAGATATCGAGGAGAGCATCCAAAATACCGTTTTGTCTGCACGATCAATATTTCATTGAATTCTCAGTGCCTCTTAATTAGTTACAGTTAACTGGACATTGGTTCGTTGCCGGGTGGGAATGTGAGTAAAGCGCCCTAGTTAGTTCTGAGTACGAAGAGTTTTCATGATGTTTCATTTTACATCTTGCTTATCATTGTATTAGGCTTTCTAAGGCGCTTCCACATAATTTTTCAACGATTGGAACCATCAAGCTACTGTTTCGGTTCTGGGCGCAACTATAAGCGTTTTCACTAGCGGAAACAAACGATAAGAGTTGCAGAATCTAGAAATCGTTTTCCTTACCTTTCTTGAACATCTATGGGAGTGCTCACCATTCATTTGCAGTATCAAACTTAAGTGCTATAGGAAGAAATTTTGTTTCGTAACGACTGCAAACGTTATCTGCAAGCATGGCTCGAGCTTGAGGTCTTATGCTTTCTGCGTTAACAGCCTAAGTATTCGAGCTGTACCAGATGTTTCTGTTTGATGTAATTGTGATCTTAGTCATATGGGTCATATGATGCACATAGGAAGATTTTTTCTTCCAAGCAGATTAGAAAAGGCACGTATCCAAATAAATTTTTTGATCGTTAGCTCAATTCTCGACTTACCACTACCGCTCACTAACTAATGGTTTTGTTTTCATAATATTTGCCTCTTTATGTAGTTCTCCTTTGTTTTTGTGCGCATTTTGTGAAGTACTTCCGAATGCATATTTATGCGCATGTGCTTGTGAATAAATGAAGTTAGAGGTGGAGAATTTGGTGCATTCAACATTGAACTTCCCCAATGTGATCCATTTTCATCCCTCAGTCCTGAAAAGAGTTAAAGGAATTTGGAGGTGGGAGAAAGTTGCATTCGTTCTAACATTGCTTGGATTTTTTTAATATAAACGGTCAAGTCGACGCGTAAATCTTTCGAGAAAGATTAATGCGAATGGTCGGCTTAATTGATGCTTCAAAGTTATAAACGACTGAGGAATCGAAAACACACCTTCTGGTTGCTGAATGCAGTCGGGATCCTTGCAGATTCATATGCTTGCAGTGGAAACATCTTGCGTAGCTTACATTCCACCTTGCTAAAGCACAATCGTCAGCTGTGGTTAAACCTATGAGATCACAAATAAAAGTGGTTTTCATTGCAGTGGAAGTGAGATTTCTTGTAAATGAAAGTGGAAATGCAGAGCTCATTTGTAGAATGTTTTCATAATACATGGCATTGGTCATAAGAGATTTTGTCGAATGTTTGTTATCTTCATTTAAAAGTTGTGATGAAATCAAAAAAGAATAATTCGAATATTGAACAAAAGTTATATTTATGAGATAAAGAGAAGAATTTCAGAAAATTTGCTTCGCGTTCTCCTTGAAGCAGATCCACACTTGCATAATAGTATATATTATATTCAGTACAACATTACTTCCCACTCACTCAAAATGATATAATGAGCGCTCAAATTCCTCCTTAGGAGAACAAACGTGTGCCAAAAATTACAGCCGAAGTGCACTTGGGACTGGGTGTGCGCTAGGGCTCAGTATTTGCCAACAGTCGTTGGCATGTTGCTTCCACGAACGTGTTTTGATAATCTGGAGCGAATGCGTCGGTTTTCTGCTTTCTTCACTGCTTCGTTGCTGCTGGCCACAAAGCGAGCAAATAGTCCCGTTCAGTACAAAAATGAAACGATATATTCGTTTTTGGTATGGAACGAGTAGAACATTTCCTTAATTTTTTATAGATACTTTGATTCTAGCAGCTATTGTACCATATCAAACAATGCTTCTGTAGAATGTCTAATATTTTTACTAAGGAACGTCAGCACCAATCGCTTCTAAGTGCTTTCGCGTCTATTAACAGCTGTTTCGCATTGAAGACACAGTCAGTTAAGCAAGCGGAAGCACTGCACCGCAATGTGCATACGTAGAAGCTTTGATGTTCAGTTACGTTTTCTTGCTTTAAGTGTTGGTGCTATTAATCGATGGATATTGGCTATTTTTTCTTTAAGCATTTCCTTTTTACGTCGTTATTGGGTGATTTTTCTCTTAGCAAAATACTTTACATTTTCAGCACTTTGACATCCACCATAGCGACATGGCTGTGAAGTATGTACAATCATTAATTTTTACTATAAGCATGTATTAACAGCGAAATGGCTGTCGTGATTTTCTTCGCTATCATAAGCAAGAACGTAAAATTACATCGTTTTGAGCAGAAATTAGTGATGGAAGCTGAAACTGACATTTTGTCGAGAAGTTTCCCTGATCGTTTGGGAATGCGTAGATGTACAGAGAAGGGGAAGAAGGAAACTCAGCTGAGCACAGCAAGAGGAGGTCTGGGAAGACCGAGTTAGAGGTGGAAGTGAGATTGTTTCCGACTGCTTGTCACACATCACATGATTTTTCTCTCACGAGAAGTGCCACGTCGTGCTTTTTAAAGAGACGCTTTTCTTCTTGGGTATTCATGTCGCAATTGCGCACTAATGTTTGACAGTCGTCAACTGTGAAATCGAAAAGCGATTTTCAATTATACAATAGGAAGCAATCTGTGTTAGCGATAGAGCACACCCATTTAATCGTTTTATTGATGTGTCTTTCTATTTGCTTTCGAGCCTTCGTGTTTCCATATGCCTCACATACTGCGGCCATATAGAACGAAAATGCACCTCATCGATGTATCTCTATTATTCTCCCTTGGATGCTGGTATAAAGTATAGGGGTTCTTCTTACGCGAAGAACATTAATATTTTTTCGATTCTCATTGCTTCGACATATCTCAGAAATCTCTTCTTTTCGACAGTTAGTCACCAGTGAGTACGTACTCAGTAGATAGAACTGCTCATGGGATATCTCTTTCACAAAGTTTGAAATTCCCACATATTTTAATATAAATATTCATATAAATTACTTTTTTAGTTATTCTGAGAAAATAGGTATTGTATAGTTGTTTCATTCCTTTATTGATAAAATGGACATTGTGTTCATCAAAATGTAATGATTAGTCGAGAAGGAAGTTATAATATACCACTGGAATATCCTACTGGACGTGGATTTCAGAAATATTTTGAAACGAATAATTGGCAGAGAGCAGTTCACTGTAGCCGCACATTATAAAGAACGTCGAGAAGAAGGACGGAGCTGTGAGCAACGATGAGGCGACGGGTTTAGAGAGTCAAAGAATAGAGCGAAGTAAAACACAGCCTAGTGAAAAAAGAAATTCTTTTTCCTTGTCTTCCTTCAGCGTTATTGTGGATTATTCATTTTCATTGCTTTTTGATGGGGATATCGGTATTTTCGGGACCAATTTATAGAAATTAATCCCGAAAGTATTAGTTCGAGATTTAATTTCTTCTTGTTTCTTTATTCACAATAAACTATAGTGCACAAGTTTTGGCCTACAAAGAAATTAATTTCCTTCGTTTTCCACATTTTCGTATTTTAATGACTGAGATGAATTCCAGCAGTGGGATAAAACTCTAAAAATCTTGAAAGGTCTCCGAAAAGTTTATTCAGCTTCATTATCTTGAATGGAAACAATCTGAAGCAAATGACTAGGAAACCCCCCACTGAGGTAGTTCCTTTAAGAAGAAATTGAAACATAAACTCACTTAGTCCATTATCAGCTTAACCAATTCTTCTAGGAGGGAGAAGGCTACTTGCTGTTTTGTTTCTATTGCGGCATACGAAAGGGATACGTAAGAATTTTGAGACCAGCAACAACGGATTGCTTAACTTTTGCGGCTGAAGGACACTGTGCTAAAATCAGTTTCATATATTTCACCAACGAGAGTATTTTCTATAAATTGATACTGAAATCGATGTTTTAAATAAATTAGTGCATAGATAGGAGGATGGTGAGCTGAAAAAGAAAAAAACCTTTTGTAAAACCTTCTCAAAGTTTGGTTGTTTAATTTTTAAGGAATGTCTTTTTTAGGGGGGCAGAAAATTGCTACACACAAACCCTAATGGGCTCACCGATACGAATAGCTAACATATGCTAGCGTCCATTTAGCGTTTAAGTTCCGCTCAAACTTTCACACACTCTAATGCATTTTATTTGCGTCGAGGACGTGCAAGAATAACGTGATTCAGAGAACTCTTCTGTGATTCGATCGCTGAAAATCAATGCGAACATTGCCCACTGTTTTCGCTTCATACGTTCGCTTGCAGTTCTCCGCTTAGAAGACCCGTTCATCCTGATATCATTTTCAGGTAGTGTCCAGCATAATGCTGCTTATTATTTTCATCGTAAATCCGTTCTTTCTTTGGCAATTTCCATTCGTTTTAATAACTCCATTCCCTCACATCTTTCCTCATTCCATTTCCCCATTCCCTTCCCTCGTCCGCTAACCCAGGATATGACGATTCCGAAGTACTGATACATGGTATTCTGATGTCATCTAAGTTGTTCAACCATATTTGTTGGGAGCATTTCAGAGGTGTTTTCTGAAAATGTGCTTCGGTCACTATCACTTAAACGCACGGCGAAATGCATTACTTTTGTTGGATGCTACTTTCAGTGACTGTAGGGCAATGAAGCTTCTCATCTCACTTCCGTCGATGGCGGTTATCATCATTTGAATATGCTTTCCTCAACATTAGAGAGTACTGCTAACCGGTATATTCTCTTTAAGGAAACGAATATCCGCCTCGATGAAATCAATCATCAACAATTTTATCAAATGCCTGCATAGTGCTGTCGTGTCGAAACTATGGGGTGCTTCAATAATTTTTGGTCCCAAAATATGAGAACATTTAAATTGATTGAAATATGCGAGATCTTTGTATTTCCAATTTCCAATGAATACTGATTCATTCATTGATCGTTTTCCCTGCATGTTTGAGGCTCATGACGATTATTAAAATGAGGATATGGAAAACATACTGCGCTTCCAAATTATCTACACTGAGTCTGGACAACCGAACTAGAAGCCTTGACTCTTGCCATTTGTGGCCTTCCCTTTTTATCAGAATTGCTGACATTTCCCAAAAATCCTTGAAAAAGTGATTTCCAAACAAGTGCTGCTTGTTATATTTAGTCTCTACGGTAATTCTGGGACCATCTTGCATTTTCACGATTCTCCAAGATCAGGCCATGCAAGCTGCGTATAAAACATGCGCGTGAGCGTCTTTTAAGTCCAATTTTCAAAATCAGTCGACGCAGTGATTCGATTACCCATTCTTAAGTATTTTTTTGTCCAATGTACATTACATGTTCAGCAGTGTTCGTGGGTATTTGCGTCGCTGCAACATCTCATCAACCAGCGTCTTTCAAATCTCAAAGGAACATATGATCCATCCAGCCGCCTCCTCTCAAGTTATTTTTGGATTAGAACTCGGAAATAATGCTCGCTATAAGTGATCTCTTACAGTCTGCGAGTTTTCGCTAAGCGCAGTGCCTTCCGTTTTTGTCGAATATTTGAACGGTCGCGACATCTGCGGGTAGAAGGACTAAATGTCAGTATTCATCTAAAGATCGTTTTTTGCGTTTACAGCAAGCCGGATTCCTCAATCGTACTTATTAATCGATATTTTGTACTTTTTTGTTGACTTGAAGGTTGATTTCTAATTGAACGTGACGGAATTCAACGGCAGATTATACTGCATGCGAGTTTTTAAATTGCTCAAATTAACTAAAATCTCGGAGAAATTGAAATCATTTCTGTGGCGGTGGTTCCTTCTTCAATAACAATTTGAGATACACGTTGTGAAAAATCGAAGCTTTCTCAGTAATACACGCTGGATGGATGTCATGTTAGTGGAAGACTTTTGTGAATTATTCCGTCTTCTTTTGCATAATTTCTCATTTTCTTTGCCTGATGATGCAATGTTTATTTGAAATTTGGAGCAAAATATGATAAAGTTTGGTGAGAAAGAAGAGAGATCCTGACTTGAGGAAAATGCACAAAATTTCGATGCATTGAGAGTGCAACGCATCCTTCGTGATGGGATGCCTGCATTTTAAAGCGTCTCGTGCATACGGCGCTCTGTTGACTTGTGCTGCCGCTTTGGTTTGCTTCTGTTGCCGGCGTTGCAATGCTGTGACCTTTTTGCTAACTTTTCAAGACATAAATTAGCCTAAGTTCCATGCTCATATTTGCTATAAACTCGTACAGAGGCAAGATATTTTATATATCAATCTAAAGAAGGCCCACTTAATTCGTTTTGTTTCGATTCAGCTTATTTCTAGTTAAGTTGAGTTCAGTCTAGCCATAAAGTGAGAACAGAGCAGGTATGATACTTCTAACCGTCGTAAAATGTATCTGAGCTCACTCTCGATATGTCTCATGAAGAGGGATGTTTGCATGTCGTAAGATTCTGTTTGATTTCTTCTTTGCGAAAACATAGGATGTGGAGCATCATCTGCCTCGTTCCGAATTTTTGTACAAGTTGTTTTAAAGGGACATTAACAGCCATTCTGAATTGCCCACGTCGATTCCATTTCCACATTCCCACTTCTCGCCATTTTTTAGATCCAGTGCGTCCCACCATTCCTCCTCTTTCCTTCGAGGTATTATTCCATTGCAGAGGTTTACTTCTGCCATAAATCAATTCTAACGTTTGACAGATAATTCAGTATCCTCGGCGATAATTGTCTGGACAAAAAGTATTTCCATCAATATGTGAATTTAATGAAATACTGAAAAAATAAAGCTTCGTGAAAGAGCCTCTAAGAAATCGCAGATTTTTTGTGCAGAGTGAGGCACAGTCTGACCACCACAACAATTCAGCTGTGCGCTCTGGGTATCAGTCTCCTTCCTTAATAGTTATCACCCACGCAGTAAATGTGTTTCTCGCATAAAACTTAGCTGCAGTGCAAATGCTTGCAGAAATCAGTTACGTTCATTGATGCAAACAGTGATCTCATACACTGCTTAAGTCTTTTTATGCCTCATGGATAACTCCTCGCACCGATATAGTCGACATGAAGTTGCGAGCGTCCATTTCTTAGAAACAATTTGAAACGATGGGCACTCTGAAACCTGAACATAATAGCAGCAATCATAGGTTTGTTACAATGTCCATTTTGTTTCTTTACGTTCGCATACAGTTGGGTATTCGATGAGATAAAGAATTGTTCTTTGTTTAAAGTCATCCCTACTTGCTTCATAATCTTGAACGCGAATTGTGTTATCAGGTTGCTTCCTGACAAAAAAATTCAGCCGAAGTTGTGGATCCTAGTGATTAATAGCTGCATTCTTTCTACCCATACTGTTCGCCGGGCATCGACTGCCTACTGAGCCTGCGTTCAACGAATCGAGTTATTTATTGCTCATTACTTCCGTACTTTTTACACTTCATTCAATGATCGCCGACTAATCGTTTCGTCACTTATGTATTACATAAATTGCCAATCGAGTGGATGCCTACTTATTCGCTCTTTATTTCTGATACTTTACGTTACTGTAAAAGTTTACAAGTTATTCTCCACTGTGAAACAGTGGATTTTCAGTTTGTAACCCGTTCTTTTTTAGTCACGACCTGCCTACTATTCTGTCTCTTATCCGTTATTTTAAATGTAGTGATGGACTACATGACTTTTCTTGCAAACGGCATGAGGTATACTTGAATTATGTGGCATTCGCTGGCGATTTCCGGGCAGTTGACTTTTAGGCCCTGTAGGCTCTCAAACTAGATTAAGCGGAGTACTCAGGTTTGCTGCCTGTTTGAAAAAGATGTCTCTTGCGACTTTTTTAGTGTAGTTATTCGTTGTGCTCTGAAAATAAATCCGCTAAGAACATTTCAGCACATGAGAATATCAGTTAGGGTTCTCATAAACATTTCGGAGGTGGAATCCTGCGTTGCACGCTCTCTAATTTTCCCTTTAAGAAGGAAAGAAGGTTTGCCTGTGAAACTATCACCAGTAGGAAACTATTGCCTGTGCTATATGCCTATTACTGTGGTATTAAAAAGTTTTCCGCCCTTCTTTTTGCATTTTCTTACTACATGATGTGGCAAATTAACTATTCGAATACTTTATTGTTGGTTTCATAGAAGCGTTTTCAGAATAGACGTCGTCATCTCATATTGATTGAGTCTACAACTCTGGGCATCTCTTGAAGGTGACGTTCGATTATGATATTCGGCGCTAAAATTTGAGAGGAAATC
Organism: Parascaris univalens; assembly: GCA_037576465.1. NCBI lineage: Eukaryota > Metazoa > Nematoda > Chromadorea > Rhabditida > Ascarididae > Parascaris > Parascaris univalens. The sequence continues at coordinate 30,064,814 of CM075173.1, forward strand.
TTTTGAAGAAGTACTCTGGTCGATAATTTTATAATAAGATATTGGCGTTGATTAATTAAGGCGTTGATTAAATTGGCAAGATGAATGAACGAATCTGATCTGAACGGTTCTTTGAGTCCGTTGCGTTTTGTTTGCGTCATAGAATAACCGTATCACGGGACCACTCGTGTGTCGGTTGAAGTACCTAGAATGATGAGGTGGGGGCACGCAAATAGGTTCCGTCCTTCCATCACTAGGAAACGCTGTTATTATTCGCTGCACACATGAATATTTGCTCCCTCATATCTACAAAAAGGCACTTTGTCAACAACAGCGCTTCATACTGTTACACAGCATGCTGCGCACGCAGCAGTTTTATGTATATGTATATATATAATAAGGTATGTCATTCTCTCTAGGGTTTCCCGATGACAGTAAAAAAGTCTCTTCTAATGAGGAGCAAAGAGTGGTGCAAAAACGAGAAGAGAGAGCTTATAAGGAGAATTCGAGAATTCGCATAACAAAATCCGCGTGGGAAATAACAAAAGCACGAGCTTCTATCGGATGCGAAATCGTGTCAGAACTGGGGTGGGGCCGTCTCCTCGAAACTGTGGGAGAAGGAGGAGCTATTTCAATAAACTTGAGATGCGTTTCAGATGCCAACAGTACGACAAGAGACATATACGACTGCGGAGCCAGATGGCACGTTGGTTACCACCACAACGAAGACGCAAACACGATATGTTCGTGAACGAGAGCTGGGATTTGGCCGTGGCACCATCAATGAGACCTACTGCTGTAGACCGGCTGGTATTCTTCGAATACTTGAGATTGTAAGTTTAATGAGCACAATTGCCTTTCATCACTTCTTTCGCTGGAATTAATGTTCGTTTTATGCAAAATACCTTTTTTTACACAGGATGTCGGGAAGATCAGTTGTTATTTTGATCTAGCATGACTCGCTCTCAAAAAATCCTTCTCTGCGAAAATGTGTTTTCACTCTCCATGGAAGTTTTGCAGGCTCAGCTGATAAGTGTGCCACAACAACACACTTATTCTCTGTGACCAGCATCAGCGTTTTCCAACCTTACTGAATCGCGCTAGGCGTTACAGCTGGCCTATGTAAAATTGCAATATCCCAAAGAATGACTTTAGTTCTCAGCCTCATAAAGGTTCAAGCGAAACTTCTTTGGAATATAGGTTTAAAAGGGATATCTTTATCAGTAGTGGTCACTGCATCATTCTTTGGTCGCAAAACTTCATAAATCAACATTCGAAATGAAACTGAAGCATAGACTCTTTTTTGCTACCAACCGAGGAGCGCATTTGTACTCGCATTTATACTGAATGGAGGTGGCCATTTCCACTTGCCGAGCACAGCTGCGCATGCGACAAACGTCCAGTGATTCTGTTTCATTTTCATGTTGGAAGTATATAAAACTTGAGCAATAAAACCCTCTGTGTGACTGAAGATTGTTATTTAAACTGCTGTTTAAACCAAGCACTTACAGATATTCGGCCTCGTAATTATATCGTTAATTTCATCAGTATATGGTCCAGGTCCATTTAAAGGCGTTTTGTTTGGACAGACTTTCCTACTCATCTTTGCCGGAGTCGCGTTGTGTTTCTCATTTATTTTCCTCATTGTTTTCTTCTTCAATCTACATGAAAATCATCTCGACTTTTGGCCATGGCGAATAAGCGTAAGTTTTCATTTGACAATATGTGCTCTGCTTTCGACGTACGAAATCATCTAATAGTTGTGGGGAAACAAATGGAAAATTCTCTAAGTAGGAACGGGTAAGTTTTAAGCTAAGCTATTAGCTATTTCAATGATTTTCTCACCATCTCTGAAAAATCGTTCCAGTAATCTTTCCTTCAGTTCCGTTCCATAAATATGAACTAGCGTAGAAAACTTTGTTCGAGAAAATCTAAACTATGTGCCAGTGTTTCTCAAGGACTGCGCTGGTTCAAGACTTAGTATGATGAGAGCAAAATGCACTGTCATCTAAAGAAAAAAGTGTAACATATACTGCTGTAGTCCTTCACCCTTTGGTGGTCTCTACGTGGAATCTTATCATCCTTTAATTTCTCTTTTTATGAGTGCTGCATGGTTGTCCTATTATGCTTCTGGGAGCTTCTTGTGTTGTGTTTACAGCAATGACTCCTTTGATCATTTAAACGAGACCAGGACTCAGCTGCGACTTGGCAGACGCCTGTCTATCAGCTTATCATTTTTTGCATTCAGTACGGATGTGTTACATGATGCTACTGTAATGAGGCGTAATGAGAGTTAAGTAAGGAAATCGAGTAGGTGGTTTTATTTAAAACAGTCTTTCCTTAACGGCTTCCGATGGCATTGAAGAAAGTAGCGATCTCAGCCGTGTTTTTTCGGTTTGTTTAATATCATTTTTCACTTAATAATCGTTACTATTTCTTAACATATTTCTTACTACTTATTAAGATATCAGAATTGCAGTTGCTTCTATCGCAATTAAAGTTTGAAAGACTGATACTTTCATTTATAGCATCGTATGCCAGTGACTCCGAAAAACTCATATTTGCGCACATTCAGTACTTACCTCGGTCATGTACTGTTTTCCCAAAGGTATCTAGCACAGTTTCTGCCTATCATTCCTCCTGAACGCTTCGTGACTACAGATTTATAGATTTCGTTTACTGCTTCGGAAATGAGAAGAAATTAACAAAGTGTCACAAGAGTTCATATCGCCTGGATATTAGTTAGGTGAAAAGGGTGGCAGATGGGCTGATGAATGATGTTTCCCCTTCACCTTACCCTCATCTGAATAGCCGCTTATATAAGTTGCCAACAACTAATAAACGAGCAATCTCTGTTTTAATTAACTTTTGTGCTCCCCGAAACTTTCCCTCAAAGGATTCGTTTTTCGACTCGTTCGGAATGGAAGAAAAGCATGCAGGTTTCATCGAGCATTTACTGCTTTATGTTGATTGATCAACTTAGTTATGTTAATCAAAGGTTTACACTGTATCGAAAGAAAAGTAAAAAACTTTGACTTCAATAGTTCGGGGATATTCTTGCGAAGCGATTTTGCAGAACGCGTAAATATTCGAAGGGCAGTTTTCTCTGGCTTCGTGGAGCTTAATCTTTACAGGATTTCATGTTTTCCATTTGTGCCTCTGTGGTGTATATAGTAATGGGCTTTGTGGAGGCATATTATGCGACTGGCGCATGGGCGAATAACTGCAACGACATTGGTAGCGATGGTTTTATACATAATGGTTGTCGAACAATTTACGAATGGGCATTTGCATCGGTTCGATTTCAGCTTTGTTGGAATCTGCTTCAACTAATGGCTTGAGAGCAAATTGTGTTTAACGTGGCATTCTTTGGTACATAGCACATCTTGCACGGTAAATTCATTTCATAGGGGCACATTTATAGCGTCATTAGGAGATAAGATGGGATTCTAATTCCTTTATCATTTTCTGTTGGCGAATATACAGTACAGCGCATTTTAAAGCACCTGAATATGGCATGATATATCTGCACTGTTGAGGAATCGACGGCGAAGCAGCCAGCGACAAGAAATGTTGAAATGCAGTTGTGCATACCACCATGCCACATTACATTTTCAGAATATAAAGGGATTCAAAGTGCTCAAAGTGAGTACGAAGATTGCCTGATCTTCGTAGGGATTTCAGGCAGTCGATTTCAAAGCATCTCTTTCAACAAGCAGAAGTACTAATCTTATCCACTCACGTTGAAATGTTATTACAACTCGAGTAGCTCAATTCCTCTGGAGTGCTCTCCATATTTTGACTTTTAGTTCATCAGTCGACTTTTTCAACAACTGACTTCGATATTTAAGATAGCTTAAGACCTCTTAAATCAAGCTTTCGGCCTTTACGGATACTGTTTAACTTTTCCATTTTCAACTTTCAACTACCAAAGTTGAATTGCTCAATTTTCACTCGCACAATGTGATCCCTTGAGATCGGTAATAGTCTGGCCGGAGCTGCGTTCAGTGTCTGAAATGAGCAGTTTGAATGCATCCTCAGGAACAACTGGTAGAAGTTGGTCTGCGTTACGTGGCCAACAAAGATGCAAATAGATGCCAGGAGGATCGTATTTCATATATTGTGTTTGAGCACTTGAAATTCTTCAAATTGAACCAAAAAGAGTCGAATTGATTCACTGGGCATGTAATATTCGATTGCCAGACATAAAATAAACGATGAGTGAAGAGAATATCCAAAGCTCGAATATTTAGTAGATTTAAATACTGCTGAATTTCAGAACTGAATGGTAACCAATATTGTATGTTTCAGTTTTTCTGCTTCACCAACGGTATTTTATACGCAGTGAGTGCGCTACTAGCACATCGTCATCAAAGTCTCAACTAACGTATGCTATCCTGTATCGTATCCACTCGTCTGTGCCTTCATATATTCTAACTACGTTTATGTAAACATATATTTACTGCCATCGATTTTAATCAGCCAAAAGTTTTCTATTTTTATGCACTCATCCAATAAATATTTGCCTTCTTCCCTCCTTAGTAGAATGAGTTTCTTGAATTGAGTGGCTTATTGTATTGCAGCAATCATTTTGCTGCATGAAACTGCCAGTTACCCTTCTGATAATTTGTCTGTCGACTTCACAAAACCAATCCCTAGACGATGAGGTGTTAAATACAGAACACTCATCGGTCTTTAGAAATAAAGGATCGACTGATTTCGGATCTTCTTTATAGCAGGATTCTTGCATATATTCTTGTATATTTGTGTTATGTGTTCTGCGTAGCAAAAATTTTTGAAGTGATGAAATTTATGAGCGACACAGTTAAAAATTTGTCTCTGCTGTGGCTAGTGTTTATATGAGATATGCTAGAAGTCTATAAGTTCCATGATGGGAATAAATGGGAAGGTATAAGGCAGAGGTAAGCACAATGAGCGCTCCTCTGCATCCGCTCACCTGAGCAATCACATTCGTCAGCTGGTAGTGAATATGCAATACGATGCCTTATATTTTAGCTTATCCGGCGCGTTAAGCGAATATTTTAACTTTTTTTGCAGCCTGACCGATGAATAATGAAAAAGAAGTTGGTGTAAAAGCACTCATTCATTCACCATTAAATGACATCCTGCATACCTGATCAGTCACCGTGAAAGATGCCTACCAAGTTTCATGAAGCCATCCACGTTGTGACGTCCTCAAGCGGAAACCATTTGGTGGAACAATAGGCACATCTGCGCACATAGATAGAACACTGTATATGTTCATTCCAAAGCAAGCTTGGAAAAGCGCATAAAATTACACTTCATCATCGACAGTCACCTTTAATGGCCTTCATTATCAGCATTTGCTATTTTCACAGAGTCGGGAGCAGATCAACCTTGGAGAAGCAGCATTTAATGTGAAGTTTTATGTTGAGTGAAGGAGATGACTGTCCGTTAGGGTGACAAACATTGTTTTGTATCATTCATTGTTTTATGTTGAAAATATTTTCTGCATAATATTCCTTGCGAAACGTCTGTATATAATGAAACTGATGTACCAATTATTGTGTTATAAATCCATTGTTAACGCCAGGATGTTTGGTGTCTTGAACGAGAATATCCAACGTGAAAATTAACGGGACTGAGTTTTTAAATGATTCGGTGAAAATGTGCCTCGATCTATGAAATACGTGGCCGAGGTTCTAGAAACCCACTTATCCATTTACAATCTAGAAGACTCGCGCCTTGCTCCATTTGCATTCGTTCTTTAGGTATTTCCATAGTTCAACTTCAAACGATCAGTGGAGCCGTCACTTTACCATACCAGCTTGACATTCCTTCTACCTGGGATTCCAGCATTTTTTTCTTTTTTTTGGAATTTGGAAGGAGAACTTTCCACTCGTTTTTTCACTTCGGTGTACCCCATTCATTCCCACCGAAATACACCCTCTTTGAAAACGAGCAACGATAAGACTTATCGATCAGGAAAATTGTGAACAAGCTACGCGATAACATTCATCTCAAATTCCTACTCTTCACCGCATCTACTCACAAAAAAATTGATTGTTGAGGGAGCTAAAATTGCAGTTCCTGTTTTTCCCGTAAGCAGTCATTTTCGAGAAGTAGACACTGGTTTTTTCGATAGATCTGCTACTTTAGACAGCATTTTAAGAGGAGGATTCCTAAGAAGTGTTGGAAAGTGACGGGATGTTACTTCGGATTATCATATTTTATGCTTAAATTTGGATCAGCAGCAGTGCAACGCGGATTCCAGGCCACCGTCCACAATGACGATTCTCGGAAGAACTTTCCTAACGATGCCTCATTAAATTCAGACAAGCGTTCAGTCCGATTCTTTAGATGAAATTACTGTGAATTTTAAAAAGATTATTGAGTTGGGACCATCGGTGGCCAGTTCATGACTTATGTCTGTCTTTTCGAATAGATTTCTCAACTCTGTTCGGGGCAAAAGAAAGCAGGAATAATTGGTACTTTGAAAGCGATCCTGATCATTTCTGAAATACAATCTACATGATCCCTCAACTGTACTATTTCTAGCATAGCACATAAACACATCCACAAACGATATGATAAAGGTAGAGAAGCACATCTGATCACGTGGCGGGATTTGTGCTTCTGCAATACCGCTCACCAGAGCAACCACACTTCCAAGGTGTTATGAATATCGAAACGTGAAGAATAAACCGTCAATGTTTTCTCGAAAGATCCGCTCTCATAAACACTCAATGAGCTGCAATAAGGTGGTCATAAGGTGGGGTCCTGCAAGCTGTATGTTGCTCGGACGTTGCGAGCAACAGCAAAGCGGTTGAAATCCATTCCACTGCGCAAACTGAAGAGCGCAAAGCGCCGTCATGCATCAACGAACAAGTAATGCGCAAGGAAGCATCGGAAATATGCGGTACGCCGGCATGCATGCGCGCACGTGAGCACACGACCTGAACATGCTGCATATGTGGAGATGAAGGGGCATATTTAAAGGGGGCATATGTCTGAACAGTCTGTTGAAACATATTTAAAAGAGAAGCAAGGGGCCGCTGCCAATTCTTGAACTGTTGGCCATTTGCTGAGGAAACAACTTCTGCGGGGTCATATTTGAGGGCATCATTGTGACGTGATGTCTGTACAGTATGTCGCTCCCACAGGCACCTCTTAGTCGACCCACTAGATTTCTGAGAACTTACAAACACTTAAGTGAAATGCGTGCATTTAGCAACTGACCTTTGGAAAACTTACCTCCAAATTTCTCCAACAAGTAATGTGGCATCCCCATAAGGCATGATGTTTTTACCGAAAGGATCGCTGCTGCAAGTGTAAATGTCAGTGTGATCGACTTAAATTGGTTGCTCGACTTTAGAGTGAATTAACTTGCATGTAAACCTTTTCGAAGTTAACAAATATTGTTGATTTGCAGCAGAGACTTTATGCACATAACACCCACCGCAATCGCAGTTCTCTACAGTGGCGCAATAGCTGAACCTACGAAGCAAGCCGAAAGGCGTAAATAAATGCGAACACGACATCCACGTAATGCACATTTGCAAACGTATATACAAGCCAAGAAAGCAAATCTCTTAGAGGATTTCCACAAGTTGTTAGTTCACTTAAACTTCAACAGCACTATCGCGAGCGCTTCCTTATCTTGTAGCATTCGACAATGTCGCTCGATCTCATGAGCGAAAATGCAAGAAGGCATGGTGATGTAGCCCTTGTGATAATAGTCTTAACTGTATGACTGAAAAAGAAAGATGCGTCATTTTTATAGCATTCTTAATCATCGAGAGATGGTAGAATTGTCAGGTTGAGCACTGCTGATGGAAGTATCCGATGAAGGTTCCTTGCCTGTTAAACTTGATCAAATCCCTAAGCATTTGATGCATGACACGGTCGTTATTATCGTTAGTTTTAGGACCTCCTGCTTAACCATGGTTGCTGATTTTTTGCAGAAGCTTATGAACTTTTCCACTTTCACTAGAGCATCATCTTTTCAACTGGAAACATCGCTTGAGACGTTGCACGAAGAGACCGCAAGGCACTTAGTTAACGGTAGAGGATGAAAGGATAACCTGACAATACCATCAAACACTCTCGGCGAATGTTAGAAAAATTTGTAGATCTGATAGCTTCAGAAGACTTAACACACATGCTATGTTTAAAGCCTTGACCTCTATTCCTCCTTCAAAAAAAAGATGTAGTCACAAATTCAAGACCAAGCGTCTCAGATGTGACGTTGCGCATGCAAAGTCTGGTTGCTGTGTGCAACTGTTCTCGATTCATATGCGTATTTTGCAACGCCCTCAGATCGCCGTGCTTTTTCGGTGTCGTCTGTAATATGTCGATATCCAAACTAAAACTAATAATAAGATTTATTCATTAGAAGACATGAAGTCTGGCGATTAAAGGCACGACTTACAGCATTCTGTTAACCACTCGGTGCTCGAATGTTTTATGTGGGCTGCCTCAATGTTAGTAGTCATATGCGTCAATTAACCGAACCTCGATCTCATTATTAAAGAACCCTTTTGAAATATAGCAGTGTAAATCCGATTACGGTAGTGGAAATTTCCATAGCAGATGTTTCGAAAAAGATCGACAAAAAGGGGTTTTTCAGTCGAAAGTAAGGAAAATCCCACAACAGATCCACATGCTTAGCAAAAACGTTATATTCAGCAAGGGAATGCCAAGCAAAACTGCCCACGAAAACACTAAAGAAGAAGAAAATTATACAACACGATGGTCAAAAATACGAAAGAACAAAATGATTACACCTCGATCCTATCTTTGGTTCATTAAGTTGCAGGAGCATATGAAACAACAAAAAAAAGAACAAGAAACTGACTAGTAGAAAAAATGACAGCGAGTTGGGGTTACACAGACCCCCTTTCTGGTCGCGATCAGAATCGAAGTTGGATCCAACCAATGGTTCATACAGACATATTTTAAAACCGACTTCTACTTTGAGACCGACTTCAACCCGACTGCAGCTGGACTTAGCTCACCGGTTTAAATCGATCCTGTTCTTCATCTGGAGCAGCAGTGGGTTCCCAAATTTGGCCCATAACGACGAAATCATGGAATAAATCCGGTCTTCACTCTAAAAGACCGATCGTAATACTAGAAGCTGATTTAACTCAAACCTTACGAAAATGCGGAGATAAGGAATCCGTGCCTGAGGCAGCTTTATAGCTTTCTTGATAGAGGATTGTTTTCTACTGTAGTATTTAAACAAAAACAAATTAAGTGCATGCGCCAAAGTTCTGCAGCCTGATCGAGTAATAAAGCTGTCAGCGATAATGCTGCTGGATGGATACACCTTGGAAAGAAAGTCAGCTCAAAAGCGAGCAAAAAATGATACGGATTTTTACGAATGTACATCCTCAGTCAGAAATTTACAGAAACATTGAAGAAATCGAATTAAAAAAGAAAAGCAACGAATAATCAATGCGGTCATCAGGACACCAGAAAACCTCCACGAAACATCCGTCATTTCACCTCTTTCCTGGCGTCATTTCAGATCGACAGCGGAAGTTTCTTTCCATTTATTGGTGAAGCAGCTAAACTTAAAGCATCAAAAAATGACGAAATAAAGCTTGTCGTGACACTCGTTATTAGAAGGAATTTGTTATATTTCATCGGCAATTCATTAGTATGCTCTTTTCCGAGAGACACTTGAATCGCTGCATATCAAGGCGAACGAAGCTCTAAAGAATGAATGAACATAACAAACAAACAACCAATCAACCCGAAATGATTGCTGAGCCTCACTGATGGAACCAAACGGCTCATCTCTCAACTTATAGTAATCACCTTGTCGATGTTTGTCAACTGAAATAATGAGTATGGACATCAGTCATAGTTGCAATCAAATACTACGTGAAAACACACTAAATTCTTCGTGAAAAGTGTGAACGTTCATTTACATAAGAGAAGTATGAGCATTCATATTTTACTTTCTGCAGCTGCATTAACATCAGCGATGTTTGATGGGACAATGTAAATGACTGAATCATTTAAAGGCGTCCTTAAAATGCCTCAAATCTTGAAACCCTTTCTAAATGATGAGGCATTCTTTCAGACTACAAATACTGCGCCATCACCGGTAAAAGACCTCTGTTGAAAAAAGAGCTATTTTGAAAGGAACAGAGAAACGGTTCTGAAAAGTTATATGCAAAAAAGACAGCCCCGTTTCTGAACAGACGAATTCCCCCACGAAACTTGAGAAATGAAGGGCTTGGCCTTTAGCCGGGAAACACCACAGTTCAATATGGCTACATGAATGTTAACTGCTAGTTTTTAATCGCAAATCAAAATCTCCATATTCCAACTCCCAACAATTAGAGGCAGCTTCTGTTGGATCTCAAAAAATTCCATTCTTGTGAACCGTGAGTATAATGGCAGCTGAATGATGGACGGATCGCTGACGCTGCAGCCGTTGCGTTAGAGCGAATCACTAATCGTTAGGAGAGCCGATTGGTTATTTGTTGACTGCTGACCGATGCTGCCAACGTTGGTTCGGTCTCAAAGCGGCATTCTGATTTCAAGCGAACAAACTCACGAGCAATTTCATCGGTCTGTCGCTGACTGAGTATCCTGCAAAACCGCTAATCAGCATTGACTCATCAGCGGTCAGATCACAACAGCTGCAGTCAACTAGAAGATCAAGAAGATGCAGAGCAATGATTTAGCTGCCACAGATTTCCACTTCTCTTTTCTTAAATGGTAGACGTTGGGAAATGTTTACAAACTTCGGCAGAACAAGTCAGAAATAGTCAGACTGCGCGGCTGATACATCGGACGTTGTAAGTATTAAAAGCTACCTGAGAAGAATGAGGCCAGTTTCATCAATATGAAAGCGCCTTCCGAGCTGCACCCAACATGCGCATGATCCCTGCTCAACAATGCTGGCCAGCTGTAGCACTCCAACGCCGACAATTCTGTCCTCGCGAGCGAAACAGTAATCTTTCACTTGGAACATCAGTTCGTAGTGCTCCGGCTCGCCTTCGTTACCAAGGAAGCTGAAAACTTCGATGGAAATCTCTTACATCTATTTCGAGTTCGAAGAAACCTGACCGGTTTTAAAAGCTGGAGTTGCCTTAAGATCAAATCAGCTTTCAGTAGTCGGACACTTTGAACACATTTAGCTGTTGGTTCATATCAACATTTCTATCTCTCTTAAATTTGCATGCATATCAGATGAAAAATCACAAACGCCATGCAAGCTTGAATTCGAGGGATTGCGCAAAATCACATCAAATGCTGCCATCGTGTCATCTTCTTGAGATAAGAACGACGAGGTAAATACACTTCAGGAAAAGCGCGGAAGTGTACAAGGTTTTCAAACCGAGAAATTTATCAACCAAACAACTAGCATTTTCTTCCCTGCAGTTAAGTAAAAAACGGTCTTCCTTCAACGCAGAATGGTAGAAGACAGACAAGGGTGGTGAAAAAAATTAAATGACGGAACACATCACATGTCATCCGATAGATTTCAAACGATGTATCCTCGCCAACTGGGATCAAAAGGTAAAAGCCAGAAAAGTGATGTCGAGAAACCTGCCAAGATAAGCTTACGAAAAGAATTTCCACCGCAGCACTTTTAGCCTAGATGTGCTCAAGTGCATACAATAAAATAGTGCTTAAGAGAACAGAAACCCGGTCAACACAATCAATTCTGGCTGCAATCTGTATCCTCCGAAAGTTTGAAATTTACATCTGAATCTGGTATAACCGTAAAGAAAGCTGTGAATGGAAGTTTTCCCAATTTCAGTTGACAAATATGGAAATTACAGTTGCGTCCTCTATTCAATCCATCAGAAAAAACTAGAGGCAGCGTGCTAACGGCGGATAATAAGTTCAAATGACCGAGATGAATAAACAAGCATATAAGTTGGTGCACTTACAAATGGAACGTCTCATTGAATTTTGGCGCCCAGTTGCCCGCTTTCGACTTCGTGGCCATTTTCCTTTTCTTATCGGCCAGATGTGGACCAACCAGATGCACCTCGACAAACGGTTTGAATACACTCGCTGTTTGCCATCTTAGGTCATTCGCTGCCAAAACTGCAAACCATAATTCCCATGCTTCACAAAGGGAAATAAAGTGTGGTCTTTATACTTTTTCGGATCTCTTCTGAACCAGTCGTATACACACACGTTCGTTCGTATATACATCGTGTATGACGTGTACGTTTATAGCTTCACCTAATTCATTAGAATATCATTACCTTTTTCTAAGGTAATTTTTATTCTCAACTGATAACTTCAAGAAGCAAACTTGCAAGAAGAAAGTCACCTATTATGAATGGAATTATATATAATAAAAAGTTGACAGCTCACTTTTAACAGTGACTTTTTGTTCTCCTGTGCCCGGATGGCTGAACAAGTCCACCTGAACGCTCACCTCTCCAACCGGTTGTTCCTGCGATGGCAAATCTGAAATATTCAGTTGTCAGCTATCGAAATCAAAAACTGCAAAAGAGAACCTGCAATTTTCTACTTCCTGGTACAAAAATCGCTGCTTTCCACTCAAGATTCTTAGCGAGCGCGAATGCATCCCCAATTCGACAGTCGTTTCGAACACTCTTATGCACCGCCATAAAAAACTACTTTTTTCAACCGTCTGACATTAACGCTTTCAACGAATGAAACCCTTCTTTTCTGATTTATACCAACTAGAGGAGCTACGTTTCTTCTAATGCGCACTATGAAAATGCTCGAAAACGCAGAAAAAGTAGGACGCCCCTCTTGACGACGCCGATATCAGACTTTGCACTCCGCTTTCAGACTGCGTTTACTCAAATCATGTACGATTACAGTTCTTTCAGCCTCAAGCAAATGCAATTTTTTGGGGCCTTTAATTTTGCTCATATCAATTCGTAGTACCACCTCATTTGACCTTAATGCCGGTAATACAAGAGACGAACAGACAGACACATACACGCCGACAACTTCGCTGTACAGTGCTTTCAGACAAGCGAAAGCTTATAGGAGGAGGATAACATCATACTTTTGAATCATGTTCCACCTTAGCATAAACAAAGAACCTTTTTAAACCAGCTTGAATGAACAGCTGAAGTGGACAAGACAATCGTACATGTGACAAGAGGATGTACACCGCCGTCTCATGCACAGTTTCCATTCAGCGCTTTTTTACTGAATGAGTTAGTTAAAGATTCTCAAGGTTCAAGTTATAAGTAACGGGTGGTTCCGCTGTATGCAACAGAAAAATGCTTCTTCATTACTCAGGGATAGGGTCCAACTTGGAAACGAATGCAATCGAAAAACAATTTCTTCGAAAACTACGAACAAGTAAATATTTGATTAAGAAATCATTAAGAATCGTCCCTAAACGAAAAAATACCATAAGAGGTGAGACTAACCTTGCTGCTTCTGACTCGTGATGAACGTTTTAATGAGTTGCTCAGTGGTTTGCGTATAGAGTGAGAGTGCATATTTCAGTGACTGCAATTCGGGCGATTTCTCAAAGAACGATTTCTTCAAGCCTTGTCCACCAGCATGGAAACATTCTTTGATTGCATCAAGAGCTGCATCCAATACAGTACATTGCTTCGGCGTCAACGAACGTTCACATTCACGAGCCATATCCTTAGAAACTTGCCATGATATTTACTAAACTTCTTGAACGAAGATGACAAACACCAAATATGCTGCCTTTAGAGAAGAAATGAGGTTATTATGCGTATTTTTCAACACACCTATGAACAGTTTAGGAGAGCCGTTTTCTTCTGTTGCGTGCATCCAACATTGGCATCATTTTGAAAATGCTCTATCTGCAGTATCATCTACCGTTGTGCCAAATAATTAGGCACATTTTTACAGTTTGCAGAATGTCAACGACTGTACGAAAAGCAGAGAATGGAAGCAAGTAAAAAAATGTTATTTTCCGAACTATTCTCAATAAAAGAAGTGCAATCACGACGATTAAAGGATCAGGAGAAGTGAGCACAAAATTTACCATCATTTCCTTAACGGAACTCATACTTTTGACATCTTTCAAATGAGTTGACATCAGTTTGGTAACGTCACCGATTTTCGCGTTTGGCAGTTGCTTGAGAAGCTGAAAATAAAGAAACTAACTTATAAAACTGCTGCACTGATGGGACAAAAAATGCGATAAGTCCCGGTTGAATAAATTGCAAAATGAAATGCAGATCACAGCCATTAATAAAAGATAAAGCGGTTAGCTAAGAATAACGGACCAAGTCAGACGGCCCAATGCAATGATAAATCAATTAAGAAAACATTACTATACATAACTTTGCAAATTCCGTACGCTACCTGAAATCCATGAAAACGATAGTGCATAGTAAAAGATACACCGATTTAAAAAAAAAATTGAATTCCACTTTCATCCCTTTTCGTCAACCCAACCCCCCTCTCTCTTCCTTCACATAATGGAGGACTTTATCCACCTAACGCTACGAGCAAAGATTTGTGACCGCTCCGCTATGTAGATAGCCCACGTGGAAATCAGTTCAATTTCTCCATAAATGAGGAGACAGCCAGCGAGGTTTCAGTTCGTAACACTTGAATCACTTCACTGCTACCAACACCCAGATGTGCTTTTACACTCAGAGGTATTTGTTTCTGGTATATTTCATGAATTTATAAGCTGAATTAAAAGAGAGATTGGAATGAGGCGAACAGCTTTATTGTCAAGAGGCGGTAGAACAACGATCTTCTCCATGCTCGTTATAGTAATCTTCCACAGTTCCTGCAATGCTTACAACTTTTCATGAATCAAAGCAATACGAGGCTGTCTTTTTTAGACATATGCATCCAAGGCAAAAGCTTAAGAATACTTCTATGCTCTTAACTTGAATGTTTAATTGTACTTGATATGAAAGAAGAGTTTGACGGCCCTTTCACAGTGCAGCAAATATGTCACGTGATAGCTGAAGCTGGGAAACAAGGACGCAGCTGGGAACAACCATGGATGAACAGGATTTTAAATAAGTGGAAAAAAGCGTAGCAATGGTGTTAACAGGATCAGCATTTCTCCAACCCTCTCAACAAGCCGATTTCATATACTCTCAGCAGGGAACGAAGTATAGACAAAAGCGCAAAAATGCGAGCAACATTGTGTTCGTTTTTCATGACAGTGTCCACTGTATGATGTCAATCACTGCATTATAAGTCAATTCGTTTCCCTACTCAATCAGCTGTATGCAACTTTTTACGCGTTCGGACATAACACATAGATTCTTTTGCAAGTGACACTCACCTGACTGGAGCAATAGGCGGAAGACGAGGAGCTCATATCCCAAAGTACATTACTTACGTACATTACGCTCATCATAACTTTGGTTAGATTTATTTTTATTTACTTTTACTTCATTGATTCGAATATCCCAAAGTAAGGGAACATACAAAAAGATCCCAACACGAACAATAAAAAAGGAACGTTAGCGAAGCTATCTGAACTGGACTACATGAGTGGCAAATGGCCAGACAGCCACATATATGCAGAAATGTGATTTGTCGTAACACACACTGCAAATGCCACCTTGCAAAAGTACACAAAAAGAGCAGCTTAAGAGTGTCACCTTCAGAAGATATTTCAAAACAGTTTTCTCACACTCCGAGGCATATTGCTGGAGTTTATCCTCGAGAAGTTCCATAAGAGGCTCCAAAACGGCATCGACTTCCTGAAATAGTATCGTCAATATAAGAAAAATTACAAGCATGGAAAGAGACGCTATTGCACCTTAAAATACAATAGAAAAAATCGCCCCAAACAGTTCTAAACGCAGCAACAACTTCCACATTTCGTCGCGGTGTCGACTTTTTTCCCTCTGATGCATTCAAGTCGTGCTAATTACTTACTGTGAATGAGTTATACACACGACGTGTGTGCAGTAAAAACCCCAAACTAGTGTATCTCTCGTCTGTCAAGGTTATTTTCGCATCTGCATGAGTGGCCTAACCGTGAATCTGAGGCAAAAGAGAACTCTCTTGTTCTCCTCCAGATACAAAGTGACCCCTCCCCCATGAATCGATCATATTAACCTGTTTCCTGCTCCAACCAACTACTCTTCTCACGTGGTAATGTTTTTGTGCTTTCACGAAAATGGAATGCACCGCAAAATCGAATAAAAAACCGAACGGTGTCTAATATGACAATAACACGTAAAAAATGAAACTCTTATGTCACCGTTAATTAAAAAAATTTCAACCGATGACCAAAACACAAAAACCATTAAGTCGAGTGCTAGCTGTAATGAAAGCGACTTCTCAAAACGGACAGACGAATAAACTTTACTCAGGAACCAATTTACTTTCCTCACTAATTTTATGTATTCTTGACTATTACTTCTTTTGATTTCTACCGCTCTCAATGTGTTCATCAAATATCGTTTCAACAAACAGCAACTAAACAATTTATTCTGTGCTCCGAAAATGGATGGGCGCTTTCATATGCTTAACTCTATGGCGGAAGGCATTCTTTCAAACAAGGCACTGCCTTCAGACCATGCACAAACCATTTATTTCATTTCATGTATTGTCCCTCACTGTACTGAACCTCATTTACTAACTTAGAGCATCTTTCAGCTCGACTGCAAACTACACCGCACTAGATCTGAATGTTTCTGCACATACGGTGTTCCCAGCATTGCACTATCTCCATGCATATTTACGTTGAAGATCACAAACGCGAATTCTTAGATAGAAGCGTATTTATACTTTATAAAATGAAAATGTTGTTTTTGATGGAGCGTACCCCGACTAGCTGACTTTTCTGCAGTTGCGGTCCTTTAATCTTGCACAGGATTGATCCTAAAGTGTTCATTTGTTCGTGTATTTTTGGCACCAGACTCTCGGCGAATTGACCAGCAAGCTTGTCGAGTACTGTGTTTAGTTTCTTCTGAAGATTGGTAAGCACCGTATTTGCCGTTGGATCGAGACTCGTACCGCCCATATTCTCGTAAATTTTCTCCAATTGAACCCTGAATACAGAATTTGAATTACACATAATGTTGAATTTTTCCACTGGATATCAGCACTGTGTGACTACACTATAAAAACGGGATATTAAAGAAGAAGACCTCTGCAATTTACTGTATTTGCAAGAGGAGTATAATACACATTTCAAGCGACGATCAGCAATCAAAGTTCATTCAAACCCTTTCTGCATTCGAATTTCTAGATTTCTTTGTTGCGGTCCACTACGAATTAAATTATTTACCTGTACTATGCAATTCTTGCTCACTATTCGTGAATTCATAACCAGCTCATTCAGCGCAGCAGAACTTTATCATGACCATCTGCGTTCTTTTTTCAACCGCCCATCATTTGAACATCCGACCACTAATGAATTAATATAAACGAATCTGAACGGCGTTTAAATACTCATTCACTCCATGACGCTTTTCTACACGAAGCCATCAAGTGAGCTTTTTTTCTGTACGTTTCTTGAAGAGCAAACTGGACCACCATATTAATAGAAGAACCTTCGACAGAAAAAGGTCATCGAGACATCAACTCATTACAAGGAAGAAAAGATAACAATGAGCAATTAGCGATTACAGAGTCCTTTGCAATCGACACTTCATCAACTGAATGGTAACCGACCCTCCGCTCTTGTGTGACATTCTTCTCGTGCGAGTAACGAAAAATTGCTTTCGTGCGAACGACGACATAAAATACTCCAGAAATACCCTTTCCCCCACCCTCGTGTTCGCACCTTTTCAAAGATATCGGATATCAGTTCTAGGAAATATGGTAATGAGTGAAGTGGTGATATGTTGCCGGGGGATGTATACAAGATGACCTCATAAAGTGTACTATAACATAATGGAATCAATGTTTCCCCTTCTATCGGAAAAATAGATAAGTATGTACAAGCATAATGTTATCAGTTACCTTAGTTGCTGAACGTTGTTCATGAGGATACACGCAAGTTTCTCGTTGCTCACGAATTTGCCAAAATCCTTCTGCACCATATCAGCATATGCGAGCAGCACTTTGTTGAGTGTTTTCGAAAACCGTTTCATCATATCCGCATACACTTCCGGATTTGGACAGTCCATCTGTTATTGTTTCAATTCGATAACAATGGAACTTATTTACAAAGAAGAAAAGACAGCTTCTGGAGTTTGCAGCTGAGACCTTCATAAACAAAAATTTAACTCTGCAAAGTTAGAAGGAGGAATGGAGAGAGAAGGGATCAAAGCACGGAAAAAACGATCCACGAAAGAAATTAAGGAATAACGAATGGAAAAGCTGTGGACAAGAACAAGAACAAATTGGGTGGACTGATGAACCTTTGAAAGATTTTGATTGGAACGACCAATAAAAACGGTTTCCTCCATTTGAAATTCAGAGTAATTGCACTCGAAGAAAGACAAACGACGAAAAAAATTCCATTAGTCCTATCAAATATTGCGAACCTGTTTGAGAAGTTTGAGAGCCTCATTAAGCTGCGTGAACACATCGACAACTGAATTCGAGAACTTTGTGTGTTCAGAGGTTTGCGGGAAGTTATCCGACTTGTCACGATTATATGCATTTCGTAAGATGTCCATGGAATGCTCATCGTTCTCGTTCAACCAATCCATCACAAATGGAATGAACCACCTGAAGAGAAAAAAGTGGCTACACGAAAATCCCTTTTCAATTTTTTAAACCTCTTCAATTGGGATATCACCTAGAGAAAGACAGAGAACTAGGAATTAACGAGAACGTTCTATTCAGAAAGTTTCAGCGGATAGATTTTCTAGAAACTTTAACAGAGGTGAATTTAAATCAGCTGCAATTCAAAAATTCAATTATCAGAAGAGACTTACAGGCAAAATAAGAATCTCTGACGGACGACACTGCAACAAAGGGATGTTTTACTGCCTTTAGTTCTCTTCTTTCCACAGGAAATGAAATATAAGATATCACGTCAACAAAGTACTTATAGCCTAAGCCTCGGCTTAATGTTCTCGTTCTCCGTCATCATTTGAAGACTCATTTGCAAATTGCTTCTCACTTCGTCCACTGGATGCTTCGAATTGCAAAGACAAGAAAACAGATTTGAAATGATGGAGCGTATAAAAGCAGTACATTTAAATCAGTTGGCTGAATCAATAACCTCGAAATGAATAAATAATTAAGCATAAATCGGTAGGTGCATAAACATCTTCCCCAGGTTTAGACCTCCCTCCCTCTTATAGATATCCGTTACAAAACTGGAATTATAATAAGTGAACTATTCTAACTTGATATCACTTTAACGTCTCAAACGTATTCCACTGCCAACTGAATACGATATAGCATGAGAAAATAACTGCAGTTTCAATCAAAAACTTCATTGTATCAAATGAAGTAAGGCAGATGCAAGCTCGGTCATAACAAGTTTGCTGATGAAGTGGCAGGAACAGCTGAATTCATACGAAGTTATGAGACTTTGTCGTCAGACGAAACATCGTTGATGAAAAGTGTCGCAACTAAAACAATGGCACATAAAACGATACATATTCTTAGGATCCCTTCCAGAGATCTTTGACACTACGCCACTTACCAAGTCAATAAAAAGAACTTGCGTTACTCAACGCACTGTTGATAATGGAAGCACTGCAGAAGGTAGGGGAGGACATTGCATACACGTGGAGTGGATGCACCGTATGTATGTGCTATTTGAGTAGGAATCATTGAAACATACAACTGACAGGAGCTAAAAAAAATTACAGCGAGTAAATGTAAGTGATGTTGTATGAGGATACGAGGACGATATATGGAAAGGAATCTCTCCGTTATTGCTCCGTATTGGGATGAGATAAGCGAAAGCTTCAAACGGCGAAACTCATCACACGATTCTATTTCAGTATTCGAACTGTGTGATGTACTCTTCAAAAAGCAATGTTGACAGCTTCCTACGCAATGCTGCAAACACTAACAGGAGTTGAAGACTTTGTGCTGCAAACAAAATGATCAAAGTTGCTACGCTCACATGAAGAAGGAAAAATTTGCAGATACATACAAAGGCAAACCTGTATATATATATATATATATATATATATATATATATATATATATATATACTGCTAACTGCTTTTTTCGTTCCTGTACAGTTTACAGGAACGAAAGTAGCACTGTACGGTTTAGAAGCCACATTGCTAATCTTTTTACAGGAATGAAATGTGGGACATTGTGCGAGGATTTTATAGCACTTGTTAAAAACTTAATAAGTAGTGAATGTTCCCTAAATAATGTTCCGGCTGAGCACATGGAAGGTGCTAATTTCGTACAGAATGTCCGAATAATGCAGAAGTCCGTGAAAACGCAAAAAAAACATGCCTCTCTAATAAGCTCGTGACCTCTATAGCCCCTGTAAATGAACGAACAATTCCGTCGTTCAGTAGGCAAAGCTAAATCTCGACAGCCCTGCTCGGGACAAGTTAGTCCTTTAAAGTTATATTAAGGACAACTTCAAACCATCAAGCAACTGGTTTGAATCTGGTTTAAATCAGCAATGTTTATAACCTTGCCAAGAACAAAATTCAATCAGGATAGAACATTTCAGATTCTCTTAAAAACAAACTCGAATGCTAACAAAAAATTTGATTCCCTATCAAAAACAGGTTTCAGTCATTTAGGAATACTTCACTGCCGACAAAATAGGACGACCAACGGAAATGAATAAATGGGAAAATGCGTTAATAAATCATACTTACATACGGCAACATTAGGATATTAGCGAAGGATCGAACAAAAAGAAATGCTGAGACTGTGAAAATGAATGCTCACTTAATGATATACAGAAACTCCCAGGATAAAAGTGCGTTTTTCCGCGTCACGGCGGATGCATTTCTGGAGAATTTTGAGGTTACCAAAATCATTTAAATGACGATCTGCGAGCACAATCACTTAAACAACAAATCAATTCGCCCACAAATGACTTTTAAAAAATCAACCGTGCGGTAAACTTGAACTTATTCCATGGCATAACACCGCCAAGTGGATTCAGTATCGCTCTAACAGTTCGACTAGCAACCGGATAAGGATATGTGCAATGTTTGTGAGGAAAAAACCCGACGCAGAGATCAAGAATCATATGTTCCACTGTACAGTTTTTTGGGGGGAGATTTCTAAAGAACTCCCTATTCACTCAATCCTGACTGTTCTGAAAACAAGAGCAAATTCTGCTTCGCTGCACGATGTTTAGCAAACCTACAACATAGAGCAGTGAGTGCTTCAACGCCACTTCTGAGCATGTCCAATTGACAGCCTCTGAGGTGCTCATACAATCTCAAATTGCAACAAATTAAAAACGATTGCATCTCGGGTGATAACGAGATTTTTATGCACTTCATGGCAATGTTTGTGCTCTCACTGTGATTTAATTCGATAAGAAATGAATGGTGGAAAGGTCCGAAATATTTAGAGAAAACGAAGCATAATACTAAAATATCAAAATGAACACTGTGGCGCCATCACACAGAGTGATTAAAAGAGGGGAAATACTTAAAAAACAAACTGGAAATCGCTTAGCTAATCTCTATAGACCCATCACTTTTTTAGAATACCTTGGATTCAAACACGATTTTGTTCTGAAGGGGCCAACAGGTAAAATGGATGCCTAGGGGTATTACCGAGGATGCTGAAAATTTGTGACGAAATACGTCTGCCAATCAAATGGAAACGCAGCTTGCGATCACTGAAAAAGTCTACTTAACAATATCGCGGACATCTAAACTTCAGAACTGAAATCCCTCTCGCATCCATATGTTGCGGGAGAATCTTGACAGAAAAAAATAAGAACTTACGCTGGAAATTCGGGGATGGACGCTTTATACTGCGGCATATCGGCGACGTACTTGAAGTAGAACCCCTTTACTTTGAAATAGAGGTTCATGTACTCGGGTGTTGAGCATTTCTTCGATGCGGCGTGCTCTGCAATTGCTTCTTCATAACCAACTGAGTCGAACTAACATTTCCCCTTTCCTTCTACTGTCCTCGCCCTCGCCCTTTTTCTTTTCCTCTATACCATCCATCTTCCTACGGTACTCAGCGCGTCGCTGATGCGCAAAGTGAGCTGATACAGAGTAAACAACGTCGCAATTCATACCCGCAAAGTCGCCACAAATCCCAACCACAGATTAAAGGAAGATAACTTTCCAACCAAGTTTTCAACGCCCTTCAACTCAGATGTCAGTCAGCGGGTCGGCCAAAAAGCTGAACAAACTGAAATGCACGTAAAATGCAATTTATTCAAATCAACTACTGAAGAATTTGTTGGCGAATGCGATAAGCGCATAGCACAAATTCTTTGTTGTTATTTCGATAGAAAATGTCTGCGTGGTTTAAGGTGACAATGTAAAGAACATGTCAGGTATGGCAAAAAATGTACTATTATAGCACATTTATTGCACTTTCTTTAAAGCTGCCACATGGCGAAAGCGAACCACTGCAAAGCATTACTATGGCATCATGCTGCACCAAAAGAAATTTTCATCACTTTTGGGCAAAACGAGAATTAAATGCTCGCCACACAAAGCAAAAAGCTTTAGAGATAGAGCAAGCTCAGAGCGTTGGTATATGAAGCATTTCGACAAGCAAGATGAACAAAGAAGTTCGGGATTCGATAAACGGAAATTCAGCCGTCCCGGAATTTTTTTTCAACAAGCTGTCATGCCCTCGGGGTTTCTGTTTCCCACGATGTACGCTCAACCCAAACTTTTCCTCCCTTTCCTTTTGCCCTAATCACTTTAGATGAGGCGTTGAGACGCCACGAATGGAATGCTATATATTGACAAAATATGCTCCCACCATTTACCCGTTGGGTAACCGCGTTTGCGAAAGAAAATATTTGCAAAGTTTTTTATCCAGGGAAACCACGGTTTGTTAAGATCTCGCAGCGCTCCACTCTCCTTACATTGCTTCAACTCACTTTAGACGTTCTAGAATAGAGACGCACAATATTCCTTGTGACTTCATTTGACACCTTTTCAAAATATTGCTTTTGACTTGTGCACCTCCGCTGCTTTTCGTGGAAATCTCTAAGATATGTCACCTTTTTTTGCGCAGTCTTGCTGCGCACTAATGGAGGATTTAGCAAGAGTCAAATGACGCAATCACTTCAAACATATCGATCAGAAAGAGGATATTCCGTCCATACTCATCAGCTTCTCATTTTTGGTCTTTGCGAAGTTCCTTTGCGAAAGTAAAAACTGAAATCGCTAGGGATGTCAAGATGAGACGGCTTTTTTGACGACTAACTTATCGTTGCCCAAGAACAAATATTAACAGCAAGCCAACCAAACACTCGGCGTCTCTTTAAAATGACAGCTCAAAATTGTCATGAGAACACAAAAAGCCCACTTATAATTACTTCGAAAGTGGGATTCTGAAGCTGTAAAATCGACAATTTCACGGTTGTGGTGCAGAAACCATCATGCCGCCGTATCTGATCGTGAAGGCTGTCACCTAATTTGCCAAAAAAAGAGAAGAATGTTGCCAAGTTTGCGTTAAGATAATTTTCACAAAAAAGCGACTCAGTGCAATGCAGGTTCTACGCATTTTTGCAACTGAGCTTGCAGTATATGTTTTTGAAAGCTTTAAGCGTTCGAAGCAACCGGACAGATGCGCCAGACAGAGATGGCTGCGTAACACACTTGCGCCAATAAAACACTTCCAGTTACAAGATGACAATGTGCGGGGATTTGTAAGCGGCGCCCGCTGTGCACTGTCGTTTCAGATTGTGTCTGTCCAGTGGGCATGCAACTTATTGCCTTAAATTTCTGCCTCATCGTGGTTCCGTATGCAATGCGTTACGTCGAAAGATATTTGAAAAAGGCCAAAAATTTACACGCATTCTCCCTAGACGAATTTTTATTTCACGTTGCTCGAAGAGGCGAAATAAAATTTCTGATGGAAGATTCGAGTAGGCGGTCAGCTCAGCTTACAGATGGGGACTTTGCTGGCAGCTTGCGCTCAAAGACGAGTGCGCAGAGGAAGGTTCCCAGTGCTATGCCTATCCTCAGCAATGCATTCTTAATTACTGCTTCAAGAATGGATGCTTTGACTGTATTATGAGCCTAATGGTTAGGAAATTAGTTCTTGTCATCATAGGCAAATTTTAGTGGGAAGGGGAGGGCGGAAGGCGTGAAGGAAAGAATCGAAACGTGTCACAGCTGAGCAAAGGAAGATCGTGGAAAGAAGATGAACTCAAAGGCATTACTTTGAAGGGCAGAAAATGAATTAAGTATTGACATGAAAGCTTCCAGAACCTTAAGACAGTGGAAAACGACTGCATGAAGATCTTTAGATCATTCTATTCCTTTCCATCATAGATGAAAGAAAAAATAACAGTCTTTTTTATTGGCTATGGTTCATAACGCTGTCAGCTGCTACCAAAAATTCAAAAACGATCGGCATTCAGCAAAAACTGCTCGCCAATATAACAACTACGGAAGCCTTGCACGGAAGGTTTAGTCTAGAACACCGATTGTTTAATCTATTCGTTTCTTCTGAAATTCTTCAATATTCCCCAAACACAAACAACAAAGGAACAAAGCATTAATGCCATGAAGTGACCTTCGAGTGCCATCTGCAGATCGGTCTTATACAGCTGCCAAAGAGTTGCGGCCGACAGATTACCGATGTTGAGTTCTTGGGGGAACTGGTTGAGAACTGGCGTGTAGATGTGCTTATCGTCCTCAATCACTCGCATCATATAATCGAGGAAATCGAACCAAAACTTAACGCTGTCAGCCGAGGGACCGCCATCCTCACAGCACGATTCGAACATCAACTGGTACGTTGCCTATAAACGATTCACTCTTTTAATATCACCAAAGTAAACGCTTCCCAATCTTTCTCCTTCATTTCACATCAACGCGAAAGTCAGCGCAGCAGTGCAAAACCGCCCATATATACTGTCGGTGCGAAGCTTCTCTGTAGAAGAGTTTCATAGGTTCGAAATAAAAGAGAAATTTGAGACAGATGTCACGGGTGCTTTAAACGCCGATGCAGCTGAAAAAATTCAAACATCACTGTTTCAGTATGAAGCCAAACGGTATACCCATGAACTGATCATCGATGAAACCTTTATCGCGAAAAGGGAGAACCTTGATAAGTTTTATCAACAAACATTTTTCTTCAGCATTTCTTAGAACTACACTCAGCTAGAACACCGTAACTCGAGTATGAGAAGTTTCTTCGGGTTGGAGTTTGGAATAGAACTGGAAGTCGAGGCACACGTCAGGGACAACAAATGGCTGTTCAAAACACGAGATTTCTCAATTAGCAGGGTAAACTGATCGGAAGGATGCGCGAAGAATGCTTGCGATAACTATGGAAACGCGTTCAATAATAATTTGCTGTGCATGAAGAATACCACAAATAATGCAAATGGAAATTATCCTATGTTTGAGAGTGAACTATGGAAATCGCTTAGCTAATCTCTATATTTAATCTGTTGAGACGGCAATGAGAAATTAAATTAATGAAGGATGTAAGTTCATTAACGTATGTTCACCCAGTGATATTTGAGACGTTTGTACGGTTGAAGGGATCGAGACCTGTGCGGGGTGGAGCTCTCCTCTCCAGAAATAGCAGTCTCCTGGTGGGCAGGGAGATGTTCCAGGAAATGCCGCATGAGCACGATCACCGCTTTCTACTGCGATAACCAGTGGGCGGAGTTCGAGCTATGCTGGCTGCGTCTCCATGACGTTCGCCGCAGACTCATTGACAACTGGTTAACAAAACCGCACTGTTTTATCTACACGCGAAAGTGACGTTCTAGTTCGTATTGCAAGATAAAGTAACACACCACTGGCGTGAACATATCAGATTAAAGTGAAAAAAATTCAGAGCTCGGGGTAAGCATCGGACTTTAAAACACACACAGTGAAGGTTCCCTTGCCTTCCGCAACGAATGCAAGGAAGCAAAGAAAGAAGGACACAGGAAGTCTTACATCTTCACTCATCTATGGAAACTGTAGCGTTATCATGGCTGTTCGTGTCGTTTCTGATGATCTTGTGAAAGTAACTTTAATGTAAACGCACAGGTTTGGAATGCTGACTCTCCCAGCTGAGCCATCACCTACTAAACTTACTAAGCTGAAGTAGTGATGATGTGATTTGTTTATATTTAACTGCAGACAACAGACGAATACTGCACAGTCACGAACAATTCCACTACATCGTGCGCAGTCTCAAACAAAACCATAAGAGCGTAAACCTGTCAAGAATTTGAAGGCAATCGATGATGGGGAGAGGCGTACTTCGTCTTGGGACAAGACCGATTCCATAGGAACTGATACGGCACAATAACTCACGTGCTGGATGAGGTGCCCAATCAACTATCTTCAGAAACATTCACCGTTCCCTTTACATTTTGTGATCTCTCTGGAGAAAATGCATGAAAATGTCTACATATAATGTAAAATATCCTGAGCAGAAAGGAAATACTATATGATAAAAATATTCTCTTCGTTTCTCCGGAATTCCTCACTTCATATTTGACTTCGAAAGTTCAAAATAAAAGTATAAACGAATGCGGGAAGAAATTTGCGGTAAATTATGTCATCGGAGTTTTACGAGAAGCATTTCCGCAATCTTCTTTTGCATACCGTTAAGAATGCCAGCGATACAACGACATCATCCACTGAGTTCTTGAACAATATTTCGCACTGATCCATCAACACCAAAAAAGAATTACGGAGAGTGAGGCGAAAGAGACTTCCAGTCATTCCACATCTGCCAGGTTTTCATGCAAAATCAGTCGCTGCACTACAATGCGAAATTATGAAAGTTCTTGAGAAAATGAGAGGTATCTTTCGCCTCAGCCACCTAATACACTATTTCACGCGTTTTCTCTACCCTCGGATGGGAAATGAATATCATCCACTGGCTGCAAATGCGCCTCACGTTTTTCAATATCACTGAAATTCTGTAGCTTCTCTCGACTTTGATAGGGCAATGAGAAATCAACAATGAGTGAATATCCCATAGAAAAGTTTCTAAGGATCAAACACCGCGGTTCTAGCTTTCGTGACTTCCGAGCTGAGAATACTGCAGTTTAGACATACAGAGGAGCGGCGAATATCTGCAAAGTGCATCAAAATTCAATTCCTTGTCAAGCGTTAACTTGAACCCAACAGGTTCATTTCACACATTTCGATTTCTGTGAGAAACTGAACAGTCACCAAGTTGTAACGGCAATATACGACTGACAAGAATTAGGAAAAGTGTCACAGCAACACTGCAATAAATTGCTGCATAATGCATTCAGGTTTATGATGGCATTAAATAATTCAATCACGGGGTTTCCGTTAATCCAAAACGAAAATATACATCGAAAGAAAAAAGCGCATAGACTAAATTCTGAAAAAAATCACGAGATATGTCCATGAGGTTTTTGTTGGGAAGTGGAGTTCTGCTTCTATTAATTTCCCATCTTCGCTCCTGTTGATGCAATAATTTCTATGCACTGAGAAGGAAATTTGTCGTTGGATGAGGATTATCGTTTAGGTTAGCATATTCTATATGCTATTTAGGCATTTGAAATAGCCGACCTCATTGAGAAACTCTTTCGCAAAGTCACCAGAACTCTCTGATCAAGAAGGAGGACCAAATAGCCGAAATTATTCCACCGAAGAGTCAGTCTAATTCAACTGAAAAGGACCCATCTTTTAAGCGCGTTCGTTAAGAGTATCCACCACTAATTATTTATATTCCCAAGTATGGAAAAATCAAACTCGATTTGCAATTTATCCTCCTGCTTACCCATATTTTGTAAACTGTATACAACTATTTTCACAGAAATAAAATTATTGTGAAACCGAAGATGGTGTGTTTTTTAACAGCAAAACAGAGAATATATACCGTGAAACGGATAAACTCAAAGCTGAGATTGAAGATGCGTGAGAAAGCTGAGAGCGCAAGTTAATTACAATGCGGCGTTCAAATGCTGCCGAAAATAGTCAGTGCATGAAAAATGGGACAAACATAGAAAATTCTTGCAGCATTTAACATGCAGACACAGTTCGCTAATAAATGCTAATCGCTCCAAGTACATTTTTAATATTAGCATTACTACGGTTCTTTATGACGAATACAAAAAATGCAGTACAGGTACTGCTAGCCGATATGTTCAGGTGGACGAGAGACGCTTGCAGATCCAACGACCGTAGATTCGTCTACCTGATCGCAACCGCTGTTTATCCATTTAAATTACTGCAGTGCACGTGCTTCTGACGATGAACAATGATAAAAGAATATTTATGTGAACGAATATTCAACAAACTAAGAGTACACAGAGGATAAATTTTGAAGTCTTGGAACGTAAATTTCGAAATAACGCTGACCTTTATATGAGAGCCAGTGAAGTGGTGGTATAGAAGACAACAAATCTGGTCGCTTTGCGAATTCGAAGAACAATTCACCAACACGTTGGGTGAAAAACATTATGGTATCAAAAATAAGCAGCCTTCAACTATTGAAATGAATCAAAGCAAACCTGCATGCAAGCTTTGGCGCATTCACGAACTACATTCGAAGCACGTGGCGGACTGGCCAGCTCGAGTACTTTCATACGAAAGAACGTTATTGAAGTCAGCAGGTCGACGGTCGACTTCAGATCCGCCAGCTTCTCGCGCGATGAAGACGGAAAATATTTCTGAAATGGGCTCAGCCGTAAATATATACCCTAGGTTATGTAGTCCGATGTTTCTGCCATTGCAGCCAGCCTTTAGTGATTTGGATGCTGCCGTTCCTCCGCAAGCGCATAAAGTGCAGTAAAAATCAAGCACTCTTCGTTATGAAAGTGCCGCTTATTCCAACTCTCTTAGTTTGATGGGAGGTCTCATTGCATCCGCATTTTCCGGATTAATTCTTGATAAGTACTACTTAACAAAATGAATTACTTTTGTAAATATCTAACAGCTGCAGGTGGTCAACCGCATTCGCCTGAGAAAAATTATATAAACACACCTGCGGCCAACGACTGCCGAACACCTATAAATCCAGAAGAAAAAGAGATTTTATTCTGATGACTCCGGGCGCACTATTAGAGAAGAAAGAATGGAGTTTATTTCTGGCGCTGTTGCAGGAGTGTCAACACTTCAGTTGCCTTCTTAAACAGGGAAGTGGTCCAGGGCTGTTGTCGATTCCAAAGCAACTTCTGCTCTATTGTTTGCTGCCAATTTTTGCTTTCGAGGATGCAAAAAAAGACCTTGAAAAAATTCCACAGATGACCCAAGCATTCCCTTAGTTGCTACCGCGCAAGAAGCCAGGAAGCCGAATTTTCTCAAGGAACCCTTGAAAGCCCAGAAGTTTTTGAAAGATAAAGTGAGGAAAAATTGGTAAAACTGATCTCGTGAGATACAAAAAATTTGGGGTCGCTTTCTCGGTGACCCTCGTTGAAGCGAACTAAGGGAAAGTAAATCAGACGGGAAAATTAGTTCAACATTTGAAATGCTGCGTGTATCTGTCAAGTAAAGGGAACCTTAAGCATCTCCATGACATTTTTCATTTAGACTGCCAAAAATTTCATTCAGCGAATTTCATTCTGTTCGCTTGATTATAGTAATGATCAATGAGAAAATCTCCTCTGATGAGAAAATCTTCGCAATCTATTCTTGTGCACAAAATTTATTTGCGACGAACCATTTGCATAAAGTGCGTAAAAATGAGGTTCTCAACACTTTATTGCGGTTGAGGCGTCCTCTTGCAGATTTGCTTGCAAGATGCATTATCGGCTGCTTTTCGCTGAGTGCGTTGTGTGTGAGCACAAACACCTTGCCAGGCCATCACAAGCCATAAAAGAAATTCGATACACACAGCCAGACAGCCTTGGACTCGGAGAGTGGATGGCCGACCTGCTAAACGAAGTTGCTGCCCGATGCATCAACCTCGTGAGCCACACATACTCAACATTGCAATGCTTCCGGCGGCTTCGTGTTTTCTATGCTTTTTCAAGCGTTTGCATGAAACAGTGAACAAGAAAACTCAGTAACAGAGAGCTCTATTATTATCTAACAAAGAACACTAGAACATTCTTTGGCAATTCTCTCCTCGTCTGTAAAACGCGTCATTTCAGACTACACCCTAATCGCGTTTCATTTTTATTAGGCACAGTGAGAAAGCAAAATGCAGAATTTAAAGAAAAAAACTGACGAGGACCTTGCACGATGCCATTCGAGTACTTTTGAGGGAAAAATGCTAAACAGCAGATTTATAGTGAATCGTAGCCTGCCAAGTCAACATGAAAGAAGGAAACAGTGATCTGAGAGTAAAACAGTGGGATGGGAGGTTCAAGAAAGAAAAGAATACGAACGGTGTATTCGAAGGACAAAATAAAGAACAGTTTTGCTTAAGAGACATGACATAAAAAGACGATAAAAATTAATGCCTTCAATCATATCGAAATGTGCACCCACGCAATGGAAAAAATATATGCGGTACCTAATATTCGGCAACGGATCGTACTGTTCCCTGGAAAAAGGAAGACACTTCCTGGGAAAAGGAAGACACCAAAACGACTGCGATAAATTCTCAAGAATGGTGAGGGATGCGCAATGCGAACATTTGGGGTTTTCGTTTTCTCTTTACGTCGTTTCGGTAGTTAGTGGAACTGCGTTAATAAATGCGCGAATGTAAAGAATAGCAACTGCATACGCTGCGGAAACTCGAGTTCCTCGCGCTTAGCGATCAACTTTATGTAAAACTACGCCTTTTATGGTTGTGAAAACGAACAGATGATGAAGTCGTAGAACAAAAGGGGTGCTTATGAATGCATTTCTTCGAATACCAATAAATTTTAATAACATGTTTATATTCGCTTTCAGCAGTCGTCATTATATCTCGATACAAACACATCGAGATCTAGAATTTAACAACATGGCATTTATTCGGCTAGAACGAGCAGGATTTCTTTACCTTCTCCCTCATTAATATGATACGAAGCATATAACGAGACCTACAAGGTAATATATGGGTACGTAACATATCAGTGGACGAATGATCGTTCGAGCTGGGATCATCACGGTAACGTACAACTTCCATTGAAGATCCTGTTTATATTCGCTGTGTTCAGTGAGAGGGAAAGACAGGAGGATTCTTGCTTCAAGAAAGATTATCCTTCAAAGTGTCACGTCACAGTGATCACAAAAATTCTGCAACAACAAAGCTGAACAAAAATTACTTGCAACTTCGTATCAAAATAGTTCTCAAACTTGCAAAACAATAGCTGCGCATCCTGTTTCTTCAACAATCAGAATGCGATCTGCAAGAACTACTTGAAGTCTTAAAGAAGATAAGACAATGATGAAGAAGCGCTCTATGCCTGATTCTGTGTTGGCATTCGAATGCCCTCAGCAGAATATTTTAGAAAACATGAGCTTTAACTGAAGGAATGTAGCGAAAGCGTTTTATGCAAGAAGAAATAAGCATATCTCCGACATCAGTTTCCACGTGGACCCCGGTCGGCGTCGTGATAAATCAACAACCTAACTGCTGAATTTGTAACCAACATGATGGCAGCTAGTCCTCGTTTTTTCTTATCGCACTCGCTGAGCACTCCTCAAAAACGATGAAGTAATATCTCATCTGACGGGCATAAATGCATACAAATCAAAGTGTAGGAAGAACGAAGTACGTTATTTAAATTCCATTTTAAGAAGATATTATAAGGGAAGAAAGAAATTAAAAGAGCTGACGGGAAGATCCGAGCACATAGTTACACAGACATATGGCATCAAATAAAGTATCAGCCTTATGCTCGTCGATGACACTAAGAACTGCTGTCCCCAGAGATATGCAAACTGATAAGTAAATGATACGACAGATAAATAATATGCAAATTTACGCCAACAATTTGACATTTGAATTAAAAAACTTCTTTTACATCACTTAAATGCTGTAATGACGATGCACGCTGAAGACGGATTTTCCCAACGACAAAGAACATTTTGGGAGACAATCTGCAGTCATCGAGAGCTTAACCATCCTCCCTTTGGAAGATTTTCATAGCCACTAGCCGATGACTGCAACTTAGGAAAGGGCGAAATGTGCCTAGGTCTTGTGTCTACCTGAAGCAACTCGATGATAGGTTAACACGGAAAAGTCATTAGTTGTATAACTTGCATTTACAAATCTATTACAACTACAAGTGACCATCAACAAGTTTCGCAAAAAAACTCTTTAAATGCAATTTGCGAAGTATCCAGCTTTGCGGCGTCTGAACGTTTTTGTAGCAAAAACAAACTATCACTGACTGCAGTGCAATTTTGCTGAAGTCTTCATTTGATGATGAATAATTAATTCATTCCGTCAATGCAATTTTCTCTGCTTTGGAGCGAACAAATAGGGGAAGCGAATGTCTGTAGCGGACATCGCCGTAGTTTCTTAAGCATCTGGTGAGAATGTCATCTGGAAGCAAGCGAAAGGGGTCCCTTAGTTATCGAAATTCAAAGAGTTTGGAAAGTTCAGACCGAAAAGTACTTTACTTCACTCTACGCCTACTTAAATAACCTACTGAAAAAATCGCACTCTCGCCACTGATTCTCTACGAGGCGTTTAGTGCGCACTTTGCTAACATCTTTTCAACCGTTCATTAATGCTGAAAATGTAAGTCTTACTCATATTTTCGGTGGTTATGACAGATGAAGTTCGTCCTAGAAAGTACATACAATGACTAACGCGTTGAATGGCAAATTAAAATCAGCAGAAATATCAACAAAAACACTTTCCGTGCTTTTTTGAAGGGATATTTTTCATCTCAGTAAATGAAAAAGTAATGAGTGTACTTTGAGTGGTACGAATCGTCAAGAAAGAACTTAAAAAAGTGACTTTGAAAATACTCTCGCAGAAAACACATTTAAAGGCTTCCAAAGGAGCATAAAGAATGTTGAAGAAAGAAAAAAGCAGGACGTTTGAGAATGAAAAAAGGCATCTGCAAGGGCAAACGTGATTAGTGAGGATCAACGGCTGGAGATGGGGCTGCATATTGCATCTCTTCAATGAACTAAATGATATTAAAAGACCCCATTACTGCAACTCAGGACGTCGAAGCAGACATGAACGAGAAGGGGCGAACAAAATTCCTCGCACGCCACCAGTGAGAAGGGTAATAGGTACACTGATACTATGGAACATAAGATTTCCATTTCAGTGAGCGCTCAACTGAGCTAATCGAAACGTCACATTCGAATGTCACAACTGCCATATGCAATAGAGGTGAGCATTTTCAAATCTTATTTCTAATAAGCAGAATGAAGTCGCAAAAATTAAACAGCGCTTAGCTCTTGTGAACAGCTCAAAATTGAAGCGAACTACTCTTTAACTCACCGCTAGCTGTACAAAACACACCACGCCTACATTCTCCATACACCTTCATTCCACATACCCTATACGAACTGATTCATCCCCTCCACAGTATGAACATATCGCAGGGACGATGATATGTCCATATCCTGTGACGGGCTGATCGAACCACTTTGCCCCGAAAGAATTATGCACGGGTTTTAGCCGATGCCACCACTTTACTCTTTATTGATACAAACTGAACCAGAACTCTTGAAAATTGATGAACTTTATGGAACATGAACGTCGAAAAAGCCCTGCCGGCAAAGTTCTGACACCGAAAACGCCGATCCGTCGAATTAATGATACATTTGCAGCAAGGCTGAAGGAGCAAGTAAGAGTGGGAAGAAAGAAAGCTACTTAATCGATTTTGAAATCCAGAATCTGGAATAGCTAAGCAGCACTCGAATTTGGGTAATATTACACACAATGTGCTATTTGCATTGATGGAATAGTAATGTGAACAGACTTCGTTACTCAGCATACCACAATGTTAACGCTATTCCACCAGTTTGCATAGAATGATGAAGACTATCCACATGACAATTACAAACTAAGATATCCTCTTGCACAGAACATTCACCAATATGAAACTTTTCCGTGAGCAAATTACCACAAAATGAAATTCGGATCTCTTGAGCATGCACGCAAACTTCTCAGCAATAAATTGACTCAGGCTTCTTTCCCTTTTTTAACTCAATACTGTTACAGATGGTCATTGCACTATCACAGAACGCATCTCCGATCTGACACTTCTCGCTTAGCTGATCGTGGAACCAGGATTGCCGAACGCACAGACAAGTAAGGATATACGTGATGAAGTCTGGCAGGAATGTTTCAGAAATGTGAATATCCAGAAATGCTTAGCAGTTATGTACGCAATATATGCGCAAAACTATCAGAAAATCTCGAATTTCACTACAATGAATCATATTGGTGCAATAATACCGAAAAAATATATGGCTGAGCGTCCTGATTATACGTGAGCGATGCTTTCGGGTTGCTTTGAAATGTGGAAAAAATAGAATGGAAACTGCAGTTGAGTCGTAAATTTCTGAACATCGCTGTAGCCAAAACGAATCCAGAAAGACCTTATGCGGTTTGGTGAGAAAAAAATTATTCTAACTGATGGAAGGGAAACAAGAAGCGCCACCAATATTTTGAGGTGTCTGTTGAGCTAATAAACGCGTTCTGCGGCAGTGTTATCCAGACAACGACTCCGCGACATCCATTTGAGGAGATGAAAGGCTCTTATGAATATCAACGCTTGTCAGCGAATTGGACACTGTTTCTGCGACACTGATGCACATACACTCAATCCGCACACTTTACAAGTATGTGAACAACAATTCTTCGATGAACACTTTCTCATTAAAAAATGATTCATTTTATGCGTATCTGAAGAACCATCTTGGCGCGCTATGGAAACGCTCTTTTTGTTTCCTTGCATAGATGTTCGCTGCTTAACTCACAAAGCTATAAGAACTGACGGGGAGTGGATTTATTAAAACGCCATTCAAAATACCTGATAAAGACAGAGTAATTTCCAGAGAAACTTCAAGAGATCAAAAGTGCTCTCGAATCTGCGCGCATTTTCAACCTGTCGAATCTCCATTTCACACTAGTGACTCATCGAAGAACAAGTTTGATTGGGCTGAATCGATTAAAATATGACGGCGTCACTTCACCTAACTCAGTTTGTCGTCAACTTGTGGGCCACCTTTCTCTCGGCTGAGAGAGATGCAAGCCTGGCTTCCACGATTCCGCATTCGTCAGTGGTATTCAGGCGCACTTTTGGCCACGGTTCGTCGATGTAAGACGGAAAGATTTCAAGCCAATTAAAGCAAATATCTCATGCACAAGAAAGATGAAGAAAAAAACGATGTTAAAATGGCGTTTGATCCGTTTCTTCCCTTTCAATGCGATCTTCAAAATTACCGACTGTGTTCTCCTAATTACACCATAAATTACCGAATGTGTTCTCCTAATTATGAGACAATAATTTACACATAACCTTTGAAACCAATAACATAAAATAAAGTCAACAGAAAATGAAAATAGTAAACAATGTGAAAGTGGCACTAATTGCAAGTGATCACGTAATCTTTTCGCTGGCTATCACCCGAGGCATGCTGAAGCCCAACATCACCAGTCTGCCTTGACATAAGCGATCTCAAAGGGTGCAGAATAAGGAAATCGTGTGAATAAATAGAGTAAATATACTGCTAAAATTAGGAGATCAAAAATTGTGCACCGGATAGTACTCGAAACATTCGGCCACACTGATCGCTGTTGCACCCCACTTTGAGCTTATCTATGTACTGCTACGTTAGCAGACGAGATATTAGTGTACCACAGATACTAGCATTTTTCTGAAGCGAAGGTAAAAACGCAGCAAGCCGTCCTAGGTCTGCACTGAAAAGAATAGGCAAGGCGTCGGTACACTGGTGGGACGGCTAACACTGATGCAACAGGTGTGTGTTTTAAAAAAAGAGCTCTAGAATATTAGAGGGTGACTGACTGAAAAAATTTTAGAATTTGAACACATTTATAATTCAGCAAATAGCAAAGCCAAAGTATAGTGAGGCAAATACAACAATAAGAAAAAAATGAAACGTATCGCTCATAATAATGAATTGATTGGATGACCGGAACGTCTCAAATTTCCCTGAACTACATAAAGGGTAATCGCACTGTCTTATGGCTCATTAGCAGATATCATGGTGATCTCAAAATTTAGTTATCCTCTATCGATTCCCCAACAAAATCATAAAGATACCACTTGCATCGACACAAAAATGATACAACCATGTCAGGTCTTTGCCATGATATTACAAAACGTATGCAAATTACACTCATTTAACTGCGAACTGAAATATAAGAAGCGTGTTTAGGATCTCTGGAAATGCTACGATATGAGAACGACTAAAAAGGGGTGGATAAATTTATTTCTAGAAAGAGAACAAGGAGAAAAATTCAACTTCCGCTATTTTCAGTTGAAGCGTTACTGAGACTGTTTTCGGTCGAATTTGCGTCCGCTTGCAAATAAAACTTTATTACAAGCGTAGGCCATCAGTTGGTGAGAGATAGAACAGTGAATCTGACAGGGCTATTACTGTCGAAATGGTACTCAACATAGGTTCACTTAAAGCCTTTTCATTATCTAACAATGCTTTCGAAATCTGAAAAGAAAATACTTCGTCGCAGAATAAATTTTACTACATTTGAGATTAATTCCATTCACAGGAAAAATTAAAAATCACCTCAAGGAAACGATCGCATAAGGAAGAGTATGAACTATACTATATAAGCGATGAGAATAACCTAAAAGAAACAAACGACGCAATGAAAAAGACGATTAACAACGAGTGAACTGAGTGATGGTAAGATATTTGCTTGCCCATTTTCTAAACACCGCGGAATTTGCGGAACGTGGTTCGACAAAATTCTTGCATTTAACTAGCCGAATTAGAGGATTACGATGCGTTCCTAAGCGGCGAAAACGGCTTATGGGCGAGGGGAGGCACCACCACTTTCAGTTACTTTGATGAAAAAATGCAAAATTGCTGAATCAGATTCTTACCGGAAGTGAATTTTATCACGAATGACCTCTGTTCGAGATAAACTCCGTAATTATGATCGCTGCTCGAAAACTCAACAGTAGAAACAGATGCGATATGAAAAAATTTGGAGAATGCTGTAATTAGCTAATGCTCTCATGCATCAAAATATTTATTAATATTACAACTGATACTAATAACGATTCTGAAAGTCCAACTATTGGAGAGTACCTGTCTACCGAGAAGCTCCTCAACTATCAGAAAAAGGTGAATAAGACTGTTTCGAAAGATGGATTCTTGCACATATGCTAACGGTAATTAAGCTATTCAACAACACGCCTATATTTCTTTTGAGAATCTTACCTTAAGAGTTAAGCCTCAGTGGCTTCATCTTAATTTGCATTGAACAGAAACAAAATCGCGACTTAAAAAGGCCACCTTTCATTCGACACTTCACGATATCGGGAAGAACAAACGTTCAAAATTCGGTAGATGTCAGTAAAACAAAATGAGACAAACTCGCCTCAAATTTTCGCAAAAGAATGCAATGCAGCTGCAGGAGGCAAAAACACCAGAAGTGAGTACAAAAAATTGGATAAAAGAGAAATTATATCTTGAAAGAAGTATTCACTAATTCATCAAAAGTGCGACCCGAACCAACATTGTAAAACGTTGAGAAACTCCATTACACGCATGTTAAGCGAATGCAATAGGCAACGAATGAATAAGCGATGTGGGCCATACGAGAATTCCTCATAAAAATCAATATGGACAAAGCCAACGGATCAGAATCAAATGCGCCATAAGTGATGCTTTGCAGCAAAAAAAAGCTAGCGATAGTGTTAGATATACCACATGCGATCTTTGCTGTGAAACTGCAGCTGATGAATGCGAAGTTAGGGATGGTTCAACAGAGGATGAAAAATAAACAAATTGGAGCAAGCGACATCAGGATAAATTATAGGGATGCTCAAAAAGAAAACGGCTACCACAACGACGAGGGAGATTGCACTACACGCCTAAATTGGGAAGCAAGGCCGAAAGATGTAAATTCTCCTTGGCAATTCAATAGGACACATGAAGTAGGGATAGAACAATGTGTGACTGCTCCAACATCCATGAGGTATATGGAATGCACGTTGGTAATGCAGGAAAAGAGAAGGCTGTGCGCTGCCACATGAATGAGTGTGCGCGGAAAGGATTTTGTACTCACAGCATTAGCGACGACCAGATAACAGCTATATCGCAAATTCATTGCGCATTACGATTAAGAATTTCTTAATGAATATAAAAAGTGTTTCCGCTGACAGTCATCTTAGGGGTAAAAGCTTTCTGGATTTTGAAATGTCGACATTACGAAAAACATTGTGCTCTTTCTTCTAATGCGATAGCTATTTGCTCGTATGCAATAGCACGCAGTTGTGAGTACTAGTTTTGGATAAGTGTGATGAGTTGAAACTTTCCTGTTTCTGATCTCATCGTATTTTCCCTTTGGATTTCAAACTGCGTGTCGAATTTTCCGCCTTGGATCTCTTGAACGCCTTAGATGAACGCTTCAGTGATATTTCTAAAATTCATTCGATCGCTCTTCATTGAGTTCGCGCGTCCAGTCGCTTAATGACCAGAAGAAATCTCAAGCGGTCATGTTCTACTTAATGGCTGTAGATGAAACTTGATATGTTTCTGCGCGAGAACGATGCATGAATTATGGAAGTGAACATCATGGCAGAGTGAAAATAGAAGCGTTAGGAATTTTTTTTGCACGGATTTGTTAAGTTAAGGCCACATTAGGAGAAACTACGTAAAACCTTCGTAACGAGTCTCAGGAATTTGCATTATCTCAACTCCCGAAATGAGATGGCCTTAATCTGCCAGCAAGGCTGAACCTGAGAGCATAATTAAGCGAGCTTGACTGCCAGAATGTGAAACCAATTCATTTCAAGGAGAGCTAAAGCTAAAAAAAATTTGTTACAGAAGGCACCTCCTGAGGAGATGAGGATTGCGTTTGAGGCAATGCGGGCCTTTTGTGAATTCTTGTCTTCAAGAATGGAGCAATTTCATGAGGGAGAAGGACATTCCACTGAGCGGGAAAAACACGACCATTCATAATAAGGTGCAGAAAACAACATGATCATTTACTATACAACTGGATAGAACTTTCCCTTAGTTCAACGACAATACAGTTCATATTGCGGGGAGACAATTCCCGAAAACATCGTAGAAAAAAGTTGCGAGGTTTGCAATTCGAGGAAAACAAAGAATTTGATGAAATAAATTATGAAGAAGCAAACAGCATCTCAACAAACTGTCTCGAAAAAATTCCTTCTGAGGAACATTTTCAGTTCAATAGAATACAACACGAATCTCTTATTGTTGCTCTCTTCGTCCGTACGCAACAATAGAAGATCCTGACACAATCGCTAAGGGTACTGACTGGGCTAGAAACGAAAGGAAAATGAACGACGAAACAGCAAAGCACTGATGCATTTTTATACATAATTTTGTAACTGTATGGCTGAACAGAACGCACAATATAAGAATTGGGAGAAATAGAATAAAATTCAAGTGAGTTTTCCCTCTAACGTTACAATACTTATCTGAGATTTCAGCTGCCGTCGCTGAATCCATCGGATGAAATAACAACTCGTATAATTGCTGAAATTCACTTACTCGTTTTGTCTCGTCAGGTCCATCATATTCCACCGCGCGCTTTGATCAATATCAAATATCACGCCGATGTTGCGTGCAATAATACCAAGCAGGCCAGAACACATACTCAAACTTAGTACATGGAAAAGAGTAGACGGAAAAAAACCGTAGACGTTCTTTCGATAATCACGTCCAACAGAAAATAATCTGCTTTGAAAAAATATATATTTCCGGTGAAAGTGGCGCTCCAACGTGGCCCTAGCTCTCTTCTGACAAAATTTAAAACCATATTTCATTGGCACAAAAAGGCTGTTTTACGGCGAATCAGTGTTAATATCGTGGTTCAGTGCTGGTATAAACTTTGAAGTCCTCAGCATCTGGTATCGAGGCTGTAATAAGCCGTTAAACTAAAAAAAAACTAACACGGTACATGGAGAGGTCGATACGTATTGAGTTATGCAGTTGGTCAAGCAGTTTAACGAAGCGATCTTTCCCGAAATTAGAGGCACTGAAGCGGTCGGAAGCGGAAACGGCGGATGTTGCCGTCGTATGAGCATAATAGGCATTGATGTTGGCCAACAAAGTGGACAACACAGCGGGCACTCTCGGACACATATAACGGGTACAAAGGCACGCAAAGTGTGTCATCGCCTGAAACGACATATCTGCAACACTTTCAACAAAGAGGTGAAAAAAAAAGCGGAAAAATACCTCGACGAAAGTGACATGACATGAAATTTAACATTTTAATTCATCATTCCCACTGGCAGGTTGAATTGAGAGCAGAGGAACAAACATGCCAACATTACGATTTTGTGCATTTAAGCAAACTTGAATAAGCAAGGCATGTCACGGCGGAGTCTCGTCTATGTACAAGTATGTCTCAATCTGTCTGCATGCTTGCTCTAAAATTGGAACTACCGAAGCAAACGTTCTGATGTTTCGGTTAGCTTATACCACTAATTCTATTTTTACTGCCTTACTGAGCTGGTGGACCAACCTGAAGGTTGCTGGATTTACTCGAAGGTTGATAATAAGGTTATCCTATCATCTAAACTGCAGCTATCGGATGTCTTCAGCCCAATCTTAGGAAGTTGGAAATTTCATCTTCTAGTACACATGTAGGTAATGCCTTCCTTTTCTTTTTGAAGGAGCGACAAGACGGGACAGGCTGAATTCCAAAGCGTCAGTGCAAAATGGTAAACTCCAAAGACTGCACAACGGACGAGGAATAGGGGATTACTGGAAATGAGAAAGGAGGCTTGTGCAGACTCTCACCTCCATTAAGTAGAGTGAATCCGATAGACGAACTACGTAACAACGTTACCTGTATTGAGGTAGACCTTGAAGCGCATATGTTCAACAAATGTGAGAACGTACTGTACGTTGGAAAGGTTGCTTTGTGGTTTCGACGATACGTATGTGCGAATTTGACAGATTTGATGAAGATGTGAAGAAACCTGGTAAATGCTTTCGATTCCATAACGCATTGCAAATTCGTCGACAATTTCCTGTCCTGTATCGTCGAAATAAACCTTCCAACTATCATCCCCCTTTGCTTCAGGCAGACGAACCTCATCTTGCTCGGTGCAGTGATGCTGGAAACAGCTCTTTATGAATTTCTGGGACGAGTGCTAGACCAAACACCGTTACCTCGAGAATTTTTAACACTCAGTAACATATTTATTTATTCAGTTAAACGTCTCTTCGGGGTTAGTTTTATATTGAAAAACTGCAGTAGTAAACAAACTGCAAGAAAGGATTTCTTCTGAACTCTGTAAACGGTCACTGATTGAAATTTTTTACTCACATCGAGAAGCAACCATGCAGCAGATATCTGCTCCTATTGCGGCCTCAGAACAATGAAGATATTCTCGGGATCAACATCTAAATGTAAATCAAATCATTGAATGATACTGAAAATAGATAACCTCTTTAATAACTAAGGTTAGTGTCGTCCTAGGTGAAATATTACTGCAGAAGATGAAATATGGCAGAAAAGATAGGAAAATTTTCACGAGTACATCTTTCCTCACAAGCAGAGAGTATGACGTCAAATCTGCGATCTGGAGAAAACACAAAAATAAACCTGGAAGAGATGTTCATGAAGGCACGTATATTGTATGTGATAAGGGGCGAGCTTTTCTTCGCCCTTAATTTCGACACTGATCTGTAATCTAATCGCACCACTCACCGCCGACTTATCGGTACGTTTCTCTAAAATACACAAAGGAT
Organism: Parascaris univalens; assembly: GCA_037576465.1. Taxonomy (NCBI): domain Eukaryota; kingdom Metazoa; phylum Nematoda; class Chromadorea; order Rhabditida; family Ascarididae; genus Parascaris; species Parascaris univalens. The sequence goes on from CM075173.1 coordinate 30,106,549, forward strand.
CTAAATCTGCAAGTCTGAGCATAGTTAAAAATGCAAGTGAACTATTTTACAACATTCAATGAATTTTACAAGTCAAATGAATTCCATGGGAACCATCAACTGCGATCTAAGTTCAACGTCACTGATAACTGCACTGAACGCGAGAGAGATGATGACTGTCACCGAATTAGGACGAGCAAAGGAAATTTCATTCCTACGATAAGGCTTTATTCCAGCTCAAGCTGCTTTCAGCACTTTTCTAGAAATACACGAAAATGCTTCAAAGCCTTATTGCTCTGCTGGAAACATCTGCATTTTGCTCAGAAAGTACTTTAAAAGGGAGAATTACCAATTACCGCGAGAAGGAATTTTTCACGTCAATAATTTGAGAAATAAAACACCATTTTACATGCAGTTATTTCCAAGCAGCCAATAGACAATTCAAATATTTTGTTGATTCTTATGACGGCAGTTATACTTTTTACTCTAAACGAACAATGCTCACCAAGATTATACCAAACGTCCATTTCACCGCTAAGCGTTCGCACTTCAATAATGGCTTGTCCAAGAAAATCATCCGATTCTCTAGTCAACTTCTGCCTCAACTTGCTCTTCAAATCATTATCCTCATCCCAAACACGCACTTTCACGCGATCCGTTGAATTATGACATTCACTGAAAAGGCGAAAAATTAATGCTTATGGAATCATACAATAGTACATTTGCGTTAGAAATTGAAATTAACGTTATTCAGTGATATGAGAATTTTTGAAGGATGAAAACAACAACACTGAATAAATACGCATCCATAATTCAATACAGGAAACAAATTCTCAACAATCACTTCAATTTGTAATGTTTCATTTCATTCTTTATTTTCAGCTTCAGCTATCTTCACTTCACGAATAGTTACGTTCAATGCAACTTATGATCTGAACAACTCATTAGATAAAGATGAGACTGGGAAATACATCAGCTTTGGAAATGGTCATTCCAGTAGTACCATCCCATCAGTCTTCATTTTTATAAAATCACTCCAACAAGTGCAAAAACTTTCTTCTCAACTATACATCGAACAAAATAAACACAGACTTTAGCAGAAGGCTTTTTTGTGCAGAGAAGTTTTGACGAACTTACCTACTCGCCAACTGCACCAGAAAAATGAGAAAGAGTGGAATTACAGTGCCGAAGAAAAAGGTGATCTAGACCTTCTTCACACTGTCCAGTTTAAACGTTATTTCGCATCAAGTTTTTGTCAGCCCCCACCGATGATATGCCAATATGAGTTGTCACGACCGTATGGTTCGAAATGTTTCTCTTCACAAGGAAATACTTACAAAAAGAACTGCTCGTTCCAAACGGGATTCAATTCCTGGTGAATGGTCCTGGTGCGTTTTTTCACTTTCCCAACCTGAGCGGTAACGTATGGATCGCTTTTACCCGTTTTATCTTTCGCTATTAAGCCCTGAGCACATCGAACTGCAAAAGACACATTAGGTAACAAAGGCGAAAAATGGCACATCAATACTCATCTGCAAATTACACGTAAATTTTTTTGAGAAAAGCACTTCATGAGAGCCGGTGTGGAATTTTAATGCTGCTGTCGGAATCGGGATTTATTTGTGGTGGGGCTTGGAGTTCAGGCGGAGAAAACATCGCTCTGATATATCAGCAGCATCAGTGGCAATGGTGAACGACTAGTTACAGGTCACTTCTGTTACAGGTCACTTCTGCTGCATTTCTACCACTTCCAAACCATAAATACTAATACGAAAAGACAGAAGCATACAATTTTTTGTGGCTTCTTGCAGGCACACGATATCTAACACTTTCGGTCCGCTATCTTTATACTCTATGAGTTCTGCAAACAGACAACTGCACAGAGCTAAACAGTTCGTGTTTGAGACCACGGCAAAACGAAAGCAAAATATATCGCACAATCATCTCTATGCGATACGAATAAACGGAAAAGGGTTGTATACCCTGCAGAGAGATAATGCAGTTATCTATCAAAGGCAAAAGAAAGAATTCTCTTTCTCGCAAAATAACAGACAAATATGTTCCATTACGCCTCCAAAACACCTACAAATCTAACCTCATGCTCTCATATATTTTCTCTGTGAAGTAAGAAAGAAAAGTGATATCTGAGCTCCGTCAAATCGGTCCATATATTCATAATGAGATAATTCATCTTCAGCGGATGCACATCCTTTTTTAGCCGTAATGTTTTACACCACACCCCCTACCCCTTTTCCTTCCTCGCGTATCGTATGCACATGGCAACTACCTAATTTTCTTGGAGTCTTACATCCCCTGGGATCGGATGAGGTTCCCTTCCATCAATCATTACGGCTTACATAGAATAGGGAAAAAAAAAGATGACGATCCGCTCCAAAGCCAGAAAAAAACCAAACAGATATCTCAAAATGACATATTTAGGAAAAAATTCTCCTTCGATGGACTATAGAAAGTATTCCATCATCAGTAGAGCGATGGACGAAAATTATCTGACAATAAGTGGCTGGCCAAAGCGATAAAAATCAGCTGCGTCTTCGAGCTGTTTCGATGAAAACGCTCTTGTAATATTTAGACAGCCAGTTTTCTTTATCACAGACACAAGGGCGCCGCACAATTAAAATCCAAACAAAATAGCTTCCTCCACATAAACTAAACGTTTGATTTGTACGAACACTATTAGCCCTTTTAAAGACATGTGAAGAGGCGTGAACGTTAGGAAATGATGTCTGTTTAGGAACGCTACCCGTCAACGCGATCTTCGCACTCCATTTCGAGCTGCCTTCGAGAATGCTCGTTTTCACTTGCTTCAACGTTTCTTGCTGTATTCTGTCATCGATTTTGAAAATCGTTCTGCAAAAGGATTGTATTCAGTAACGCTCTTGGAAACAGAGGCGGGTACGACGGATGAGAAAGACACTTTAAAGTCCGGCTTCCCCACGCAGTCACTTTGCTGTCTGCCAATCAGCCACATTTGTAAGTTCTTGTTAAGCGAAAAATGCACAGCGATACTAGAACTGCACATACGTGCTACCTTCATTTTGATGGTGGATTCTAAGGAAAAATGTGTGCGTCAAAAAATCGGCGACACTCAAGTGACAGGGCGCCTGTGTAGGACATTATTGAGAAGAATGCCGATGAGCGACACTTCCATCCGAACACCTCTCCTATCATCAATGGGTTCTATGAATGGAAAAGATGCAGTGAACAGTGTCTCTTTGCACTTATGGCGAGATATGATTAATAATAAACATTGTTCAATATTTTTATGGAAGTAGAATTGCGACGAAAATGATCCCGTAGCGGTGTGCACCTGCGTGATGACCGCTATGATATTAATGATGCCGCCACGAACGCTTTACGCTTACTTGCTTTTCATCGATGAACTTCATTTCAGAAAAAATATTTTGACTCTTCCACTCCGTCTTCTATATTTATTCGTGAGTTAAACAATTAATATGATCAGCAGTGACGCTATATGACTAAATTTGTGAGCTTTCACATTCTCTCAACAACTGTTATAACACCGCAGAACGCTCAACTTCATAACTAAAAGCCGATCACCTAACGACTAAACTTTGTTGATCACTGCATTCTTATTTCTGAAATATTCACTAGGGCGCTCTTCCCTTCACCTTTTAGGTTCTACGATATACCTGATTGGTGGAATCTTTTCAGTGCACCTGAAAAGATGCAAATTAAATATGTCGACGTTTTATGCAATGCAAATGTTTCGCAGGCAAAATGTGCAGTTCAAAACGGCAGCAGCACCACGGATTGATCAAATGGGCAAAGAAATGATTACGTGAAAATTTTTGGAGTATGAAAGCGCTGAGATGATCCATCCCGTACTGGCAACAAAGTTCGTTGACCTAGCAAAACCAGCCAGGAAACCTGAGGCAATTAATTAACCCTGTTTTGTGACGTCTGGCTTTTCACATTTCACAGTGCGCAATGCGCCTTGTGGTTTGATGGGCTGTAGTCACTTCAGCAACTTCAGAATAAGCAAAAATTGGCTTTAGAGCTGAACAATTCTCTTAAGACTTTTGGTTTCTCGGTTACGTTCGATTAAGTGATATTGCATTATCCGTCTAAAGCGCAACTTTCCGAAGACAATCATTATTCATTTTTCCAGTATCCCGAACAGGAACCGACAAAGTAGCGACGAAAATATTTTATTTAGGACAAAATGTTTATATTTTTTTATGATCAGAGAACTCAATGATCAAGTTCTTCATACCGGATAGTCTCGAAGATTTCCGGTTTATTCCTCTCCTGAATCTTCATTCGATCGCGTATGACAGCTATCAAATTTTGGGCACGATCACCCTCTCCATGTTTCGAGCTTTTTTCTGCTGCTCCTATAAACAAACACATTTCGTTTTCATATAACGAGATTTACATTCGGCCTCTATTGCAACAACGATAGCACATTCTTAGCTTATCTAACCGTTGTGCTGTTCGCACTTCCCCATATTACAAATAAGCCCGAACGAACTCGTTTAGGAGGGCGTTCTTATTAGCCGCAGATCACAGAGTCGAAATACATTAAGAAGGGAATTTAATGATAACGAAAGGTATATAAATGAGGTGGGATGCATACTGCAATTGCTGTCAACGTCAATTTTGAGGCATGTTCAAGGGCAGTATATGGGGAGCGGCTTAGAATCAGAAATGTTGACGAAAATCATATTTGGGATGGTTTATAACATCCCATGTTTACTCGTGACTTTGCATTTGCAAAGCTCGTCCTCGGGGAAGTTTGATTCTATCATAAACAACACCACGAAAGAACCCAGCATGTCAAATTTAAGCTCATACATTATATTCGGAAAAAAATATTGCACCTACAGACATTAACTATATCAGCTAAACCCGCATATATTCGGCACCAGTGGCGTTTAGCATTCGCAGCTGAATACTCGGGAAATCGAATATTCTGTCGAAAATTTATGTTAGTGGTTTGATCGGCTAAAACGCAAACGCAATGCAGCTGATTTGCCTGCTGAGGGCGATTTTCAGAGGGCGTATTGTGAAATCTCCTCTGATACAGTGTTCCGCTTGGTGGTAAAATAAACAAGTACAGCCTAGCTGTAAACATAGATTCGAACGAAAAAACTCACTTTGCAAGCAATCTGCACTTAGTAACTCGCGGCATTTATCATGAACTTTCACACCGCACTCCGTACATTTCAAACCTGAAAACAGCATTTTAAACCTAAATGTTCTAAAAGTCTGGCTTCCAAGGCTAAACTCTGATAAAGAAAATCGAAAAACAAGGGATCTGGGAGCATTCGAACGAATTTTCTGGTTATAAAGCTAGTTAATCTTTCGCATCATACTGACTCTTACAGTCCTGTTACTTTCCTCACAATCTTTCCCTGCTCCTTGCTTTTCTATCTCATTTTTTCAGAACTCCTTGTTTTTCTCCGGTACCCTTCCCTATCCGCATTTCCTCTTCTCTAATCATTTCCATGCATATCCAGAAACATCCACAAACGAGGAGATTCTATGTTAATTGTCTGAAAGCAAGTTATCCGAATGCCTGCTCGTTTCATATAAGCAATTACCTAAGGCCGTTAGACAAGAAGAATTGCAATTAAATACAATGAGATCAGATGACCAGCTTTGATGCCACTCACCTTGACGTGCAAGTCCCCAGAGGAGTCCCTCACATTCATAGCACCATGTAGGAGTTTGGAAGTTGGTCATGACAAAATTGTGCGGTGTTGTGCAGCTAATTGGATAAATAAGCGCTTGTAACGTCTTCCTGTAGACATGCATCTTCTGCAAACAAACACTGCCCTCCAAAGCTATTCGCGAATCTCATATACATAGGCTGCAGAATAACATTAAACAATCGTCGTTTCCACCTCAATCAATTACCACATCGATCGTCGTGTCTCGTCAAGAATTATTTATGTTCCCGTCACACTTGGCTTGTTTACTTTTTTGCAAGAGGTCGTTTATTTGATTTCCAATAATTATTAATTTTTCATTGGTGATTGATAATTCACATTGAAGACTTTTATAATTCATACTATAATAAACAAGAATGCAGCACTTATGTGACAAGTACACAACCAATAATGATAGCTTTCTTAAGATGGTCAAAAATATCAATGTAACGATGCAGCAACAGTTCCAATTTAAGGTGATCAAAAATATTAACGTGTCGATGCACAAAATGGTTTCAACTTTAGGTGGTCAAAAATATCAACGTGTCGATGCATCAACTTCCAATCTAAGGCGGTCAAAAATATTAACGTGTCGATGCACCAATGGTTCCAACTTTAGGTGGTCAAAAATATTAACGTGTCGATGCATCAACTTCCAATTTAAGGTGGTCAAAAATATTAACGTGTCGATGCAGCAATAGTTCCAATTTAAGGCGGTCAAAAATATTAACGTGTCGATGCAGTAATAGTTCCAATTTAAGGTGGTCAAAAATATTAACGTGTCGATGCAGCAATAGTTCCAATTTAAGGCGGTCAAAAATATTAACGTGTCGATGCAGTAATAGTTCCAATTTAAGGTGGTCAAAAATATTAACGTGTCGATGCAGCAATAGTTCCAATTTAAGGCGGTCAAAAATATTAACGTGTCGATGCAGCAATAGTTCCAATTTAAGGTGGTCAAAAATATCAACGTGTCGATGCATCAACTTCCAATTTAAGGTGGTCAAAAGTATCAACGTGTCGATGCATCAAGTCCAATTTAAGGTGGTCAAAAATATTAACGTGTCGATGCAGCAATAGTTCCAATTTAAGGCGGTCAAAAATATCAACGTGTCGATGCAGCAATAGTTCCAATTTAAGGTGGTCAAAAATATCAACGTGTCGATGCATCAACTTCCAATTTAAGGTGGTCAAAAATATCAACGTGTCGATGCATCAAGTTCCAATTTAAGGTGGTCAAAAATATTAACGTGTCGATGCACCAATGGTTCCAACTTTAGGTGGTCAAAAATATCAACGTGTCGATGCATCGAGTTCCAATTTAAGGTGGTCAAAAATATTAACGTGTCGATGCACCAATGGTTCCAACTTTAGGTGGTCAAAAATATTAACGTGTCGATGCATCAACTTCCAATCTAAGGCGGTCAAAAATATTAGCGTGTCGATGCAGCAATGGTTAGAATTTAAGGTGGTCAAAAGTATCAACGTGTCGATGCATCAAGTTCCAATTTAAGGTGGTCAAAAATATTAACGTGTCGATGCACCAATGGTTCCAACTTTAGGTGGTCAAAAATATTAACGTGTCGATGCATCAACTTCCAATTTAAGGTGGTCAAAAATATTAACGTGTCGATGCAGCAATAGTTCCAATTTAAGGCGGTCAAAAATATTAACGTGTCGATGCAGTAATAGTTCCAATTTAAGGTGGTCAAAAATATTAACGTGTCGATGCAGCAATAGTTCCAATTTAAGGCGGTCAAAAATATTAACGTGTCGATGCAGCAATAGTTCCAATTTAAGGTGGTCAAAAATATTAACGTGTCGATGCAGCAATAGTTCCAATTTAAGGTGGTCAAAAATATTAACGTGTCGATGCAGCAATAGTTCCAATTTAAGGTGGTCAAAAATATCAACGTGTCGATGCAGCAATAGTTCCAATTTAAGGTGGTCAAAAATATCAACGTGTCGATGCAGCAATAGTTCCAATTTAAGGTGGTCAAAAATATCAACGTGTCGATGCAGCAATAGTTCCAATTTAAGGTGGTCAAAAATGCATTTCCAATTTAAGGTAGTCAAAAATATTAACGTGTCGATGCAGCAATAGTTCCAATTTAAGGTGGTCAAAAATATTAACGTGTCGATGCACCAATGGTTCCAATTTAAGGTGGTCAAAAATATCAACGTGTCGATGCATCAACTTCCAATTTAAGGTGGTCAAAAATATCAACGTGTCGATGCATCAACTTCCAATTTAAGGTGGTCAAAAGTATCAACGTGTCGATGCATCAAGTTCCAATTTAAGGTGGTCAAAAATATCAACGTGTCGATGCATCAACTTCCAATTTAAGGTGGTCAAAAGTATCAACGTGTCGATGCACCAAGTTCCAATTTAAGGTGGTCAAAAATATTAACGTGTCGATGCAGCAATAGTTCCAATTTAAGGCGGTCAAAAATATCAACGTGTCGATGCAGCAATAGTTCCAATTTCTGGTCGATCGGCAATTCTCAAGAACACTATGTTGCTTCCAATTATGCTAACTTTTGCTGCCTCTTTTTAACGTCTGCATATTTTATAACACTAATATATGCTCACACCCGCTTCAGCAGTTAGCAGATGCTAAATGTAACAAAACGTGTGGTATTCTAACGGCAGGTCCTCTTCATGAAAAAGGAAACATAGCTGAGGGAATGGTAGGATGAATTTTTTCGCAATACATTTCCTGTCACGTGCTTTGAATGTTGATGATAGGCGCGTGTGTGAATAAACAAATTAAGAATTAGAAAAAAGGGACGCCACAGTCGCTCCATTTTTCATCCAATCTTCCCCTCCTCATCTCCTTACTGCTCTTTTGTTCGATGGATGTGCATAAAACATCGATGAAGAAAAAGTCTCTACAAGAAAGTCGCTTCTTTGTTGCTTTATACATAGCTCACTTTCAGTTAACCTAAGAGATTAAGAAAACATACGAGTTCCTCATCGCCGAATGTTGTTTTTGCAGCATTTGCTAAGCCCGCCTGCGCTCGTTTAGTCAACATCGTCTGAAAAGTTTCATTTATACCTCTGCATAAACAGTGCAATTATACACTATCTATGAGCAATCAGAAAACCACTCAGCCGAGCAGAATCACTTCCACACTCCAGACAAATGAAATCCCAAACAAAAACAATGAAACTGTCCAAAAAAGGACTTACTATTACTGAAAACCCTGAAATTTCATTAAGTGCAAGAAGCGAACAAGAACAAGCACGGCGATCTTGCAAAAAATTGCTGAACACCTTTCGCGTTGTTCACTGTGAGGTGTCTGATGTGAAACTCTAAATGTTGCATTAGGGATCGATTTCAGTAAAATTAACACGCAACTTTTGTTGTAAATATTCGTTATCAATTTGAATAGAGATACTAGAGAGAGATCATAGAGACGGACGCCAGAGTGGAACTCAAGGTGTTTCCATCGGCTAAAAAACTAATCGAATCTCGAGTCTTATTTAATCTCCGAGCCGTATGCTTTTATACAAAACACTCACATGAGGCGGGGAAATGGAGAGGGTGGGGGAGGGAACGGAAGCTGCGATGGACACAGTAAAGGGATGGGAGAGACAAGGTTATCAAGAGACAGGAAAGATATTTTGAACTGTCTTTAAGCTTCCGATTAAGACCGGAACATTTGGGATTCACATTCACTTCGCGAAACAACAAAAATGGTGTTCAGCAAGGTGCTGCTCAGTGAGAACTTTTTGCTACTTATGCAAGTTTCCAGTGTGACGATAAATGCTAGGAGAAACACAAATGATAACATACCTATTTAAAGGATCAAAATGAAGTGAATGTGACGATAAGGAACAGAAGACGACTTGATGTGGAAACACCCTTGTGGAAAAGGAAAACAGTTGGGGAAGGGGGAGGGGAGGAGATAAATGTGGAGAGTTTCACTATCCCTGTTTCCTCACCATACCAACAGTGACGTCTCATCACTGACAGAAAGCACGCAGAGACTAACGGAAACGCTGCCACTTTCATTCAGTTATTTATAAACCCTATGGGTGAGCAGCGGATTGTGCAGTCATTAATTATTCCCATAAACTTTTTGGTAACTTCAACAAAACTTCTGATCCTACAATGACGGCGTGATTTCCAATAAGAAAAACTGAGTATGCCATGTGAGCATTACTCAAATTTTCTCTGCTTTTCAGGAACCAAATCAGCGAATTTTCAGAGACTCGAGAGATTAAAAATCGTTTGGAGTAATGAAGCATACTTTTGGCACATAAAGCAACAATCTTACAGCCAACTGCGAAGAGGCTGCGATGCATGGATGCAAATTTTTCGAACCCACAACAAGGTGGAAAACATTTCACATCGAAGGGGAAGCAGATGCAGCATGAACAGACCCTTCCATGTCCGCATTCAAAAACACTATTGGTCGCAAAAGCTGTGTGATTTCCACATCCGTCAAGAGTTACGGGAAATTGTTCTTATCGGAATGGAAGACCAATCTGAGAGTGGATATTTCGAGCTAAAATCAAAGGCTTTTTCAACAGAAGTGCTTCTCGAAATTGGAAAATTGCAGAACACATCGATGGCGTTCCGTAAACTAGATAAATCCCCTGAAAATTTGTACAAAAACCTCATAGAAAGTGTTCCTAACAGTGGGGGAAAATGTCCGGCAAAACACAAGAACAAAGAACAAAATTACAGTCTATAAGCACACGCTATAAAAGGACAGCGGCATTTGACACATGCAGGGAGCAACTACTGAACGCTGGATGAAGAGTTTTCGTGTTATCCTTTTAAATTACACATTTCAGTAGTCGTTCAAGCTCTTTAAATTACGTATATGAAATAAGGAAGTGAAGGTCGTAAGGAAAGAAATTTGTGAACAATTAATTTTGAAATCAATAAGTCGGACGCCCAAAGTGTCGTAGAATATTTTCGCATAAAATGGACCTCATCTTTGGTACAAAACTAATTTCACCCTCTTCCTCCTCCCTCCATCTCAGTTCCCCATTCGAGTAGACTGAAGGAAAGCGAACTAATGATTTACTATAGATGAACATAAGAATGGGGCATTCTTGATGCACACTGGACTCACTCCTGGAATTTTTCACGCAACAGAATTTGAGTACTCTGCAAATATAGTGACTCGGAATTAGAGGCCCTCTTAAGGGAAATCAATGTGTTTAGTATTTAAAGTTAGGCATATTTATGGGAGACAGGCTAACCTCGGAAACTGTTCATCCATAAAAGACAAATGTTCCAAACGCCATTGAAACATAGAAAGCTAATTGATTAAAAAACTTCGCAGCCAAATACTAAAACAGTAACAATTCTATGACAAGCGACACAAGAGGACATGAAAGAAACATCGACTTACAGGGAAACTCTCACTCCCCTTCGAAGTCCAACTCATTTCATATGCTTTCCTTTGTGAATGAAAAGCAGGTTAAACTCATTTCTGATCGGAAAGAATAAAACATTAACAGCCATCAAACTCGTTTTCTCAAATCAGTCGATGTTTCTTCCATTACCTCACCAAACCCATTTGAATCGCCTTCTGAACTGTCAGAATTTTACCTTGAGAACCTGAAATATTGATTCACAATTCTCGTAACTCCTCCAAGTAGAATATCACTGTACATTTGCTGTTTGCATGATTATTTTGAGAGCCTATCGAAAAAAAGAAAAGAGAAGAGCATTCAATGAGATCGCCTAAGAAATGGTTAATTTGTGGGAGATTTGATGATTCAAACGTACGCCGAATTCATGATTTGTTTTTTTATCTCACCGAAGTCTGGAAATCACTCTGCTATTCGATTCAATAACCGTTTGAAAATTAGAATTACTTAAGCAGATACCATTCTCACATAGACTGTCTGCAAAGCACCTTAGAAACGCAATTCCGCAAGCGCGTTCGAAGAGCATAGATAAAATCTATACCCCAGAATCGACCCCATCACAACTCTGCATTGACAAATGCAATCAAACAAATTTGGTGTCTTTTCCATTACGTCGAAAAATTCGTTTCATTGAGTATTAATCCTACAATCATTTTATTATCAGTTTGTGCTCAAACATCTATTTCAGCTTCATTACTCATTCTTGCTCCAACCTTTAAATTATATTATTTGACTTCTAAAGCGTAGAAGGCTACCACCTTCAAGAAGGTTACAGCTGAGGCGTTCACTTTGATCCAAAGTAATATTACAGACATTGCAAGAAACGTAGACGATCCTTCATTCAAACTGAAATGATGCAGTGGTTATTCGAATAAAATAATATAGAGTAAATTGCCAACCAGCTCGCTAACGAGCGGAATTGTCTTCTTGCTGCGCGAGACATTCATATTGGGCATCGCGTCGATGCTCTTGTAGAACGCACTCGACGCACTGTCCGTCGCTGCCGCATCGAAGAACGTCGACTGTAATTAACAAGGTTACTACTGTGCTTAAAGCTGTTATTTACTGCACTCTGTGACCAAAACACTTGCCTTCCATGAGCCGTTCTTGTCACAAGAAAGCCTTGCTCTGTGTATTCACGCATATCGCGTCCGAACGATGTTCTTCATGGCCCCATTTGCTTTTTTAAAATCTGATCAGTTAAAATGTGGTATGAAATTAAATATTGCAGGTCTTTTGTATTATTTGCAGTTGAAGTCATAAATGAGCTCGAAATCATCGAGTCACCTTGCATGCATAAACAGAAACTATTTAAGGGAACCGCAGTTGAAACCGCATACAACTTCTCAAATCGTAACTAATCATCGGCAGGGGTTTATGCCGTGGTCTTCGTTAATGCTTATCATTCAGAAAGCGATCCGCAATAATAGAAATGCGTTTTTTTCTTTTTCTGCACTTTCGACTGATTTGATTCGATGTGACAAATAAACTTTCTTATTGAAATGTATGCGAACTTTCTTATATGCGAATTTTCAGATCGTGTGAGAAGAAAATTGCTTTCGCAAGCAAAGTGGCCGCTTCCTCCGTTAGCACTTGAGCGAAGCTTTTAAAGTGGGAAACTTCTGAACTGGTGAGGTTTCGGCGATTACGCGTTAACGAAATGGGAGACCCTCAAGGTTCGGCGTTAGCTATAACGCTGAACAATTTTTTAAAGAATTATAGGTACTTTCGCGCGATCGGAAATTCTCAAAAAATCCTTTCCGCTGATATTCGACTTTGTTCCTCTATTCTCAGCTAAAATAAATATATTATAGCAAGGAAGCATAACCTTCTGCAATAACCACACAACGTTATCACAGGTAGACGAAGCAAATGAACTCAGAAGTTCGCGACGATGGTAGTTGCAAATGATGCCGTTGCGGTGGCTTCTTAATTTTAGTACTTTCTTGTTCAACCAGTGCCCCGTTGCTGAATATGCGACGACAGCAAAAGAAGTTCAGTTGACGTGTGGATAAACTTTTATTTCTATATTACTCAGTGCCATAGCCTAGAAATGTGGCTAAATAAACGCAAACAATAAAAAACAAAAAATTCCATGTGCATAAAAAGCTGAATAATCCATAAAGCAGTAAAAGAGAGGTGGGAAATTAAAAGTGAAGCGGGAAATTAAAAGTGCGGATGACACCTCATCCGCACAACTAGCTCGACTGTAAAAGAGTTTGTTGTAGAGCTCTAAGATGTGGACGTCGACGAAAATTTCAGCACCGACGTCGTACCTCATAGACACAACGGTTAGCTGGCAAGAGCGCTCACCGTAGAAGCAAACTGTGGAACGAAATATACAAGTAAAAATTAGTGAATGAGGAAAGTGGCGATTGTTTGCCCATATATTTTAATGTTAACAGAGCAACGCACCAACATGACACCCCAGCAATGTGACATTGCTAGTTCCACGATCCGAAGCTTCTATTTTAAGATAAGACTTGTGCACTTCAAAACGCTTTCGAAGTCTCCTTATTCAATCCAATATACTCAAATCTTCAACTTTTCAAGCGATCAAAATCACTCAATACGTTCAAATGTGAATTTCTACCATACGTGTTCATCTTTGTTGCGCTAATAAATTAGGGCCATTCAATTTTGCGAACACCAGCACACAGTATCGACCACGACTTATCTCACTGAAGGCAGACAGAAGGAAACTGGAAATAATTTAAACGTGATGGCGATGGTAAGATGAAAACCCATCGATTCATCACGAACTTTATTACGAACTGTATAGTGCAAGTGCGAAATGTTTCTGATGGAAGTTACTCGAGCAGAATGTGGCTATCAGCCTTAAGAAAGCCTTCAACGAGAACTAGCGTACATTCGACATTGTCTGACGTGAAAAATACATGAATTGCTTATTAGCATTCAACAATCATGCATTGTCATTCAACGCAACATCGTATCGATCTTCTCGTCGGCTTTTTTAGAACATAGGCGATCATTACAGAAGTTTACTCAATGGTGAGGTCGGGGGAACGGCTGCATCAAAGGCTATTATAATATCTCGCTCCCAGACTGAGTTGAGCAACAAAGGCAGTGTGAAGAGTAGGAAGTGAGTTCGAAGGGACATGGAGTGAAAGAGATGAAGGGGGATGGCATCAGAAGCTAGCAAAGTGAAACCGTCAAAACAAGAACTGAATAAAATTCGAAATATGAAACGCATCAAATTACAAACAGGAGAAACTAGCAAGGTGAGCGACTTAGTGAATAATGAGCGAATGAGACACTGGAAACGAAAGTAGTGAAACCGGAAAGACGAAGCCGCATTGGGTGTGATGAAGCATGAGCAAAAAACGTGTGCTAAACTGCTACAAGTGTTAGGCAAAGGAGCGATTATGAGCTGATTACTCCACCCAGTCATGTTATACTGAGAAATTCCTATGGCATTTTTAACTTTATGGCCTTTATTTGAGGAAAATTGCTTTCAGTGTGCCACTGTCACATTCGCTACTGCGTAAGTTTTCTTCCTCTTACTTGGCTGTTACTCATTCTTTCGCTCATTGCTGGAAGGCTATTCGCACATTCGTTTTTCTTATGAATTTTACATCTAGAAATTTCAACTGCTTTCCCCTGCGAGGCATAATTTCGGTTCCCTCCACGATGATTTTACTTAAAGTTTTTGTTGTCATCAGTTGTTGCACAAAGAAGTCTCTCTCTCCCCATGCGTGATTTTATAAGAAAGCATACAAATGTACCCCTTTGCGTTGTCCACATACGCGCTCATCCACATATGCGCTTGTCTGCATATGCACTTTCCGTTATAGAAAGGTAAGTTTGATTTTGGGCACATTGTAATGTCGCACTTTTTTCACCAAAAGTATAAGTTTGCCTATCATTTTTCGTGAAACACAATCTTTTTTGTGTCTACATAACATATGTTTCAGTGTCTGAGGGCAATTTTTACCAGCAACTCCTATATGACAGCAACCTGCGACGACTTAGGGAAACGAACGGTGAGGGAGAGGGTGGACCAGGACGGATGGAACGAAAAATGGAAACAAGGGCGAAAAAACGAGAAGGTAAAAGTTTAAGACAAACTATAGTCAGAATCGATATCGAAAATCATAAGGAAACCTCTTTGCAAGCAGCCGAATTCAATGTTGCAACTTTTGTTATAGTACATCCTGTGATGGAAATTTAGTGCAATAACTGAGTTATTTGTCATGTGATGGCCCCTTCGTGATCGGTCATTTCAAGTGAACAAATCTCCGAGAAAGGGAGCTGAAAATCTATCGAACTCGGATGTTTTTTGCAGAAATAAAAAGAACGAATGAGGCTCGAAGGAAGGGAAAGACCATAGGATATGGTGAAGACGAAAGGAAGAGAAATGGCTGAAAAATGAACTTTCTGAAGAGAAACCTTGCGAGCCCTAACAACTTATTTTTTGAGGTAATCTTTTACACCCTCAATGCTTTCGATGTTTCACTGAAAAGCACGAAGAGCGGCCTCGACTGTAACGAAGACAATTAAATTATCTGTTACTTTTCATGCACTGTGATCAGATATTTTCTCCTCAGTCCTCATCACTGAGTGCAGGTTTCGACTAGCAATCACAAACGCAATCAACTACCGCATCTTGCCGTACTAAATCAGCAAATCAAAGCCTATGACAGTGGGCGGTCACTGCTTACACACCAAATTCAGAGATAAAGAGGGGGTTGACGGGGACTAAAGCTAATCGAGAAGGAGTGCATTGAAGACATCTACTGTAAATAAAATATTTACTAATGTGACTTTTAAAAATGAGTAAGAAGTCGTGCACGAGTAGCCGGACCGAAGGAGTGAAAAAACGGCGTGCAAGTTTATTATGCACCCCAAATCTAGCGATTCCTACTCGCTTAATCGCTGGGACGAACCATAACAAAGACTTGACAAACGAAAGGAGGGCCGGAGATGGGCTTGCGCTTCTTAATTTCAAAAGAGTATGTTGGGAAAGCAAACTGCAGAAAGTCTAAGAAAGGAGAGACAAATTCAACATAAGTAAACTGGTCTTCCCCCTTATGCATCTACGACATTGAAATTAGAAGTTTTTCCAGCTTTGAATGTGTGCTTTTCGACGGACAAAAAGCAATAACAACACTTCGAACGATTAAAAAATCGCTTGTAAATGGAACAGACAACTGGATACAATAGAAGTGATATCGCAATAACGACAACAAAGCTGACCTAGAATGATGTACAGGAAATCTGAATATCTCGTAGGAAGTACAGAACTGTCTTAAAACATGAATCAGCAGCTTTCGTCAACTCAAATATATCACAACAGTTCGTGACCGAATGGGACTGTAGAAAATGCGTAGCTAAATGACCCATGAAAATCCTCTTTAGAAAAGTAGGCTAATAAGGAAACCGATGAAAAGAGTAGTTTGAAAATGTAGCAGGAAGAATCCAGGGACTGTTTACTTCCATATTTCCTTGGCATGAAAATTAGTAGACGGATTCTGACAATTGAATTCATGATAACGATGGAAAAGCAAGTCATCTGAAATAGATGCAACAACAGCTAGGCAACTCTAAAGCAGGGAAGGGTTGGTGTGGAACAAGAGATTGCTAAGAAAGATCCATTCCGAAAGAGAATTTGAAATCAGAAGATAAAAGGTGGGCGGAAGAGGAAAAAACCATGGCCATACAGCCGATGGACAGTTAACGCTTCAAGAAGATTTCTGTGTGACCTCAAGATCAACTTCCATTAGGCTCCATCACGTCTCAGCGACCAGAGCATAAGAAGCATAAAGTAAAGCGGAGTGAAACTTCAGTTCAAGGACAAAAACAGCACAACGATAAAATGGGCAAATGCTTCAAAGAATCAGTGATCAAATGAAGCATGCGGAAAAACAAAGAAATGGAAGAAAACATCTGGAGGCATTACAATGATATATGAATGAAAGAGACGACTTCGCTGATCCCAGTAAGACATGGTTATGCAATCCACGTATTGCTGCTACATTAAGGAGGCAGATGCGAGAAGAAATGAAAGTCGTGATAACAAGATAGATTTGCGGTGATGTGAAGGTTTGATCTCTGCAGAGCATTTCGGGAATGAAATTCTGCAAAACTGGATACCTTATCGCTAAGGAAGCAGCAGAAATGCAAATAAAATGCTGCTATTTCAAGAACGTGACCTTTCTGCCTCTAACGGTTCTTAACGACAAACAATAACATGAATTCCTTCAAAAAGTTATCAACCACCCATTTAGAGTTTTTCAGAATTGGCGAACGCATGACAACACTGATGATCACATCGAGCGGCGCAGGATAGGAAAAGTGAGCAAGCAAATGTCGGCTGAATCTACAGATCACGTAAAATGAGGTTAACCTATGCGGTTCCTCAATGAGTGATTAACGCTATCTCAATGTAAAAGGGCGTTATGGCAGAATACAACTAATGGCACACAGAAAACCGTCATATGACGTGATTTATCCACAGGACTCGAAGAAACAAAATTGGCAGCAATTATTTTCTGGCTGTGGAATATGAAATTAAATTCATTAAAGTCACATCATGCCCCTTCTTAACCAAAGAACAGTCTTCGGTGACATGCAGCTTACCGCATGTCACCGAAGACTGTTTTCTGGTCAAGTACGACGTATTTTGTCTTAGTATTTCGATTGAAATCACCACTAATCGGGTAGACATCAAGTTTCAATTATCGCTGCATGAAAGCATTAAACTTGGCAAAGAAAAACAACATATATAAGTGACAAAATATACCAGCGTGACCAACACATATGATTTCGCACTTGACTCAAAGTTGCCAGTTCTGCAATGGACACAAAGCCGGTGATAAAGGGCACTCTATTGCAAAATCGACCGTTTATTTGTTCAGACTGCAAACGAAAAAGGCGCACTTTTGGAGTTTGCTTAGCAGATTTTCTGGCCTGTTTTCCTGACAAATTAGCCAGATTCACCTAAATGAAACCAACGAAATTCAGTGAAGAAATAACAGTGGCAGGCACTAAACTGAAAATGAGTGGAAACGGATGCTTGAGAAGATAGATGGACCGATACGTGCTTTTGCACGTCGGCCGATCAGATCTACTTCCTGCGCAGTGCAAAGCAACAATGAAACGATGCCTAGTGATGCATGTCTATGAGAAATGAATCGGTGCGAAGGAAATCCGCCTCACTCAAATTCAGTCAATGGAAGAACATATTCCTGGCACATATTAGAACGTTTCAGTGGGTTTTTCATAGAATCTGACGAATTCCCTATCACTATATGATGGTTAGTGCAGCAAGCTGAAATTATCAGCGTGATTTGGGAACCAACGAGAAGAATTGAAGACAAGATGCAAATAATTGTATGCAATGGTAAACCGCCGCTCAAATACACTCTCGCAAAAATTTGCGAAAGTGGATAATTGGAAAACAAAAGCGAAAGCTTCAGCTCATTGAGGTGGAAAAGAAAGAGCGCAGAGACCTTTAAACAAGGATGATCGTCACGAGTCTCGAAGATGACGATATCTCAACAAAAGAGTGGAATGAATGGATTTATGATGACAAAGATTTCAGTAACACATTACATTCACAAAATCTGCTGAATTATTTGCAGTTGCACTTGCGCCGACCTCAGAGAATACTGTCTACGGTTAAGTCAAACTTGCAAATGATGCAATTTGTAAGTAGCATATGCCGAGCGCTCTAGAAAATTTGCATTTTCGAGTTTTTTGAAACGTCGACAGTATTCTTCCTACTGAAGAAACTGAACGAAAGACCAATAATTCGCAACCTATTAGTCAACATCTTTAGAAATGTAGTTAGTTTCAAGAATAGATAACCGTAAAGGAAAAAACTTAGAGAAAAACAGAATCACGCTCTAAGAAAGAATGACACAGAATCCACTTTTGACGTAGAATCCACCTAAGATGAAAAAAAAGAAAGATTTTAGGCAACCTTTTGCTGGTAGACATCGCACACACTGACTTTTGACGGTGTCTTGTTTTCGACACTGTTCGAAGAGCGATGCGGTTGGCGGTCGTGCCGGAGAAGAGTACCGATACGTAAATGAGGGCCACCATTCACCTTTGATGAGTTATTCAGATGCACAGGCAAATAATCGTTGGCAAGAGAGCTACCTCCTTGCAAAACAAGTGCCGAGGATGGCAACTGCAGTGCGCTTACAAAGAGAGAATTGTATCGTCTCCACCGCACCAAACTCGGAGCACGCAACACGTCCTGCGATGATGCACCTTTTTTCGCCAGCTCTTCACTGAGCTCGTTCAAGTTAGGCAGGGTCCGTACTCGCTTCAGCGTTTGAGGTGCTATCAGAAAATGGCGACGTGGTTTTGAAGTACGTGTTCGACGTATTTTCTTAAACGAGCGCGAGAAGGCGAGGAGTGCGGCTCCAGGATCGGCTGCATTCGCGAGTCGCGGTTTGCGCACACGGTTCGCATGCATCCTCACAGTTCGCTTTGGCTACACAGTTGGTAATAGGCCGATCTCACAACTGGCAACGTTGCGCAACCTTTGTCTGTTGCTTTACATGAGTGAACACAAGTTTCGATTGTTCGTTCTATGCAAATGCCGCTTAAACCTCACAAAACGCCACGCAAATTTCTAAGTGACACCCTGCGGAAGTGCACCAATACTCGACAAGAAAACTGCACGACAGCAAAATTCCGTTGAAAGCAATTTGCGATGGTTGAACGGTTTGAGGTGAATATGACTGCAGATTTTCGAAGCACAATATAATCAAACTCGACCGAAATAGTCCTCGTTAAACTAAATATTCTATATGGAGGCAATAATCGCACTGGTAAATAAGAATGAATCAAATATGAAGCCGCAGAACTGAGGTGGTGAATTAATCGCTGGTAGTTTGGAATTGCGTCTTCGGTGAGATTTGTTGATATCGATGATCAGACGAAATGAAGTAAAAAACTGAATATCTCACATAATACTGCAAATATTCCATAAAGAGGAAATGAATCGATGACATGCGAACAATGCTTCGGTAAATGGCATTAAGATGACGTCGGCAACAATGCCCTGAAGAACTCGTTGAAATACAACACTCATTCCCTTCTTTTTCTTTCATGTGATCAGTCACAATACTCCGGAAAACCTGAATATGACATTACAGTGATAATAAATAATGTGAAATTTTAGCGACATAAGCGATCGTCCCAGCAGAGGAGAGCATCGAAATGACTCAGTTCTTCGAGAAGTGATGTGAAAAGCAGATCGCTATTTCTAATTATATTCGAAAAATGATCTGTGTAATTGAAGACAACGGCGAAAAGAGTAAGCAATGTGAACCGTAATATGCATAAATGCTCGACAACGATCAAAGAACGCTGTGTTCCATCATTACTAAGCGCGTTAAAGACCGCAACCGCAGTGATTCAGCAAGAACGAGGAATTCGGATTCTGAGTGAAATTTGCACTGCATCCGAGTTCGATGCCCAAACTAAGCACAACGAATGGCAAACATATGCGCACACAGTCGAATGTCGAAGCTGCTAACAGATGTATTATCAAATGTACGGGTGAATAAACCGTATTCTTAGAGTGTATCGGCCACAGTGGTTGGCGTTATTCAACTAAACCACGCGGTGATTCATTTCCATCCAACTGAGAAAAACGCTGACCAGTTATTAGAAAATAAACCAAATGTCGAAACTCAAATCCCTATACCGACATTTATTAATTTCAGCCATTCCACTGCTCCTTTGACCGTAATAATATTCGCAGATAATGAAAGTGACAAATAAAGAAGTTTGATGCATTACTAGACGAAGCACAAAATTAATGCAAAATTGCGGATATATTATTAATTTGTAGAGAAGAGAAGTTTCTATGAGCACGAATAAAACGTTGGCGTGCTTTTCTCGGTAAAGCAGTCCCAATCCCCGCCACAGGAAGTTTCAGGTGCAAACGTATTACAAACCTGCTCCGCTTTCATAGGATAATTGGTGACTGGAACAGCTGATTATCTACATGGTCGACAACACCAATGAGCAGTAACAAAATACGAGTTATAGTTTTTGACAGGTAATAGCAGAGTGCTCACCATTTGCCACTCATCCGATGATGGCAAATGGTGAGTTCTTTTTCGATCCTCATGTCATTATCGTGGCACAAAATCCACTAATGCGATACTGTTTTACTGAAGGGATAATTCTCAAAGCTTTTTTGAGGCCTGAAAAACATGGACAATTGCAGCGAACAAATAACTTTGTGGTAAATAGCAGAAGATGAAGGCAGTGGCAAGTTCATATGAAGGTTACGGAAAATGGTGTGAAAAGACCCCACTTGTAACTTCATATGGAAGATGAAAGCGAAAGAGAGAGGAGCGGATAGGTATACAGTTAACGGATAAGGAAAGGGATAACGTATGAACGAGGAGAGCAGGCAGCGTAAAAAATACATGAGTGATGATTGATGGCAAATATTTGAGTGAAGAGTGATAATACACACAACCTAATGCAACAAAGGCAGGAAAATTGTCGCTAGCTCAGTGGTGAGGGGCGAATGCTGCCTGTTTCGAGAGCAGTCCGTCCGGTATGCATGAGAGCGATTGAGAGAAACGTCGCACTATTCAATCCCTGCCACAACTTCTAATGGACACCCGTTGCTCACTCTGATCATTCAATCGTCAACTCAGTGGCACCTCTCGAACGTCTCTTATAAACATTCATCGTTCCCGAACCGCTCAATTCTTTGCGTTTCTACTTAAGTGGCAATTTATACTTGCCACAGCAGCACTAGACATGTTAGCACAAACGTCACCATCGCCGCAGATAGGAAGCCACTGTTTAGCTCACCTAGTCCAGGAGACGACCACCTGCTGGGCATTACACTGAGATGCATTAATGGGGTGATCCTCTTATATGCGTTGCATTAGGATTTATTGATGAAACTATGCCTATTCGTTCAAGAGCTTATATCAGCACGCTGAAAAGTATTTCTTCTAATATTCCGGCCATTTTTTGTCATTAAACAGGATCGACGAAGTGGGATTTAAGAGAGTAAAGAGTCGGAGGGAGGAGCGAGTGAAGAAAGACGACGATATTATACTTTCTATTCTCCGAGCGTTCAAACCAGTAAGCCACATGCCAAGGTGACATGTGCTTTCAAAAAATAACCATAGCAAGATGATCGCTCAGTACGCCACATGAGTTAAGGTTGCTAACAAGAACTAAAATTTCAAAATCTTTTTTAAAATTCTAATTAAACAGCTTACGGAAATGAGTGGTTATGATAGAGCCTTTCCCTCGATGGAACCAGTCGCTCCGTTCGTTGTCCACTAACACAGATATGTATGCTAACAGTTACGCCCGCTCCAAAATCGGTGCAAACAAAATGGACGGCGCCGCTCCTTGACAATCAACTTTCGCACTGAGTTGAATGTACATTGCGTTCTTAGCAAAATGCTGTTTCGTATTACTTAGTTCTGGATCAATCGTATCTCTGACGCCAAAAGCGGTTTTTTCAGTGGTACAAAAAGTAGGAAATAGCAATTTCCTACGTGTTCTCGTTTCGCTGAAATTTTGCATCCACTACAGCAGTTTGAATATAACGACGGCGGAAATTTCCATGTAATATTTGTGAACGGGACGTCCAGGACAGCTATCTCAATTCGAGGTGCCGTTGCAAGACAAAAACTGCGATGCAAGAGAAAGTGCGTATCGGCTGTTCTACAGATTGCGCAGCGAGTCAAGGGTTACGGCCTGGCGCAATCATATTACGAAACAGTTTAGCTAATGCGAATACCTTCAGTGACACGTCGTAACAATAATTTATATCAATAACAGGCTAATTAGGACAGCCATCTTAACAACAGATCATGCGAGCTATAATGCAGACTGCAGCTAGAAAGGTTCTTTGATTTGATAACAAGACGATAGTCACTTTCAGCTGACTATTAAGGAAACGAGAGAATATGGAAGTATTAATTGGCAATCAAGAGCATTTTATTCATCAATAAAAATAAACTAAACGTTGCTGAGAACTTTTAAACGTTAGAAAATTAGCAGCTCATTCAACGGAATTCACGTAAACTGTCTCTCTGAGAAGGAGTTCGTCTTAAAAAGTGCGTTGTAAGAATATTTTTGCAACTTGTGGAGAATTACAAGCAACGCTATTTGGACGCTTTTCTCATATTCCCTCCTCCGCTGCTAAATTCAGTGGATTTCATTCGATTAAGGAACTGATCACCGGCAATGCTTTCATCGAGTGAATGTAAACAAATTTCTATTTTTGAAGAAATAAGCGATTTATTCGGATGAATGAACGAGCAAAATTCTAGCCGTAATGCGCAGTTAGGTGCTTCTTCCGAAATAGGTGAGCAAACAAAGAGGCGCCTGGGAGAAATGTGAGCGGGAAGTATATCCTTTATATCTTCCGCTGAACTCACTGAAAGAAAACAGCAATATTCTCAAAAACTGGCATGTTTTCATTAACTTTTAAGCGATCTATAGAGTGGCAGTGTTTATTTCACGAAGATGAGGAATTTTTTCGGCGATGTTCAAAGCTGATAAGAATAATAGCGGACGATTCTAAATCGCATTCAAGTTTTCCTCACTTCTTTATTGAAAGTTCTCAACGATTCATAACGCTATCGTCAATAATCCACTCTTTACTCTATGCTACCACTTAAATGTTTTCCCCCCACTCTGCTTTCCTCAAGATACACAGAGGAATTCAACGAGCCCATGAGGATCGAATACAGCCGAATTCGCCTCAAAAAAGTTCACAGTAAAAGGCACAACGAAGGAAGGAAATGAATTCATATGATCATATCAAACGGATTCATAAAGTAAAAATGCCATCTTGTTTCATAAGATAGCGCTTTCAGCTCCGTAAACGGCTAATGAATCAATTATTACGCATTCGGAGTCATTAAAGCGGTTAAAGCAACGACTGTCAAATCAACAGAAACGAAAGTAGCTACGTTAAAACGGCGAAGAGATGAATCGGTTCGCAGAATCGGCAACGCCAAACAAAACTTTCGAACAAGTTTTGGGCATCCAATGTGTGTAGGGCAAAGCACAACAGTAGTTAACAAGCTCTGATGCGCTATGTGTAAACGGATTCCGTAGTTCAATAAGCCATGAACGACACCACTCACAAGTTACCCTTAAAAGTGAAATATGCAAGACGATACCTATAGTGACTGAAGAACTGAAGAACTCAAGACCGAAGACTGAGTGACTGAAGAACTCAAGAATCTGATGACATAAAACCCACAAATCTTACAGAACAGTCCGCTTTCTTCGGCAAAATGAAGGTCCTATAAATATGCAGTAAATATGCATAACTTTTTCATATTAAGAAGTCTAGAAGTCCTTCGAAACTGCTGAAGCAACCGAGTAGCGTTTCCGAGATTATCATATCATCAATATTGATGCCATAATTTTCATGAGAATAACTTCAGCTGTTCCATGACTGCAACCGCGTGATAGGCAGAGACCCAAGGAGATGCAGAGACATCCTTACGATAGGCTTTCTCAAGGGACAGAAATGCACAAAAACGGATCAGCGTGAGATATAAGCACGACATGATAATTAGGTCGGTGCAACGAGACGACAGCAAGTCATTTGATTCTACGGAACTGCACAAAGTCTCGCATCAAAAATGAAACTGCTGCATTCGCAGAAGGGAATTTAAGAAAGAAGGAGTGAACGACGTTAGGCTGCGCCTCATCGCTTCAACATATTGCGGTTGTTGTTGAGACTTCTGCCTCCTTCACACTTATCGACTTTTCTTTCACTTTACGCATTTTTTGTATCGGTCCATTGTAGACATGCTTTTGCTTACCTCATAGCTGTATATTTTCGATATCTAAAGTAAAATTGCGTAACTGATGAAAACTGCGACTTAGAAATGCATTGTAATAACGAGAAAAGGAAACTGAAACTGAAAAATTCAGCGACTAAGAGCGTCCTTAAAAACGCGAAGCTGCGAAGGCGCCAGGATAAATCTTATCGGCGCTCCATCAATTCCCTCGACGAACATTGATATTTCACTGTCTAAACAAGATTGAAGCATCGCAACTGAGCACCCTACGAATAACCATCTGACAACAACCGTTCTGAAATAGTGACAGGAGGAGAATTAACAATAGCCTAATCAAATTTATTTCCGCACAGAAGTCGTCACTGATCTTCGGCCATCCAATCTATCGTCACACTTTTGACCCTTTCAACACTTCTTCCTCAGACTAATTTGTTGAGGTCTTTTACAAGCCATATGGAGAAGAAAAAATATGAACTGCAAAAATGATGAATGAGAGAGAGCATAAGCCCCCACACACACTTTTCAAATGGGCAAATCGAATAAACAATTCAAATCAAAAAATAATTACGATATAAAATGAGAGAATTTTCCACAACGATGGATTTTCATGTACAGCGAGAGAAACTAGACATAACAGCGTAAAATGCTTCAAATTGAACATGAATGGGAGTTTGAAATATTCGCTCTATATTAGGGAAAATAAACACATACCATATGGCAGCGTCAAATACTAATTTTAGTTCATTGTAACCGGTGAGCTGATCAAACCCGACCTTCTACCTTAATCAACCGATTACAGCGCCAAATTAAAACGCACAAACCAACCATTTGTTGCTTAAACTGCTCACTGTTCTTCGTGAAATCACCATATCGTTTAAATGACTTACGCTAACTGAAATCAACGATTGAAATTTCAAAAATTCGAGCAAAACTGACTAAAAATGCGACATCGCTAACTGCTCCCATTCTCAGAAACCATAACGTTCGTAAAGTTATGTGTGACTGACTTAAGGAAGTGGTCAACAGAGTACGAAGTTTGGGACATGTTAACCAAGAATTAGCGATCAAAGTGGTATACACCGGCTCCTTATTAGACAAAGCTAAAGGGCTAGCGACAAAGGTGCAGTGAGCATAACTACTGCTTTCAACGCGGCAAATCCTCTACTGGATAAGTTAACTTTTCCACAACGAAGTTAAAGAAAATTCCTGAACTTACTACAACTTCGTCAAAAAAACCTGAAACTGCTAGTTGATCAATAAGAATGCACAGAAATTAAGTAAGCAAGAAAAACTATAGGATAAGAAAACCTATTATCCACTTTCAAGAATAAAGCTGAAGTGCAGTGAGTCGTTCAAACGGTATGAGGATCGGCAGCGAAAAATTTACTTCCTATTTAGCACTAAAGTGAACTGAAATTCTAGTTGAATGAATCCATAAATGCACATGTAAGAACGATGAATACATAGTGGAAATTCGGAGATTATGGAAACCGAGTCCCTGTCGATTCTAAATCGGAAACAATAAGATTTTTAATGCAATAAACGAATGTCTATGCAGATACGTTGCAAGCACTACACTATATGAAACTTCCAATTACTTAGTTGACTTGAATGAGGTGTCTTATAAATGGCGGACATGCAATCTTTTATTCAAATGATGCGCTATAGCGGACATTCAATGCGATACTCCACACTGGCGCTTTTTGGGAAGCCTCAATATAGCGAAGATATTAGGACAACCGATCTGCCAACAATATTATTGCTTTCCAGTTAAAAGAACATTATAGAACTGTCAAGCACATCGTATTATGATGAGATCAAATGGCAGACGATTAAATGACAGATATCGGTGCAGTTCGAGATAAATTTCCCAGTCGATGTTTCCGGACAAGAAATCAGAATCACGGATTTCCTAACAGGCGTGGATGAGTTCGCAATATCTAATAAGGCACTAATCCCTGTAGTGGATAGGATTATTCAGCATAGTCATTATTACGTTGCTCATCTGCATCAAATGCTTGTCCTGATAAAAACTAATACAATTTAGTTAACTTCTCTGACTCAAACGAATTTCCGGGACAAAATTGTAACTGCAACAAAACTAAGTCAGTAAGTTTATGAACAAGTTTATGAACAGTTTACAGGTGCTGTGATGATTTCGAAATGACTAGACCGCAATAAAGAACTACTGGCAACAGACTTTGAAAACGCCAAATATAGCTACTCAATGGAAAACATCAGCGAATTCTTTGTTTCAGATGTGTCGTTTAAAAAACACTTATCTAACTTATCAAATTACCGCAGACAACTTACAAGAATATTTGTGCAAGTCGGCAACGAAAAATCCACTATATGAAGACTTTTGAAGGGACCAACTGCTCATATAAACAACGTACTAGACATATTAGACGTTTCATGGAGACTAAAATGCTCAAAGCTTATTGTTCCAACAGAACATGTGAGGTGGAACCCGTTTGAGCTAAAACAACATGTAATATGTAAAGTAAGAAGGCACGGAATATATAAATTTTTATTATATCCCCATGAGGTGAAACGAGTGTCCACAATAGCAGTAAAGAGAATGCGTTCTCCAAAGCTACATCCGCTTCGAATGACATTTCCAAGACGAAATGATAGAGACATCTATACGAGGTTTCATTTGCATCTCCTTGATTATTTCTTCTTGATGGCGAATTTGTGAAATTGCTGAGGCAATATGATATTCACTTCACGAATGACTACTATATGGAAGCATCCATAGCGAACAAAGAGTGACCAACATTGGGAAACAGGTGCCACCCAAATTTACATGCTCGTTTATTCTATAATCTCGTCGGTTTTGTTCAAAAGCACTTTCAAAATTTGAAAAGCTTCGAAACAGCATTAGAAAGTAAATTATCGGCGAACAAAGAAATAGAAACGTTGAAAAATGATTTCTCTACCTCAAAACTATTTAAGTGAAGTCACGCACATAAAATTCCTTCTAAAAGATCAGTTTGAACCCCGACATTCCTAATCGTCATACACTCCCTCGTAATGGAAATATGAAAGTTTTCCCGTTGATTATGATAAGCATAAATGCCTTAAAACACTGATGCGGTGAGGATAATCACACCAGTATGTGGTCACTTCATTTTTGACCACGCTTAGGCAAATAATTTCCCAAACTGATGGTGAACGTATGAGTTATAGTGACCATCTTGCTTTCACGAAGAATTACCGTTGGATGAGTTTTCAAGGGTTTTCGGTGTCGAATTATTTGGTCGGATCAAGGAGGAAACAAAAAAAGCTGGCTCCTCTTGGTTCAGCTGGCAATTACCTCGCTTGATTCTTTACACAGAAAATATGACCCTAAATTCCATTCGTTTCTTTCGAAAGTTAAAGTGGATACATCTTTCTGTTTTTACGTTCCACCTTCCTCCTCCAACTATTCAGGCTCGAATGACGCTGGAATTCTCAACGCAGTTCTTGATCTATGCTTCATATCTATATACTGTTTACGTGAACGCAGTCGATTCAAGCTGGCAAGTGTTTCGTTCGTCCCTCTTGTGAAATCGATTCCTTGGAGACCTCTACAAAAATCCAGTGGATCCAAAATGCTACTGACAGTTTTCCAGTGTTTCAGATTGCAAAAAACAGTGCTGTTTGAAAGAGTACACTTTTGCATACGTTCCAACTTTATCGGATATTTGCGTTGCATGGACGCTCCTGGAGTTCCGGAATAAAATACCTCGACAGACAAAACCGAAAGACTAATATTTCTCAAAAATAAGAACTTCATGGAAATATTCATTCATTGTATTCTGCCAAACGAGTCAACAGACTATTCGTTGTTTTCAAAAGTCTGCAACGAGCATCACATGCCCCAACGTTGCAGACACATCCCAAAGCAGAATTACTCTCTCCGATGCTACTGGCATAGAACGATACAAATTCTTGAAGATTAGATATAGATCAGTAAACGAGGGTGAAATGAAAAGTATGTCTGCCCATTATGCGTGGGAGAGTTCGACAATTAACAACGATTCCGGATCCCTTCTTTAAGTGAAAAGAAGACAAAAGAGGAAACGAACAGGACGCTGAGCTGGAAGGAAACGAACATTTGAAAATGAATGACTTAATAAATTCCTAAATGAAATTATTTTTGGCAAAAAAAATTCTTCAAGGCAAGTACACGGCAGTGTACGAAAAGGCACACTATCTCCGACGGGACATATCAACTTTCAGACTTCTACGCATTAGGACTTCATTACCAGGAATAAATATTAAAAGGATCCGGTACCTCCCTTCGGTAATGTGATGTCCCCCTTCGCCATATTTGAAGCGATCCGATAAACAGTACAAACCTCATTAAAAAATTTCGTCTCCCGCAACCTCAGCAAAGCGAAATTTAAGATTGCCGCACTATGGATAAACATCCTCTGCCGCAAAATAAGCGAATTTTTCAACGATTCCTCAATGCGGAGATCAGAGCAGGCGGTCAATCTCTATCGGACATCATCCTTAGCAGCTTTCGTCGCCTTAGCGCTAACGCTTCGAACCCCAAAAGACGAGACACATCGACAAATATACAGACATAAGCAAAAGTCAATGCTGTGGCAAAAATCTTAAATGGCAAAACTAATATCCGGCAACGCAGAAGATTGTAAAATATTCCCAGCTTCAACTCCAAACAAAATCATCAACGCTTCCAACTGAAGCGCTTTAAAATCAGATGGGGAGGAAACCATTTTAAAACAAAATTATATGAAAAAACTGAATTGAAGCAGAGAGTTTTCGACAAAGAAGCTTCCTTTCCGGGCATTATCACATCTCATCTTTTGAAAAACTAAGCCGGAAGAAGACGCTATGCGGCCAAGTGCAGTGAAACAAGATGGAAGCGTAGAAAAAGAAATCGAAAAAATTGTTTCGCCGTTGCTGTTGTCGCTATTGAATGACACCTATTAAACGATGATGTTCATTTTACCGATGCCAAGCTTGACAACGGAATTTTGAAGCGTATTCGAGTCGCGAAATTTACTGCTGTCAAATCTTTATCTTATTCTCAGAAATATTCATGTAGTCAAACATTTGATTATCTCAGAAATTACGACGTTACTGCGAGATCACTGACGGAAATGGGTGAGCGGAAGAAAACTTCAAAGTAAGCAAAATTAGAAAACAATAAAGAAGTAACAAGATATAATTAGCTACTGAAATTGCCAGAAAGTGTAGAACTGTTTCCATGATCAGAACGAAATAAAAGCCGTTAAAAGCAATTTCAAGCAATCAGCTAGCGGAGACCTCAACCTCTTAACAGAGCTGCGAATGTTACACATGAAATGCCATGAATTTGAGAGCGGATGCACCATAAAAACTGCGCTAACTACACCGTAGCGATGTGGCTGCTGTACGGTATTTGCAAGACTCTGCAATGTGTTGCCGTGTAAACACGCCAAACAATCTAATAATTGTGATTTATGATTACTCGTTCTCATGGGATTTTGCGTTTATTGTAGCGCATCCGAGCGCGGGATGCTACCGTCGAATTCATCCGAAAAACTGACAATGAAACTGAGCAAAATCTTATAGCTAAGTGAGAAAATGGAGGAAAAAACATCGCGCAGGTGATACTGCATAGTTACTTAAGATGAACTACGACAAAATATGACGATACCACAGTTCATCGATTAGAAGGCCTATTCTCGCATGCATTCGTTCCCCATTCCGCTTCTGGACAGAAAGTTCTCATTAAATAAGGAATTATATAAGAGGCACCTCACAAACTCATGGAAACGATGAACTCGAAAATCGAGAATTAAGGAAATGTAGAATTAAAACCTCCTATTAAAGGAAATATAGAAAATAATATATTTCGTTCATGAAGGCCAATCGGTGCTGTGGAACGCAACGAATTACTTCAATGAAGTGCACGAGTAAAATGATTGCAGCAGGGTGCTATGCAGTGATGGACAGGAAATGAGCGCAGCTGATCTAAATGCTGGAAAAATGGCTGGCTGCATGAAAACGCGCACTGCGCATCGATGATCTGCACGCGCAATTACACCCTGTGCCTAACAATTACAATTTTCAACTGCATATCACATCGGAGAGAAAAGCATTTTTTAAGTGTTTCAGCTCACATAAGGGATGCAAGGCATGTGTGGAGTTCAGCTTCTAACAGGACATGAATGGCATGAGGAGCACGATGTCCTTCAATTAAAGGTGGCTTCAATTTGTATTTAACCGCCAAAATTCCCGAGCATAGAGTGCACAATGAAGAAGACAAAGGAAAAAGTTGAGACATAAAAAATCCATTAAAGAACGTCCCAAAGAACAGCAAAGACGTGAGCTTATTATAATATGAATATCGAAAGACAATTCGCATTCAGAATCAAACATTTAAAGAGCTAGGTAGGCGGCAGACCAAGGCGACATGGAACTAAGCTTGAGAGAAAACCTCATAAATTCCTAGCTGTGAGCGCACATCAACATTATAAATGCCACAAGTAGAATCTCAAGCCAATTTTAGAGAGGGAGAAAAAATATGCTGTGGGAATAGAATGCGGCGTATGAGCACATTGTTTTCTAACATATAGCAAAAAAACGTTTGTTTTTCCCTTTGATGGTTTTCTGCAGTAAACTGATAGGGTAGATTTGAAGAACATGACGGAAAGAGGAAACTAGGGGAGTGGGATGGTGAAAAAACAATTCGACTACAAATATTTGGTGCTATCCTCATTCTACAGAAGATCACATTCCATTATGGGATGTGATCACAGTTTTCCGACAATGTGATGAATAGGAAATTTCCCACTGTTTTGGCACTCAGTGAAAAGGCAGTAAAAAGTGAAATTCCTCGTCGCTTAAGTAAACAGCAGAGGATTAGCAGTAAAAATAGCAATAAACATGATGCTCAACTATCGCATAGAGCGCAATTAATTGCTTTGCTAGATAAGGCAACAAACAACTGAGAATATAAAATTGCTGTGGATAAAACTTTCAGAAATGCTGCAACCTATATATTTTGCTTAATCTTCTAGGAAAACGCGATTAGTGGCGAAAAATCTGATGTCGTATTCATTTATCTATACACAAAGCACATCGGCACAAAGTTCGGAGCGGAATAGAAACTGTGGTAACGCCAAAAAAGCCCACTGCAGTTAGTTGTTATCATTCACAACGTTTTAATTCACTCATCTGAAACCTTTTTCATTGGTACTCGTGTCGGAATAAGCAGCAGTATATGCTTTGGTGCGTACTTTTGAACTGAAAAATGACACGACGATTTGGTAGATTATCAGGAAGCTCTAAGACGAAGACACCAATTTAACATCGATAGGAAGTGTTTCAGTAGGCCAAAAAAATCAAAAACTCACAACACCTAGGAGACAGAATAGGGCCATATATGAAATGACTTTTGTTACCATCACTAGAAAGACCCTTCCGCTAACCTCATGTGAATCAACAAAATGCTCGTATTGTTTTTACGTACTGATTTCCTGACGTCGAAGCTTGACGAAATTGCAGTTGCATTTTGCTCATAAAGATATAATCACCTGCAGGAAATCGCAGTGAGGTGTGAAATAGAATGCCTGACTTGCTTTAACTAAATCGGACAAGTTTTCTTTCAGTTTTTGAGCAATATAGTGCCACTGTTACAACAAGACGTTAATTGCTGACTCTCCCTCTTTCAGTGAAAAATGGCAAAACGCATTTTAAATTCAGTAGGATAAAAAAGACAGCTTCAAAAAAGGAGTAAAGCAACGATGAGAAAAGAAATGAGCATTTCACTAGTAATAAAAGCTATGTGGCAATAAACGAAATGGGCACTTCGCTGATTGCTCATATCGTCTAACATAGAATGACTTAAAGCTCAACGAAGCCAATGAAGAGAAAATAAAGTTAACCGACGACGCTTTTGCGATTTCAGCGAAAAAAGAGGCACTCTATCCGCAGCGATCTTAACATATTAAGCGAAAAAAGTGCACAACTTCGCGATATAGCTAAATGGTCTTTAGAGACCAAACGAAAGAGAATTTTCTTCTTTCAAGTAGTGGATTGAAAGTCTTTCTTTCAAATGATGACTGAAAGTTTGCAAAATGATAAACGTTGATTCCTATGATATCCTCGACGGGAATAAATGAAGTGAGGAAAACTACTACTGCGTATTTCGAATATTGGCGATTAACGGAAAATTTCACGGAAAAAAAGATAACATATGTTCGCAGTTTGGAAACTGCAGATTTAATTCATCGCTTTTCAGCGCTCAGCAAAATCGAACATGCGAGGGAGCTGAATGGAGAGGGTAATTCTTGTCCTATATATCATTTATCCGATTAGAAGCTCATGAGGAGTTTTGTATTTTCACACATAAACATATAAATAGTATACTGCGAGCAAAATACTTGCAATTGCTGATATGTGAGGAAGTGTTGATGTTTATCAGCGCAACTTAGCCAACTTACAAAAAAACGTAAAAGTGTGCCGAAAGTTGCACCTCTCATATCTCATCCCGGCCCTCAGCCAATAAACGCCCCATAAAATCTACTTATTAGCAACTTACCGCTGTCACGAGAGAGACATTCAATGAACCGTTTAAAGAAAAAATTGATTGACGGACAATGAATATAATTCCAGGCGACGACATATGACGATACAACGACTCAAATAGAATCCATGCATTTAGAATTATGCTTTCGAGAATCATGCTTTAGAATCCAAAAAAACAAGAATTATCCACATTCTCAATGCTTTCGAGCAAAATAATGCTTATGCCTGCTCTCCAGCTTATGGCCCCTTTCTTGTTCACCGAAAGTCAATTATGTGTGCGCTACAAAATATGCCCATCGCCCTCAACCATGAATATCAATAATTTAAGCGATATGATGGTAATGTAAATACAAATAATAACTATGCAAATGAGCGACGATAACAATACGCCTATTTTTTACTTTGATTTTGAATGACGCAGCTTCAGCCTACTTAAGCGACAAACATTGTTTGTATTTACAGTGCACTAATTACCGATAATATCTAGGGTCCACTGGACAGAGTATAATGGACAGAGTACACACTGAAAGGTAAATCAATGAGTTACCACTTCTCATGAAATCATTTCTATTCAATCCGATTTACGCTCTCATATAAGGAAAAATTAATGCGCAAATTGAAGATGAACTTTGTCACTTTTTAACAATTGTCACTTTTTATAACAATTGTCACTTTTTATATGGAGAAATAAGCTATATGTTAGCTGTTCGCTTAGATGCTAACAGGTAGTATTCTGTTTATAATATACTGCGAATGTGAACGGCTTTAACTAATGACATCCGTTCAATTAGAGGCAAAGCGCGTTTGCAATCCTCTTCCACCTTTGAATATTACACATAACAAATTCTGCATCCTGCATATAATGCACAATTTTACGGCAGCATTTTTTGGCAAGTACACTGAATTAATTCGATGTATTTTCACGATCCCGCTCTAACGGAAAAAAGACTATTTCGGCGAATATTGTGCCAGATACATTACAAAGTTTGACAGTACGCTGCATACAGACAAAGATTTCCATAAGCCTAGGTTAATGCAAGTGGTGTGCGAAACTTCCAAAAGCTCATGAAAACATTTTGGAAGCAGAAGAGTGGGCAAATGAAAGTGGAAAGATAACTATCTTGTTTGGTTGCTCCTTCGCTTTTGCTGTCTCTATCAAAGTCGGTGTTGCGAAAATCTGATGGGTCTACTTACGCTTCAAAATAAACATCCAAACATCAAATACTCCGATCGCTAATGTACATCGCATTTTGTTTGTACAAACTGAAGGAGAAGTAACCAAAAAAGTCATAGCAAGAATAAGTAAAGTGCAATGTGAACATAAGAACATTTTTACAGTATAATGATCAATTTCTGAGCGTCGCAGATGAGGCAGAGGTAGTGACGAATGAGAAACCAGCAATATACCAGCTTTTTCTGTGATGTATTAAGCACCTCGAGTGGTTATTTTTCTTCTAGATGAGAAAGACATCTCGAGTATTTATCACTCCCAATTTCGAAACTCATCCAGGTTGAAGCTTCATCATGAACCCCTCAATCTATTTCAGGTAAGTCACTGAAAAGTGAGGGAATGAAAACTCAAACGTCACTTGAAACAGTGCTCATCCAAAGATAAAAAATTCTCACACGTGGTAAGGACGACCTTCAAAGATTTCGTTACTCCTAGCCGATTGCCGTGTTTTCTTTTACAAAATATCTCCTGGGAAAAATTCGTCACCTTTTGAAAATCTCCCATCTTTTGCAGCATATCTGAATTGAAACACTATGAATACAGGAAAAAGTGAGCCAAATTCCTGTTCTTGCACAACCCATCTGTTTCCGGCATGCTTGAAGAAACGACTATTTGGACAGCATCAAGGAAACATAGCACTGATTTATTCTTTCGGCAGAAATATGATATAGTGGGAACAGATAGCAGGTTGAAATTTTGAGCATGAGAGCAGATGCATTAAGTAACGTTACAGGTAACTTCGAGGAGAGACTCGCTTCCGCTTCCAGAAGCTTTGTGATGACGCTATTGAGGAACGCACGAGGCATGCAGAGATGCAACGAAGCAGACAGTTTAGCTAAGAAAAACAACAAAATTCGCGTTTATGGAACGAATAAAGTGCAGTGAAAACGCATTTCACTCGTTCATTTCAAAATGCATATGAGTTCAGCAGCTTGTGGCTGGTCACGATACTCCGAAGGCATTTTTTTTGTTTTCAAGGGTATCAATATAGGTAGATGGGGAAAAATTAAGATACTCAACAAACTACGCGTCGAATATGATTATTAAATACAGAACTTCAAGGGAGCAATTTCT
Source organism: Parascaris univalens (assembly GCA_037576465.1). Classification (NCBI taxonomy): domain Eukaryota; kingdom Metazoa; phylum Nematoda; class Chromadorea; order Rhabditida; family Ascarididae; genus Parascaris; species Parascaris univalens. The sequence goes on from CM075173.1 coordinate 30,142,246, forward strand.
GAGGATGGACTATATCCTACGAGTACTTCTTTCAATGCAGCCAAAGAGCCACGAAACGAGAGAATGACTTTATGCAAGCGTTATTTCAAATAAAGTAGAAAAATGAAATTTGCTCACGTTCGTGCACAAAATTAGAGCAAAAATGGCAGTGATATGAACTGCACTATTAAATAGGAAAATTTTTGAATGCCATTCGCGATAACTCATAAAAGAGCTCCCGCAGAGCATACTACTGGTAAGCATAAAATAGCATGAATGAAACGGAAGGGAACGTTGCCGATTGGAAAATTCTATTACCTTTGCCTCAACGATTTTGTTCTCACCACGTGAACAGGCCAACTTCAATCAGTTCGAAGACTATGAAAAAAAGAGTCCTTCACATAATTCCTGCATAACACCTTTCGTCTCTTCGCCTTCTGTATCCCTCCTCCACACTCCTCATTTCGTCATTCTTCACTCCAGTCATCGTAAACTGTGTATGTGGATGGTGTTAGAAGCATAAACATTGGATGTGATCCACAGTCGCGCCATGAAAGAGGTAATTATCAGCTTCGGTAACCGTGAATTAGTGAATAAAGTTCGTGGCGACAGTGTTCATATCGGATGCTAAAATGTCACATATTCGGCGAGCTGTTTGTCTGAGCATAGTAATTTTTCAGCTTGTAGAAAGTTAAAAGATACGGGGTTGGAAAGAATTTTCATGCGCAAAAGGAGGGCATCGAAAGGCGTGTGCTTGAAAACGTCATGGGAAAAGACCAGCACCTGTCAATATTGAGTTCAACAATGCTATCCTTACACACTGTTAATGCCTATATTAAGGAGGTAGCGACCGGTAAGCAGATATGATGACGTTAATGACGACTGACAGCGATTTTTGCATCTAGTCTCTATTGTAACGTTAAAATTCAAGAAAGAATGATCCCCTTCACGTATAAAGTAGCTGATATGGTTCAAACCATGAAAATAGTGCACTTCAAGATTGATGATAATTTACGACGTTCGCTTGAACAGGTCATTTTGCTCCGAATAAGACAGTTACTCTTTTGGACTGACAGTTTATATTGCAAAAAATGAATGTAGGAAACTCCCGTTGAACTTACTGCCGGTATTTCGTGACCCATAAGTTCTTACATAAAATGATTCTATTGAGATAATCAACCTGCAAGGACACAACGCAAACTATAGAGCCTTCGTGTCTAAAACTTGAATCAATTCAATATTTCAAGTCGGTATTTCAAGTTACAATTATTAATTCAACTTCGCAAGAGGTTGCAGTACTGCGCGAAATACCAATTCATCAAAAGTCGGGCCTCCATGCAAAAAGTGCTGAAACCGTACTGTTCACAGTCCGAAGAACTGCTCAGAGAAGACGTGCAGACTTCCTCACACTGCAGTAAAATATGCTAATCAGTGCTCTGAAATGCTGCCTAGACGAACGAAAGAGTTATTCAGAAATTACAAATCTATCAAGCCAACAAGTTGTTTACTCCCCATAAAACAGTAAACAATTGCAATGTCCAAAGATTACCTATTCTGCCTATTCAGCCTATTCTCATGCAATGTCCAAAGATAGTTCAACGAAGAGTGATTGCCTGATTGAAGTGCGCACTTGTGCAAGAGAATCTTCGTTTAATTCATAGTACTTGGCCACTTGGAAAGTTTTGGTAAATTAAGTGGCTTGTAATCGATGAGGAGCAAAGTATTTCCATATAAAATTCCATGGAATAAACCTCGGCATGTCAAACGACCAGTCGAATCCCCATGGAAAATCGAAATTTTGGTTACTATGAGCGATAAAAGTTTAGTTTTGACTTCACCCTTCTTGTCGGTTGCGACCGAAATTTGGTTTACAACCGAATCTTGATCTGCAGTAGACAGATTTTGTTGAAACTCAGTTGGTTTCAAACGATTTTCGATCAGACCGAATGCCTTTAGTCGCTTCTAATACAAGAAATTTTAATCGCTTGTCATCACCCCCATCATACGCACTACAAAGCCACAAAGCCCAGCCATTTCAGAGGTTGTTTACGTAGCCCTCGAAACGCCACTGCTATGTTAACTTGCAATCAGGATCGACAACGAATATTCGCTGCAGTTGGTCGTCACCGGAAACTGGACGATTCATCGGTGGAGACGAATATCTTGATCTAGCGGCGCCTGTTTGATAACGGAGGTCCGACCGTTGATAACATCGTTGACGTTTTCTTCGCTTTCGCGATACTTTTCCTGTAGAAATCTCGAAAACCCCAGTCCGTTTCCCTACCTCAACGGAAAATGCCAATCATTTGAACCAGCTTTCATGAAAAAAGCGACATTTTAAGCTCTCACGTGAGCACTAGAAAATGCACTACAAACGTGTGAGACAGTGGACGAATTTTTTCTCATATTTGCCTACAAATTCCTTACCTTTTCGAGCCTAAGCATCGATAAACGTGCAAAAGCGGCAAAGCGACTTCAACTCAGCAACAATAATTGAAAGGACTTAACTAGAAGGATGAAATCTGAACCGTTTGCAGCGAGGTAAAAAGAATTGGCGAAACATACAAACATATGTCCACAACTTTCAATCAGCGCGTCAGAATAATGCGAGTGGAGTATAAATTGTAATTCGGATTTCCTAGTAGAAGTAGCGAAGAACTGAAAACGGTTCCTACGGAAGTCGAGATTAGAGATGTCACCATTGTCAACATTGAAAAACGGAAGGAAACATTAGGCGGATGTCAATATTAAAAAAAGAACGCAAATAAACGTGGAGGCAACATCCTCACAATTTAGACCTCTTAAGACCTTTCGTGGCAATAATACTATCGCACAATCTTGCTGTTATATTCCATTTTATGAGGCCGACTTACGCCGACGACTTCTCTCATCATATAGGAGATGCAACTTATGCACCTGCGTCATCATCATCTGCTAATGAAGTCGCCTGCTTGTGCGGAGTTTCTTATTGCGCACGCATCATCGCATTTCTTATTTCATTGTTTCACTGAAACGCATAAGTGCAACGGAGGTTCACCAAGATGCAATACTGGAAGTTTGCATCACGAAAACGCGCATTACATCGTATCATGAGCCAAGATTCAGTTCAACTTCTCTTTCTGCTCCTTCATTCACCTTGTTGAACAATGTTCCCTGGGCGAAGTATTGTTAACGTATTTTAATTATGACACATCCTTGCGTCTTCATAAAGTTGGCGACGCTGTATCGATACGGATGTCATCTTTCCAAGATCACAAGTAACAAAATTCGCGCTTTTCCTCGAAAACAGCAGCAAAAGGTGAGCATGCGAGGATTGCGGCAAACAATAGCACACAGTCGAATAATGACAATGTTGAAATAACGGATACATGGAGAAAAGTGCCAACAACAATGATCAGGTTTCTTCGCTTAGATGGGGGGGGGGGGGGGGGATGAAAAAGTAGAGGAGCAATGGTGAGAGACAGAAAGCAAGAAAAAGATTACGCGAGGAAGAGACGAGAAGGAGGGCGTTGAAATGAGGAATAAATGCAAAGAAGGAAGAGGGGATGGGGGGCGGAAAGATAACGAAAAAAAGGACGGAAGAAAAAGCAGAAAAGAGAGGAAGGAGAAATGAAATAAACAGAGTATAATACACGTGAAAAAAAGGAAGATTATGAGAAAGGAAGAGTAGGTCAAGAATGATAAGAGGAAGGAAAGTGAGAGAAGAGGAAAGCAGGGAAAAATGGAGAGAAATAGCCACCTCGTGAATTAAGCTGGACGAAACTGATGGCTCATAACTCTCAAAGAGATCCAGCAACTTTGCACATGATCAAAAATCCGGAACCAACAAAGATACGGATGTTCAGTCCACACAGGTGCAGCGCTGCTGAGGTCACAAAGGTGTAACACTGAAGAGAGGCCATTTCTGGCGTCACGAAAACAAATATCCATAACGGAACAATTTTTACTGTCCGGCCGATCCAACATGATTCAGCTCCGCATTTCATCAATGATGTTTATGTTCTGCGTACCTTCTGTGCGCACTTGCAAATCGAGACGCGATTGCTCAACTGCACAAGCTGCGGCTGGAGAGACCGAAGTTCAAGTCGTTATCATGTTCAAATGGACAGCTTGAATAAGCTTAACTAAGGATCCAATGTAATGGCCAGTTGAGTCACATGTGCCTCTTCAATAATGCCTTCCTCAAGCAATTTTTATTACATAACGTAATTGCACTAGGAGCAGAAAGTAAATCACTACCTGGATGATAGAAAAAGCACGGCATGCGAATGTGGGGCAATGATCTATTTGACATTTATGATATATAGCAAACTGCATCAGCAGTTCGCGCAAAATATTCTTAAGCAGTGATGATAACCGCCAGTTCCCATGTACTTGCTTGCGTTTCCGATGTACTTCCTTGAGATGACTCACAGTTGTTTTGCACTGCAGATGCAAATATATACGAAAGAATGAGTCTTTAAGAATGAGTCGTCGCCACGCAGTTTTCTTAGAGATCACCCATAAAGCGGAAACAACACTGCATTATTGTGTGAGAACACACGCATACCACATGAAGGCAGACACCACAATTGACCAGAAGTGAGACCAACTTATCCTCCCAAATCCGGAGAAGAAGAAAATAGTAAAACACATAAGAACATGGCAGGAAAAGTGAGGCAATGTCGTATGCACCGAATGCGCATTGATTCACGAGACGATGATGATTGAAAGGATTTTTCGTTAATAACTTGCAGTGTAACCTACATGACAAGGTAACACCATAAATTTCACTGCTGTGATTGCTTGCCGACACTCCCTCACGTGACATGTTCTCAGATCATAAAGGCAACTAATCTTCGTAGCCTTAGGCTTATAACCCATGAGGCTTAGGGTATATTTTTGGAAGGCTTTTCGTTCAGCTTAAAATATGATCATTTAGGGCCTCTTTTTCTTTGAGTTGCCAGGACAACCGTCCAAAAATTCTAAGCCGTTGCACCTGCTGTTGCGAAAACGCCTTCCGCCGTTGACAGATTACGGGCAGAGAAAACAGTTCACTCCCAATCGACTACAATCAGTTACAAGTTAGGCTGCATGCAAGGATGTGCGAATGCAGACCACTGACATGCCTTAACATCACCAGCGCTGCTCTAGAACACGGCAAAAAGATCAAACAGAACTGCAGACGTCGCAGATCCGCTGCAGATGCTTACATCTCCTCACAGGATGTGAGCAAATTATAGGAAATGCAGCCCGCCATGTTAAGAAAATTCGAGATCTCACTCATTCCAGTGATGACAGTCCACAGTACCACGCACACAACGTAAGCAGATGGTGCCTACGTAATGACGAAACATAGGTGCTTAATGACGTCGGATATCCACTGACTTTTGATCGTTACATAGGTAATGTAGACAACTCATTAGAGTGAAACTGCTCAGGTGACTCATTTTCGACCACTTATTCTCCATCACTAGAGGGTCAATAATCTGAAGGTTTAGAGATGGAATTTTTGAACATCAGTCGTCCAACAGCCAGTCGAACCAGTTTACGAAAAGAAAATGCTTTGGTCGAATTGATCCGGTCGGCAAGATTTTTTCCACAAGTGATTTAGAGAGCGATGAATCCATTCAGGCGCTCAAAAAGAAAGAGTTTTCAAGTCGAATCGGTCCATTTGTGGAACACAAATCGGAAAGTACCGAATGCTTCAAATCTAATATCCTGTAAAACCGGAGGTTCCATAAAGTGAGGGGTGAAATTATTCCACAAAGGTTGAATAACGAAACAATTGATATAAATAAACTGGTTACCACAGTTCCATACGTGGGCATGTATAACGCTCAAGGGATTTTGAAAAAGTGTCGCCGGACCATGGAATAACATGAAACTCTCTATGAGCATTCGTGTACTCCGATCGCATGCATTCGGGAGTCTCGTTGAGGGTTAATCACGCATTCAGCTGTCACTTGTTACTGATAGCCTTCAGAAAAGTCAGCAGAATCTAATCTGCAGCGCAGCAGAGACAGCATTCAGTGAACATGGACTAAACAGAATCACATTCTTGCGCATCTATTAGTCATGTTTCCCGTCACTGGGTATTTCAATGCACGACAATGCGGTGTGAGAACAAGTTCCATTAGGGGAATCTGTGCGCCATCATTCAACTATACGCTACGATATTGTGGGGAGAAGTTGCACCTTTCTAAAGGTCACTTTTGGATGATCAATCACAGTAAGTAGAGATTTAATCTATAATGGAACGAATCTCTAGGAATCGTAAACTTGAACTCTGATTTGAGTGGAAATCCATTCTCTAGCAGAAACACATTCTTCAACACTTCAAGCAAACATAATGTAAATGACGAAAACATTTGATCTCTGTGCTTCGTAACGCCGCTCAGGAGGTTCAATGAGTCATTATGCAGTAATAGTATGGACGATGTCATCACATAAGCAAGATCAGCTGGCTAGAAAAGTTCTTGCCCAAATGGGATAAGGAGGTCCCGTGTGTGGCGCTCAATTATCCGTCTTTCTGCTTCTTCATCGACTTCTCTCTCAGAAGTAGAGCACATCTCAAATGATAAATCCAAATCGGCAAGTGTTTTCCTCTGCACGCACTCATTTATTCCTACCTCATCTCTGTTGTTCCCTTTAAGTGTTTTGCACACAGGTCAAAATTTTCACTGCAGGTAAATTATTGAATTCAGTGAAAGTCAACCAAGGTAACATTCGGCAGTGATGAAGCATAAAGGAATTAGTCAGACCATCAATTATTATAGGATTGATTATACAATATAAAGAATTACGGTACTAGATAGCAAAAGAACGATTGCCGTAAGCCTTAGTTTCGGCCAGCTACAAATAGGAGAGATAAAAAGGAATAGTGACTGTCTGATGATTTTGGGGAATGGATAATTCATATACGCAGCTGTTTGGAATGGCAAATGGAGCGCAAAGCTTTGTGTCGAGGGAATTCGATTTGCTCTCTCCTCGACAAGATAAGTAAACGCCATGAGTTTGACAACTGCAACTCATGTCGTGCGACACATCATAGAAAGGGCTGCTATGTCGAAGAAAAAAGTTCCGACGGGCAAATATGATAAACATTATGATAAAAGGCAAATGCATATAAAGTGAAGCATCAAGAAGGAAGCGTTGCAAAATTATGCTGAGGGTGTGGTGGTCTAGCAGCAATTGAGGATAGTGAACGAATTTTCCGGGGAATCGAGAACACCTGCAAAATTTCGCATTTATGTGATACTCTAGAACATAGTGCGAATTGTTCGGAACATTCCAACGCCTATAGACAAATGGCAGAACACGAAAATTTTGCCACTCCACAACACTCTGTTATATTATTCTGGATTTTGCACATAGAAGTGCAGCACAACAGCAAGCTTCGTTGTTAAGTCTGCAGTACTATATTTAGTAACTGGTAGACGCAGAGCAAGAAAAAGACTCTCTCAGAAGTAATCCTGTGGACAGAAAAAAAAGTTCGTTTAGTCTCGACGGCAGCCACAAGAAGAAGCAAACATGAGGCTTGACCGACGAAATTTGCATTCACGGAATGGAAGAAAAAAGTCATGCTTCAAAAGATTCTGTAAACGATCGCGACGTCATAACTCAAGCCACGTGACGTGCTTTCTATTTAGCCGATAATGCAGCTAAATGCACAGTTGGGAAATTTATTGAAAGTCGTCATAATAATAAATGAATTTGAGAATTAATCACAACTCCATTTCTTTAACATATTTGACGAATGCTTCCTACCCACAAGGAAAGACCGATGTCCAAAAAGACAATAGAGCTCAAAATGAGAAATAACTCTGTGATTTGTTTGCCCTTATTATTTCCGTCGGTTCGCCTCTTCAGTCTTTGAACTCTCTTCGTTTGCCGTGCTGCATAGAAGTAAATGGCACGACTACCCCTTGACTACGAACCTCCCCTACGTAACACCTGCTATTTTTACGCGATCACTCTAAACGGACGATACATTTAAGAGATTATAAGACTGATAAACTCTCATCCAGCAACTTGCACTTCGAAGACAAGACATTTGAACTCTTGAAGAGCAAGCATCTTCATCAAATTTTTTTCTTTTTTTAGAAATCCATCTTCTAAAACATCAACTGCGATTGTTCGGTCCTTATAATAACAATGAAATGAAATAAAAACTAGACAAATAGCCTCCTTTACTACAAGTGACCTATTTTATTCGTTCCGACTTCCTTACTTCTGAAAAGACATAGAAGTACCGCCGTTGTAATCCTTGAATTATCACTTGAATCCGAAGAAACTGGTTCAGTGAACATAGTATGGTTTCAGTCTCAAGAGAAAACATAGCAACCCTCAGACTGGCGAGATTCAAGCATTTTGAGCTGGATGAACCGAACACGCGTACAATATTCTTGAAGATAAAAGATTGTTTAAGGCATCCGATCGACGGTCTCTTTCACAAAGGCAAAGAACAAGGAGCTTAACGATGATTATGGATTAAAACTGCTCACAAACTAGTGCACAAATAACGACGTTTCAAAAAAAAACACAGAATTTCGAATGCAGCAGCACAATCTTGAGCGCTCAACGACTGGCCATTTATCCATTCAGAAGCGGATAATATCGCAATTATGCCAGCTTATTTCATTCAAGTTTCATAGCTAAATATTAGATTTCTTCGGCGTGCTCTCGTATACAACTTGATTGAACAACGCACTCGGTTGTACTTTTGCGAATGTGATATCTGTAATGATCTTGAACATGCTCAATGAGTTTTGTTTCTTATAGCTGAAATGCTGAAAATGTTAAAACGAACTGGGAACTGAGCGCAGATGCTTACCTTAATTCCAAGTTCTTTACACGTTTCCTTATAAGCCCAATGCCACATTTCGCGATAGTTTCTCTTCTCAGTGACCGCTACTTCAGCATTTTTCGTTGTCGTTGTGGTGCTGAATGAGAAATTCTGACTCCACCACATTTGTAAACGAGTTCATAAACGATAGGTGTCGCTATGTTGGTCCACAGCTTCGATGGAATAATTGCGGTGAACTCAAAAATGGTGCTTACTCACTCAGCACTTGTCTGGCGCCGCTTCACATTCGGCTCAGTTGCCCACCAACCCTTTTTCTCATACTTTCTCACTTTCACTTCCCCAATCAAAACCCCATTTTACAAGTCATTTTACGATCAACCGTCAGATGACACAGAACAGTGGTGGAGGAAACACTGCGAAATAAATGATATAAATAAATACCTAAATGAACAAATAAATAATTGCAAAGTTGCTGCCGGTGAATGTTTGTCCTTAAAAGCTTGCATAGCTGAGTAGGATCCAACAAAAATCATCGCATGAAGGCGATGGACAAATCTGTGCGCAGCAGACAACAGAAATCCAAAAGATAAATGCCACATCTATCATAAGCAACTCTTCTGTTTATGAAGACCTGTGAAAGAAGTTTGAAAACGAACGTTGCTTACTTAAGCATAAGGACGGCACAACTCTTTCAACTTCTAAGATGCGCCGTACACTTTTTACGACAATGTCATTTAAACTTCAATGAGAGTAAGCCCGCAAACTCGAATAGCGTGAGATCAAGGATCCAACCTCATCTGTGGAAGCGTTTCACGCATGTCATCTAGTCATTAATCGTCTAATTTATACTCCCTATTCAAAATCGTCTTTTAAGACGCAAACTAAATTATAAATACCATACCTTTCGGGCTTCTCGTCCCCTGGTCCCTCATCGCACTGTTGTTGCTGCTGCTGAGGCTGAGACTGCCGACATTCGAAGGATTCGACTGTGGAACTTGCTTGTGTTCCCAGCGTCACGACATCATCTCTGAGTTGGCGGGCGGTTGGCGGTGGTGATAGAACATCAGCATTCCCTAGTGATTCAGTTGGCCTTTTTTCTAAGGACTCGTTCCTTTGTATCTGCCGTTGCTGTGCGTCGTGCTGCTTTAGATAGCCTCCACCAACAGAACCACTGACGAGTAACGTTGACTGATTCGAACTCGAGACGTGGCTATCAGATATAAAATGCGTTTCATCCGATTCAGCAGCATATGTGTCCCCATGTTCACCATGACTGTAGGTGTCGCGCTCAGATTCGGATGGTGGGACATCATAGTGATTGGTGACAGATGACTGATTGTCTCTGAATTACAAATTCCACTACGAATGCTTATGCAGACATGCGGACGATTCTCCTCTGCTGCTAAGAACAGCAGGAATCAACGGAAAGACTCCTTGGGAATTACAAACCATAAGCAGATGAGGTGAATGTTTTCCTGGCTGAAGTTACTGACACTGTCATTCCGTGACGGGCATTTATATATCGAAAATGGGAAGCCGATAATCGCTTGGAAGCTTCACCAGGAAAAGATACATCTGAGATAATCGTTAAAACCTTGCTAAATGACGTACACTTGGTCCGTTCCTTGTTAAGACTGGCAAACTCTGCTCATAAGAAATAAAACGAAAAGGTGACACTTGTTACATTATTCTGAAGATTTCTGATAGCAACGAAGATATTTCAGAGAGCTGCGCATATGAGGCGCACAGTCTATATAAGGAAATAGTTTGTAGAGAGTAAACAATATTGATATAAAGAAACGGAATTGAGACGATAACATTGGGTAATGCAGAACAGCTAAACCGTAGTATTCGCAAACTGAGGTAACGCTAAACATCACTGGATGAGCGACAGTATCCTTCCGTGATGGTACTTCATTAGAAAAAAAACTGTCGTCTCGAAACAGAATTCTCCAAAAAAACCGTCTGATTGCTTGAGTTCTGAACTGCTCAAATTGCCTAGCTATAACACATTCAGAAGGAGGGTGAGAGCAGGGAGGGGAGGGTGGGGATGTTAGCTCTTCGTGGATGAAGCAACTTCAAAAGTGTAACTGATATGACCGGTTGCAGGTACCTGTTTTGAAGAAAGTTAGATGGCAAGAGCTGAACACCTAAGTTATGGCAGACTAAAAACCAAAACTCACATCTCCCGGAAACCGCTCTTTTTCTGATTATCACATAATTTTAAGCTTCACTGAAATTTTCACAATTAATTACTTACTGTTGTGTCGTCGCTGGCCAAGTTTGCTCGTCGTCTTCATCAAGAAAATGACGACTGAAAAAATACCTTTGAAATGAATTAATTTTCCTGCCGATACGAGATGAAAGGAAAATGCTCATTTTCATCAGTAATGGAGCACTATGACTGCAATGCGGGCTTTTCGCGCACTTTATATATTATTTCAATTGATGATCTGTTGTTGAATTTTTCGGCCTAGCCGAACAATAGGCACTCAGCGCTATAAAAATATGGGCTGATTTCAAAACACAAACACAGTTCTAAAATTTGCTAAAATCTAATTGAAATCAAAGTGGGCCTCATGAGCCGAGCGTGTAAATGATAAGGAGAAGATAACTTCAACATGCTGGTGACAAGCCAAACTTGAAAATTTCTTTCATAGCAAAAGTGCTCGTAAGATATCCTATGAGAGTTGCAAATGCCATCAATTCAGTGGGCATCAATTCTGCTGAATCACGTCACGACGAGCTTCACGCAGGCACAAGAGCAAATTAATGTAACATTTAGCAGAAAGAGATTTTAAGTGCAACAAAACAAGCATAAAGCATCTAACAGAAACAGCTTTTCTTTTCCCACTCAATGCGGAAAATGGATTTAAAGTTAATAGATCGGTTTTTTAAGTACTGACAAATATTGTTGGTAAAAAGTACTTATTTGCTTCAAGTTGCAGTGATTTCGCAGCACGCAACCCTTTAGCACTTGAAGGAAAAGAATATGGCGCTCTCTAATTTTCAGAAACTGCGTATTTGACAGAACAATCAAAATGATCCCAACATATTCAGAAAGAGAATGTTCACAGATCAGATGGAAAATATATTCAACAACTTACGACATTCATCTCTTCTCCGGAACTGAAATCCCCTAAATCGAAGCGTTTTACAAACCGGGAGATAACGACAAATGCAAAAGCACAGTACTCGATAAATGCATTCCAGGACTTGAACAAAATCGTCATCTCCCTCTCAACCAGACCCATATCCAGACTGAGCCATAGACACATTCATTTTTATGCTCATCTGCAAATTTGACTGAAAGGTTATATCATCGCAAGGGCGTTTCCAAAGCCAGGATTGCACGTGCATCTCTCTGTATCCGTCTGTCCATCTCTCTGATAGTTTTAATTAACTACTCAGGGCGGAATGAAAAATTTTGATGTCGAAATGCATGCGCAGAGTAACGTCACATACAATCCTCCATTCTGACCCATCATGGATTGTTTTCCCTACTTTATTTTATATTTGACACCATTGTAACTAGACTGCAAAATATGAGGATACGAAAGTACTATTCATTTCAGCCCATCTGGCACGCTCGTCAACTTCTGTTAGGCTACTTTCGATTGCGTATAGGATGAAATCACCTTGCAAATGTACTGTTCTCTTTAACGACTATTTCAAAGTACGCTTTACAATCTGTTTGCCCGGTTCTCGTAAATTTAAGTTGTTGCCAGCATTTCTGCATTGTTTTTCTATTCGGTTCTCAGAACGGATAGAAAATGTTTTCTACAAATGCTGGGAATTTGTCGACAGCCTCACTAACCTAATGAATATTGACGAAAGACATAAGAACGAGTACATACAGACATCTAACAATGCAAGAAAATGAGCCATATGATAAAATTGCTGAAATATTGAAGGATAAACCAAACCTCGTTGAAGGAGAAACAATTGGGTGAGCGGGTTGCGGACGACTGTTATACGACAATGGCTCCTGCTCCTCTGTCCAGTCGCTGTTCTGCTGATCCCAGTCGGGCCTGAAGAGGCGAATGCAAAGTACAGCAGGCACAGACAGGTAATGCTAGAAAGCCGGTCAATGATAACTGAACAGCGCATTAACCTACACAGCTTCGAGGCGGAAATAGATAGAGTGGTTTAATGATGCCCAGTCCTAAAAGAGTAAATAGTCGTTAACGACATTTGCTTAACGACGTGAAGCATCGAGAATGATGGGGATTATTATTTGAATGCTGTAGGGCTCTTCTTCATGAGGCATCTGCCTCCTTCGAGAGTTTAGAAAAAGTTCTAAATAAGTCTCCCGGTCAAGAGAGACTCAGCCAATTCCAGCGCACCAAATAAATCATCAGATTACTTCAAAATTTTCCCACTTTAAAGTTATTCACCTAAAAACACACATTCATATAATGCTAAATATACCTGTACAAAAGCATGTGAAATCAACGTGACCTACTCATTTTAAACAGTAAATGGATGCTTGCATATGTAGTTCATCTCTCTGTAAATTACGATATAGCCGTTTTCCTACTAAATGTACCTTCCAAAACCGATCCTCGAGAATGATAGGGCGTACAAGGAGGCTCGAAACTATGCATTTGGCCGGAAGTCCCATCAATATGTCTAAGCAATCGATCGATGAGACGTCATCTAACAAGTTGCTGTCCACTTTAGTGTCGCCAACCTTTCACAGAAACGGTCTTCATGGTAGTGATGGCCATCATAGCGGTCGTATGATGGACCAGCGTCATAATACTCATCAATGTGTGCATCTGCGTCGTAGCTCATTGGTTGGTAATATTCGCTATCATAAGTAAAAATTTTGCAGCGGTTTCTTCGCGCAGTCGCTGACGAAGTATGTGACGCATCACTAAAAGAAAAGAACGCGAGTATAACCTCGGAAGAAGTAAATAAGAAACATGTGTGCAGACTGCAGCGGCATGTTTGTGCATTGGGTCGGTGATGGCCCTTTAATTGCTTATCGTCTACTACGAAGAGAAGTAAAAATTTGAATTGGATCAGAAGGAAATGTTGGATTTGCTTCCGAAAAAATGAATATTTACAACGCTTCCATCTGAACAATTTTTGATACTTTCATAATTGCAAGCAAATTATTCACTCGGATATTTCTCTGCCATGAAAAGTTAACAAGCAAGAAGATTCTGATAGCCACCTAAACGTAAGCTTACGAAACGAAGCGCTGAAATTTAGCTATCACTGGCACGGATCACTGATAGTAAGGATTATACAGCGACCATCATGTTTGTACCTTCGACGTAATTGCGCAAACTTGCACTTGAATGACACATTGTAGTCCTTTCTTGTCTCGACGAGGTTCCTTGTGTATGCGTGTATCTGTGTATAACAGTTTTTCCTACTCAGAGATGAAAGTTTTCAGTTCATAGGGACTACTGCATCCTGTTCATTTAAACCATATTGCAAAGTGCACTGAAATCGAAACACGTTGCGGACTCTAAAATTTCCGGAAAGTTGCTTGTATTTTGCCAATGATCGGGTTCCGCAACGCATATTAACTATTGCACATCTGTAACGTTAGCTGGATCAGTTCAATTCGCGCTTTTCATTGTATACTGGTGCGTATTGATTGAACTTTTTGTCCACGTTTGGGAATGCAAAAGCAAACTATGCCGTCTGCTCTGGGAATCTTCTTTTTTGATTTTAGGAGAGGCTGCGACAACTGCCTTCGAGTAAATAGACGCATTTCAACAATGACATCCTACTACGGTAATGCTCGCATTGTCCGGATTTCTCAGGAGTAAAGATCTTATCTGGTGAAGACAGAGGTTTTCCTCGATGGTCGACTTCTTGCTACTGAAATTTGATAGATGGAGTTGACGTAACTGCATTCGGCTCCATGACACACTGTGATAATGCGCACGTAGAAAGGCGGTAAGAGGAAAGAAAATGAAAAAAAATCATAGCAGTAATTTTCAGTTCAAAAGGAAAGCAGAACACCAGTGGACCCGTCCTCTCTATCGCACTTCTCAAATCGTAGTGTTTGTATGAATCTGCTCGTTCTCGCGAATATGATGTAAATTATGGCAACATATATTAAGGGCGATGCTACATTTGTGAGTACGATATATAGTTATATTTCTATGACGTGACTGAATCGTCAGCCGGTAAGAGTATGGCAGTGAGCTTTGATAGATTCAATCCACATTTGAGAATACTTCCAGGAACCAAATTCCACCCGTCCATTAAAATTCCTAACGAGCTTAAAAATTACACACCGTGCAGAAATGTGTGTCCATGATTATGATATGGTCACAAATTTTTTGACTTTTCTATTTGAAACATAAAAGTCTCCCCACATAATTTATTTATGAGATAAATAAAGAAAATGAAATATCTTTGGACTATTTTGTATGTTTGATTCAGCGTAGGGAGAAAAACGACATGCTTTTTTTCAAGGATCAGTAAAACAAGAATTCAGTTCGATAGCATTGTTCGTCTGTGTTTTGAACGACGTATGACGATTCGGCCTGATTGGTTACATAGTTAGAACACATATTACGCAGGTCTCTGTTCGGCGGTCCTCATGCTAGTCAGGTCTTGAGAAATTCTAAAGGCAATCGGTTGACCGCATTCTACAACCCGTGCTTTCAGCACAGTGCATCTTCCCATCCATGTTTTAAAAATGCCACTCTCCTGCAAGCTCCTTGGAGACTGTGGAGCCTCAACGGTAGCGAAATGCAATGTTGAGTGAATGAGCAGTGATTTCACGACATACTGTGTGAACGAGGAAATAATGCAAGAGGACAATAATCACACCTGTCCTGCTGTAGTCTCGAACTCGATCTGTTTTCGAACTCGTCATAGGCGTCGGTGGTGTAGCCATGTTCATGCACTGGCTCGTACTGCCTTAGAGTATTCCTTGAATATTGCTCGTGGCCGCGTGAAGAACTTCGAGATTCACTCGCATAGTCATGCTCATTCTCGTTATACCCTTTAAGAAATATCATTCAACCAGCACATGACAAACACTTTCAACCAGTTACGTTGATAATGTGAGTCATAGCTAGACCTTCATATTCAGCAATGCTACTCGAATAACCTCCTAATAAATTGAGTCTGTTGATGAATTTCAATCACCCTTAGACAGCCTCATCTGCACCACCACGATTAAAAGAATTTCATCAGGTGCCCTTTTTGAAAAAGCTTCGGGTAGTGTGCTAATGCTGAGCGAATACCTCATATCAATGGATACAGATCACTTCAACAGAATCGATTCTCTGAATGCAGCTTCACTCCAACAACAGCCGAAAAACCTTTCTTCCCAAAGTGCTTCGTTGAGTTTTCGATACAGTTGGAGTGATAAACTACAATATGCAAAACAAATGCTTTAACCGTATGCATCGTTGTTGTCGTCAGCAGCCCGCTGCGTAGCGTCACTCTCGCCGTCGTAATATCGTTGATGGTATGCATCCTCTTCGTCCTCATAGCTTGCCTGTAAAGTCTGTTCATGGGTAATGTAAGCGTTGAGTTGAAAATACAGTCTTTGCGTCATATTTTGATACCTCATTCATTTGTGATTATCCACACCCTCAGATTCTCGAACTTCACCACAGCATTTCCGAATTAAAATATTACAGATCAGTGCCGATCTTTAAATGGAATTTATGCTGCCTGCAAGTATTACACCAGATGGCTGCATTTCTGGCTAGAATAATCGGACATCTGGCGAATTAAAGATAGGAGATGGAGACATGGAAGCTGCATGTTGAAGGAGTTTCGTATAAAATACAGCAAACGCAAAGGTAAATGGGAAAGTTTCTGACTGAAGAAAACTCTTTTGGTGACGCCACGGGCAACAAATATACACATGAATCGCTGAGATATTAAATAATAGAGCAGAAGAAATGCGCGCATCAGTAGGCGAGACAATAACAAGAGACGTCTGCAAAGGTTATATGAAAAAAACGGCAAGAGGAAATTGCATTGCGCAACCGCAGTATAGGAAATAACTAATAAGTAGGGAATTACAAGATAAATCGAAGCTTCAGATACAGCGATGAATGAATGGGACGTACTCTATCGAACTGCTGAGGCATACGATCGTACTGCCTGGAATGTCGATTCGGATGCAAATGACTGTCCCATTGATGCACCGAACTGTTCGGCTGATGGTGGATGGGAAACGATACGTCGGACGTATAGTCGGAATCTTCAGAAATACCCGCTGAAAATACATTCGCACATAAACGCAAATGGAGACATCCGAACGCTAGGATCTTTTCCAGCTGTCTTATTTTATTTCCATTTTTGTGATTCTACTCACCTCTCATTCCCCCCAGACGGCTTCCAACGATATTAATTCAGGACACTCGGTAGCGAATGAAAACTGCTAGAGGTCCGTTCTTGATCTGCTGCCACTGAAACTCGCAAGGGTTTGGAGATACGACCAAGCTCGGAGGTTCAGCTCGGCATCCCTTCGGATTCTTTATTTTGTGATCCCGGGGAGGGGTGAGTTCTTGCTTTCTACTTCCTAACTCCGGAACTTCAGAGCTCCCAGGCCATTCGTCCCTTGCGTGAGCAATTCTGAGGCGCGAGTGGCATAATGGGACTACTATAATATGTTTCTTTGACAGCAATGAGTTGCTTGTCCATATGAGTAATGTAGCTATCAGTTGCCATTTCTACTGCATGCCACCGCATGCAACATTCTTCGGCTAGAAGGCTTTCGGGGGATCCACCTTCTGCCTACAACATATAACGAGGCAGAGAAGCAACTTTGCAAATTTGTGCGACGAGTGTGCAAACCGAACAATATTGCTGAAGAGTTTGGACAGACTAAAGGCAGTTGAGATACTCTGCAACGTCCTACCGCTCAATCACAGCAGATGCCCAGAAATAAAATATGCTATTTTCATCTGAGCAATAAGACAGGAACTATGTAATGCTTTAAAAGTTGCGTTTGCACGTGAAAGACACTGATATAGCCACCGTAATATCGTTCCTAAGCAATATTCGATTTTAACACTTCAGCAGATACTTTGTAAACGCGAGGCACGAAATAACTCGTGAGGTGTTATTACAATCTAACCTATAGTATGAGGAGAGAGCACCGAGTAAACCTGATTCTTCAGTCCCGGTCTGGTCACAACAAAGATGCGTGTTGAAAAGAGCATTTATTCGGTTGGAAGTGAACGCAAAGCACTCTATCTTGAAAGGGTAGTAAATAGACTGAGAGCGAGAGGCGGAAATGTAATTGCAGCAAGCAGTCTACACACACAAAACCTCATCTATATCTTCCTCTTCGCCTGCAGTATCGCTATGTCATAAAAATGCGGTGACGGAGATAATGGATGACTCGCAGAGAGGATCTTTAATTTCGACGTCAAGTCACCACGATTTCTTAGTGCAGTGCTTGAAAACGTTTAAAACATTTGCAGTCTTTATGGAGCCTATTTTCTCATCACGCAGAAGCCTAATGAGAGCAACGATAACTGATTATCCATTAGGGCGAATTGCCAGGCTGCTTTAAGATTCGACGATTCGGTTCGAATTTAATAAATCATAAGCAGAAAGTATTTTTTACATTACATAAAATTACAAATCGAACCACAACGATTTCTACTTCTTTAATTTTTCGATCATCGACGCCACCCTATCATTCAGTTTACCTAACAGAAACCTAACAGAACATATTTTGTGTCCGGAAGAACTGGAAAAATAGAGGATAATTATGTATGAATCTAAAACGATGCGAGGACTTACAGTGAGTGAAAGGGGCGCGAGCATGAGGCAACTGATCCTGAAAAAATTCCAGTAAATCATATCGAAGAGGCATAAGCACTCGTGATATGGCCACTTTTGCGATCACTCTCCTTAACTTAACTTGCAAACCAGTAGTTAAATATGCCTAATGTCGCGTGCATTTCATAACCTACGAGTTTTTATGGCATTGTGGATTTTCCAAGCAAATGGATTGTCCAATTTCACCCGACCAGTGCAAAATTTATGTACACATTTGGGAAAGTTTAATTTTCTTAACGGCTCATAGGCAATCAGCTAAGCTGTAACTTCGTAGGTCCGCGTGAAGCTCTATTTTGCTGAATGAACTTCACGCGCCTAGACTCTATTTTGCTGAATGAACTTCACGCACCTAGACTCTATTTTGCTGAATGAACTTCACGCACCTATAAGGGTTGATTATATGTTGAAACTAATGGGTCCAACAAAGGATAGTATTTTGCATGCGTAAGGTATGTGCCGACCAAACATGCACAGGCATATCAAGGATGTTTTAAAGCATTCTAAGGAGAGATTTCAACGACCATTACCTACAAAATTTGTGAGTTTCATAGCAATTTCGACATTGAGAAAAGAAGATTAATATTGATTCCTAATGAAATGTAACCAGTCGATGAGATAAAAGATGCAATAAAACATTTGCGATGTGATTACATCTTCCGGTGGATGACGTCATACATCGCAATCGTACTTTTCATGTAAGAGGACATTGTTTTCGAGAATTTCGTTTCCACTAACATCCCATTTATACGGAATGTTTCAAGAATGTGAATCTGCTGGTATCCCAGTTGAACGCTCCATTCAATGAAACGAAATAACTGAAGGTCTTATTTACTGATCAAGGACTTATTTACCGATGTAATCCTTTAATTTCGAATTTTATTATTCTCAATAAGTTATAAGTGTTCGACAAGGTTTTTGGTGGTTTGAATGAAGTAAGAAAAAGCACCCGGAAAAAATTCCAAAACCCATAAAAATGTCTCCATCAGAAAGAAGAATGTGGAGTAATAATCTCATGCGAAACGTACCTCGTGCGGTAGAAAGCAACGAAATATTTCGACGATGACAGGTGTTAAGGCCCGATTCTCTTAGACGACTCAATCAAGAGGTCATATATGACGAAAATTTCAAGGAAAACCCCATGCTAAATACAGTAACAAGGATTTTTTGATATCAGTAACTCCGAATATACATGTGAAGAAATGTGATTCATCCAGGAAACATATCCATTTCCGTTATTTTACACACAGTACAATTAACGCTAGAAAAAATTCGTTAAACGTACGTTAACTTCAATAAGCTGATTCAGGGCTTGCAGCTTGGCTTGTAACTCTTCGGCATCAGATCCCTGGGCGTCTGTAAAATATTTCTTTGATATGCAATCAAAATAATCATCTATAAACGAGAAGATACGCCGAATGAAAACACAACGTTAAACGTATGCATTTGCTTCTAATTCAAGAAGTTCAGCTGAATTCATGTATTCCTTTTTGAGGTCACCCAAGTGTATTCTTATGCTAAAGCTCTCACAAAATTCAACGGCCTTAATGAAGCCTCCTGCAAACTATTCAACCTATGGTCCCACACGATCCAAAATGTGAAACTCGTTGGCGCGTTCTCAGTTGGGAATCGCTTGAATATTGCCGCCTTAAACTCGATCCCATATTCTTTTTTCAACTGTTATCGCTAAATACTATATTGCATTTGACTTAATATTCCCTTATTCTTATCAATATCATCTTTTACGAATTCACAGACTCGATTTTTTCTGAGAATTTCATCCCCCTGAATCCAGCTCATATTTTCTTGAAGTCGCGAATCACCCGAGCGTGGAACACACTTTCTGTGTCGCCGTAGAGCCCAATGTCTTGGCGCGCACAAATCTCCTGGAATCTTCGACAGCGAGATATTCAGTGAGTTTGCATTTAACTGAATCGATATTTTGGTGATCCCTAACCCATTTTTGTATTGTTTTGCATTGCGAAAATTCTTTCGATTTCCTGTGAAACAGCGATTTCATAACAACGAAACTCTTAGGGATACAGCAGATTTTTCAGACAATTACTTTCGTAATCCTTAAAGGACATTTCACCATTGCATTGTGGTAAACAGAGCACTTCTGATGTGCATCACTGGTTCAAAGTTCCCTGAACGAATACATATGAGTGGTTTGCTCAACAAAGGGAATGGAAAATCTAATGTCGGAGAATTGCGAGGCAGGATCTCCTTTAATGGATCATAATAATGTTCATGATGGAGGGGGAATTGCCAGTATGGCTCATCCCATTCAATATTGCCAACGCGAAAAAATGAGTGAGTGGGAAAGACGACAGCTCTGATTTCTTCTGTGTGAGCACTATAGCCTCTAGTGGCTACAAAAGCACACGTTTTTTTCCACTTCACTCTACGAGATTCTAAAACAATATTTTCGATTATTAGACTTGGATGCGAAATTGCAAGAAAAGCTGGTATGGGCGCAATTTCGGGTTCAGATCAAAACGATTGAATAAGATGGATACGCGCACTCTCTCTGTTCTCACATCCACTCTCTACGCAAAGAAAAACGTCATGCCGCGGTTCCATTTTCGAAAAGTAGATCTCATGAGGCGTAGAAAGTGAGCGAGAGATTCGCCTCTCCACTCAGTAATGCAAAAAGTAAACCTGCTCACCATAAGTTTTCATTTCCTGAATCTATATATCCCAATACGATCATCATAAAAAAACATTTATCCTAAACTTTCTAGGGGTAGAAGCATGGGACAGAAAGGGATACTAGACAGCTCCAAAAATCAAGTTTGGGAGCTGTTTGTTTGCAGCTTCGACAGAAGGATATTTGAGGATGTCTGAACTTAGTAAATGCTGCCGCCATGATTCGATGATAAAACGAAACGAGTTTGCCGTAGCTCACAATCAGATGTGACGTGAGTGCATATTATTCAAGGTGAGAAGACACCACTCCATCGTCTACAGTTGTGCTGCGTTCACTTCCGGGTAGCATTATACATTTTCTTGCTAGATTCACCTGCTTGAAGTGGAATTCACACTGCAGTGCATGGGGATTTTTTGTCTAAATGTTACTTTCTGTCACTCACTGAGGTACGTGCTATGATCTGCTACGGCTGGCGATTGGCAGGAAAAAACTATGCGCTTGGCTTATTCCGAACCACAATGATCATTAAACACAAACCTTCAAATCCGACGACAGCTTCAAGTTTATCTGATGCAGACATTTACAAGTTAGAGTTTTACAACACCGCCACTTATCGCCTTGTAGGTTGGGTCCTTTGCAACTTCAGTTTTCTCATTCCTTCCAGCACTTCCTTTCCCTCGACCCTTATCACCATCACATGGAGCAAACCAAACAACAAATGCCTTGGAAAAAAGGCATAGCTCACAGCATATAACATAGAAAGAACTCAAAATGTAGAAAAATAGTATCATTCCAAAATGTGGGAAAACTTCAGGATATGTGTTAGAACTTGGGAAAATGTAATATGCATGAGAAGTTGTGCAAAAATTGTTTGTTTGTGCATCAAAACTCATTGCAGAGTATATGCTAACCTTTTTTCGGATGGACCTCCAACTGGTTCTGTTATAGCAGCGTAGAGTGGACACGAATTAGATGTTGTAAACGAGCAGGAAATGAGCAACCACAGTAAAGGTGAGCATAAGGATACGATAAACAGCTATAAGTTGCGAAACACTGATTAATAACTTACCGAAAGGCAGTTCGAAACGAACATCAACAAGAAGCGAGTGACCAGTGGGACGACTTGTGCCCACTGTATGTCCGTTCCTTGTCTCGAGCTCCTGATCAACCTGAAGCCACTTGCCGGGTCCTGGGACGTTGTTGTATTGTATTGACACCAAAGGTATATAATGTACACCTGAATTCAAAGGGAACATGTTTTATTATCTCAGCTTCCGATAAACATCGGTGGACATTTATTTTTTGCGTTTCGATATAGCGATCGCTGTAATCGAAGCCCTAGAAAACGTTTAAGCAATAAAGAAGCAGTAAACTTTTTTGCTTATTATGCGAAACGCTGTTCCTAACACTCTTCAAAATGGAAAAATGAACTATTTCAACGAAAGAAACTCGGGATTGCCATAAATTATTCCTGATAGGCTTGATTCCACTGCAGATCGCAGGATATCAGAGAACAAATACCGGATATATGTTGGAAGACGTGTTCGAATTGGATCACCTTCACAGCAAATGGAGTTCAAAGAGTGCAAAACCACAAGACTTTAGGCAGCTTAATTTTCACCCATACTGGTCTCGTAGGCTAGGGGTTTTCTAGAGTATTAGATTTTCGTTTTTGATTTCATGTTTTTCGCGATGTTGAAGGCAGTCGGAATTCGGAATGAGCCATTTCGATCTTTGTATTTCACTGCTCTTGCATGAATATGGCAGGAAGAAGCATTTTTTTTTTTGTAGCGGAAATCGTTGTGAAATAACTGACCTATGAGTTTGTCCCAAAGAACACCTTTGTTCCACAACTCCAGCATCATGCCGTTGTCGAGCCGGTTCGTCTCGCTGCAGATATTTAGATTGAAAGCACTTATTCTTCTGTTAATATAAAGCGTCATCAGAAAATTAAAATAGTTAGGAAATGCGTCATGCCTATAATGTCAGTGATCTATTTCCGGCCACTTTTCCTTCCTTCAGCTGGTAATATTTCGTTTTGGCGGAAAAAGCCGAACGTCTTTTTAGTAATTTCGTTTTCTAAAAATGACTTCACCTCATTGATTCATTTGAAAGAGTTTAATTTTTGCAGTTTATAGAGTTCAGCCTGGAGATAGGAAAACACTGAATCAGAAGGCAACTTACAAGATGAACTCCTGCTCCCAGCATGGCTGATTTCCTTTCACTGCTACCGTCGTCGACTTCACATTTTGTAGCTTAACAACCACGTACGAGTGAAACTCATCTAAATTCACTCTGTGAATGGACCTTTCAATTATTTTTTAGCAGTGCATTTTATTTGAGTTTAGATGCGTTATGTGGACCATATAAGTTCGGCTGTGGAGATCACTATTGAAGGTTCTTCGACTTTTGGCTCATCGACGTTCTTGTCACTTCACAGACAAATTTACGATAGGTCTCCCTATGTGATGCATAAGGAATGGCGGATTCTCAGTCGGCGACTCTCCCCACTTTTTGCTCGCAGACTTACATTCTCACTGCCAGAAATGTGGCGGACACGCATGCTTCATGTGGCTCATGCTCCTGATGGTTCTTTTCATGTGGCAAATGTTGGGGATGGAAGATAAAACGATAGCGATCCATTTCTCAATACAACTGCTCCGAACTAATTTGAAAATCCGAATTTAAACGACACTGCACTTCAGTACACTTGTGAATTGATGAGGAGAGTCATCAATGAAGAGCGGATGGAAATCTTCGATGGAAAAAACGTATCCCTTGGCTGTGGAATAGAATATCCATGGCTACGTACAATGGAAAAGTGTGATGGTGTTCATCCCAGTGGATAGAAAAGGCAGAGCGATTGTTTCGAGTGCGCCACTTGTACTAGGGTAAAACTAGCAACAATCATAACAAATAGCATCCTTATTGGCATCAAGAAATAGTTTTGAAAAGATGGAAAAAATGTCAAGTGCGTGATATTCCACTCATGTCATCAATGTATTCCACAAAACTTTTCTTCAAATGCCGCATATCAAACCTCAGCGATTCACATGCACAGTATGAGCTCTTTATGAGGTTTAAGCACTGCTGTGCAAGGTAACAAAAAGAGGGCTCAATCACCATTTTACAAGCATATCTTCCCCCATCTAGGTTCATTGAATTGCTGCGTTTCAAGGTAATACAAACACGCTTCACAACTGATTCTGACGGCGTGGCGAAAAGAAGTCAGATAGCCACCATTCTGTAAAAAGCGAGCACTAAAGTCTGCATTATATCTAAGTTGCGCATTTGGGAATGGGTGTTTTGTACAACAGTATCTGCGCAGTGCAGTTTGAATTTCAAAATTTGCAGACATCCATATTGCGTTTTCACATTCGCCCTCTCCAAGAAAGGCGTAGGCAAACGACCCCGTAAGGAGCTACCATTTGAACGCCTTCTCCCCCTGTGTTTTCCGAGTAGGAAACGAAATTCTCTCAAAAGATCTCGATTCAGCCTACCTTTAATTGCAAAGCACGGCCTCTAGAAAGAGTCTGTCTATAGTCTGCACCACAGTCTCTCATCCTATAGATTAACTGAAACCGCTAAGAAAGATCTATTTGGGACTATTTATTTAAACAGTATGGCGAGATAAATCTTGGGTTGGGACAAGGCTCAGGTAGGATTGAGATAAATTTTGGTTCTTATAATAAGCACGATGAAGAGACAAACAGCCAAGGCGCAACCTCTTGTACAGGATCAACAGATATTCAAGGTGATTTGGAAATTCAAGCAATGCCACTCAAAATGTCGCAAAAAGTCAGACTTCAAAATAGATAACAGGAAAATTCGCTTTTCTTAATTTGAATTAGTTTCAAAAACAGAAAAAGTTGCATGATTGCGTAATCAAATGGCAATGAACAGAAGTTCCAGCAAGCAAAGCTCGTCACTTGGAAATGGATTTAATCTAGTGCAGTACACCAAATACACTCAGTAATACCGCTACTTTCAGAATCTCAAGTACCATTTACGCTTACCCTTACTTCTGAGCAAGACTGACACTATGATTATGCACCATCACCAACATGAAGGAGAAAATCGAGGTTTCCTATTAGCTTGTCACTTGCTTCTGAGCTCGATTAAACAGCTTGAACGGTGCTGAGCCGTCCTTCCACAAATGTAGATTTTTCAAAACTGCTCACTCCCCTACTTTTGCATTTCAAGTTCTGATTGGCTGGAGAAGGATCGTGAGAGTACAAATTTACATAAATGAGGCGAAAAAATTATTCCGAAAAATTTCTGGAATATTCTTGTCAACTAAATCTTTATCCATACTTAAGGGTATCACCATCTTCTGTGATATGCCGGATGAAAATAAGTGAGAAAAATGTGCGATTATGTGTTCGCAAACGGCATAAAAAGAAATGAAACGCGAGAGGAAAAGAAAGCTTTTTCTCCAGGAGTGTTTTTAACGATTATCGAAGGAAATCGGTCCCAATGACATTATTTTGAGACAACGCACTTGTGGCACCAAAACTCTTAAATCTTCGATGTAGTGCACAAATTACAGTGAAGACTGAGTTAGGGAAAAAACCGGTCCATACAAAAAACACAGCATATACAGAAGTGCTAGCTGAAAGCAAAGGGAAGGACACTTTGGTCTATTCGATTAATGTTTTCTTCGCATTTGTCTATTGCAGTAAATTTAGACAAATCGCACGTTTTCATACACTGTTATAGAAAACGCAATTTCGCCAATCTGGATGAGAAATGGTAGTGGCAATTGTCACTAACCGTAGGATTTAATTTGGTCTATATGTTCTGTTTATGCTATCCAATCAACGGAACATACTTAAGGCGAAAAATCCACGAAAATTGCATGTGCATGTCTATCGGAAATTATTGATTTTTAAATATTGAACGTCGATTTATCCTTCATTTGCGCTTTGGGAGTTCCCAGCGATGTGAGCGCCAGCGTGAAAGGAAACATTTCTAACGCGTTAACGAAAAACGATCTCTTCAGTACATTTATTTCATACGTCCGATTCCCAATGCCTCAGTGTGCAGTTCAGTGCTGCGCTTTATGCGCCTCTAGAAAGAGAAGCTAGGTAGCAGTGATGGTCTGAGAAAAAGGGACGTCTGTTTAAAAGTGAAGTCATTGGCAGGAAGCTATAGTTTTATGTAAGATCTATTTTGAGCTGAAATTCAGTTTGATTGTGAGTACATGAAACTAGGAATGCAATGAATCCTCAGCGTATATAAAGTCAGGGAAATTCGGTTAAGTTGATAGGGCCCGAAGAAAAACGCTGTCTTACATTTTCACATAGTGGTTGATGGGAGCACTTGGGTTACTATGAAAAGACTTCTTGAAGAGAAGTTTTAGTGCTTCGGCCAAATACCATCAAGTCTTAACAGGTCACGAATAAAACTGAACACTGCATTAGGAAGCGATATGAGAGATATTTTTGAGCTTAATATCTGCCTCTGAGTGGTTTAATCTATTTCTGTGATTTCTTTCTTCATGGTAATCTAGTCATTAAGAAACCAGTCATCTCAAAAATGAGTCTTTGGCTCCACATTTTGCAGGAATGGAGTCGTTCCATTTCAATGTTATTTTCGTACCTAAGGAAACTTCATTTTCTGATGTGATCCCATATGTGAAATTAATTTTGCAACGATATCGCAGTTTTTTTTCAGACCAACTCAATGGGAGACTTTTTTTCGAGACTTGCGTAGCCCAGCGGAAATATAACCAACAGTGGCTCCGCGCCTATACAATAATGTGTAGAAAATGTCCCTGAACATTAACTGCTGTTTTGGAAAGACTCGCTTGGCAGTATTTCTCTGTAAATTGCTCTGCTTGTCTTTATTCGGAAGTAATAAAGTCTGAAAGCAACATGACCAGATAAAATCTTAAATCCTTGGCCTTTGTGGACTATTTGGAGGATTTCAGCAGGTGGCAGATGCCAAAGAATTTGCTGCAAAAAGTGGAAACTAACTGCCTTCTTTGCTAACTCCTCAATATGCATATGCTGGGCAAATTTCGCTCAACGTCCGTCCCACAACCCAATGCAAGTATTCCTGATGACCATGTGCACTAATAACTGTGCTGCTCATAGAAGCAGAAAATTAGCAATCATGAGCACTATTCGAAGCAGTTCATGCACATCCCATCTAGGAAGTGCACTTAACATCATCCACTCACTAAACGTTGATGCACTGACCATTATGACTCCTGGAAATTATGTGGAATTTTGCTTATCAGATTAAATTTTATCTGATAAAGTTCACAATTTCCTTGCAAAATTTTTCCACTTCATTTTCAGGCGAAACGCCGACCGCCTTTCGCCTAGATGACGCACATAAATATTTGCATAAGAAATTCGTGAAAATATATTTGGGTATTTTAGGAAGCTTTCATTTCCGCAGATATAATAACGTCATTTTCGTCCAAAACCTCCAAACAACAATATCATAAGCTTATATGGAACATTTACCCAGTGAAATTTGACAGCTTTGCATTAACGTTAACGACGATATGATTATGAAACTGCAAATGTTCGAAAACGCGCTGTCATTCATTTAAAATGGTCCTCTCCAACTAGCCATGTTCAGCCCACTAACAGAACAAAGTAATCCATCTTTCTTCAAATGCTTACATCTAATCAACGTTTGCCTTCGTCGGAGAATGAGAAAAAACATTTTACATTTCTCAAGCTGTATACGATGGGCATCTTATTAGTAAAATTAAATAGAAGCGCTTGGGAAATGTATAAATTCGACATTTTATATGGGTTTCCATGATTCCTACGAGAAGGGAATGATCAACGTTGACCAGTTCCATTTCGTGAAATGTTCGATTGATGAAGCACAAATTTGGGAAAAATTGTTTTTGCAGATATTTACATGGGGTGCTACTAGTACTTACTGCTTGCTCCACTACTCTATAACTGTTTAAGTCAAAACAGTGTTTAGGCAATTTCGAGACTTTACTGCCACTGGAATGACTGTTTTATCGGTAATTCATTGCCGAATGCAGAAGAACCATATTAGAAAAGCTGTCACACGCAACAAGTACGTCAGAACGCTCAGCTCCCTATTAGGCAAAAAATTTCCATTCCCGATATTTCAAGATGACATGCGATTACTCGAGAAGTAACATGTGGTATGCGATGAGCGATATATATATAAAGTTGATAGAAACTGTCGAAATCTAAAATATTCTCGTAATGCATTTATAAACCATAGCAAAGTCAAACTGAGGCAACAGCTGGTAATGCAAACGTGGAAAATCACAGAATGTTACTTGTTTCGGAACAGGAACCGTCACAATCGCGCTGCTTACAATAATTCTATAATTGAGCTTCAGCTGGCTGTGTAGCAAACACTCAATTATCTCTGTCTCAACGTTCATATTAAGGCAGAAATTTTGTTTTGCAATTGTTCGTGTTACTAAAACAATGATTAAGGAGCAAAACGGTTGAATATACTGACATTTAAGTGACCACCAGTTGATGTACGTTATTGCTCAAGAATACATCCTGCCGTGCATAGAAATCTACACGTCTCATGATGGTGCACATTCAACGACAAACTTTCATTCAATTTCTTCCCGTTACCATAAGCAATTGGTCGATTCCAATTCCACCCACCTGTTATTGTTCTTAAAGCAGCATCTGCTGATCGAATGCATTTCAGTATGCATCGCAATGTGAACGTGTCACACCCTCATCTCGCGCGCAATAGTCAATGGCGAGCAGCAAATATGAAATATTGAGACAAAACAATTCTCTTAGCCGAAATATTAGCATTTAAAAGTTATGCGGATGCTTAAAGGCACTTTTACTCCCGGTTTTTCAGGATGCCTGAACTATTCCTTCTCACAACTAAATGCTTTAGAAAATTTGGAAATAATTCTTCGATAAGAGAAATACGACTGAAAAAAGCCATCATGAAATCGCCCTCATTTTTTATTCCGGCCTTTCCTGGCCATTTTTTACCGCCGGTCCCTGAATACTGCCCAAAGCCACAAGTTCAAAGCGCAAAAAATAATAAGATGAAGGCTGGGATGAAAAGCGAAGCAATCTTCTCGGCTAGAGAGAGCGACTAAATTCTTTTGAATAATTTATTCACAACGCTGCAAAATAGAGTATCGCTTAACGTAAACGTTCAGAGACATGTGTGGTACATTCGATTGCCTCCTCAACTGCTTCCCTTACGGATATATGCGACAGCAATGCAGATCAACAGCACGCTCAAACACCGCACTGATTTCCTCGCGATTGCACAACGCACTTTTATGCCAGTCATCGCATATATAGTCGGTCGCGCTTCACTGCATCTGTATCGTTGCGTTAACAAAACTTGCATTCATGCGTTTAAATTGAAGTTGGGTTGTAATGCACAAACAACTTCAGCAACTTCCTCAATATAACAGTCTGTAGAAACTGGTCGTAAAGATAATTAGTAGGTGAGAATAGGAACATTTTGACTTTCTATCTTTTTATTAGCCCCTAAAAAATAAATATGCGTGAAAAACATCAACATTTCAAGGATCACCTTTTAGAGCAATGTGGAACTAATTATATCTGATTTCCACAAAACTACACAGTGCTAGATTCCACTTTGTATAAATGTTCACGTCAACACTCAAACCCCTCCCAGAATACTGCTACGGCAAGTACACCAGAATCAGCTCATATTTGCAATTTCTTTTCTCCTACCGTTTCGGCACGTAGCAAAACTGATCGGATGATACTTTACTTAATATCTTCAAAAGAAAGTCAAATTCTCTTTCAAGTTGAATACACTAGAATCGCATTCACAACCCTTATAAGACATCCGGGGTGGGGGGAGGGATAGGAAAGATAGAGGGGCACGGAAGGGAAAGTAGAAGAAGACTGTGGTTTCGATTTGAGCATAAATTTCGAAGGCAGCGCATGCGTAAATAAAAAGCATGCGCAACAATTAGCTGAAGCAGTTTTATCATTAGTGGATCTAACACAAGACCAAAATCTTCTCACTGTGCGCCATCTATCTGTGCTACGCCATAAAGCTCGTTGCACTCCTGTGTAATCTTCAAAAATTTATTGGAAATGAAATGTGATAGTATTTACATGTCATACTGGATTAAATCTCTAAGATGACAGCAATAGCAAGTGAAAAGTTTTAATGGAGACTTGCTAGTGAAAAGGCTCCAAATGAAAACCAATGAAAGTCTTGAATTTTATTCTATTGTATGTTTTCATACAGCCAACTCATGAAATGGCAGTTGGAAATACATAAGGAATTATTATTTGCGATTGCGCAAAACAGTGTCTAGACCTTGCGCGCGCAGATCATCCTCGACTAGTGTCAAGAAATTGTACTGATAATGACTTGTTAGTCATCACATTCAACTTCAGTAGGACATCCATATTTTCACTGAACGAAGCCACATTTGCAGAAATGCAAACGTGCTGTGGTAGAGATGACGCGAGGATTCCTGAAAAGGTTGGCACTGCGGGTCAATCACAACACTGAAGCGGACAGAAGGTTAGATGGGATGACAGAGGAAAACAACATTTGGTCTTGCACTCATAACTGTCTACAGATTATTTCCACTTTGGCACTAATATGAGCAATAAAAGAGACGCTTGCTATCAAGAATAAATTCGCCTAGGTTGGCTACAATGAACAAAACATCACTTGAGACCAACATCCATAACTTCTTGGATATCACTCCTATCTCTCCCCGTTCGTTAAGATCTCATGAATCTTCGTTTCTAGAACTTCAGAAGTGCATGCGTAAAACTACGTCTGGTCATCTTATGGGTCGATGGAACATGCGACTGAAAAGATGCAAAAGCACATATCGCGCCAGCAGTATTACTTATTTCAATTTCTTTGCTCATTATTATTGCGCAGCACACAGGAACGACCACAGTGAAAGAAGCGAATGAAATTTTTTGGAAGGAAGCAAACAAAGAGCAGAGTGTGTTTCAATGTCGATATCAACGACAGACCGCGACGAATTGGAACTTAGGCGTCTGCATATGACGTGATTGGAAGCCCCGGGAGACTGGAGTGATTTGATTCGAGGGATGGCTATTTGTGGGCACATTAGATGGCGATGAGGAGTCATTTCACGCTGCATGATGCATGACAGCTTACAGCAAAAACACCGCTCTCTTTATTGCGAATACTCGCCCGAAATGGTGCACATATTCTATTCGGCTCATTCGAGAAACATATTTGCAATGAATATGATTTGAATAGTTCCGCAGGTATTCGTATTTGTTAAAAACAAGACGCAGCAGACGAGAAGCACGAAAATGTGAACAACCAAATGCGAAACAAATAAGATAAAATTGAGCAGTGCAAAACTGGATAGCGCGGAAAAAAAACTAATGAGGAATGATGAGTGAGTGTACTAAAGTTTGAAAAAATGAGATAAGACTGAACAGGGAAATAGTACAGTGAAGTATGGAAAAAGCAGAGATAAAATGGAATAATGAATAAGCATAGCAAAGTTGGAAAAGAACGTGAGACAGAATGTTTATAAAGAATTATGCCACTGCGTCAAAAGGTGTACACCTAATGTTTGCGCTGCGATGATGGTTTCGAGAAACTATAACACAAGTACATCTTCGCAAAAAACTGCGCCGTTGTTCAGCGCTGATGAAACTTACAGGCTGATTGGTGTGCGTCAATGATAGTCTTTCAATAATCATAGATGCGTTCCCGACCTCCGTGATGACAAGGGTAAGTCACCTTCATCCACTTTCAGAGTCAATGCATCCGTCCGGAGTTTCGAACTGAAGCCATGCATGTGTATAGGATTGTCCTATTACGTACCGATGAAATTTCTTATGCTGGTTC
This sequence comes from Parascaris univalens, assembly GCA_037576465.1. Lineage (NCBI taxonomy): Eukaryota > Metazoa > Nematoda > Chromadorea > Rhabditida > Ascarididae > Parascaris > Parascaris univalens. The sequence continues at coordinate 30,174,288 of CM075173.1, forward strand.
CCACCTGAGGCCTCTGAACATAGATGTTGCTATGAAGACGCCAAGAATGCATGATACATATGCAAATTTACTGACTACAGAGAAACATATCCCATAATTGTTGCAACATCACGCATGAAGAGAGCTTGCGTGCAAGAGCACCATGAGTACAAGACTTCTAAGAACCTGACTGGTGCATATAGATCGTCTAAATGTTTTTTAGTGCCAAATCACCTTCTCTCTATAAGAGATGAAACGCAGTTAGCCAAAATAACAAAAAATGATGGCTTATAGTTCCTTAAGGACTCAGTCCGAATATTGAAGGGAGAAGAAAATGCGGGAGAAAGCAGACAGAAGGAGCAGAAGTGGGAGGTGGGAAGGGATGGGGGTGAGGGGAATGAGACTTTGAGGGACATATCGCACCTGCCAACGACCGTTTTTTCTCAGTCTTTCCAACCCTCCTTTTCACAATCTACAATTGTAACCACGTCTTCGCAGCCGCAAATTCTGACCTTCCAGCGGCACTTGCATGATGACGTTTTACCAGTTCCACGAATGAAATTGAGTACATCGATATGAGGTCTCAATCTGTGCGGCACATTACTTCTGTCAAAGGCGTGACTCTACATTCGAGTGCTCATCAACTGAAATTGCTGGATGAACGCACACTCGACATGGACACTGTCAGGCAAATTAATAGTGCAAGAACGGACTGAAATATCTGAGAGTACGGCGACAACATCTTAGCTGTTATCTCAAGAATACTTTTAAGAACTCACGTTGCAGAAGACTAATGAAAGATAGCACTTTTCTTATTTCCAGCAAACAGGGTGAAGCAAACGCATGACCTATGCACGCGCTCTTAGGCTGCGTTTCCCCCAAGAAAATTCATGCAAAACACTTCCGACGTGAACTTTCCATCGCTAAAAGTGACTGCGTATAGCTGTACAACGCCCATTTGTCATTTATGCGATTGTTAGCTGCTTCGAAACAAAATGTTCATATACACTGACTGCATATAATAAATAGGAAGACTATTTTCAGTTTTAAGCACTTTTCTTCTGCAAAGTTTATTGATGGCTGTGATTTCTCTCTTCAGCCCAATGTGATTACTCTCCTCAAAAGAGAAGCAAGTAAATGCGGGCATTTCACTGACGTTGGTTGTGTTCACTCATTTATCATGCATTTGCGTGGATCGAATAGTGAGAACAGTGTATATTTCTGTTACAGCCTGAACTAGTCTAAAGAGCAGGTCTCATTTCTGTGAAGATTGTTTCAAATTCATGTTTCTTGTTATTCACTGCAACACAATTTATTCTTTGTGGACTGACATTACAAATAAAAATGCTTCTAGAAAGTAACGATTATTTGTGCTCATTTCTGCAAGAACTCGTAAGTGGAACTTTGGTAATGTTCAAAATTTTTTGAACATTGCCTATGTTTTGAATTTGCTAGCCGACAAGAGCGGACAGAAAGGAGTGTTTCGTGTGAATACATGTTAAATCAGCAAGAGTAATTGAAACGATTTTTTATTGCGTTGAGGAAGGTGAGTTCCGGGGAATTGCTTCAAAATAAGATAAAAAATTGGCAGTAAAATTGAACTGCTGAGTTTCCAGCACCATATATGTAGAAAAATTTTTACGAGAACAATATTTGGAAGCGTGGTTTGGCTATAAAGCCCGTTTCCATGACTATAGTTATAGGCTGCATCCTGAAATTAATTCTCGCATACTCAAGGGCAAACCAAGCTTCCCCACTTAGAGAGTGAAAGTCAAAAATTTGTTTCTACGTTCACGCATCATGGAATAGATCATTTTTTCGCCTATTTTTCACAATGCCGTGGAATTGACAACTTTTTCTTCGCAAAAGATGATCAGAAATTTAAGCTGATGATACCCTCGTGAAAACATGTGAAATACGCTCATTGCTTTCTCAGCTTCTCTACAAAGTCATCGATATAGAACCACAACAGCAGAGGACTATCCCCAGGTGTGAGGGAAATCGGAACTGCACACATTCCAAGACTGCACTCAATGATTATCTGTGCAGAGGAGAGCGAGGACACCATTAGAAGCTTTTGAGAGAACATTTCACAACTAATTCATTCTTCGTAGAAATCTGACATGAATTGGGAGGATAAGAAAGAAAAAAACGAAGGTGGACAAAAAGCAGCGTGATTTCAACGACATCTGCTAAATTTGAGAAGGAAAACCTACAGATAGTCGTCCCCATGTTTTCCATCAAACACTGGTATCGCGGCTCGTGAAATTTCTTTACCTGCAATGTTTTTTGTGGATTTATCTGAATGCACACACATCACACGTTCATGTCGTGTCATTTATGGAGCACTGCTGCAGATAGCGCATCTGTTCATATTCCTTTTTTTGCTCGTTTGTTCGAAACTGTAGGTACTGACATACGACCATTTTTAAGAATGTGGACCTTTAGAGTCACCGCAATTGGAATTTGATGAGCTTACGTTTCATAACAAGTACTGAAACATGCTCAGTAAGGAACGCGCAAACATTATCGGTTGGTTTTTTGGTTGAATTGATTATCCGTACAACGGTCCGACCGCTTGAAAGAGAGTAAGTTGTGTTTGCGACCCTATCTAGATTAAGTGGAAATCCGAACACTACGTCACCAAAGCTTCGATCGAATATGGGATTTAACTGACCCGAAAGTAGGTGAAGGAGGTCATCGCATAACGCACATTCTATCCACCAAAACATCGCTTTCATTTTTCATATTCCATGACGCAGAGCTACCTCGAAAACTGGGAAAGTTTTGCAAAAGCCCCTCCACGCTAGTCGTTGGGAAGTGGGGGAGGAGCATTGAGGATAAGAGGGGAGAATAAAGAAAGGAAGGAGAAAAAAGACAGGAAGGAACAGCGTCGTTGAATTATAGGCAAACACTTGGTTTCAGCGCATTTGCTAAGTTCAAGCATCCTAAGCACTGCTCACTTGCGAGCACTCTGCGAGCGTTTGGTAGGAATTATTACGTTGCCAAACTTAAAAGAGCGAATACGTAAGGAGCGGATCGCCCAAGGACGCATCAGTTTGGAACGTAGGTGTTATGAGTTGTTCCAGTTGTTCGGGATTTGACTTTTCTTCCAGTACTGGATTGAAGAGCTGATTCTAGGAACATTCTAGGACTTCCTACATCCGTGCTATCTCTGAAAAGGAGAAAAAAATTTTTGAGGCATGGATAACGCGCACTTCATTTCACAGAGTTAACCATATTTCGTAAGATTTCAGAAGCGCAATTAGGTAAAAACACATGCAAATGTTGGAGCAGATGGTTTTGCACATTTGTCTATAGGCAGAGACAACCGATGTTAGGACAATCATGAATATTATCAGGAGTTGTATCTTCCCACTTTCGTTGAAACTGCCTATTTGACAGCCTACCCACTGTCTCCTTTCGCTGATGACCAGCACATTTGAAGAGAACTGCTAATTTCCTTTTTTTTAATATAAACAAAAGGTCACTGCACGATAGCAACACTAAAGTAAATGGAAGACTAAATTCGATGAAGTGAACCGTAATGATGCGCTAATGAGGTGTCGCTCACTGATGCTTCGTTGTTTCGAGAAAATGTGCCCAATGGAAAAGCCACAAAATTTTCCCTGATGATTGCTCGCAGCTGAAAAGTTGTCACGAATAGAGCAATTTTATGAAAGAATTCAAAGGAAGAGGAAAATCAGTGGTAAATAACTTTTGGGTGGTTTCATACGGTTACTTTAACTGTACCTAGCCAGATGTTCAGTACTAGACCCCTAATAAACCTTTAGTTATTAAGTCGGATTCCACAATGCGCAGTGCACCGTTGTATGATTCATCGGCCCTGAAGATATAATTTCCGATGACTGAAGCCAAAATTTCGTTCAGTAATGGTGTTGAGGCAAGTTCTTTGTTGTGAGCACTCTGCTGTCCGCCAAAAAAGACGCAGAAATATGCCGGTTTTCATTTTCAGCTAAACAGACAGGACTGTGAAAGATTTTCCGGTATTTACTTCATGCAGCGAAACAGCGATCTATCGTTGAGGGAAATACCGAATCACGTCTGGGAACAGACGTTAATCGTTCACATACCCATAAACGTTTCGCAAACTATGATGTCCGGATTAATATGGAATTGCGGATATATCTAGACAGTGAACGGCTTCGAGCAGATTTCTTATTCGAGGAGGATGAAACACGGTACCTGCTCAGTATTATTGGACTTCCTCATCCTTGACATTACTCCGCCTGCATTCGAACATCTTTCTGCAAACCGCATTGCGAAATAGCAGCGATCAACGTGGCATTCCACTGACCACATTTCTGTTGTTGGGAAAAAACTACCGACTGGAGGTGCAAGTCGTAATCAGTTGGTCGAAAATACGCTTGGTGTGAATTTTCTTTAACAAAAGCACTAATTTACTTCACCACAATAAAGCCAAAAGCCATATTGTCAGAAAGGAGCAAGCGTACTGCGGTCTTTGCCATTTGCCAACTACCTCTGCACTTGCAAGCGTCGCGGTTAGAAAAGGAAGCACGTGACAATGACAACACATTTTGGTTCATAAACGTTTTGCTGGCAGCCAATTACCTCACACGTTCCTCTTCTGGATTTCATTTTTCATAGCACTTACCTCTGCACCAAACCTCCGCCCTGCCATTTGCGGAACTACCATCAGCTCAGGTTGAATCGATCTAAGATGTTGATATTTCGCCTGCGATGTTTGGTATGGTAGGATGAGAAAGAATGCATCACAGTGATCCTTTTTTTGTGGTCCGACGGTTTACTAGCTGTTTGAGCTGGCACAATAACACCATCAACACTTTCCACCCCCTTCTCCCAAATCCCCCTCACTCCCCTGTCCTTTTGCTTATAATGTTCTTCATTTCAAAAGACAGGAGAGTGAGATGTAAAATACTTCTCTTACTTCAACGAAGTCTATAAAAACAAGTCAGTCGCACGTTTTCCGTGGTGAAGAGACTTGCAGCTGGCGCTTATCCACGATAATTGCATTTGACGCAATCGCGTCAGATTTCGCTATGTTAGATTGGATCGGTGACAAATTGGGGCATCGACACCAAAAGCGGCACATTTTAGACAGCTGGAAGGCTTACAACTGGCCTGCTGGACAAAATGACTTAACGTTGTCGTACGAGACCACTGTCAGTAAGCAAAATATTCATATAGAAAATTATATCCTTAGTGGGGAGTAATTTGCACATAGCCGGTGATACATGCATGAATACAAATAGCAAAAAAAAACATCAGCACAAATTGCAAGAGGCATGGGGACAACAAAGCTTAAGTAAACAGCTCTGCTTGACGGGGCAATAAAAACGCATCTGCAAGCACAAAAGCACGAATTCAATTCTCACGCGAAACAATGATGAGAAGTATGTCACATTGGTTCAAATAATGAGGCTCACACATCCAGGAATCTTGGTGTCGCGACTGGGACAAAGTTGGGAAAAGCCCATGATATCTGGGCATGCATCGTCGCCTTAGTGACGACATTTTGACGGCGAAATTGTAAATGAAAAAAGCCTTATATGGAAAAATATTTCTTGAAAAGAAAAAGATACAAATTTGGAGAAATTGTTACTGCCACACCGACGGGCAAAATTAGCGCAATTTGTCACATGTAATGCGTTCACGCTCCATCAGTGGAAATAAGTGAGGAAAGGCGCCGATAAAGCTGCTCAGCTCAGACAAATACAAAAATGCATTGAGCAGTAACACAAGTTGTCAGCAAATAAGGTTTATTGATGCATTCATATCCTCAGTCGATCCAATCGCATCTGCACACTCATAATTGGTTCGTCCTCATGCGATGTTGCAAAGTCTCTCTACGAAAGCGCAATTGAGCGCAGTTTTACCATGTTCGTGTGTATATGTCTTCTATGCTCGTTGTCACGGAAATTTGAAGCCATCAAATGCTGACGCTAATGTGGTTAAACCGCTGAGAAGTGCTGTTAAATAGCTAAAGTCGTTAAGAGAAGTTTTTATTCCATCTTTCACATAGCAGCATCCACTTCGAAGGCGAAGATGTGTAAGGTGAAAAAAAGCATTAAGAACTAAGCGGTTGTTCCTTTCGCATGAGAACGTCGCGAAGAACGGATATTTCAAAGATCTGTGCAAGCAACCGGGTCAGCTGAAATACGAAAGCAAATCTTACTCCCTGTTATTTGGTTGGTAATTATAGAGATGGTTTCAAAGGCGTCGATGAGATGGTTAAAGTTCTATCTGCAGCGTTTACTGTCCCAGCGACTAGACTTTGCGACTGCAACACTTAAATTTGAAGCGGTGAAGAAATTGCGTGAAAATTCCGATTTTTAAAATTGCATTTGCAAATCCTCGAGCCATTATCGGAAATTTACGAAAGTGAATGCGAAATTCACAATTCCAATGCAGAGGTTGGACCCGTAATACTAGTCAACCGATGTCGGTTGCGCACATCTCTTGTGGATTGGCTGTTATCTTGGCGTGCACATGTATGTAAATTTTCCACACATATTCAGTGGAAAGATAGCGTTGTTTTTCAGATGATAGTCGGAAGTGTCTACGATATTGAAGGTTTCGATGTACATTCGCTCGTTAACATATCGGGACCAGATGTCAAGTTGTCCCCTACTACGCTGCCGTAGCTAAAGTCCTTGTTGTGGCGCCCGAGGATTATTCGCAGATAGATTAGCATATGGATTTTAAACACTTTTAGGATTATCTTGCAAAGATATTTCCAAATGGCGCTATTTAAGGCCAACTTAGCTTTTTAGAATTCACTATTTTTGCTGCTTGAAAAATGCACCTAGCTTACCTCGAAGTTTGTAACCGAATGCCTCCATATTGTGCGCAGTAAACACCAATTCAATTAACACATCACTAAACAAAAGTCACACCTATTTGGTAAGTATTTTTGTATTCTATAAACCACTTCATTCGATATGCAACCATAGCAGTCTTGCTGTTCATCATTTTTATTTCTGGAAACAAAAATTAACGTTTGCGGTCCATGAAACGACATAACCAGCGACATCTTGTAGGGATATTGTGAATATTACAAAGAATACTAAGTTTGTTGATGCATCTTTTTCCACCGGATGAGTGAATCGGACATCATCGTCAAGAGACGAGTTACGAACTGTGGAACCCGCACCCTTTTGCCCTAATTCCTCACTTCTTTTCCTCTTCCTTTTTTTGGTCGATTCTGGGGTTCGCTGCTCAGTTGAAGAACTCTTCTTTGAAAATATCGAGTATATTTTTCCCACTTAATGAATAATTTAACTCGTCATTCACCATGAATGTTTGTCAGCTTCATTTATATACGTTACGATGAAAGAAGGATAAGCGATTGTGAAGAGAAGTGGAGTTAGATTTCTGCTGAACAAAAATTCCTGCCTCAGAATTGATTAAATTTGTTTCAAAGTGCGCTTTCACTGGATTCGAATTAAATCAGTCACGCTCACTCTTAAATCAACCTTTAATATCCACTCATTCACAAATGCTCACTAAATCTGAATATGAATAAAGGAAAGTGGATTTGTGTGTTGAAGCGAAAAGCAGCGAAAGAAAGAGCTCTCCGAAAATCGTTGATTTTAGAAGGTAATTTTCTGCAAACAATCTTTCAACGAAGTTCGCAAACATAACGATGTCTACGTCCCTTCGAAGCGATTTTGTCAGTTTTCTTCTCTATTTCTTTGAGAAAAATATGGCGTAGTGATAATTCGTCGGAAAAGAAACTGCATACAGAGCAGCAGAGATTACATGCGAATTAATGAAGTGTTCGATAGTAAAGAAACAAATGAAATTTACGTAATTAACAAGTAGTGCACAAGGTGCTTCGCTGATCATGCAATGCGGCGACGAAAGCTCTGCACGATGAAACGGGAATATATACGTTAGTTCCCGTGTCACAAAAAAAGTCCAACACCAAAAGAGGTTCAAATGGTGCCGGAAGATCGCGGTGCAGGAACATGCAAAGATCTGCTGAGAACCTAGAATGTTCACCTCTGTTTTCAAATAATGGGGATGATCGAAAGCGTGACGGTTTGCTATTACACTGGTATTTCGCTTTTATTAACTCCTGTAAGAGCATATGCCATATATAGTAATAACGCATCCGATTTCCTGTTCTTATTTTTCTTCTCTTTGGTGGAAGCCGATGAAAGAAACAAAAAGTTCAGTTTCTATCAAGACATGGAAAAATGTTATAGGAGGAGAGAACCAATATTCTCTACTAAACAACTGTGTTCTATAAGGATGTCGATTTGGAAGCAAATGAGTGCATTTCACCACTTTCACCAACCTATGATGCAATTAATTCACTCCACTATAACCTTTATGCTTGAATGAAATGTCACTTTTTGTCAGCATAGTGGCAGCGCAATTTCGTGAACAGAATATCAGTTCGTAAAGAAATGCGAAAACCTTTTATTGAAACGCATTTAATTTCACAGGAGTTGATGCTTCGCAACTAATAAACGCTCCTTGGTGACAGCTGATGCTCGCATTCTCTTAAGACAGAAAAAAGGGTCGTGAATGTGATCTTGATAATTCATTTGTTTTTTCATCTACATACTTATTCACAAAGTGAGCAAGGGATTACAGATGCACTTATGCAAATGAATGAGCATTAATAACACTGAACGCAAACTTACCCTGAAATACACTCACATATACTTCTGTCTTATTCAAATACTTTCGGAAAGTGGAACGTGACATGAGATGAGTTGTAGCGTCTGGAGAGCCAAACTGTTATAGATTTGTTAAAAAAATGAACGATTTGTTTGGACGTAGTCGGCTCAAGCATCACCCAAGGCTCTGTTGTGTGAAATGGGATCAATAAGACGACGTACTCAGCCAACGAAATCGGGTGTCGTCTGAACGCAATAACGCCACATTATGCACACCTATATCAAGCTCCCTTCTCGCGAAAACTAATACCGTAACAGACTGCTTTAGTATGTAATTAATTAAATGCGTCATTCATGAATAAATGATGATCCTTAGGTAAAACATCGGCAGATTAAAATGAAGGCGGCAACAGCTTTTCATCATTAATGCAACGGCTTTCTATCGTAGTGGAACAAGTTATCTCGAAATACGTCAGCTGGATGAGGTAACGATCGGTTGAAAATTTTCACTGAGGTGAATTTAATGCTCAGCCGGATACAGGGGAAATTGCAACTTTCACTCCCTACTAAAATATCACTATTATAAGCTGAAGCACCTGTAACTTTATAACTGCTTCCAACTACTTAGTTGTATTCATCACATTAAGAAGTTGCGTATACGCGTTGTCACTCATGTGGTATCATCTCCAGAACTGCTGTACTCTCAGATAAGAAATTTGATGCGTATGATGGCATTATGGATTGTTCCCCTACAAAGTATGTCACGCTCACCCAACTTTGCAGAGAACAATGGACATTTGAACGTGCAAAAAAACTTCTGTTTACACATCCACCTCAATCTGCAACAGTCTAACAGCACCAGAACGACTTTTTTCCGCAGCAATTGGGCAAGCGTGGGTGCTGCTCAAATGTAGCGATAATCACTGTTCGGCAGCAACTCTTTTCCATTCACAACATCACTCACTTTTTTGGCTCTTTGACGTGATACCTGCTCACTGAAGAAAGCAGGGGCTCAAAGGTGCAGTAACCCCTTGAGCATTGCTTCTTCTTCAAATGATTTTTACTTTGCTATGAACGTTTAGAACGGTAAAAAGAATATGTGTAATAAGGAAGATCATCACCTATTTTACCGTTTCGTTTACGTTACGCTGAAGGCGCGTTCCTGCTCCCTGTTACTAGAACAACTACCTTTCTGCAATTTGGTCAGCGAAGACGTCTATCAGAAAAGATGCGTAGCGTGGCGTGGCGTAGCAACGCGTACGCTGTTGTGCCCGTCCCTAATTTTTCCCATGTCATTTCTGAGGCTCCGATGGACGAATTTTGATCCGGTTGTCTGCAAAGTACGTAAAAAGTAAAAAAGTGTGATAGGTGCGAAATCTGCACGGCGTGGCAGTTTCCTTGGCGTGTTTCTGTACTTGTGATGAATTGGCACAAAATTTCTTTGCGCAAGGAGATTGCAGGCGATTGTACCGATGCGCCCCTATCTATGTTTTCCATCACCTTCGCCAGCATCTGAATTTGGACTTAGTAACCCCAGAATTATGACGCCTGATATATAATGTATGCAACGACTACTCATTATAGCACATTTCACTCCACTTCACCGTGACTTCATAAGTTACAGAAATTTAAATGTGCTAGAAGATTTATGCGCATTTCACGGTGCTCGAGTTGAGTCAAAACAATATTCCACACATTATACTTCAAGCTGGTAACGGGTGGAAGATTATTTGTGAAGTCAATGGAAGCCGAAAATGCAGACTGAGTCCACTTATTTGCCTGGCCTCTTCACATTTTGGACTTCTCAAAGGCTTATATAAACTAGTATTTTTATCCGTTTATTCCAATTTATTCAAGCCTGGTGACTTTCCGTAACCAGAACTATCCAGCAAATGCGAAAAATGCAGGTATCATAACGCGCCGGGATGTGGGTACCTCTTATTATTTCAAACATGTATATAATCATAAAAGTCTCGAGCCTTTGGCGTTTGAATGATGACTACCAAAGATGTGGAAAATGACGAAAAGCACTAAAGTTAGGTGAAAATGTTCGAGGTAGAAAGAAATTCATCCGAAGTAAACAATTAACCTAAAAATGGTGGGAGTAGTGGCAGTTTATTGCTGAGATAAACTTCTGCTGCCAGCCACAATACACAGGACGAATATGGCGTTCTAACAGACGATTGCTCATTTCACGGATCTTAGTTTGAGGCAACTTCAAGAAAAACATTTCATGGGATTTTGTTACGATAGTGGCAGTTTTTTTGGTACACCTTTCCGGCAGCGAAGCAATTGAATATCTACTGGCGTGTCGTAGAACCGAGCGTTAAAAACCCGGGATCGAAATTTTGGTGCAAACATAATTAGCAGATGATTGGCGATGAGACAGAAAGACCATATTACAGCATGCAAGGTCCATTACAGCAAGCTTTGCTGCCAACTGACGGTGCAGTGTTGAATAGGAAACAGAAAAAAAAGCGCGTCAGGGCTGCAACTGTGAAGGGAATATTTGTGAAATAATATGAAAATTCCCGTAATTAACATAAACCTGTGTAATAAATCTGCATATATAAAATCTGCCTTAGGCTACCCTATGCAACCAGTCGTTTTTGCTGTCATTTCATCACAACACAAGAGAAAACTGACAACCTCATTGGAGATAAGAGGTAAAACTGCTGTTCACTACAGTGCAGCCATTCATGAGTGATGCAGAAACCTTCCTGCGAGATGATGGTTTAGACAATATGTTTGTGATACCCGACGGTGATCTGCAGATCACAGCTGAGTCAAGCCTCCACAATGCTTCAAGGACTTGAAATTCATGCTCTTATCTTCTTCACGCATGCAGTGTACGCAGAGAGTGGAAAAATAAAATAAAATTTTCGAGGCACACTATTGAAAAAATAGCACTTGATGAGGAGTGGGGTAAGGGGAGGAGAAAAGAGTAGCTCAGAGATGTTCACAAATAAGTAATAGAAGACTTCGGAAAAAGGCAGGATCTGAATTTTGTGAAAACGTAGAACTTCGTTTGCAGCTTCTCTTTCACTTATATGTGATCACCAGTGGGCATAAGATGCAAACGTGCAGATTAGGCGATACATATCAACGAGCCTAGCTTGCTTGCTTCACGAATACCCATTGGAAGCTCGAATTCCTCTTTATGCATATAAGGACCGAAATGCTTTAGAGAGTACAGAAATCACGTGTCACCAGCCTTTCCAAACATGATGCTCAGTTGAAACAGGACAATATTGATACGTGATTAAACAATGCACATGATATTCTCCTTAGCCAAAAGGATAAGAACATCTTCTTGGCTGCCGTCAAGATTGGCACGGAGCTTTTTCAAGTTTTTGAGAGTGAGTGGTGCTTCCTGACATTTTCACGAAACTTCATTCATCGAAAATATCGAAATGAGACAGTTTCATATGACAGCGAAATGTTATAGATTAAGCCATCTACACGAAAGTCAACTCAGTGTTAATTCATTATTTTCGGTGAGTTTACATAAAAATCAAGCACATGATATAGGACGCCCACCAATCAGACATCTTCTTCAAACACCAAAAAATGGGTAAAATACTAAAATAAGCGAATAAACCAAATATACCAAAAATAAGCGAATTAGGACATGAGTGAAAAAGACCGCAGAAATTGCTTAGAGCGGCACTGTTTCACTTCATACTTTGTAAAAAAAACACATTCCAATGGGACTGCCAGTAAAACTGGGTTGTAATGTGTCCTCTTGTCCGGTTTATGAACGTTGGTCTTCAACCACTCAAAAACTTTCCTCTGTGTCAACACACCGATGTTATTAGAGACCATCCATTCACCACGCAAACCTATATTTGAAGGAAAATGGATCGATGGGCAGGTCCGGTTGAACGAATTTCCTAGATTCATTTCCAACTTGAAATCTGCATCTTCAGCAGATAATTTAAAGAAATTTCAGGCTGATAAATTAAGGCAACAAACTGTTACATTTTTAGTTTTTGTAATAGAGACTGGACTGGGTGGTAAATGGATGGCTGGTCTGCGCGCCCTTCAAAGCAATCAAAAACAGCAACGAGGCAGTGAAAGGGTAAGACGGAGGGTGGTAAGAAAATGAGATGGAACACGAATTGAAGCTGCATGAAGAGTGCCTTATAAGAGTCCTCTGAAGTAATCAATTTTTGTCGATAACGACTGTAAGGGAATATCAAGCGAGACAGCATTTCACTGGCTATTCGCCTGAGGTCCAAAGTGCTAAAGATAAGGCACTGGGTACAGGACACTGATGAAAAACTGATGCGAACAGTAGTCCTGTTGGCGCAGTTATGTTCTTTACGGGAAAACGGTTTCTTCAGGAGGGTGGACTGTTAGGAACGAAAAGAGTGGAGAGGATTCAAGATGAGGCCAACTTCCTAGAAGAGTACTTCAGACCCTCAGAATTTTCCTGCGCTTCATACTAAACAGCAAAAAAGCCTGGGAAGAATAATGATCACAAATGCATCAATAAAATCGCGACGGGAGACGAATGGTGCTAAGATAATATCGAATTGTCAGAAAACCACTGGAAAAAATGATGAAAATGTTGAATCGTGAGAGACTTACGTAAATTACGGCGAAATATATTCGCACCGAATCAATAACGGAACCAACCTTGCGAGCCCTGGAGTCGAGCCTTCTTGACTGAAACATTTACTGTAATCATTGATGAACAATTCCTTCTTTTAAACATTGTCTGCAAAATGATGCTCTACGCAAAATGTTTCTCGCCAAATGGCGACGATACTGCTCAGTTCTTGTTCCTGTTGGACAATGTTGTTGGACGTGTCTGTTGGCGTGTTGCCCTTGTTGTGGTTGCAACTGTTTGATGTGAATGATGAACGCAGCTGACTTACTGGTGACGCACAAGAGCGACATCCCCTGCGATATGAACGCCTCACAACATCTCTGAAAGAACGCTCATTCGAAATACGGAGTCGTCGTTCGTTCGGCGCACAGCGTTGTCAACCGCGTGAAATGGAAACGAGCACAAATACAAAGCGACGTCCAGGATTGATGTTGAAAATCAGCCGCAGTGAATAAACGGGGGGAACACTAATCGAATCTTACAGTGCGAACTGAACAACAACAATGATGACTGCAGTAATGAAGTTGCTGTAACAGTTAACGTTTCATGAATAGCTTTTTTGGGTGGCAGCGTGCAAACACGTAACAGTATGTGAACGTATGAGCTTCCGAGATCACCGGACGAAATGTATCGCGCAGAAACAACGACAGTAAGTGAATCAGACAGATGTACAGAAATTAGATTCCGCTCAGGTGCTGCTTTAGTACTGCAACACAAAAGCCGTTTCACCAGTGATACACGGCATGTAACGGATGATTCCAAAAATGGTCAATCACACGTCACTCTATACCCGCCACCTATGCGACTGGAGACCAACCGATGTGCACGCTTTTCAAGCGCACGCCTTCCGAGGCTGGTTAGCAGAAGCGTCACGGCACGAACTGGCCGCACTATCAACGCGTCGCGGCTTCAAGAGGACGCGTGCGCGCTATTCGAAACAAGCGCTTGGAAGATTGTTGGCCTCTAGCTTGCGGCAGCCGGCTTACTTGGATGTGGGTGCGTCTGCCATCCAATACATCACCAATTGCAGTCCACTCACCTCAGTCAGCTACCACTACCAACTATGGCAGCATGCTTATGACAGCCGACGCGAGGTGCATAAGACCATGTACCAATGTTCGGCCTCAGTGGTAGAGGGTACGTCTTAGTTCAGACGTACGACGACAAGACATTCAGATTTTAACGAAAGATATGGATGTGTGGAGAAGGAGGCTATAAGGAGCTGACCAGTGCGCACATGCTTTCATATGACAGCTGAAAACGTGTACCGCCGTTTTTGAACTCGCCTAGCAATACTACTTCATTGGTTACCGCAGACAGACTTGCCAATTTGTAGTTGCAGACGTACAAATTCCTGTCGAAATTCTCCAGAAGCAAGACATGCTGAAGTACTTCCAGCGAAGAATCAAGCACAAAAGCTGAGGTGCTTTTCAGTGCGTATACTCTATGTTGATCAGCAGGCTGAACCATCCAACAAACTTGCTCGGAATTTGCTTTGCATGAATTTGCCAAGCTATCGCGAAAATGCCATAGGGTAAATTCCTCTCTATGACTCTTTCCGGCCAGGGAACAGTGAGACATAAATAGCGGGGCGAACCACATGCTAGTGCTTATCAAGAAAGCATGCGATTTCCTTGCAAAATTGCCTCAATCGTCGACTAATTTCCCTAGGAGTTGAAACCTACTAAACCAAATTCAGAAGAGCTCTTCAGAAAACCTTCAAAGTGTCCTAACGAGGAAATGAGATGCTTGAATTCTTTTTAGGCGACTCTCCCTTGATGACGAAAACCGTAATATGCATGATGTGAATACCGTAATTTCGATTATATCCTTGATTGTATGCACCATAAAATTTCAACACTGACCATTTGTTAGAATTCGTGCATAAACTTGAATGTTAGGAATAGGAACGGTTTTGCTAAATTGTTCTGCTGAGTTTTGCTGAGTCCGTAATGAGTTTTGCCAAATTTGCATAACCAAGAATGAGGTCACTCCTTTCGGAAAAGTCTTATTTATGTGGACTGAAAGCGGGAGCGCCCTTAAATAAATCCTAGGCTGCCCTAGTGACACGCATTACTCCTAGTAGTCCGATGGTGAATTCCTGAAAATTATCTGTGCGGGCTTCATGATACTTCAGTCATTGAAATTCCTGCAGAAGATTTCATCGGCGATCACTTTCGATTATCAATTTCCATACGTGACTGTAGCATGAGTGCAGGAAATTCTAATGCCTGCAATCGCCTCCTAGAGGTGCCAAATGTGCGTACGATTTGATTGTCCAAATCTGAGCGCTGCTAAAGCAGTCGAATGTGTCATTTGATGGTGTTGCTTGCGCAAAAAGTTATCAAAACGATCTTTTGCAACTATTTAATCAGCATTCACATTTTGCTTACCATTAAACCTACAAACTTTTTATCATATCGGCCTATCGCTATGAACATGCGCATGAAAGCACTAATTTAGCCACCTATATTGGCCTTCTATTTAAATGCCACATCAAATGCTTAGAGGTTAGTGAAAAACACTCGATTGAAGTGCAGGTTATAATTAGCATTGCTCGCACAAAATACTTTTCAGTGCTTGAACGGCTTCTCGGCTGCCGTAATCAACTGTATTTGGAAACTCCGTTTTCCGATGTCTGGCTATCCCTTATTTCCTGGTTTTCAACACAGAGCGAATGAGCCTGAGACTACTATGGAGTCATTACATCAACAAAAGCTTTCCATCGCATTAACCGCAACCCGCACACATGGTGAGTATGTTTCTACTCACAAACAAGCATGAATTAAGTTAAAGTTATCCGATGCTTTCTTGGGAGACAATCAAAAATTTTGTTATGCGTTCCTCATCGCATTTTTCAAGCAGCCTTTCGTGCATATCGTTAGAAAGTAAACGAGGAAAAAAGTGAAATTGTCCACCAAAAGTTTATGATAGCGCGTTTCGTTGCCCGGATTGCGATCAACAGCAGAATGTGATGACTGCTTGTCGAATCGGAAATATGCTCGATGCAAATATCATCTTTTGCATTCGCAAAATTTCTCTTTGCTTCATTTCAGAAAAGGCCATTTAGTAGGCATCATTCAAGAAAAGGCGCAACGATTAGAAGCAAAAGAATTTATAGAAATTCGCTCACAAACATACATTTCTACAATAATATCGCGCTGGAAAGCCGTTACTGTAAGCACATTTCCCAACAGTGTTTTATTCCTCCTCAGCAAAGCTCTTACCCTTCACATATATTTTGCCGGTTTCTTCTCATCCGCGTTTATCAGCCTTCGTGTATCCTAGGCTTCCTATGGGATTCAGATTCATGAAATCCGAAAACATACGTCGCATAGCTCTCCATCTGTACCAGATGTGCTGCATGCAGCGTGCACCAATAGAAAATGAGGCTCTCTCAACGACTTCTGTGCCGTCAAAGGGGAAAATAAGAAAAAAAGAGGTTTGCGCTGTGCAATGCCATGGTCGGCAACGGAAAAATGCTAGCAGCACTGAGCGAAAGACGATGGTGTGTGTTACTCGGGAGAGCCCATCCATAAAAATTCTCAAGTTCGTTTCAAAAAACAGACAATCGTGAATGCACTTCCATGTGAATCTCGACGTAAACATATTTCAACCGTCTTCACGACTTTCCTCACGATCGATTATTTGCAGCGTCGTACTGCACCAAATCTTATTTCTCTGATGCTAATAAGCACTTAAACAATTATAAGAATTTGCCAAACGGCTGCTGCGATACTCTTTTCTTCACTCGAGCCTAAAATTGATCAATTAGAGGTACTGCCAACAAATGAAATATGCAAAGTAATGCAATCACATTAAGCTGCTTGTGAAAGTCTGCAAATTTCACTTCGCTGTTTTGCGATTCGCCAGTATGGAGGCAAAATGCAGTCATCTGCAAAAAAACTATAACGCATTCATAGGTGATTGAAAGTGCTTCCGAGACGGTGGACTAGCATGAACGATCACTGACGGGAGGTTAGCACCATTTATTGCATTTTACATTTACCAAATTCCGCGTCTCGAACTCACTAGATCTTGCATCATCAGTGAACTGATGTTTTCTATACTGGAGATGGAAACGCACGTGTGTGCGCACGCACCTACTCAAATCCTCATGCACATCATTACACCGTCATAATGCGCTTCGCGAATGCAATTTTACCAAAACTTATAGAATGATAATTCGGATTGGCAGTGGGACTTAATAGGAAAATAGGAAAAATGAATTTCCGGAAAGAAGCGAGTTTAAACTATTGCATTTTTCATCATTAACTGCACTCTGAACTTAGTTGTAACTCGAATAAATCTTATAGCTGCATCATTTTTCTTCGCCCATCAACTACTGCACCATGCAGCCGAAAAGAGATTCTAACATGGAAAGCTAAATTTCATATCATTTAACAACAAGTATTCCATTAGCTTCACGACATCAGCAATAATCTAAAAAATAAAAATAAAAATTTCCGCATTAGCAATTCCAAGCTAGTAAAACGCACATGGGCTCTTGTTCTCAAAAAGGATAGATGATCGATGTGACGGCTGTGTGGCTGACTCAGTCCTTCAGATCTCTGCAACAAAGGTAACGGAGACACCAAATACACTGAAGCAGCTTTTGGCTTTGTCCTTCCATTCATAGTCGCTTTGGAGGTTTTTTAAGCTAACTTTCTAAGAGGCCGCAATTTCCCCTCTCCTCCCCTCCCGACACTGAATACTTGAATTCCTTCCGCTGACATGCCTGGTAGTACTTGTCAATTCGATGTTGTATGATAGTTCAGCGAAATTCCTCCTGCAGTGCTAGGAACCGTTAGCTATGCAGTGCGATTCCTTCTCATGCGAATCATCCGAAAATCAGTTCGAGTTATTTTTGAAGGGGCATGAAATCCTTTCTTTGGAAGCAGCCGATGGAAGCAATCGAGGGACGGGAAGCGACTTAATTTTTGGTTAAATGTGGCCGCTCAGAAGCAGCCCTACAAGCAGCATGCAATGTAAGCGGGAATATACGGCTTGAATGGTGACAAACTAAAAACTTGAAAAGCGAAAACCGCATTTTTTAATGGATTGTCTGTCGTACATAGGTACACGTAGCCTTGTAGCAGCTCTTCTACAATTCTAAAAGAATTCCTTTTTAAGGTCCAATTCTATACTTTCACGTTGCTCACGACCGCATATGACGCATGTAGTGACAGCATGTCTCGTTGAATCATCATTCGATCACAGTTCCTCGAAAAAACTAGTAATATGCGCCACATAATGTATGGTTCATTCGTTTTCGTTCGGAGCGCCTTTAATGTAGGCATGCATTTGATACAACCCCTTTTTTGGACGCCTACAACACTGCACAAAACTACTTTCGTGTCCTCTTTGATTAGAGGCAGAAAGTTTTACAAGTCTGCCTTGTTTTGCCATATCCCTCGCAAACTGTCACCATGCTGGTGTCAGTACTGGCAATTTTGCAGATTTTAAACATCCGCATTCAACGGAATTACTGAAAAATTGGCTTAGAGTTTCTGAAGAAAGCGTATAGATGAAAGCACAACCCAATCAACAAATTGCTCGAATCACTCACAACACAAATGCCTCAGAGTGAACGAATGTGATAATCAATAACAACATCTTAGCCTACGTTTTGGCCATTGCTGGTGCAGCTTTGGCAACAAACCGATGATACTGAAAGTTTAACGGCGCATTAAAACCTATCAGATCTTTCGCTCAGCGTTGGCCAACGCGCACACACATAGGAGAGTTAAGTGTGTTGCAACGGAGTCAACCATCATATAAAATAAATACATTTGCAACGAACTAAATTCAAATCTAGCTAGGTCATTATAGTTTCTCCACTCTGCACAACTATTTTCGATCCTCTCGAATTGTTGCGCTCTATTGCACAGCAGAGATAAGTCGACAGCTCTGCAATTGAAAATTGCGTTTACAAGCTTTCGTGACAAATAATAAGGTCAAAATATGTCATATTCAGAATATAAAAGTGCACTTTTTATGAGTACCCTAAGATACTCAAAAGCTACCCGTGTCTCTCCCTCAAACGTATTAAAATTAAACTATAATGAGAGTGCCCTACTGCAAGTTCGATACAGCGCCTGGAACTTCCAGTTTCATTCGTTATATGAACTACTTCGACTGACAAAACGCTGTAATGTTTTAACGGAAATAATGCCAGATGTTAATTGGTTGACAAAACCGTGCTCAAATGCAGTAATTTCTGTCCTTCTGTTGCACCAACGTGCTGAGCTATCATCTTTCGGTTGCTATTGATCAAGGACCCATTGTTCCCAATGATAGCATGGAGTTTGATCGTTTCCTATATACATCTAGGGAATTATGTTCTACTGACAAATGAGTTAGTCTACGTTAACGAATTTAAACTACTGTTTTTAACGAACGAGCTTGTGGTCATGTGTAGAAGCGGTCACGTGACAATTTGCCCACGCAGCTGTTCCTCACGCAACAAATGAACAAATTTTTACATGCGATTTGGCAATAGTTACTCACTTACTGCTATGCTTACTGTGAATGCTGTTCACAACGATACTCATATTGCACGAGTGTTCGATCGCTAATTTAGGTAATAGGACAAACCTCCATTTATATGTCTATCTTTGCTCATGACGTTTCCTACATTTGGAGACTTCTGCATGCCAGAAATGTGAATTTCACCTCCAGCGAAAAACTGCGCATTATCTCCAACCTAACATCCACGTACAATATAAGGGACAGTGTTGAAGGTTACACCAATTTCTCAATATATAGCAAACCCGCTAAGTTTCTAATCTTCTTCCATGCATCCAAATTAACCCTTTCCGCATGAGTGCCTCAAACGATCGGAGAAATTAGAACTAGCATGAGACAAGACACAAAATTCATAGATTGGTCATAAATCGTTAGACTCATTTTTGACTTCGCGAGTCCTGTTAAATTCACTCAATATTAAAGCCTCATGTTGCTTCTGTGTACTGAATCTTCTGTTTGCATCATATGTTGAATAGAAATGGGTCCGTCTTTTCAATCATGTAAACAACTTGCTTCCTCGAATCCAACATTCTCAGCTTTTTTGAATATAAAACATGATATCGTCACTTCAGTGAAGAGAACCAGATTGGTTCGTCCCATTGGACCGTTTCCAAACTCCATTTCTGCTGGCGTCATGGCAAACAAAATGCTTTCAAACGGATTTATTAGAATGAGGAATTCCTAGACAATCACTGTCAATCCAAAAATTCAGGAAAATTATTCGTACAGCGGATTCACCTCGGCATGTTTTTAGTTCTGAAGTATTCACTCGTTACTGTGGAACCAATTTCAATATCTGTGGTCAGATGTTGTGATTATTGATCGTGACTACCACAAAACTTCGATTTGTTGTCACCTAATAAAGCATACTGTTTTATTGGACCTAAGTTAGGCCGTGCGAAAAACCATGCGTAGGCTCATACAAGTTGGTTTTTTATTCAAGTAAGCACAGCGATCGTTCAGTGATGGCTTCGGGAGCTGTGTGATGATTTCTTCCACAGATACGCTACGAAATATAATCCAGATTTTAGAATTTTTAAAGAGAGTCTTCTGTGCAAATTGATCACCACGAAGTGGAGTATTACAAAGAAGTCGATCATCACCAGTGAAAAAAAAAAACAGCTCAATTAAAGGAAATTGCCTTGAGTTAGAAGAAACTGTTCTATCTCGATATATTCATCGAGCTACCATTCTTTAAACGTCCATGTGGAAAATACAATTTTCTTTCAACCACCTTGAAATTTCATAATAATTAAAACACGGTCAACCCGGATTCGGCATATGGTTCTGTTCGCTGAAATAACGAAGAAATCATCAACCGTCATACATTCACTTGCAACAGATTTAAAGATTGACCGAACGGTGACTACAACGTGATTTATTACATACTTCAAAATTGCTGAGCGGATGATCATCTATCAAGTGGTTTTTTGTTGTGCTCGATACAACCTCACCTTGTAAAAAGTCCGTTCCATTAATTAACGTTCCATAAAAATTTATCCTGTTGATTACGGCCTCTTCGTTACTGGCTTTCACTATCTTAAAACACAAACTCACTTTCGTGACGTACGCGCCTATATTGATAATGCCACTCGAAATAAATCTTATTTTCATCAATCACAGACGTGCGAATGACGCTTAGGTAGAGAAACTGAAGGTTAGAACGCCCAAGACATCCAATTGTGCCAAATTTAAGATGCAGATTTGCTCAGATTTGGATATTTTGTTGCATCTTCAGATCTAATACATTCTTGCTTGCGAACACGTCTTTCGGCTTGTTTGGCTTATATTTCCACTCTTCATTTTCATAGCTAATTTTAACCAACCGCTGCCTTGGTGATCTTTCAGTAAGATCCACGCTTTCCTTTTCGACCTTCCTCCATTACCAAGGATGAAAACTTGAGAACTTTTCAAGTCACTGGGATAGCGGATCACACAGTCCACACGCTAGCATCAGTGACTAAAAACCGATTAAAAAACAGTTATTTCTTTACTTCCATTTTGCTTCTCATTCATACAGATTCGTGCTCCCTCTTTTAGTGATTAGGTCTTGGCAAGCTATTTCGAGGTATGGATCCACAAATTTCCTGCTGCGAAACGAAATGGTCTAGAATGGCTCCAACCCGCCAGAAAGTTCGTTCCTGCCCGATGCGAAAAAAATAAGGCCTACAAGAAAATAAAAGATCTCTCGGCCAGATGCGGTTAAATGAACTTAACAAAGAGCCTGATTGCTCAGTGGAGATCCTATAAAATTTGTGGACGCTCAACAGCTCCTTTGCAGTGCATTTGGAATAAGCAAATCAATGAGGAAGATAACTGAGCAGTAAGCAAGGTTTTTTCGTTCGCTTACGTTTACTTTCATTGTTACATTATTTTACAATGTATTATTTGGTGCATAGAAATTAATGCCATACTAAAGAATATCTTTGCAATAAAGGGAAACAAGTTGAAGGCGGCAAACGGAGAAAAATTGCTACGAAAAATTTATTCTCCGTTCCAGACAACATCCTTCTAATCCAAGCACATTCATATTGCTTCATCGACAATGCAATTATTGAAAAAGAGCCGATCTAAACATTGCCTTCGTTTTATTGGAAACATAACAGGTCACACCTGTAACAGACAGCACAGCTTTCCACAGCACTAACGTTGGCCTCATGCACTGCTTAAGGAAATCACGTCTTGCAATCCACTGCAATATTCACTTGTCACCGTTTGTGCTGTTCATTACGAAGTTATGACGTCACACCCTCCATCGTCAATTTTTCACAAAAGCGCATTATATCGACGTCATATCCGCCGATTACTTTTATGTGTTTGCATCTGTTCTCGATATTTCTTTTGAATTCGCAGTATTTCCAAGTGACGAACAAGCAAAGTGACGCGGTGGACTCTGTTAGGTAGGGCGCAGCGACTAAGGAGCACAGTGTTGTTTTGACTTTGAAAGTCAAGGAATCAGATTGTTCACAAAATTTTGTTCAACTGCGCTTAAATTCAATTTGCTGCCAATAATTTCTTCAAGTAGTTAATGCTGAAAGAAAATTTTATGAGTCATTATGTTCTTGTTGTTTAAGCGCTCATGCGGCAGTTAGTTTTAATAGGCGGAAATAAGAAAAAAATGCGTAGCACACCATCCTATCACTCTCTTTAGTTCAAATACAGTCTTCGGTTTGCAGAAATTGAGCGAGCGACCATAATTCCAACAACTAAGTACTGCCGCTCACTCCTACGAAAACTTGCACAGAATTATATTCCGAGGATTTGAACTCTTATCGGAAATCGCACTGCTTATGCCCGTAATGGTAACTACGTCATTATGAGGGACAGAGCAGCTCGACCATTAAAAAAATTTCGATTACAGGCAAATCCAACGGATATCCGTAGTTTCCGATCGAAGTAATGCGATCGGAATACGCCATTCGGCTGAGTCCCTTTTCAAGTAATTAATTTTTCCGCCAATTCTTCGGCTCTCCATCAACAAATTCCTTCGCATTTTTTCATTCGAAAGCGTACACTGCAACTATGGCTCTGCAAAAATATATTTGCATGTTTAACTTTGTCTGTCCATCTATTCAGGAACGAGTTAATCTGTAACAACTCAAGGACAGGAAGATAAAAACTCTGTATGCGCAATACGACCTTTTAAGCTAAATTTAAGGTTGAAAAGGAGCACTCCTCAAGCAATTTAATGCATGTAGGTTGGATGGGAGCAGAAAGTGCGGGAGGAGTGAAAGAAATGAGAGACAAGAAAGGGTGAGACACTCGCTATGTACGGAAGAATGACTCTGCCCTATAAACTGCCTTCTAATCTTACAAGTGAAACACCGATCGCATTAAATCAAAGAGGCAAATATGAGGTGTGGAAGTGAACGCTGGTGAACTGCTTCGCATGGACGACATACTTTCAATAAAAGATTGTTCATTTTAAACTAAAGAGGGATGCGTCACGGTTCGGATATCTTTGCTACGTTCAAATGACCACGTTATTTCCCGGTAATGTTAACAAACCCACTACTCTGCACCGACAGACTGCCTAGTGTCGTCGTTGTGCGTTCGACTGGTTAATAAAGCATGTGGTCGCCATGCTTGGACTTCCGGTTCGGTTGCTGCTAAATGATCTGGGCGGCGCGCAATCGAGATAAAGCAATAATCTTCGTTGAATTACGTTCCCTACTGATGACGGGTTTCTGATAAATGCATATAGCTTTCTGGAATAAGCACCTAAGAAGACCAGCATTATCGAATGTTTCAGCAAGTTACTGCGGTGGTAAATGTTCCCTTGTGCTTCGATCATCGAGAATGTTCCTTGGTGTTTTTTTTTGGTGGCGTCAAGTCCAACTGCGCAGTGGCGTCGAGTTACAGTGAAGGTTCAGCGTGAAGGAGCAAATGGCGCAAATGGGTTGCGGCATAAATCGTTGAATGCTGAGGGCAGTTCTCTATCACTAGTCCCCTTTAATGGAACAAATGTGTTTATAAACGAAGGGTAAGTGCTCCACATATTGCAATATAGTTTTCAGATGGCGAGTGAGAGAAGCGTGAAAGCATGCTCATACTGCATCCAAGTTCTTCGCAAAATATACTCCACATTCAATTTTACTACTATTAGACTGACGGTGTCAAGAAGAAAAAGCAGTTATCGATATGGCGACAAAGAGCTTGGAGAAGAATGCACAAACCAGCTGCATCAAGAAAACCTCTGTCCAAAAGCTCACTGATCAAAAGGTTCATGACGCTAATCACGCCTGACTCTCGACATCTATTGTTCCAGAACCAAGGAAACCACATTTTATTGTTGATGAGCGGAAACAAAGTTTACTTTGAGGTCAGTTCCAGATTCGATGTAAACGTATGCATTTTCTTCGTTCGGCATGATCTGGCTCGGATGATTCAAAGCAGCCCATGGCCACAAATACCGCACAGTATTTGAAGAATTCGATACAAACAACTGGCTGGTGCATCTAAAGCAAGTGTGTGATTGCCTTGTTATGCTTAACGAAAGCACATATAAAAACGCCATATGCCACAGAATTTATTACAGCGATTACAGTGCACTCGATATGCAAGCCCATAAAATAGCTGCCTGAAACGTTTTTGCCTTCTTATTTGCTTACCTTAAGTGACATAAAATCTAGCAAATCATTTCCTCAGCGGTGAGCTCTTTAAGAGAGTGAATAATAAAGTAATGACGCTTATTACGAGATCAAAACGTTTCTGCAATATTCTCCTTCAATCAGACAATCGTTCTATAACGAAGACGGCTGCAGATGGCGGATAAAACTCAGCAACTCTCAGTTGATTTCGGAATACCCATTGATTGAATTCATCGAAAGGTAACCAACTAAGAAAAAAATATATTGCTTTTATTTCGCATTCGTCAGGTTAAAAAAAAATGAAAAGGCGTCCAGGAGCAGTTGCTATTGGTATGTTTTTGCTTTCTACTTACCTTACATCGCTCTCACAAGATGTTCCTAAATTAAAAAAGTGCAAGATGCACCCTCCTCGTTTCATTTAACCCAGTAGTTCACGTAAATCACCTACGAAAGAACCGTTTCGCTGCTAGCCAACCAGTGTGAAATGATAACACAGGTGTGAACTGTTCGCATACCTCCTCCCCTCATGAACGCGCATATCTGCTCACAAGTTTACTTCCGCAACTTGAATGGCGAAAACAACTCTGCGGTAGGCAACCCTGCCACGGAATTTCGCAACTTTACTTCCAGTGAGATCTGAACGGAGCCACTGAATAGGCACATGGGCGTAATGCATTTAAGTAAACATGTATAGGCGCGGTCATAACGTTGCGACAGCACGCTTTTGCTGAGTAAGCATGCGGATGCCAGTCGCGAAAATAAGAAGCAAGTCGATTCTTAAGATATCATTGACTGAATCGGCTGTTTACATAAATAATCGAAACGGACACATATTGTCGAATAATGCACTTTTCTCTAGAAAACATTGAGAGTTTCGACATCGTATTCGAAAATACGCTTTCCGTCCTCAAAATCACTCCAGCATTAGGTCATACCAACTCGGCGATCACCAAACAAATTGACCATCTGGAACTTTGAGATTCTGCGTAAATTTGCCAAAAACGTATAGAAACAGACTCGCGCAATTCCGTCATGATGCCGCTCCAATCGTATTGCCAGTTGGTCTTTTACAGGTAAAATACTGGCTGATTAGGAAGTTAGATTTATCTTTCTTCCTCTTCTGAATAGAAGTGATATTTAAACTTCCTTCCGAACTCTGACTGATTGTTCTTTCAATAATATATACATTCCGGCCTTTTCTTAAACATTATAGAAACTTATTTTATGGCTGGACATCCACGCCCACGTTCTCTTTGCCCATCTCTTTCTTGGGCGAAATAGTTGGACTCTTGTCATATCAGGATAGTGTAAGGGGTATCAACAAAAACCAAAGCATTCGTTAATCGCTTAGCTCAATTTTTCCAAGAGGTCAGGAAATCCCAGTGCAAAATCAGACTGAGTTTGGTGGCCTGAAGTCCGCAACAAAAATTCTTCACAGTGAAATGAATTGCGCTGCATCCTAATAAAAATCTGGAAAACCACAACCTGGTTCTGGCTACAATTTTTGGAAAATAAGCTTATCACGTGCATGTCCTCAGGCTGTATTTCGCTTCCACATCTCCATAATTTGTGCATTGTCCACTTTCATTCGCCTAAGTTTCCCCACCCTGAGCACATGATCAGTTGCAACTAGAAATTATTTTTTTTGAAGCTATGTTTTTTGTTGTATATACATCGCGTTTCGTTCCTCTAAATATAAATCAGGGCGCCCGCTCTTCCTGACATATAGATTGCCTATATTCCTTATTGAAAGAAAAAATTTCCTTAGCATAGTCTCGTTAAAGAAACCGGACAGCATGACAAAATTTATGACCTCATCACTCCAAACGAGGTAGCTAGCTGCATCATGGAGAGTGTGACGGTACTGAAGAATGTACAGTATGGGGTCATCGATGGTCTACATATCGTTTTTAGACATGTATGCTTTGAACTCGAAGCAGTCACTTCAACAGCATAATAGTGGCGAATTTGGTGATTTATGACCACTGCATGCATAAGTGCATCAATTTCACTAATAATCTTTCTTCTCTTGTGATTGCTGGAAACAAGGAAGATATGGAAGTTGGCGCGAAGGAATTTGGTGCTGTAAGCTTTTCAGGGAGACTGGCGGAGGGAACAATCAGAATGGATTCGCACTCATGCGAATATTATGCGAAGTTTAAACATAACAAATGCACGAAATGATCTGAACCACTTAAAAGATAAGCAGACTATGCAAACTATATATGATAATTAAAGGCTGCAGGAAAAGAAGTTCGATTGGTTCAGATGCGTTTCTCATTTGAAGTGAAAGTGTTTGTTGATGTATTTGAAGCGGTTGTTAAAGGTATTTAACAAAGCTCACAGTTTCACATGACATTTAAATGAAACCCACCAAAAATGTTAATGGACAACGTGTGATATCAGCCATAAGCAAAAAGAACCGAAGAATTCGCAGCAGTTCTATCCACCCGACTACAGTGCTAAAATGTACGCACTAAGCAATGTACGTACTAAGCAATCCCTAATGCACTGAAGATCCTCTTATGTTGGCGGACTCCGCAATTCTGAGGTAAGGTTTCCAGCTGTTCACTGCCTTATTGAGTGCTCCTGCAGGAGAAAAGAATGACATAATGAATGGATGATATGAAGAATTTCGCTCAGAGAAATGATCCAATGATCCACTGCTTCCAGTTAAGCTAATTTGACTTGCTGCGCCTTCGCAGACCATTCGTTATTGAGAGAAACTCGAGAATGACAGCTGCAAGAATTGCATTTTCCTTTCTCTATCACTTGCCTGCAAATAAGGAATCTGCATATATTCAACTATGATACCATACTCCTAACTGTACCAGTGAATGAAAACTTCAAGCTAAGGGGACGTGCAGGCGCTAGCTCTTTGACTTCTGTTCTTCAGTTACAATAAATTAATCGTGGGAATTTTGTTTTCATACTTCCGCGTCAAAACGAATGAAGCGAAGAGCTACGTCGCAAACTGAGAAACAGCAACACCTTTTGCATCAGCGCCCACACGAGGCAAAAAACGCAGTGGAAGAATTGTCACTATATCGCTTCATGCATTCTGTTTATCTGACCAAATGGCTCCATT
This sequence comes from Parascaris univalens, assembly GCA_037576465.1. NCBI lineage: Eukaryota > Metazoa > Nematoda > Chromadorea > Rhabditida > Ascarididae > Parascaris > Parascaris univalens. Next base: position 30,202,221 of record CM075173.1, read on the forward strand.
CACCTGAAACCAAGAGAACACAAGGCTTAATGTGTTGATATCTTGAATATTCCGACCTCCTTTAACGTCTCCATAAAACACTGATTTCTCCATAAACATCTTGGTGCAACAAAATCTTGCCCGCTTCAAAATGCAGCAAAATTTTGACACAAGCCTTATAGCTTTAACCGATATGCACCGATATGCTATAGCCATAACTGATACAAATGGGTAGGCGTCACGTGTCGTAAATGAAAACATCCTATCCCTGACATTCCACTGAAAAGTTTTGTGATTGTAACTTTACTGATCTGCAAGTTATAACTGTCCGACAGATGTGAGCGCAAACGCTGCATTGAAATAGTGTGCATTGCACATGCAAATTCGCAGAATGGCATTTTGTCGTCCGATTTCGCTAAGATAATTCGAAATACGCGACTTCATTAGAAAACAGCAACTGCTGAGTTGACACTATTTTAAGATTAAGAGACGATTAAATGAAACCTCCATCGAACTTCATGGCTGCTGAATTAATGAAACCTCCCATAGAGTATGATAGAAAATAGCCAGAAGTTGCTCTTTTTTCGGCTCCAGAGCTATTTTCCAGTCAGGATTGACCAGTTGCAAATTAAAGAAGATTCAGCGACCGGATAATTAAAAACGACGCAGACATAAGCTTGAATCTAACTTTCTGTGCAGGTAGTTATATCCGAAAGCCGATGGTGTGGTGGCAGGATGCAGAAAACTGACTGAGCGGGGGAGATAAGCCAAGTGAAGTGTTTTGTAGGCGAAACGAGCGTTCCTGAATAGAAGTCCTACAGATGTTTTTTTTATCATGATAATGTGCTCTGTTCGAATCTAATATCAAACATCTAAAAGGTGGATGAGCTCAGTTTAATCTCACGTATGTCTGCAAAGTTGTTTCAAACTCTCGTCTGCTGTCGCATAGGAAGTTCGTGGTTACCAGGAAGTCATTGTAGCCAAACACTTATCACTGAATGTTACGAATTTGGAAGGGGCGAGTGGATCTAACTAATGCTGAAGCTGAAGGAAATCGCGGCGCTTCACACAGTGCGCCTAAAGATGAAAGCCGCAATTTCGCCCACTTGGTCATATAAACTGACACAGTGAAGTGGCAACAAATAGGCGATGAAGTACTTCAGATAACAAGGCACTGAGTGAAAAATGTGCTGCCAGAAAGTGGATGAAACAGATTTTGAGAAGCTCACCAAAAGCGATGAAAACATATGAGAACAGTGGACATTGAGAAGAGATACAAGTGTTGTAGACCTATATGTTAAGTGAGAAAAGTTGCAGGCTGAAATATTCACTCAGTGTGGCCAAAACACCAATCTTATACTACAAACGCAACATCGATCTGCAATCGCTTCACAAGGAGATTACAGACTTTCAGGAACGAACAGACAAGTGTTACTTTCAAAGTTCTGGAGGATAGCTTAAGTATAAGAGTAAATAGCAACCGCCGTAAAGGCTCAAGTTCCGAGATAGAGGGATTCTCGCTTGGTGAGAGGAATAGTGAAGAATGGTGGAGGAGGTTGATGAGCAAGACCCTGTAAAAACTGACATCTTTTCATTCTGGTCTTGTTGAAAGCACGGGCTGCTCGATTGGAAGAATGCACAGCTGAGTTTGAAAATTAAACGTTCGAGACGATGTCAATGAAAAGGCGTATGCAATACAGCCTCGCCCGCTACGCTGCAATGAAGTACTCTGATGACTTCTGTGGACAACTGAATTGTATGCCTTGTTAGCAAGAAATACTCAGGCCAAGACTCAAACATGAAATTACGCAACGCCTGAGCTCATTAACTACGCCGAAATCGATAGGGAAGTGGACAAACTTTGGGACATCACAAGGGTGCGTCACTTACTGAAGATAAATCCACGATCGCTTCCAGTACATGTATCTATTCAAGCAAATAAGAGCTTGCAGTTTGCGTTGTCCTTATGAATACATTATCCATGAAAGCAGAGAATCCTGGTGCGTTTTTGCAAGAAATTCCCTCAAATTTATTGTTTTTTTCCGAACTCGTTCACGACACTGTCTACTTCGCTACACAAAAGTTTCAACTCACAAACAACTAAACCTATGCCTATGTGATTTGCACGAAATTTGTAACGATATCGTCAGCATTACCAAATTATTTGAATTATCGTTCAAAGAGGAATACGAAAAGCGAAGCATGCGTAGCTTTATCAATGGAAATATTGTTCGAGAAACTTTTTTTGCATAAATGTGGCAAAAAACTACTGAAAATGAAGGACATAACGTCTAAAGTACTTAGATTTCGCAAGCGCGAGGGTGGCCATGGAGGTCACTTTTCAGAGAGACTTGCACTCATTTCCTAGAGGTACACTTATAGGAGTGGTCATTCTAAGGATAATTGATATCGCGTCATATACAAAAATTCAAAAAGATCAATGAGCAGCTGAATTTTTCGAAACCAAATCAAAATAAGCAAATGATAAAAACGTATAAGAGGCCTAGAAATGGTGCATAATTTAGCACCAACGCCAGTTTTCTTTACTTCAGCATTTTTGCCTTTATCGTCCTGACCTCCATCCATCATCTATTTTGTCTGTCGTTCCAGCCATTCGATGTTCAGATTTCGACCTGACTTTCGGATCACCGTGTTGCTTCACTGCACGTACAGTTACCACTCAGTAGTTCGGGCTCGGCTTTGTCAGGAGGTAATAGAAAGTCCTTACTCGTACTGTAGAATAACTAAATTTAAAAAACAGTCCGAATATTCCTTTAGAATAGGTATGCGGATTGTCTATGAGAAAAAGTGCCGTCTAAAAAAATTCGCTGTCATATCTTACAAAATAATTCAGAAATAAGTGTATGCAATTTCTTGGAAAAATGAACAAAAGTCGCGTGCGCATCCGCACATGAAAAGTTCCGAAGAAAGCTTAGTCCTTATGAAGAGAATAGTGTATAACGCGAATAGAAAGTGAGAAGAAATGGTTTCGAGGAACTAGAAGTTAGATGTAGTTGTAGAACACGATGCAGGTGACATCTTCGCTTAAGCTTTCCTTGCACAGATGTTAACAACAGATTGATCCTAAACTGCAATTGTAGCATGTTGGTGAAGTTGAAATTTCTGAGAGCTTTAGTGATCCCAGACAGGTGTTAGTGGAGGCCATCAAACATTGTGCAGAATAGTGGTAACTGCAGTGACATAAAAATTTAGTCATTTGAAGAATTTGCTGCTATATTCTCAGACCCCTGCTGCCTTCAGAGGCAGTCATCAAAAATATCTTTGAAATCCCACTTTCTATTGGGAGGCGACTTTCTTACATCGATTAGATTGGACTGTGGTATCACGGGTAAATAACATGAACGTCACTTCATTGCTTCGACTCACCCACGACATCTCTTTAAAATCTTAGGAACTGTTTCCACTTTGGAAGAATTGTAATATATCTTCACATCAGCGGACAAATTTTCTGACGAAAAGTGCTCCTTAGTTAAGCCAGCATGGTCATCTTCTTTATCCGAATTTACAATGAAAGTCTCATCCCGGAAGAGCTCATTTTGAAATGAAATGTTTGGTGGAATTTCCAAGTGAGAATGACAGAAGCAAATTATTAGAGAATTTAGACGTGAGAGAATGCACCAAAGAAAACGAACAATCAAAAGTAGCAAAAATCACTTTCAGTGCCTTTATTCATTATCGTGAATTCCACAAGTCCCCCACTTCATAGAACGATTAAAACGCGTTTGAAGGATCAAACTTCCAAAAGAAAATGAGCATTTGTCTTTTTGTTAACACTAGAAAAATCATCAAACTTCTGCGGAGAGTTCAGAAATATATCAAAGAAGCGATGAGAATTTCACATAGGCGAAACTTAGGAAATGCTTTATCGAAGGAAAGTGAACTTGCCAGCTAGCTGAACTCTAGCAATCATTGCTACCGTCAATTGTTCACTGCTGCCCGCAGCTGAGAAGAGAACGCATTGTTAAGCCTGTATATGTTTAAAGCGGTAAGGGATTTGAAGAAGGAAGTGAAAAGGAAGCTCACTGAAAGTTTTGCGTTCACGTGGATTTCTATGCAAAGAAAAAATTCGGAGGGCAATGGTTGTCTTTCCTTGTCAAACATTCCCTTATGTGTGTTTTTTTTTCATGATTCTAATAGTTCTGATAATTTCATAACGTCCTCAAAATGCATCCACTTTTCGACGTGATGGAGGTCACGCTTAGCACATTCTGTGAGCAGGAACATGATCGGTGAGCAGGAACAAAAGAAGGATTGAATACAGCATGATGATAGGATACGTAGGCTAACGAAGACCCAAAACGCCTGTGACTTAATCAGGAGAGAATAACTAGCGCAGTGACGTCAAAAGAGTGGCGTCACAGCAGTGTGTTCCATTTAAATCACTCGATTGCTGCAAAATCTATGGTTGAAGCAGCGCTTTAAATACTTCGAAAAACAGTCGTTTGTTGGATAAAACTCTGCGGTGGCCGGCTGTCTTTTAATGATAGCAGAAATCTTTTTGCATCTCATAAGTGGTTACAAATATTACTGCTTATTTGCCCATTCAAAGCAAAAATAAATGAGAAGAAGAAGCTTGAAACGATGAAATCCTGGATTCATGAATAACTAATTTCGAGGCAGATGATGGCACGTTCCCATATAATTTTCATCGAATGGTGTTTTTGATCTCTCATTTTAATTTCCTCCTTGCAAATCCTCTCCTGCGATTACTGCGAAAAAATCAGTTATTAACCCTCAAAAAAATATTTAGAAATGATTTAGAAACAAAAAGACTTCCGAGGTCTATTCGTCGGATCTTTCTGAACCACTATAAAAGTTCAAAGAAATCTTCTGCTTTGATGCTTTAAAGTTGAAGAGACGGCTCCTACGTTATTCCTCGAATTATGCAATTCTTCTCTTGTGGCACATCAACTCTTGTTTCACAATGCCGAGGCAGTCGTTTAAAGTACCTTATAGCTTTAGGAAATGCTGCCATTATCTGAATAGTAATAAATAAAGAGTATAGATCGTATCTCTAGCAGCCTAATATGAGAACGTGTCGCAGACGCTAAAGCGCTAAAAAATTAGCGACAGCGGAAGTTTTGGGCCATCGTACGACTCTTAGCAATTAGGTTTTTCAGGTTTTTTTCAGCACTCATTTCATTGTCCCATATTGGGATATGTGAATCTCGGAAAATTGATGGTTATTATCGGGATAGACTGTGCCAATAAACAGCAAGACAAACAGCTTAATAAAAACTATTCAAGCCATCAAAAGAACTTCAGCTTGACTGTTTTGATTTTCCCCACTAACTAGAGCGACGAGCATGAAATCTGATAACATAGAGAGAGAAAAGCATTTGGTACGTGCCGGAATGTTAGAATATAATTATTTGTTTAGGTGGTAATAAGAAGTTCTTGGTATATAATTTATTCCCTGAATAATGCGCCCCGATCCCGTTCTTACGAATTTACAAATGAAACATCTTCACGACCACGGAGAGAGTGCTTCTACGATATTGTACGTATTATCGAAACACTGGCGATTAATTTCCTCTCCTTCCACTTTTTTCGAAAATTGTGCGTATCTCTTTTAGAAGCACAGGAGGCCGTATTTTCAGATTCCCTCAGTGCAAGACGCCTGAGATTGAACCGTCCACCGCTCAATGAATTCTTCAAAATTAATTTCACCTATTGCTCTCGGAAGTTACACGCCTGGGCGTTAAATATTCAGCTTCAATGAGAGACATCCCAGTAACATCCCACGCTTCTCCGATTTGATTACGCAGAAGTTATTGCATGTTCATTTCGAATTCTCATGAGGCGTCGGAACTCTCTTTGAGTAGGCGGTGTATTTGATGGTTCCTTTTAACTACAGAGGGTTGCCGAAGGGCCGTTTTGCAGAATGACTGCTGTCTTGCAAAGTTACGTTGGAGTAAGGGAGTGCATTTCAGTCGTTTCTCCTTCCCCTTTCTCGATGTTTTTCGGATATTTTCTGATAGCTGCGCATTGCTTCTGACTTTAGGCTGCATATTTCATATCGGCTGGTTCAGCTGATAAAGTAAGAGGAGGGATTTGCAAACTTTTGCAAGAATTTCCCAAAGTAAATACGTTTAACTATCTTACATCTGTTCAAACCAATCTTCAGCTTCAGCTTCAAAGTTTTCAATTCCACGTTACACTGTATCTAGAAGCAAGCTCACGGGGATCTCAGTTTTATTTCTATTAAAATCGTCCATTTCGCACACGATTGCAGAGAATAGTATTAAACGAAACATCGCCAACCCGTTTTGCATATAATAAAGCCCCTTTTCAGCGCGATAAATGTGACTGCATAAGCAGCAGTATTTCAAAAATTGTTTTCCATTAATGCCTCAAAAATTCACCTACAATCAACTGCAAATATGGTGCTAACGCCTTAAAGCACTTTCAAGAGCTTATTAAAGGAACTGCGCGAAATGAACCAGCTATAAATTTCACTTGTTTCTTTGCACTTTTGAAAAGATTTGCTAAACTTTCACGATATCGCTCAAAGCGTAAAGCATTTTCCGAGGAAAAAGTCTAAATCCTCGTAAGAGGCATTAACGACGTGAAAGAGAAAAAATCGAATATTCTCTATGCAACCACCCAATCATCACTACCGATGAAGATTTTCGTTAAGAAACCTCTCAAAAATTCATTAAAATCCCTATCTTTCAGATACAGCATCACCATAGCATCTGCACAAACATGTAATTCGATCAGAGATTGTACAGCGATGAAGAAGCGAGGGACGACCTAAAACAGCAAAAACCTTTAGGAGGTTTTGCGGTCGTCCCAAAGGCTGTGAACTGATCAAAGTTCGTCTAACGCTTCGAGTAGTTCAGAACCTTTTTTAGGGGGAAATTCTATGTGAATGGTCCCATCAAAGTCTTCCCAGTGGCACATTTGTTCACACAACTAATCGCCGTTGTAACGAATGGTGCTCAACTCTGATTGACGCCTCGATTGATTCAGCTGCAGGAAGCGACCCTGGAGATTCCGGTGACCAAGCAAAGGCTCACTGCTATTCCTTCTCAGAGTGAACGTTGTGAACCTAGAGAACAAATGATATTTATGCATGGGACTGAAGTTGGACCTAGAACTCTACTCCTCTAATTCAAATACTTTTTAATTTTTGTTATGCCAAACTTTATTCCCCTTCGATATTATTAAGAAGCTTATGTTGCGCTCAACAGGGTCAGCATCCAAAACGATGCTCAACGATCGCTACAACCTAAAGAGGTCAAAAGTTCAATGATTTCTGACGAATAACCTCCATAGGTGTGTGTGGCACTAACTATTCGTTTGTTACGAGTGAACCTATAGGTTTCCTGCAAACAGTCTCCCGAGAATGCTATTGAAAGAGTGTGCTGTGGTCTCTTCAAACTGATAACGTTATATATAAAGTGGCCAATAAATACGAGAATGCACGAATATTGCTCACTGATCAGTGATAGAAATGAACCCCACACCCAACAGGCATATCAAAGATTCCGTTTAACTGAACTTAATGTATCCATTATGAAATCCTACCTGTCAAATAGACGGAACGTCTTCAATAAAAGACGACTATGAAGCAACCTTATTAAGGAATAGTACTCCACGGATGTGTTCACCCATTGCAACTCAGTTATACCTATTGCCACTTGACAGGAACGCAGCAGAAGCGAAAATATCAGAGAGGCGCAAAGACTGGGGGCAGTCTGTAACAACTTTTGGAATATCTTTCGGTTCTAAGAGCAGAAGTTATCCCCTTTTTAACCTCATATCAAAACTTAGTACTTCCCTAGACTTTCATTCACCGCTCCTAGCGTGAGAATCACCGCTTCCCTCCCCTCATCCCCTTCCCCAGCAAAATTTTGCTTCCTTGCGAAGATCCTCATCTGTAAACAACGACGTGGCCACAATGTGAACGGCAGGAGGAATCTACCCACCAGCTAAAGGATAACCGATGCTATATTGTTGCTCGCATTCCTTTGAGCTATGTTACTTCATTAGGCGATGACCATATTCGTTTAACTCTTTCTAAACTGACCGCCATTAAGGTATGGTGACACTTCAAGGATAAATGTCGCGAAAATGTGCATGATTATTTCATTGCCAGATAAGGAAGCATCTCTTATCAAAAAACAATCGAGAATTAAATGCATGCGCCAAGAACGTCCAAAAGCAGCGAGGTGAGCCGTGCGAATATCGATAAAAGATAGGCATGTTCTGAAGCGAAGAAAGCGAAGTGCTGCTAAAGAATATGAAAATGGCTTCTGAAGCACACTCATCTTATCGGCACTCCCGGTTGTTCTGGAATGAGGATATGAACTGACGAGAATTCAAATGTCAGTTCCAACAAAACACATACTGGCAAAGGATCGCTTATCAAGGCTGCAATATGTGATAAGAAGCGACAGTGAGGACTAGAGGCGAAAAATCATTCGATCTCCACTCACTGAACGGAATTCTTATTTTTGAAAGTGGATATCTGGTAGCGGAAGGAAAAAAACCGAGAACAAAAGAAAAAACAAGCATCTTCCTACTTTTGATTGAGGTTTAAGAGCTACTTTAACCAAGAGAAATCGCTGGTAAAATCCCTTCAGCCTCCAAAGCATTGTTGCGGCGCCTTTCTGCGTGCTTTTTGTTTATAGGTACGCATTTATCTTGTTGTTCGGCAGTTCGAACCAAGAGTCGCTTGAGCTAGATTCGCGAAGTTTGCTGCATAAAATATCTGTAATATCAACTTGATCAGAATTATTTCTTATCGAGTTTACAGGACACCTATTAGGTGCTTATCAATGGCACATCAACTTCAGGAAAGAACTCGGAACTAGAAAATTTATACGTAGGTTACATCAACTTGCATTGGTCTGGCCTAGTGGAGTGAATCTTTTGTAGAAGATTCGTGTCTGCGCTGTGATAGCTTAAAGAGTGAGGACAAGGTTCATCATTTCAACTGCCGACAACAGATGGAGTTTGCCGTAAGATTCAGTGGATTGCATGTACGGATTCTACGGCTATTTCTCTGCACTCCCCACCACATATTTAATATTAGAAAAGTCTTCGCTGGTTCAAACTGAAAACGCCTTATTGAGCTTCACTTAAACTTACTGCTGCGCTTTGTAGAAAACCGATACTTCTCAATGCCTTCAGTCTGACATGAAAATCATCCTTGCACACAAGATAAAACTTCATTTTGGATGTCGATATCGGACTTCGGCGCTGCTCCTATATAAGCTCATATCGACGTATAGAAATCGGTGCACGTCTTGTCATGACTAAA